>CM060592.1:44543473-45237640 GCA_030578255.1 Tiaroga cobitis | reverse complement strand
TTATGCACTCTTAACACTCTCTCAACTCCATGTAATCTGGATTTAAATACACTGAAAATGTATATAATTCAAATGAATTTCTATACTGTAGTAGGTAACTGGCCCGCAGTCTATGGATGTGTAAAAATTAGGGCTGTCAGTTAAACGCATTATTAACGGCGTTAACGCAAACCCATTTTAACGGCGTCATTTTTTTATCGCGCGATTAACGGTCTTTTTGGCCTAGCAAACTTTGTAGTTTTTTTTCACATGCTGTTACTACAGGACGCGGCGCTGCGCTATGAAACCCATTCATTTCAATTTGCGCCGCGCGAGGATGTTTTGTTGCTTCATCGACCAAAGCGCAAGCGGATCTAGCTAGACCGGAAACAAAACAACAGGCGCGCCGCACACACTTGTTTGGGCTTGTGAGCCGGCCAAATAGTTGGTTAACGTTACGCTTAAGTTTACTTTTAAAAAGTTGCCAAATGGTTCCATTGACAAGACCAAAGTGATCTGTGTGTTTTGTCGTTGTGAATTGAGCTATCATCATCGCAGCACGTCCAGTCTGAAATACCGCTTGATGATGCACACACACACACACACACACAGTTGATGCGAATTCTCCGCCCCCTCGTCAATATCAGGACCTCGTCAGTATTTCTTTCACCCTTTTATTAATGGACAGTGCATTGAGAGATTATTTGCTCCAAGGGAGAATGTTAGTGTGAAATTGAACGTCTCGGTTACGGATGTAACCCTCGTTCCCTGAGTAGGGAACGGAGACGTTACGTCGGATGACGGAGAATGGGGGTTTCGCCAGAAAGCCAATCCTCTTCGAGTATTTAAAAACGAGCCTATGGCAATGAAATGCCAAGGGTCTGCGGAATTTGCCTAATGTATCTCCGCCTCACCGCGTGAGTATTTAAGGAGAGACAGGTGCAACAGCAGATCATGTCTTCGCTGAGGAGCCGAGACTGAACTCAGGCGTCTACCCAGCGGTACAGCGGAAGTGGCAGGGAGACGTAACGTCTCCGTTCCCTACTCAGGGAACGAGGGTTACATCCGTAACCGAGACGTTCCCTTTCGTAGTCACTCCGAGTTACGTCGGATGACGGAGAATGGGGGTCCCCGTGTAATCACGCCACCTTCACAGCTGTCTTCCAGTGCCCTGCGAAGTCTGACCTCCCTGTCGTGACATAGGCACGGACGAAGGAGTCCTACTTAACACAGGAATACCAAGGTACACTGGGAAGCATATCTCATGGGAGATATGCCGCAGCATGCCTACCCATAGGGAGGACTTAAGAATACACATATGGCCCAAGGGGGCTACATATGGAGGAACACTGGAGTGACCAGCCCGTAGGGTGGCATCTACTTTCAACTCCAGGAGTGGCAGGTGACTTGCCGAGGGAAAGACACATGCTCAAAGAGGCTTACAGTGGAAAATACACATGTGGGGGTTACTCAGAGGAGGAACCATGCACACGGAGGCACCTAGCCGACGCACAGGCAATAGACACTGGCGCCAGCGTCAACAGTGCTGGAGGAACTCAGGGCTTCAGAGAGGAAGGCTCACCTGAGGAAATATCGCACGTATCCAGTCCGTGGAGTGGAATGGCGAGCAAGCGAGACACTTCACAGCTCCCATGTTAGCTTGAAAAAGACAGTACATGGGCGGAGACTGGCTCCACTCGGAGATTGTAGAATCTGGCGAATGTGTTAGGTGTCGCCCAGCCTGCAGCTCTGCAGATGTCTGTTAGCGAGGCGCCACGCGCTAAAGCCCAAGAGGACGCCACACTCCGGGTGGAGTGGGCAGTCACACCAAGGGGGCATGGTCGACCTTGCTGCTGGTATGCCAAAGCAATGGCGTCCACTATCCAGTGAGACAACCTTTGTTTGGAGAGAGCCTTTCCCTTCAGCTTCCCACCATAACAGACAAAGAGCTGGTCTGAGGTCCTGAAACACTGCGTCCTGTCTACGTAAGCACGGAGTGCGCGTACTGGACAGAGCAGTGCCAAGGCTGGGTCTGCCTCCTCCCGGGGCAGCGCTTGCAGGTTCACCACCTGGTCCCGGAAGGGAGTGGTGGGAACCTTGGGCACATATCCAGGCCGGGGTCTCAGGATCACGTGAGAGTGGCCGGGCGCGAACTCCAGGCACGCTTCGTCAACGGAGAATGCGTGCAGGTCCCCTACCCTCTTGATGGAGGCCAACGCAACCAGGAGCGCTGTCTTCATTGACAGGATCTTAAGCTCAGCTGATTGCAGAGGCTCAAAGGGAGCCCTCTGCAGGGCACTTAAGACCACTGAGAGGTCCCAAGAGGGAACGAGAGGAGGGCGAGGAGGATTCAGTCTCCTCGCTCCTCTCAGGAACCTGAGGATCAGGTCGTGCTTTCCAAGAGACTTACCTTCAACTGCTTCGTGATATGCGGCGATAGCGGCCACATACACCTTCAGGGTGGAGGGAGACAGCCTTCGCTCCAACCCGTCTTGCAGGAAGGAAAGCACAACGCTGATCGAGCATCTCCTGGGGTCTTCTCGGCGAGAAGAGCACCAGTTGACGAAGAGGTTCCACTTCAACGCATAGACATGTCTCGTGGACGATGCTCTAGCGGAAGTGATGGTAGCCGCCACCGCTGGTGGCAGGGTACTCAAACCTGCCTCGTCCCGTCCAGGAGCCACACGTGGAGTCTCCAGAGATCGGGACGAGGGTGCCATAGGGTGCCCCGTCTCTGAGAAAGGAGGTCCTTCCTCAGAGGAATTGGCCAAGGAGGTGCTGTCGCGAGGAGTATCAGTTCGGAGAACCAGGTCTTGGTGGGCCAGTATGGGGCGACCAATATGACCTACTCCTCGTCCTCCTTGATCTTGCACAGAGTCCGTGCGAGAAGGCTCACTGGGGGAAACGCATACTTGCGTAGGCCCTGCGGCCAGCTGTGCGCCAGTGCATCCGTGCCGAGCGTGCCCTCGGTCAGGGAGTAATACAGGGCGCAATGGGATGAGTCGTGGGAGGCAAACAGATCTATCTGTGCGTCCCCGAACTGGTCCCATATCAGCTGGACCGACTGGGGATGGAGTCTCCATTCGCCAGAGGTTGGCCGGAGCCGTGACAGCTCGTCGGCTGCACGGTTCCGCACTCCAGGAATGTAAATAGCACGAAGGGACCTCAGGTGCTTCTGACTCCATAAAAGGAGGTGGCGTGCGAGTTGCGACATACGGCGAGAGCGTAGACCACCCTGACGGTTGATGTACGCTACAGTCGCGGTATTGTCCGAGCGGACAAGTACGTGTTGACCCAGGAGCAACGCACGGAAGCGGTGCAGGGCAAGGCGTACTGCCAGCAACTCGAGGCAATTGACATGCATGAGGCGCTGGGGTCCTGTCCAGGAGCCCGCGGCTGCATGTCCATTGCACATGGCGCCCCAGCCCGTGGCAGAGGCATCTGTGGAGACGACAACATGCTTGGAAACTCGTTCTAGGGGAACTCCGGCCCGTAGAAAGCTGAGGTTCCGCCACGGGGTGAAGGTCTGACGGCAGGTCGGAGTTATTAGAACTCTGAGCGTACCGCGATGCCATGCCCACCTCGGGACTCGATCGCGAAGCCACAGCTGAAGCGGTCTCATATGAAGCAATCCGAGTGGCGTTGCTGCGGCTGCGGATGCCATATGCCCCAGGAGCCTCTGAAAAAGTTTCAGTGGGACCGCACTCTTGCCCTCGAACTGTCGAAGACAAGTCAGCAGTGAGTGTGCGCGCTCGCTCGTAAGCTGCGCGGACATGGCGACCGAGTCTATCTCCATACCGAGAAAAGAGATCCTCTGCACGGGGCAAAGTTTGCTCTTCTCCCAGTTGACCCGAAGGCCCAGACGGGCTAGGTGCCGGAGCACTAAATCTCTGTGTTCGCAAACCTGATCTCGAGAGTGAGCTAATATTAGCCAGTCGTCGAGATAATTCAGGATGCGAACCCCGTGTTCGCGTAGGGGAACAAGGGCTGCCTCGACGACCTTCGTAAAGACGCGAGGAGACAGAGCCAACCCGAATGGGAGAACCGCGTACTGGTATGCCTGCCCCTCGAAAGCAAACCGAAGAAACGGTCTGTGTCGAGGTAAAATGGAGACATGAAAGTAGGCGTCCTTCAGGTCTATCGCTGCAAACCAATCCTGTGGCCGCACGCATTCGAAAATGCGTTTGGCCGTGAGCATCTTGAACGGCAGCCTGTGAAGGGAGCGGTTCAAGACGCGCAAGTCCAGGATTGGCCGTAACCCACCGGTTTTCTTGGGGACAATGAAGTAGGGGCTGTAGAACCCTGACCTCATCTCGGCTGGAGGGACAGCCTCGATTGCACCCTTCGCCAGCAGGGTAGCAACCTCCGCTCTCATGACCGGGGCATTGCCACCGACCATAGTAAAGCGGACTCCCCTGAAGCGGGGAGGAGACCGTGCGAACTGAATCGCATAGCCGAGCCTGATAGTTCGGGCGACCCAACGGGACAGATTGGGGAGCTCTAACCAAGCCCCCAAAAACTGATCCAGCGGAATCATCCGAGCCACAGGCGTCCCCCCGGAGGGGCAGCGAGGCGGAGTGACCGGCACAGGCAAGGGTGGCATAGCGGCCCTGAGCGTGTGCACAGCCAAGCTCCGCGCCCTGACAGAGGAGACCAGGGAAGGACCAGCGTTCCACGGGGGTCTGCTCTGCCAGGGGTCTGGCGATAGAGGGGGATGAGAGTGGTGTGGTCCGGGGACGGCACGCACTGTCATCCTCGCCCTCAGAGACAGAGGAGGACGAGAGTGGCGAGGCACGGGGGCGTCGCGCACTGTCATCCGGCTCTGTGTGCTCAGTGATGGACATTTCGGTTCTTTCTTTAACCACATTAGGGTGCTGCCCACCCGTGGGTGAGCAGCGGGGAGTGGAGAACAAAGGATTCTCCCCCGGCCCTCCACCGGGGGAAGGAGGGGGCCTGCAACCGCCTCCTGGGAAAAAACCGACACCATCACTGAGCAGCCCGTCTCAGGAACGCCGCTTGGCCTGGCGTTTAGCGGGGCGCGGGGCCTGAGGGGGCTGGGACGCCTTCCTGCGGCTTCCTCCACGACGCGGCCCGGGTGAAGGCTGCTGCTGGGGCCGTGCGGGAGGGGCGGGAGCCGCAGGGGGGCGTCCTCGGCGGCGAGCAGGCTGAGGCGTCTGTGCCGACGGCTGGGTGGAGGCAGCAGCTGGCCGTCGGGGCAGAATATGTTTTATTGCCTCAGACTGCTTCTGTGCGGTTGAAAACTGCTGGGCGAAGTCTTCAACCGCTCCGCCGAAGAGGCCGGCCTGGGATATGGGGGCGTCGAGCAGACGAGTCCGCTCAACGTCCCGCATATCGGCCAGGTTCAGCCAAAGGTGACGCTCCTGGACCACGCTAGTGGCCATCACCTGACCCAGGGAGCGTGAAGCCACCTTCGTCGCCCGGAGAGCGAGGTCGGTGGCGGCACGCAGTTCGTCGAACGTCCCTGGGTCAGTCCTGCCCTCGTGCATGTTTCTGAGCAGCTGGGCCTGGTAGACCTGCAAGGTGCTCATAGCATGCAGGGCAGCAGCCGCCTGTCCTGCAGCTCTGTGAGACCTCGCCACCATGGATGACGAGAATCTACAGGCCTTGGACCTTTTTTTTTTTTTCTTGCTTAGGATTGCCACGAGAGGAGGCGCTCTGAGGACACAGTTGCATCGCAACAGAGCGCTCCACCGGGGGAATCCCAGTGTACCCATGGGCAGCTGCGCCATCGAGGGGAGGAAAGGCGGAGAAAGCTGACGAGCGTTCACGGGAGGTCAAAGGAGCCTTCCATGATCTCGACAGCTCCTCATGCAGCTCCGGGAAGAAAGGAATTGGGGTCGGCTGAGGCCGTGAGGCGGCAGCCGCACCCAAAAACCAATCGTCCAGCCGCGAGCGCTCGGGGCAGGGCGGAGGGTTCCACTCTAGCCCGATGCTCACGGCTGCCCGGGACAGCATGGCCGTCATCTCGGGATCCGACACGGGCAACGCTGGGACTCCCGAAGGAGGCAACGCAGCCGCATCCTCACTTCCCGAAGACTCTAGCCCACCTTGTGATGCCGCGATCGACATCGTGTCATCTTCTGGAGCGCCGAATGAAACACGCGGGACTTCCGAAGAAGGACCCGCCTGAATCACCGCGGCACTCGCGGGTTGCAACACAGCGGAGGGGGGTGTGGTCCGAGGACGCATCGTCGGATTGCTCCACACCGTCACCCTCAGATCACCCTGTCCCCCAGCCGAACTACCACCTCTCGTGGAGGAAGCAGGACGGGTGGTGGACGCGGGGACTCTCACTGAAAGATCATCGAGTCTTAATCTAAGTGTTGCGATGGTCATGTTCCCACAGAAGGAACATGAGTCATCCACGAGCGCTGCTTTAGCGTGTTCAAAGCCCAGACACACAAAGCAGCGCTCGTGCCCATCAGAAGATGACAGATAACGACCGCAACCAGAAGAACACGGGCGAGACATCTTTAAAAAGACGTGCCACGTGCAGCTCTTTTAGGAGAGGAAAAACTCTGCAATGCTGAGGCGACCAGGGAGAAAACACAAAGTCAGGCAGACCACTGCACAGATCGCAGGCAATGTGAAGACTCGCTGGATACCGCCGTCACACCAACACTGGAGAGTTCGCTCGTCTCGAAGAGGTGAGTCACTTGTAAACTCAGTTTGTGGCTGTGGAGTGAAGAGGTTCTCTTGGCTCCGAAGCGAAAACATGATCTGCTGTTGCACCTGTCTCTCCTTAAATACTCACGCGGTGAGGCGGAGATACATTAGGCAAATTCCGCAGACCCTTGGCATTTCATTGCCATAGGCTCGTTTTTAAATACTCGAAGAGGATTGGCTTTCTGGCGAAACCCCCATTCTCCGTCATCCGACGTAACTCGGAGTGACTACGAAAGGGAACACAGTATGTCAATGTTGTTTTCAATAAAAAACATTTGCACAAAGCAAGCCGATCCACTTTTCCATGTTGATAAGAGCATTAAAATGAGAAAAAATAATGGGACAAAAAGAAAATCAAGAGACATTTTGAATAGATAAAAATAATTGCGATTAATCGCGAGTTAACTATGACATTACGCGATTAATCGCGATTAAATATTTTAATCGTTTGACAGCCCTAGTAAAAATGTAGTAAAATAAATTAAAATGTAATAAATAAATATAAAAGTAAGTTTAATGGAGGGTTATAGTTAACTAAATCTAAAACCATAAAAAAATGTGTTACTTGAAATAAAATAAACTTTTAACTGAAATAAAATAAAATATAATAAAAATATATCATTTAATTTAACTTGATGTACTAAAACAAAATTGAAATTAAAATGAACTAAAACTATACAGACATATAAAAAAAGTACCAAATCTTTAAAATACTACACTTTTAACTAAAATTAAAATGAAAACATAAATATATATAAAATTCAAACTGAGGGGCATCTGCGATCTCACCTTGTAGGTCAGTGACGATGACCTTGGTGTCGTAGGATCCCGTGAGCAGGTAATGAGCCCCGGGGGAGAAGCGCACCGATCGGACATCGCTGGAGTGCGGCTGGTACGTCTGAACCATGCGCCCGCCTCTGATGTCATAGAGCATACAGGAACTGTCCTCCTGCCCTGTCGCCAGCAGACGCCCGCTCGGGTCCACCGCCACCGACGCCACAGGACTGCCTGAGACACACACACACACACAGGATATACACCACGTCAACAATCACTAACTCAACACTACAATTCAACAGCACTGATTACGGATTACCTAGACTGTAAATGTGGAGACAAAATTTATATTAATTTTATTTAGTCAAAAACTTCTCACAATATTTCTGAATGGGGCATAAAGAGGCAATATAATGTCATACACTGTTGTAATTATTTTCACTGTAGTATGTTTTAATTGTCCAACACAAAATTTTGAAACAGGGTTTTTATACAGGGTTTATTATAGTTAACTAAAACTAAAGCCATAAAAAACAAAGAAATTACCAAAATTACTCAAAATAAAATAAGCTTTCACTGTAATAACATTTTTATTTCAGCTAGTTGCTGAGGCAACTTTGTCATTTTCATTTAATTTAACCTCATGTGCTAAAATAACCAAAACAGAAATAAAAAGTAATACAAATTATAGAAGAATATTTCAGAAAATAATAAAAATTACAAAAAAACAACAACAAAGTTACCAACCCTTCAACTAAAATGAAAACAGAAATTATAAAAAAATAAAAACTGATTCAAAATATTCATAAAAACGATATTATCTCAAAGATGCTAAAATAACACAGTCCTGAAAGTGAATTAAATCTTGTAACATAATATCCAAAATTGCAAAGCGCATTAGTATGTGATTGTGATATGGCAGCCATTCGATGTTCCCAGTGAATCAGGTCAGATATACAGTTTCAGTGCTGGAAAAACCCGGTCATACCAGCTCAGGTGTTTTATTTTTTTATATGTGATTCTGTAGCTGTTTTTTTACCATTTCTAAATAGCTTGACCAAAATGTTCTACCAATAAGATTTCAGCCCCACCAGCATCTAATGAACCATCTAGACCAGTTTGAAGTAGCTAATGAGCATAAATGACCAGCATCGACCAGCTAGAAACCATGAACCAAAAACCATCAGAAACTGCTACTGGGTCATTTTATGTCGAATCAACACAATTTTGGAAACTTCCTTGGCATAAATTTGTCATTTTGTTAACATTTTTTCCTTAAGAAGGACAACATAAATAGTGATGAAAACCAAAATATTAACTCTTTTCCCACCATTGACAGAATTTCCCAGCTTTCTGTGTTTCCACTGTTATAAGGTGGGGGCGCTATTGTATCGCTATTGCGCAAATTGTTGAAAACTACAGGCATGCAAACTTAGGGGGAAACAACACAAGAAGTGCTTTTTCCTACTTTTGAACAGTCAACATTGGCATATAATGCAAGGATTGCTTAAGTCAACAGATTGAACTAATAAACCTACCAATCTCTGTAAAAAATAAAATAATAATTCTGCCATCTTCCTGAAGTCATTTTTACCCGCCTGATATTTGGCAGATTCAGATCTCAGGTGAAAATTGGTATTTTCACCCCTTCTACAAAATATCAGATTACTCAGTAAATATCCATCCATCCCATTTAATATTTTGCCTTTCTTTTTCATTTATGTATGTCTTTCACCAGAAAAGAAATGATTAAAATCAACATTTTTAGCCGGGGATCTCTGGTTGAGTTGACACGGAATTACATTTTAATTATGTGCATTTTTTCAGCAGGCAAAGTGCAAAAAGAGTAAAATGAAGGCAGTGAAGGAGGTGAATCCCACCTGAGCCTTGGAAGGACGTCCCCACCACTCTCACACAGCTGGGAACACGTAGGTCCCAAAAACGCACGGTCTTATCCTGAGAGCCGGACGCGATCATCCAGCCCCCCCATGTGTACAGAGACAGGATATGACCTGAGGAGAGAAAACACACACATCACATAAGAACGAAAATATTTATGAGGATCTGTGTATATATATAATATAAAGGGGGGGTTGTACCTGTGTGTCCGCTCAGCGCATGCAGTCCCTGTCCTCTCTGGCAGTCGGTGGTGTAGATGTTACAGTCTCCAGCTCCTGCACTGATTAAAATGGCCCCTCCGCTCTCAGGACCCTCCATAAACGCCAGATCTCTGATAGTCCCATCATGCATACTGAACTCCAGATCAGGACCTGAATTTTAATATGTAAAGTCAATCAACCAAACTACATTCAATTCCTCTATGAAGATTCATGAATGTTGGTTTGCAATCTTTGTCCCCTCACCTGTAGCATTGCAGGTTTCAGGGTTGAAGGGCAGCACTTTGACGTATTTGTCGTTGGAGCCGGTGGCCAGTAACTGTCCGCAGGGGCTCCAGGCCACACAATATATAGAGCCTTTGTGATGCTTGTTCCTCTTGAAGCGGATTGCAGGAGGTTTACTCGTGCCCGAGCCACTGAGAGAAACAACAATACAACTATATAAAGACATCTTATTAATGTCAATTAAAAGGTTCTGGTTCCCTAAAAATGAACTGTCGCACTTTGTTGATTCAGCCAGAACAAGTTACATTTGTATGAAAAATTACAAGGACAATTTTTTTTTCTTTGGAATAACATGCACTGATGAATCGTTCACAAAACGACTTGGATAGGGTGATCTCTATTTGGATAGGAAAATGTCTCTATTCTGGGGTTTTGTTGATAACGAGACGATATTATTAAGTTAGAATAATAAGACACTTTAGGCTTAAATGTATTTACACTGCAGTTATGATTGCGTTAATAATGCATTGTTTAAAAAATTCTATTTGACTCATTCTATAGTTCAATTCAACTATAATAGCCACTTTACAAGCAATACTTTACAATATAATACTTTACAAGCAATACTTTACATATGAAACTAAAACAGCCAGTAGTTGGCGACAAGTAACTGTGAGTCACTGATTCATTCATTCAAACGGCTTATTCATTCAGGAACAAAGCAAGTGGCTCTCTTTATGAATGGAATCGTTCAAATTTCTTTGGCAAAAACAGCACTCTTGCTCGTTTCTCAGACACATCATTGTGTTTTTCATTTTCTAGTTTCTTTAATTAAAGTTGAGGATTTCAGGCCCTTGCTTGTATCCCATCAACGTATCTGATTCTGATCTTTAAAGCAGGTTTTAATGCAGTGTGTGGGCGGCTGACCTCGTGTCCAGTGTGTCGGGGTAGGCACACACGCGCAGAGTTTTAGAGTTGGAGCCGACCGCATATAATGTTCCTGTGGGGTGGAAGGCCACGGCGCGCACCGCCTGCGTATCCTCCAGGGTGTTGACCATCACAAACTTGGCTTTAGATGTCTCTTTCTGCAATATACGCATATAAACACACATTTTGCATGTGAGAAGGGTTATTTGAAGATTATGTTCATTTAATCTCAAATAATCCCTCAACAATCTCTAATCTGTTTTTGACCTGAGAAGTTTTAGAGCTGTAATTAAACTAACACTAAAGCCTTCAGAGGGAGAATGTTTTATTCAGTGAATGTTAACCCTGTAAAGCCTGACATAAGAAACAAGTCTAAAAAAAATGTGTTTGGCATATTTGTTTTTTGTTGAGTATCTAATGGACATTTTTAGAATTACACTAAAAGGCTTTTTACTTGCTAAAAAGTATGAACTATCAATCAGACGAGAGAAGGCACGTAAACCGGGTTTTCAGCAATGTTTTGATCATGTTGATATTTTTGAAGCATTATAAATTTGTGTATCAAATATGACACAGTAGGCTTTATAGGGTTAATTTGGTTGAGCTGTACCTCTGGGCCTTTAGAGCGGGTCAAACTGCTGTCATTCAGTCCAGTTTTGTCTTCAGTGTGGACACTGCAGGTGAAAACAAAACCTTTTTAGAACCCTAAACATTAATAAATCACTAAAAACATTACCAAGCAAATTTCACAAATTTGATATGACAAAAAGCTCATATTTTTCTCAAAAACAATCTTACGTTCAGGATTCACTAGAATATACATTTTGAAACTCTTTGCATGACTTTGATAAATGGATTGAGTGTGACTTGAAAGAGTTAGAGAACTGGTCTCTTCTCACCTCTGGGGCAGTACAGGAGACTGGCTGGGCGGAGGGAGGGCTGCTTGCCCTGCTGACCTCTGAGGAGTGCTGGTGACCACATCACTGGCTCCTCCAACCCCTTCCTGTGTCTGTGGCGTGGCTGAGGCATCTATCGCCTCGCTGTTGTTGTTACTGCCTCCATTACACTGCTGAGAGAGAGCCTGCACCTCTTCTCCCAAATCATCCATTCCCACATTCAGCTCCTCCAGTCTTTGAATAGACCTGCACGCGTCGCATACATACAAAAACATTAAGCTTTAGAGCCAACTTGGTGCCCACAGACTGCCCGCTGACTGTTCACTGAAAAAAAGAGCTTTCTCAAAATCATAAGATCCTATTTAAATCAAAAATACAAATTGGCTTTATGGAGTGAGTAAGTCAGTAACTAACAAAATGATTTTTTCAGTAGAATTTTAAAATGAACTTCATACCATTATCAGTGAGTAAACCGAGAACATTTGCCATGCATAAATGTCTTACAAGCCATTAAACTGTATTTTGCACTATTTTTACATGCTCTGGACCCTGGTTGTGGACCCAGGGTTTCATCTGAGACAATAACAATTACACTGTAGAGATATGTAAACTGTATGTGAATATGACCACTGGTCATTTTACATGTCGCTCATACAGTTGCTTCCTGTCAAAGTGACCAGAATGAACTAAGACTAATAGTTAAATGCCTGGCTTAATGGGACTAACTTTGAGCTTGCTCAAAAGATTTTATTTTTAAGTTCACATGATTACTGATGATCACAGTTGCTTTTTTAATAACATACACATCAAAGTGCATATAGCTTATGAAATGTATTAGTGTTTTCTTTGGGGATTTCTCCACCCACTGAAGGATCCATAGCTGCTCGCTGCACCATCTGTAGAAGCCTGAGGTTCATCTCATTAGCCTTTCATTTGATATTCCTCTTAATCTCTGCCAAACACAAGCCACGATTAACACAACTGGTCATTTCCCTGTGGCCAAGGGGGGGTTTTCCCCTCAAAATCCCCTGAAGCAGATGCATGAGTGAACTCAGAATAGGAGCATGGCTATTCTGTGTGAAGACATAATAGGTTTTTATTCGTTTTTAGATTATTTGTCCTAATAAGCTATACTTGTCCTAATATATTTTCAAATTAATATCCTAAATTTCTTTAATAACTTAAGACAAGTACGGCTTCTGTTGAAAGAACAATGAATGTTTCTTCTGCCCTGCCCTCCCCTCTGGCACAGTGCATTATTTATGGTTGTGGCCTTTAATGATGACATCACCAATGGAACGGTACGGCAGAGTTCCAAAACCTCCCTTTGTTATGTTTCTGTGTTACAATTGTGCCGTAACCACAGCAACACAACTAGAGAAGTTAAAAGCCAAAAAGACACACACACACACACACGTCCCTGTTACAAGGGCCATCAAATGGGGGGCGGGACCTTATGACAAGAGAGGCCCACAGTCCACCAAAAACTCACAAAAAAGTAAGTTTAAAAAATATTCAGAATTTCAAATATAACTTAAAGGGATATTTCACCCAAAAATTTGAATTCTTTCATTATTTACTCACACTCATGTTGAAAAAACTTTTAGTTTCATTAAAATATCTTTATTTGTGTTCCAAAGGTGAAGTAAACTCTTGAGGATGAATATTTGGTGACAGAATTTTCATTTTTTGGGTAAACTAACACGTTAAAGCTGGAACTAGAAAGAATAAAAAATAAAAAATAAAAGAAACTCTCTAATGTCAGCTTGAGTTCTGCTGTCATTGAAGCAAAAGAAGACAAACCAAATAAAAAAATCGAATATTTTATATTTTTCATTCAAATTGTTATGCTGACAATAAAATTTGTAATGAAAAAAATTACTATTTTATGTATTATTTAAAAAAAAGGTTGGGTCATGGATGGTATTGCCTACTTGTCAGACCGGAGGAGCATGGCCACCCATAAAAAAATGTCCTGGAAACCATGAATACAAGCTACTACCCTGTCTGGTACTAAATAAAACACTATGTAAATGTGAGTTGAAGGCACACAAATGTAAAACAGGTCATGTGTGTGTATATGTGTTTGTATTCCTTAGGGAATTCTCCTCCCACTTCAAGTTCTGTGGCTGCTCGCTGCACCATCTGTAAAACCCTGAGGTCATTCTCATCTACATCTCATTAGTCTTTCATTTGATATTGAACCTGCCATGCCTTTTTCTCTGCATCCCACCCTCTTGCTTCTAGCAGCATCAGATTTCACCTTGCGTCTTTGTGTTTGTAAACTTCAGCTGGTTTGCTGTACATCAGTGCAGCTCTAGACACAAACGCTGACCTTTGGATGTGATGTTAGCAGTGTAGTGGAGCTTGGCTGACCTGGTAAGGAAGGCCTCTGTGAGGTTGTGCTTGGCGGTGGGCGGAGCCTCGTGCTGCTGGACTCCGCCCTCTCGCAGCATCTGCTGGTAGAGTTCCCGCTGCTGCTGCTTCTGTTCCAGATGTTGCTGGACACGCAAACGCTGGCGGTAGTACTCCTGAAACTGCTCTGTGGAGTCCCACAACTACACAGAAACAGAGGGGAAAAAGATGAGATGAGAGAGAGAATCTTAAAGTCACCATTAAATGAAAATGGATAGTTCTTATTTTTTTATGGAATATAACAGTGTTTATTATAAATGATTTATTCGTGGACATCATTATTTTATATTTTTATTCGTGTGGCCTTGTAATCTTTAACCAAAATAACTTCCCTTCCTTCTGGAAAAGTAATGGGAGTAACTTTTCAGCATTAAAGGGTTAGTTCACCCAAAAATGAAAATTCTGTCATTAATTACTCACCCTCATGTTGTTCCAACCCCGTAAGACCTTCGTTCATCTTCGGAACACGAATTAAGATATTTTTGATGAAATCTGAGAGCTGGATCACTCCTCCATACTAGTCCATAGGCTTCTTCAGGGATTGAACTTGCCGGCCTCGAAAAGTTATTAAAGACATCGTTAAAATAGTCCTAGTGACTACAGTGGCTCAATCTTAAGTTTATCAAGCGACGAGAATACTTTTTGTGCGAAAAAAAAAAAAAATAACGACTATTTCAACTATTCATTTCCTTCTCTGTGGGCCTCGAGTCAGTTCACTAGTGTAATAGCGTACGCTTCTGTTGTTGTACGTCACACGCATCACGCACATGACCAGCGTCGGCCAATAGTGAGCCTACGTGTGACGTAGCTCTACGCAATTACACTAGTTTAACTGACTAGAGGCCCAAAGAGAAGGAAATGAATAGTTGAAATAAAGTCGTTATTTTTGTTTGTTTTTGCGCACAAAAAGTATTCTCGTCGCTTGATAAACTTAAGATTGAGCCACTGTAGTCACTTGGACTATTTTAACGATGTCTTTAATAACTTTTCGAGACCGGCAAGTTCAATCCCTGAAGAAGCCTATGGACTAGTATGGAGGAGTGATCCAGCTCTCAAATTTCATCAAAAATATCTTAATTCGTGTTCCGAAGATGAACGAAGGTCTTACGGGGTTGGAACAACATGAGGGTGAGTAATTAATGACAGAATTTTCATTTTTGGGTGAACTAACCCTTTAAGGCCCTTGCACACGGAGTCCGATATTTTCGTATGCGTTTTTTCGTATTCGTGATTCAGTAGCTCTGAATGGTCAAAACACCAATCAAACTGCTTGCTACGGATGCGAGAACGCAGAAAATTTAACCTGATTAGATTTTTTTTTATGTCGTTATGTCAATCACGCTTGCACACTGCCTTTTGTCCGTCATAAAAAAAAAACGGATCGGCTTCCATTTTTCTGCGTTTTTCGCATCCGTGGCAAGCAGTTTGATTGGTGTTTTGACAATTCAGAGCTACCGAATCACGAATACGAAAAAAACGCATACGGAAATTTCTGACTCAGTGTGCAAGGACCCTAATGCTTAAAAGTTACTCCCATTTCACCCTCAAAGCTTATGAGTAGACAGACGCTGAAAGGGAGTCACTTTCTAGTCTGGTGAACAGATTTAATACATCACAGCTCTACAGTGATTACAACCACAGATTAAAAACCCAGACAGGAAATAAACTGTGTTTGTTGTGACAGAGCTCAGAGCCTCTGCAATCAGAGGTATCAATACATTGGCTGTTTCTCAATTCTAAGAACGAGAAGGACAGACTTGCGTTCTCCTAAAGACCAGTCTTGCCAGGCTGCCTTGAAAGAACGAACTTGGAAGGACATGAGGAGATGTGCTGTGATCTTGTTTTAGTAAATGGCTGTCTTTCTGAATGTGTCCTCTCTCCTTTATTAATTATTTTGTATACAAATGATTGTAAAAGAATTTTAGAATTAGACATACAATTCGCAGACTACTCTGTAATTGTTAGTTTTATATTGAGGGTGGAGGACACAACACATGGACCTGTGTTTGATGATTTCGTTACCTGGTGTCAGGATGCCTTTTTTCAAACTTAATGTTCTTTAAACCAAAGAGATGATTATTGACTTTAGCTCTTGGAAGCAATCAATTCAGTATAAACAAACAACTATAAATGGAATGGGTGTTGAGAGTGTTGAGCAGTATAAGTATTTAGGAACTATTTTAGATAATACATCTCCTAGCTGTTGCTGCACGGTGCGATGCGATAAAGGTCGGGTTCTGTGTAGACACTGTAACAGTATCTTAATGATTACTAAAACAACACTGTTCTATAGCACAGCATTTCAATTCACTTTTTGAACCCTTCGTACAACAGACAAAATATCAGCATTCCAGACAACAGCCACTAATGGTGAACAATCTAGAACTCTTTTCATCACAACCTCTGACAGTCAACATTCTAGAACCCTTCACACAAGAGCGATCTATAAAGAACATTCTAGAACCCTTCACACAAGAGAGATCTATAAAGGTCAACATTCTAGAACCCTTCACACAAGAGCGATCTATAAAGGTCAACATTCTAGAACCCTTCACACAAGAGAGATCTATAAAGGTCAACATTCTAGAACCCTTCACACAAGAGCGATCTATAAAGGTCAACATTCTAGAACCCTTCACACAAGAGCGATCTATAAAGGTCAACATTATAGAACCCTTCACACAAGAGAGATCTATAAAGGTCAACATTCTAGAACCCTTCACACAAGAGCGATCTATAAAGGTCAACATTCTAGAACCCTTCACACAAGAGCGATCTATAAAGGTCAACATTATAGAACCCTTCACACAAGAGAGATCTATAAAGGTCAACATTCTAGAACCCTTCACACAAGAGCGATCTATAAAGGTCAACATTCTAGAACCCTTCACACAAGAGAGATCTATAAAGGTCAACATTCTAGAACCCTTCACACAAGAGCGATCTATAAAGGTCAACATTCTAGAACCCTTCACACAAGAGAGATCTATAAAGGTCAACATTATAGAACCCTTCACACAAGAGCGATCTATAAGGGTCAACATTATAGAACCCTTCACACAAGAGAGATCTATAAAGGTCAACATTATAGAACCCTTCACACAAGAGCGATCTATAAAGGTCAACATTCTAGAACCCTTCACACAAGAGAGATCTATAAAGGTCAACATTCTAGAACCCTTCACACAAGAGCGATCTATAAAGGTCAACATTCTAGAACCCTTCACACAAGAGAGATCTATAAAGGTCAACATTATAGAACCCTTCACACAAGAGCGATCTATAAAGGTCAACATTCTAGAACCCTTCACACAAGAGAGATCTATAAAGGTCAACATTCTAGAACCCTTCACACAAGAGAGATCTATAAAGGTCAACATTCTAGAACCCTTCACACAAGTGAGATTTATAAAGGTCAACATTCTAGAACCCTTCACACAAGAGAGATCTATAAAGGTCAACATTCTAGAACCCTTCACACAAGAGAGATCTATAAAGGTCAACATTCTAGAACCCTTCACACAAGAGAGATCTATAAAAGTCAACATTCTAGAACCCTTCACACAAGAGCGATCTATAAAGGTCAACATTCTAGAACCCTTCACACAAGAGCGATCTATAAAGGTCAACATTCTAGAACCCTTCACACAAGAGAGATCTATAAACAGTCCCTCCAGGATTTCACGATTTTTTTGTGGGATTTTTGCGATCAAAATGACTGATTTTGTGGTGGTAATTTCCAGAAATTTGTGAAAAAATTTGCGATTTTTATATTTTATAGGACATCACATTTACCATAATAGTATTATGTCAGATGCACAATAGTCATACATGACACAAATCACAAACAAAATGCATAAAGCTTGTTAATTTGGTCTAATCAAATTCTTTTTTTTAAATTGTGCTGTAGCCTATTGTTGTTGCTTGATTAACATTAACAACACTGACAACAGCAGGTAAATTAGGTTACTGTCACTTTAAGACCTACTACAGTAATGACAAACGTCCCAATCAGTTTTTACTGATTGTTTTACCTAAATACTTGCCAAGATGAATATTTTGAAGTAATTGTAGCTATGTGTATTTGTTCAAGCGCTATAAAGAGAATTCAATATTCTAACTAGGCCGACAGGCGGTGACACGCAGTCAGTCAGTCAGTCAGTCAGTCAGTCACACGCACACACACTTGCAGTCAGAGACAGACTGTCACTCGACTGGCTGAAATTAGTTCTCTTTCACGGTATACTGCGCTTTTAATAATTCTTTTTAGTACCATCGAGCATATCATACTTTTTGTTATGTCATTTAATCATGTTAAACGCGTTAATAAGTTTGCCGTCCTGCCCAATGAAAACCTGGGCGCTTATGTGAGAGGGCAGGAGAGACGCATTTTCTTTCGCCATCTTTCTGACAGACCGCTCACAGATATCACGTGTGCGCAACATCTGTATCCACGTAAAAAATGCATTGAAACTAATTAACTAGATATATTTCAATTGGGTGATTTATAATTTAATGTTTTGTGAGGTCTTTTTTTTTTCTTTTTTTTGTGATTATTTTGCGGTTAAATTGGGAATTATGCAGGATCACAAAAAAAAATGCGACATTTTGTTGATTTTGCGTTGTATTCAGCGATCGCAGAATCGCGAAAAACTGGAGGGACTGTATAAAGGTCAACATTTTAGAACCCTTCACACAAGAGAGATTTATAAAGGTCAAGATTCTAGAACCCTTCACACAAGAGAGATCTATAAAGGTCAACATTCTAGAACTCTTCACACAAGAGAGATTTATAAAGGTCAACATTTTAGAACCCTTCACACAAGAGAGATCTATAAAGGTCAACATTCTAGAACTCTTCACACAAGAGAGATCTATAAAGGTCAACATTTTAGAACCCTTCACACAAGAGAGATTTATAAAGGTCAACATTATAGAACCCTTCACACAAGAGCGATCTATAAAGGTCAACATTCTAGAACTCTTCACACAAGAGAGATCTATAAAGGTCAACATTCTAGAACTCTTCACACAAGAGAGATCTATAAAGGTCAACATTCTAGAACTCTTCACACAAGAGAGATCTATAAAGGTCAACATTTTAGAACCCTTCACACAAGAGAGATTTATAAAGGTCAACATTTTAGAACCCTTCACACAAGAGAGATCTATAAAGGTCAACATTCTAGAACTCTTCACACAAGAGAGATCTATAAAGGTCAACATTTTAGAACCCTTCACACAAGAGAGATTTATAAAGGTCAAGATTCTAGAACCCTTCACACAAGAGAGATCTATAAAGGTCAACATTCTAGAACTCTTCACACAAGAGAGATCTATAAAGGTCAACATTTTAGAACCCTTCACACAAGAGAGATTTATAAAGGTCAAGATTCTAGAACCCTTCACACAAGAGAGATCTATAAAGGTCAACATTCTAGAACTCTTCACACAAGAGAGATTTATAAAGGTCAACATTTTAGAACCCTTCACACAAGAGAGATCTATAAAGGTCAACATTCTAGAACTCTTCACACAAGAGAGATCTATAAAGGTCAACATTTTAGAACCCTTCACACAAGAGAGATTTATAAAGGTCAACATTATAGAACCCTTCACACAAGAGCGATCTATAAAGGTCAACATTCTAGAACTCTTCACACAAGAGAGATCTATAAAGGTCAACATTCTAGAACTCTTCACACAAGAGAGATCTATAAAGGTCAACATTCTAGAACTCTTCACACAAGAGAGATCTATAAAGGTCAACATTTTAGAACCCTTCACACAAGAGAGATTTATAAAGGTCAACATTTTAGAACCCTTCACACAAGAGAGATCTATAAAGGTCAACATTCTAGAACTCTTCACACAAGAGAGATCTATAAAGGTCAACATTTTAGAACCCTTCACACAAGAGAGATCTATAAAGGTCAACATTCTAGAACTCTTCACACAAAAACAAACTTTACCATTAAACATTCTAGAATGTTTGCTCATACAGTCCCCTCACAAACACATGCGTAGCAACTGTAGCTTGGAAACATCCAATCCAAGCCCTCTGCAACTATGCAGTGATAAATTGCGAGCAGTAGCTGAGCTTGCCTGGGCTGCTTATGAGAGAGAAGAGAGTGCACATGCAAACTTCTACTGCTTACAAACAATTGCAAGGCATGTTAAAAATAACAGTTGGAGCTAATAAATCAGAGAGTCACTAAAAATGTACTCGAATTTGAAAGCTAAATTAAAGATTTATTACATTAACATCTATGCATTTAGCAGATTCTTCATCCAAAGAACAAAGCAATTCGTCAAGGAGCCAACAATATTCGTAAAATACAATGCCAGGTTTATTTGAAAACTAGATTAGGAAGCAAGCTAGAGAAGATGAGATTGTATGTGTGTGGGAGTTATACTCACATAACTAATAATTGGAAAAGCAACATGCATAATAATTCAGTTAAGTAGCCAAGTATCGTTGAATCTAATGTTCAGGAGATATCAATGGATTCATTGACTGACAAAATACCTCATTCTTCTCTGCAGAACCAGGTGCCGGAGCATCTTGACCCGGGGCAGAGGCCGGGCGAGAGTTTTGAGGACCAGGTGAGCTCAACATTTTATCAGATGGAGTTTCAGTTCTGGAGCTGCAAGACCAGAGAGTCCACATTAGTGTTTCAGACGAACACCTTACACACCTTTGTAATGACCATGTTCTGAAAAGTCATTCTTCTCTACCACACCCATCAAAATTTCTCTGAATTTAAAAAGGCTTGAATATGCAACAAACATTGCCATTTTATTCACAGGGTGTTTTAAACAATAACAAAAATTTGGAATAATCAAGATTATATAATGCTCATGAAAGAAGTCTCTTATGCTCGCCAAGGCTGCATTTATTTGATCACAAATACAGAAAAAACAATAATGTTATGAACTATTATTACAATTTAAAATAACTATTTTCTATAATAATATATTTTAAAATATACCAGAAAGTTTTATCTTTATTTATTTAAGTCATTGTCATTTTAATAATTACAGGTAATTTGCTAATACTCAACAAATTCAATCTGTGATAGTGCTCACCACATAATAAATATGTACGGTTTATAGTATTCTGGAGTTTGTTTTAACGGGTTACGCTTCTCGAGCTCGAATGCAGATTTACAGGTGTATCAGATGATATTTACCTCTCTGGTGACTCCTCAAAGATGCTGTGACATCCTGAATTCTCCATCATCACACTGCGGTTCAGGTGTTGAAAATTGGCAAACGAGTGTGACATGGGAGAAGTTTTCCCTCCGTCTGTTCCCGCACCTCTCTTCTCTTGGCCAGAGAGACCGTAGGACAGGCCGTCCAGTGCTGGGTTCAGAGAGCGGGTCATGTAGGTGTCTGCAGACTGCGGGCGCCGGAGAGGGGAAGCGGGATACGGGGAGAGCTTGCTGATAAGCGGAGTGAGGAGGTCGGCGTAAGTGGCCTTGGCAGGTTTAACAAGCCGATCCACGTGGATATTGAGCATCTTCTGCTCAAAGGCGCAAGAGAAGACGTTGGGCGACAGGTTCTGGAGCCAAGAAAGCAAGCTCAGGTCGAGATCATCGCAGCCGTTCCCGCACAGCATGTCTATGCCCAGAAGAACCTCACTCTCTGTGATCTCCTCTCCGGTGGCTTTGCTCTGGCAGAACTCCACGCAGCATTCGTACAGTACGCCTTTAATCAGAAGCTGGAATAGACGGTTGGCGCTGGCGCGGAACCCCGCCTCGCTCAGCTTTCGGTCAGCGGGAATAAACTCCGCCACCATGACACAGGCCTCCTCAAAACACTGCACGCGTGCCGTACTCGGATTCCAGTCCTTGAACTCGGCATGGTTGGTGAGGCGGGGCAGCGTCAGGAGAAGGCAAAGCTTGCTGTAGTCATCTTTAGTTGGACAAAACTCTTCCAGAGCATGCAGAGACTTCACAGCCTCTTGCATGGTCAGCTCCAACTGAACATAGACAGAGAGAATGAGAGAGAGAAGCTTAAGAAAGCTGCTCACAGCCATTTGAAAACAAGCTCTAACAAGCTCTCAGTTTCTCACATGGTGTTACTATACTGTAGTTTTTTGGACATGATAATTTTTCAAGATTTACATTCTAGTAAAATAAGCTTAGCAGAAATAAAATAAAATAAAATGACTTTACATGCATATTCCTTAATTTTCTATATAATATATTATATATATATTTATATATTTATTTATCTTCTATATAATATAATATTGTTTGGTTCACATTACTGTTGTTGATTATTATAAAGATTATTATTATGCACAAACTACAGTTCAAAACTTTAAGGTTGGTAACGTTTTTTAATATTTTAGAAACTCTCTTATGCTCACCTAAACTGCATTTATTTTAATGAAAAATATCATAAAGACAGTAATATTGTAAAATATTATGGCAATTTAAAATAACTGTCTTCTGTTTGAATATATTTTAAAATGTAATTTCTTCCTTTGATATTAAAGCTGAATTTTCAGCATCATTACACCAGTTTTCAGTGTCACATGATCCAGAAATCATTCTAATATGCTGATTTGGTGCACAAAAAAAACCCATTTATTCTTATTACAAATAATGAAAACAGTTGTGCTGCTTCATATTTTAGTGGAAACTGTGATACTTTTTTTTCAGGATTATTTGATGAATAGATGTTACTCACATGCTGTGGCTCATCCTCGGCTGACATGGCGTTGTTCACACACAAAGCTTCCAGAAACTTCTGTTTCAAAACAATGTAGCGGAACCTGAGAGGCCATGGAAAAATACACATGTGAGGTTAAACCAGCAGTGTCTGATTTTATTAAAATATTCATATACATCATTTACATTAAATGTAATATTCAGTGAACCCCTAATTAGTGTTTATGTAAAAAATGATACAATTCTAAAGGGTAAAAGATGCCTTATTAATTTCTTTTAAGTGCATTTAAGTGCAAGTGAGCTCCTATTATTTGGGTTGCAATTGTGGAAAGATTCTGAGCTGATCTCTCACCTTTTCCTGTCAAATTTATCCAGACACTCAAGAGGCTGAATAAACTGTAACACTTCATCCCACTGTCCATCCAGAATGAGCTGCCTGCAGGGGGAGAATGAATGAGAAAGAGAGAAAAAGAGTGCGTCTAGCCTAGACAATTTGACTCATAATAAAAGTTTCAAACTAAGAACATAAACAAGTTTAGACTATATTTAACGGAATTTTTTTAATTTGTTACCATCTGAATTGATGTTGTTTTACACTGTCTCAAAAAGTAATAATCACTAGAGACAAACTACATGCAAATTCTTGGTGGTAAAACTATGTAGTTGTCTTATCAGTCAGACTGTGGCCCTGTTTAGACCGGGTCGGACCAAATCCATAAAGTTTTTGTTAATTTGCGAATATAATCATGATGAACAAAACGTGTAAGTATCAAACTTTTGCTGGTCACAGAGCTTATTTTCTGCAATAATCCAAAAGCCAATGGAAAAATCCAAATGGGTTCTTGACGATGAAACGAGTGTGATGCTAACTTCTGGGTTGGCCTGCAAAAATGTGGCATCACTGCAGCTCTCTAGTAAAACCAATGCTTGAATTTCTAGCTTCAATGCAGAGTAAAACCGCTGTAAATCGGCAAAAACATAAGCATTATATTACTGACTCATGTTAACGCCACATTAGGTGTCCCATATATGCCAGCATTTGAATTCTGCCTGAGGTGCGTTTAGATCATACCTGAGGAAGAGCATGTCGTCTGAGTAGAGGCCGTTGATGATCCCGCTCTCCTTCTCCAGGGCCAACATGCTAATGTGCAGCTTGCGTGAGTTTAGGAAGTCCAGCATCACCTTGATGATCTCCACTTCCTTTACATTTATGATCTCCTCAGCCGTCATGGTGGCAAGCTTTCACAGAAAGAATGAGAGAATGAACACTTTGTTTAGAATATGGTTTTATCAATAACAGTTATACAGTTATAGCGGTGCTCAGGCCTTGTAGGGCTTGAACCAGGACCCACTACTAAGGGACGTGAAACAATTTTTATGGAAATCGCAATGTAACGGAAGTAGTAATGTAACTTTATTGTGACATCAGAGTTGTAGGGTGTGGTCTTGGTTCTATCCATCAGTTGTTGATTAGATGGAGGCAGATCTGAATGTACGCTTGCGTTTATTGTTAAAAAAGGGGAGGATGATTGCAATCAACGGGTTAAATGATTGGAGAAGATTTGATTAAATATTACAAGGTCCGAAAAACAACAACATTAAACACATGGATGAATCATTCATAAGATATAACATGCAAATTAACAGATTAAATGAAAAAAAAGGAAATCAATTTGCAATCATTTAGATTGAAAAAAAATTGGCATGGATACCTTTTTTAATAATTAATTACTAAATTATTTAAATTATCTTATATTTTGTTTTTTATTGTTGTAACATGAACAATAAAAAATACTTCTAAACCATTTATTTATCTTATGTTAATTTGAACATTTATTATAGCATTATTAATATCAAAACTTGTATATGTTAATATTATTTAATGGACCTGAGCTAACTAACTATTTGTATTACCTAATGTTAACAAAGACTAATAAATACAGTAACACATGTATTTCTTATTGTTAGTTAATTTTAGTCATTGCATTAACACTGACTAATTGAAAAAATATTGTAAAGTGTTACCAATATGATGTAGCAACTGTATAAAACACTTTATTGCTTGAAGACTGCAAGTGAAAAAGTGACAACAGCCTTCTAATTAAAATACCAGACCATGTTGTGACAAAGAAGAGTCATCATGCCAGAAATTGCAGATGTAAACACACACACACATGGGCGGTGACATTCCACCCCAAAACAAAACAGCCTGTTCCTCAATACTATTCTCTTCTCAGCAGATGTTTTCACATCCAACTTAACCTGTTTTAAATCATTTCAAATAACTGTAATAAAAACACTAGTTAGACGTATGCTTTAAAATTACACATTATTGCTGAAAGCTAAAAGAATTACAACCATACACATGAGAAAACTATATTAATGTTAATCATAATAATATTAAACAATAATATTATTAATTTGAGGATGCTCTAACACACACATAGGAAACGAAGGAAAATGTGAAGAAGAAAAATACAGCTCTACAAGAAGCACAATGGTATTAGCTTACGAATTGCCCTTTTGAGGGGATTTTAACTTTAAACCCTTTAGTTTTAATCACTAAGCCACAGCACCGGGCCCCAACCTTGCACTATGGGCAACGCAGATTTGCTTTCTCATGCTTTCTCATCGCTGAATCGGGATGAGCTCGTTGCAATGTATTTATCTGACCGCTTACATTAATTATTTCTTAGATAAGCCACATTACATCCTATCAAGCACCAGTGAGAGGGGACATCCACCCATATCTAGCTGCTACATTATTCTGAAGCTGCGGGGGGAGAGTGTGTCATCCAGGCGGAGCAGCAGCAGCCTCTCCGGCCTCGCCTATCCTCAAAACAACAGCGATAAGCGCCGCGAAGAGCGATTTAAATCTCACCTGATAAACTCTACATATACGCGAAGTGCAGAAATCCTCTGTGGGTCCACCGAGGGTGTGTCGACACGCACTGTCTGGTGTTTTTTCCTCCGTGTTTCGGGGCGAGAGAGGCTCTTGTTGTCTCTGGCGCTCGCTGGTTGTCAAGCACAAGCTTCCTCTGCGCGCTCCACCAATCCTCGCTCACGCACACAAACCCCCGCAAAACCCGCCCCGGCCCGGCCCGCACCGGCCTGCGTGTTATTCATCAAACTGAGGCTTAATGCGGATTTGTGATTAGCAGCATTATATACGCATTATACTATGTGTGTAAATTTATACTAAACCGAGAAAGTAGCGGTTTATAGGGACTGTTTGGACTTTGAATGATGTCAGGATTATTATGTTCTTCAAATGAATTGTAAATTATTACAAACAATTCTAAGATAACACGCAAAAAAGCAGGAAAATACAAGTTACACAACACAAAATAAAATACCGATATTTGATGCAAAATTTATTGTTCCATATGGCCGGGATTAAACATTCATTTTTTATGTGGTAATTTTAAACAATTAATTCCAAGGTCAACTGACGATTTCAAAACAATAGTTTGATTTTTGCCTTTTTTATGTTTAATTGTGTTCCATAATTGTTTAACTTTTTATTTTTTTAAGTGAATATAAAGTTTAGTCCTAATCCCAAATGAATCATTCTTGTGAGTCAAAATCAAAATGCCACTGTAATCTGACTCTTGAACGTATGACTCTTCTGAACCAGTTCTTTTTAGTGAGTCAAAGCGCGACCGGTGAAGTTCGACTCTATAATGAATCACTCTTATTAGCTGGTTCTTTTTAGTGAATCAAACACAAGTCAAACGCTTTCAAATCAATTCGAGATGTAACTGTTGTTATTGAATTTTCATACCTTAAATAAACACAATATGATTCTCAGTAATTTTTATAAATAACTTTCTCGATTCCCTTCTATACCCATAATTACTCACAAAGTCATGAATGATGTTATAATAAGTAGACAACAATATTAGATCATAAAACAAAAGAAAAAGGGGTCAAATAGGTCAATATTTTGGATGTAAATCTGTATTTATGTTAAGGTTAACATTCAAATACAAACAGACAAAGCGTATGATGAACAAACACAGCGGACATGACCTGAAAAAAAGATTAGACAGGGTGTGGAAATGAACATCTCTCAGAACAGCTTTTATCACTGATCCATACTTGCACCTGTTAAACATCATCTTTTTCATATGAAAAATATCAGTAATATTCAATGGCTTAAAAAATATGCTTAGTATGTAAAACTATATCTGTACAGCATCAATAAATTCAAACGATGATTTACTTCACTTAGTAAAAATAACAAATATCTTTCGATTCTTTTGCACCAGAAGACAAAATGTCTTACTAGACAACAGCCTGACCAAACATCCCAGCTCTTTGAAAATGCACTTCATAATTAAAAATGAGTAACAACATCATTTAGCAATAATACTCACCATTTCTTTGAAAGCTTCATTATATGAATATTCAATATCTCAGTTTTTCCTCTGTATTATTTATATGGATTTTTACACTACTCTCTAAAATGTATGTTTTAAACAAACATATTCTAGGCCGTGACACAAGTGATTGCAACATATCTAGGGACGTATAATTCTAAAGCTATAATGTTTAGTTTTGGTCCTCAACTTCATCAGTTAAAGGCCCCATCATTACTTTTACATGACAGATATAGAGCAACACGAGTGTGTTCATTTTGTAGAAAGAGTCTTGAGCAACCACTCTTACTGAAGCTAATTTTACACAAGTTCTTCTGGAGTAGCAGATGTGCAACAAGGATTACGAATCCTACCCAAAATATAAAAACACAGACATTAAATAAAGCAAAAAAAGTCCGTTTCTGAGGTTCCAGTACATTAAATGCTTCTTCAACTGCATGACCTTCTGAAAAGTTAGACTTCGAGTGTAGTATGTCCCTAATATTCTTTTACACCTGCATTTCCACAAACACAAAAGAAGCAGATTGTGTACGACGAAATGACTTGCTCATAAACTCAGTAACTGCGCGTTAAGCATTGCATAAAAGACACGACAAGACAAGCATAAGGCCACAAAATTGAACATGTTTGAAATAAAAATCGGGTAAAAGCGCATCCGTCAGTGCTGCAAAGACTGTAGAACAGAGGGTCTCAAATTCGCCACAAATGACCATCCAACAAAGCCTGCAAAAGTGTTTTCGTTACATTCACGATGTGCATTATAATGTCCGATGGGCAGGAACACTCAGTGAGCTGTGAACTTATTTGAGGAGTTTTTTGGGTGTGATTTGTTTCTTGTTCTGCCAGAGGTGGCTGTAGATGGTGATGGCATCCACACTAGCTGACATGGTCTTGGCGGGGATTTTGCTGAACTGTTTCTTATCCGAGCTGTATTTGTAAAGGTTCTCGATCATTTTGGGCGTGATGGTCTTGGGCCCGATGCCAGCTAGCTTGTTGATCTCCTCCGCTTCTGGATAATATGAGTACAGAGAGCGAAACTGGCAGCCAGAGTCTCGGAACAGAATTAGAAAGCTGTTGGCTTCTGTTTTCTCCATTTCCTGGGGAAAAATAAAACAAATATTTACAAATATGAAATGATTATTATTTCCCTTCAGGTTTAAAATGATAATCTAGACCTCTATACCAAGTAAAACAAGAATTCATTAAAAACGGATTGATGTCATTTCTATATATTCCACAGTTCCAGGGTAAAAATTGTTTAAAATAAAACAATATAAAATAAATAAAAATTATAATAAAATAAATAACTAAATAAATATAATTAAAATTTATCTAAAGAATAATAATTCAATTAAACTAAAATACAAAAGATTACAGTTTTTAGATTAGCATTAAACTGCACGCAGATCAAAACTGATTTTAATTTCTACAGCAATTTTTTTGTAACATTTTTCCCCTCACCTCCAGGATTTTGTTCTTCTGTCCCTCATTGACGCGGCCCGCGAGGCAGCAGTGAGCCAGTGCGTTCTGGATGATGTATTTATTTGATTTAGCACTGGGCTCCTTGTACAACTTTGGCCCTAGAGAGGAAGAGAAATAAGAATTAGAGGAAGCGATCAACATTTGTGAGCAGTGTACTGTTGAGGGTCAAAGTTATGACATTTATAAGGGTCAGTACATTTATATATGTAATTCCATCCATCTTAAAAGCCAAAGTTCAGTGTATTCAGTTTAATGTTGGAGTAAATGGTATATTACTGCATAAAATCTGTTTGAAGCTGATAAAATACGGTAAACACGTTCTTTCTTCTGCATCAAAATGTTTGTTTAAATGTAATCATTCAAACATTTTAAATCGGTAAATCGTTTGTTTTTGCAGTTCATCAAAACAAATTAAGTTAAAACAAATGAATCTAAAAATGTACAAACACTATATATACTATTACTGTTCAAAACTAAAAAAAAGTGTCACAATTTCCACAAAAATAACAATAAGCAGCAAAACGGTTTTCAACATTAATAAGAAATGTTTCTTGAGCACCGAATTTTTATTGAACTGAAAATGTGGCTTTCCCATTACAGGAATAATATACATTTAAAAAATGATTAAAATAGAAAAAGTCATTTTAAAGTGTAATAATATTGAATATTAATAATATTTCACAATTTTACCGTTTTTGATCAAATAAATGCTTTCAAAAACATATTTTCAACAGTGGTGTAGTATCTAAATGAGCAAAGTCATACAAAGTGCATGCATGCATAATAATGAAAAAAAAAGTTTAAATAGTTTTGGAATATAGAATGTGACACAACAGGACTGCCATGTCGCCTGCCCACCTGTGTATTCTGTGTTAGATGCTGCAGATGATGTTGATTCGAGTTCCCAGTTCTCCCCGTTTCCACTTACTGATGGACACGGTGACAAAAAGCCCTCTGCAGACTCCGGCCTGAGAATAAACAAACATACACACTGCAAACATCTCTTTAATAAAGACTAAGGTACTAATTTAACAGGTGGGCCCTTATTGAAGGCTGGAAAATCACAGAAGCGAAGCATGGATGCAGCAGACATAGGCTATTCATTGCATCATGCATCAAGTTTCCGGTGACAAATAAAGCCCAGAGGGAAAGCAAAAATGCTGCACGACTTGTCATAGAAGTCATAGCCAATCAGAACATATGTGTTATACAGTGATACTAAGCATGCTTCTGTAGCACTGAGATGTTGAAGGGTTGGTCAAAATCCCTTGCCTCTTCAAATACATCTATAATCATAAATCCTTTTGGATGCTTATATACTTCCTTATAAAAAATCAATAATCAAATATATTCATTATCACATACTTATTTTTATATTCTTTGTGCTTGTGAAATTATATTTTCTTAAATGCATGTGATGGAAGTAACCAGTTTCTTTTACATGCATTCCAATCTTACTTTGAGATTGCACGTAGTACACGCAGGACACGAAGGCCATGTAACCCACAAGGCCGTTTGTCTCTTTCTCTGGTATCAGAAGAAAGGTTAGAGGGTCCTAAAGGCAGCGTGGACACATATGATCCTTCGCTGGACAGATGGTCAAGCTATATTGAGCGTTACTATTGAACTTTAATTGTTGTATTAAAGTGTATTCTTTCCAGTATATTTCCTTCCTTGGGAGTAAATGCCAGTTATCTGTTTTTCTCCCAAACGAGTGAATGTTTTAGCATTATGTTTTGGTATACTTAACTGATAGTAAGGAGCTCAGACTCTCTTCAGCCTTGATGGGAGCTGTTATTTGCTAGTGTCTGTTATTTGTGTGTGTGCGTATGACATTCTATGTAGGTTCTGGACGTTCGGACCAGACAACCCGGCGCCCTGCTCTAACCGGCGAGGCCACCACAGACCTAAATCTATTGAGTGGACGACAACTATCTTTACTAATGGCGATAGGCACTCCTATCTCCTCACATGTGTTAAATTGTTTAGGCTCTTAATGTTTCTTAGCCAATGAGAATCATTCAACCTGTAAGCAATGACGTAGCTTAGACCTTGGAAATGGTATAACTGCTGTGATCTTTGTAACTGTAAGGGAGGCGGCCTACGAACTCCTGTGTGAGTCTTGAAGCTGACTTCTGCTGATGAAACTGCAAACTATTTTCAGTAAAACTTTTCTTTAATTTTTTATAATTCTGACTCCGGGTCTTCATTCTTCATATCTGGTTCTGGGTCTTTAACTGTATACCCCTTACAATGTCAACCAAATGGATAGACAAATCCATGTTGCTTGTCATTTTTTCAGTTGCGGCAGGATTGGGTAGAAACTAACATGGAGTGGAGGAGACAGAATTTACAGTTTCACTTGTTTATGACATTGCACCTGGTTAATACACAATGCTACACTGTTCACACCTGGTATTCGGATGCATTTTGGTCGGATCACAAGTGGACGACACTAAATACAGGTGTAAACGTTTTGAGCTAGTCCACTTTCGGCCACTTCCAGAGGTAGTCTAAAAAACGCATTCAACCGGATTGCTTTCGTAGTGTAAACGCTCATGCGGTCATATGTTTTCAAACAGCCATAAAAGCCCAACTACTGACCTAATGCTTCAACATTATGGCAAGCACGCTAGCCAGACGGGATTTAAACTCAAATTTAAATTCAAATTTCGGTTTCCAAAAACCCTACTACGAAGGCGACCGAATGATGAAGAGGCTTTTTTGATGCGGGTGTATATTTCAGTATCAAGGGAGCAGCAAGAGGACAGAGTTGAACCGAGGTAGGTAAACTGATCTACATTTTTAAGTGGGATGCCGTTTATATGGAAGCTGGGGGGGGAAGAGGTTTGAGAGAAGATTTGGGAAATAACTTCAGTTTTTTTAATGTTAACCTGAAGACCAAAGGATTGGTAGAGACTGGTTACCGTGTTGAGGGCGTGCTGCATGGACTCTGGACTATGAGCTAGAATCGCGCAGTCATCAGCATATTGTAGTTCAGCTATGCAACAGGATTTGGTCTTTGTATAAGCCTGCAACCTCCGAATGTTAAAGAGGCTTCCATCAAGGCGGTATTCAACACACACACACACACACACACACACACACAGCTTTCGCCGTGTACTTGCGGGTGTCAGAGCAGAAACGAAAGCTGCTGCACTCCGTATGTTTTTCCGTAGTCTCCTTTCGCGTTCATATGTAAATTGCTTGAGCTAATTTTGTCCATTAGATTGAAAGATCTGAAAAACCCATACACCCGCCCATAGACCCTCCCCTCGAAGAAATCAGGAGAGAAGTGGTTGAAAGTGGACAAAAGAGATGGATTAAGATACCAGGTTAAACGGGAATGTGTCTCTCTCCCTCATTTACTTGTGATCCGATCGACCAAAACGTATCTTAATAGCAGGTGTAAACAGGGCCTGAGTCTCATAAACAATTGCCAAAATTAGCCATTTTCTGTTGCTGCAATGATAAAGTAGCTGATAAATAAACACAATGGCAAAGAAACATGAGAATCACAAGAAAATCAGGTAAACTAAAAATATTGATCGTTCTATAACATATATGATTCAAAGATGATAATTATATAACAGGTTATTATGTTCCACCTATATGCTGATGAACCAGTGAACTGATCTGTCCAAGCGAATGAGTTTGTTCAGCGCCCAAGCTGAAATGACCGTCAGCACTGTGAGGTAATGACATGTTTGTGATGCTGTCTGCAAACTGACCTTCCCTTTCTCCCTTTAGGGGAGCTCAGAAAGAAACACAGATTGCCAGGAGACAGTCTGCTTCCTCTGAGCAACCAGCACAGAGAAAACACAGAGATACCAAAGACAGAGGGAGGACAGAAAGTTATGAACACGACCCGTCTCACAGCAATAGAGATGTGTGTCAGTCTTGATTAACACAAGAGCGTGCCATTTGAGATCACGACAATAACTCATTATTTTCTCTGCTTTTGAATGATCTTTAACAGGGAAGGTAATAGTGAATTGGACATGGTCTCACCTAGATGTCCTCTTATCTGATTGGACGCTCTCATTGTCTGCCAAGTTAAGGGAGGCGAGTGATAAGCTGGACACGGAATATCCACGAGGCCGTGACCCTGGACACACAAATACACATATTTGCATATGCATACACATAATTTGCATACATTTTCTTTTGCCAGCCAGTTTCATAAGCTCTCTGGATATCACAACAGCAAATTAAATGTGGAATTTTAATGATTAAAAATATAAATATTTGATTACAAAATAAAAAAACACACGTTTATTATTAATGATTAATATTATAACAAAAAAATATGAAATAATTAGAATTCATTTAACAATAATATAAAAACAATATATATTTTTAAAACATAAATACTTTAGAAAAAAATAAAATTTATTAATAAATATTAATATTATTAATATAAAATAATTCGAATTAATACATTTTTTATATTTAAATTTTTTTTAAATATACTGTAGATATAATATTAATATTCTTAATATTATAAATATAATTAAAATATTATTATTAAAATGATTTTAACTGATTCAATTAATATATAAAAGTTTAATAAGAAGAGAGGTTGATATCTCTATAAAGTGCAACTGCTGTGGCTCTGTCACAGCAACACTGATTCCCCATCGCACCTGTGGCTGCCCGTGCTGGAGGTTTCGGAGACTCCATGATGTCTCTGTGCATAGATTTGGGGCGTGGCTTCTTTTGCTTGACACCAGGGGGGCGGGGCTTAATGACACTTTCCATGTCATCCATCAGTTTCAGCTGCTTCTTCCTCATATATTCATTTCTTATAAACTCTCGTCGTGCCTTCTCTTCTTCCTTCTTCACAAGATCCTCTTCCGCTTTCATTCTGATCAAGGAAGCAGAAATTTCATGCATTTCGAGCAAGTATAATGACTTTTACAAACCATTTAAGATTCCTTTAAATACAGAAGTAAAACAGGTGAATGTTGCATGGAGTTTTAGTAAAAAATATAGGTAATTATTACATTATATTACTACATATTGCTATACTGCTGCATGTAAATGAAATAAAAAAGGTCCCCTGTTTTAAAAAAATTTTTTTTAGCACAAATAAATACTGTAGAGTTATATATTGAATAAATGCTGAACATATAAAGACTTAATATTTTGAATAGTTACAACTATAATTTATATTATATTTTAAATAGCTCTAGTGTATATTGATTTCTGTGAACATGACATGTTGGATTAGTTGTGCTATCTTTGATTGTGTGGCTTTGTTTTCTGTGATCATGTCCTTTTCTATTATTGTGTTGTGTTTTTTTGTGGTGTTTTTCATACCGTGCTGCTTCTTTCTTCTGTTCTATCTCGGCCTCCTGTTGCTGTTTCTTCATCTGCATCTCTTTCTCTCTCCGCAGCCTTTTCTCCATCAGAGCTGCTTTCTTCTGTGCAACATCCTCCTCTCCCTTCAGGTCGTCCTGAGTCACAGCAACACAAACAAACAATTATTCAGTCTGACACAGAAGCTCATGTGCAGCTGGCTGTATGAGACAATGTCTCTCACAGAACATTGTGATGTGCTTCATGAAGAAAAAAACAACACATTTTTAAAACACAAAATGTTCATTTCAAAAGGAGTGTTTACTTGAGATTAATTAAAAAGAATAACAAAGACACTTGTTGAAGCTCCTGAACAGAGAAACATATGCTGTCACAACCATTTATATCAATATATACACATTATATGGACCCTTTTCACAGACTGTGATGACAAGAGTTATCAACATCGCAAATCGAGTAAAGATTTTTATATTTTACTGTTTTATTTTTTTATTTAATACACGTTTTATAACGCTATACTTTGTCATTTACTGCCAAAGTAATATAAAACAAACAAATTATTAATGCTGCACCAAGGGTGTTTATAATACAACGGCTGAAAGAGTGACGGCAAATAGTACATCTTTCTCTCCTCTAACCATGGTTTTTCCTCTCTTTTGTAAAGTCAGCTATTGAAGATATTGGGAATACAAAAATTATATTTGCTGTCGTCTTGTGTTCAATATTATAGAAGTGTTGTGACCCAACAATGACGACTTGCGCTTCTGAGAAACCCTGATTTGTGAAATGGGTCTATTATTTGGTCTGAACCGTGGTGGTGCATTTGCATCAAAGCTGCAGCTGTTTACCTCTGTTGCTTTGTAATGATGATGCAGGAGAAGGCAGCAAAATGCATGGCATTGCTCACCTCACTTTTATATATTTTTTTTAACCTTTGGTTTTGTTTTCAAAGCGTTAACACATAACGGCACTTGCATCTAGCTGCCTCGAATGTACTGAACATGTTCTAAAAAGTCCATTCCTGTTAATGGCGAGCAGAAATAACATATACATTCTCTCTGCTCACATTGCATCCGTCACGCTTGTCAATAAAAATGAAAGTACCCTTAGAGAAAAACAAATAAATAAATAAATTATCTGTATATTCTCATTCCTTTGACATGTCTCAAGCCTAAAGCATACATTGGTTTTTACTAGGGATGTCCCAAGCCTATCTCAAGGATCGGTATTGGGGCCGATTAAGTGTTTTTTGTACTGATCGGTATTGGCTTTCCTAAGCCTGATCCTTCATTTCATGTCAGCTGCTCCTTCAATTGGGTTTGTCAACCACCATTAAAGGCAAAAAAGAAGAAATAATGTGAGTGCTTGACGCGTGAGAACCAATGAGGTCTGTTCTAGCGTGTCACACGCGCACGTTTGACCTTCTGTGTTTAGCATATCTGATGCGCACTTTTGTAACAAATCACTCTAAAGCTATGGGTTGCGTCCAGCCTCGGACTTGATTGACAGGCAGGCATTCTGACACCGCGAGCTTCATGCTTTTCTAAACCTTAAATCCCCTTATTTTTCTTTTTTTGTTGGAATTATTCTGCTTATTGTAAACATAAAATACAAGTTAATAGAAGTATTTATAATTGTGACCACACAGTCTGTTTACATCAGATGTCCTTGCCCTACACCAATGTCCTTATACAGTATATACATATAACTGAGAGAGAGAGAGAGAGTGAGAGTGAGTGAGAGAGAGAGAGAGAGAGAGAGAGAGAGAGAGAGAGAGAGAGAGAGAGAGAGAGAGAGAGAGAGAGAGAGAGAGAGAGAGGGAGAGAGAATTACTGTAGTAATTGTTGTATTGGAATTAAATTATAAAAAGGATGCCCCATTTTTACATTTGAGCCCCTAAGAAACTGCACATCCCTGTATACATTGGATTGATTTTAATAAATGTAATGCACTTTTAAGTGGGCACCAAGCACTAGGAAAACATAAGTATCGGAGCAGGACTCTGTATCAGCAGATACTCAATTTTCAATTGCTCGGATCGTAGGGACAAAAAACTTGATCGGGACAACCCTAGTTTTTATGCATACAATAAAGGTATGAGTACAGTAACAATTTCATCATCAGCATAGTATGTGCATACTGTACGTGGATGGTCAAATTTTTCTAACTGGACATGCAATGTACTCCTAGCTAGCATGCTATCAGAAAGGTGCGTTTGGCAGTACGTATACAAAGCATTTGGGCCAAAACTGAACTATACTTTGAGCTTTAGTTATTTAGGCAGCTTTTCTCTATATGTATGTGCTTTCTGCTCTCTCTACTTTGTATGTAAATATCTAAGTCTCACCTTGTAGAAGAAGCCACAGCACATCTTCTGGTCTGGTCCAGTCTCTGATTCCCTGTTGCTCTCCAGGTCATGCCCATCTAGAGGCTTTAGAATAGAGAGAGGAACCTCAATCAGATCCTTCTTCTCTTGCGACTGTTCTTCATTTGTGTTCTCACTTGCTGTTTCCGTCGAACGGTCCATTGTCGGAGGCAGAACCTCAGACGTTGGCGCATTCATGTTTCTATCATGTTTTGCTTCTTCCTGATTAGCGTTCACCTGAGCAGACGGTGGATTTGCAGCTGCTTTTTGTGCGTCCTCACTTGAAGGTCCCTCATCATGTCCCAAGTATGCAAATGAGCTGGTCTGCATCTGGCTGGGCAAGAAACGTCTAAGTCGAGGCAGGCTGTCCACCGACTGCTGCGTGTTGAGTATGCGGCTGAAAGGTGTGACCTTCAGGTCGTTGGGCCTTGGCGTTCGTGGCGTCCTTGCATGGAAAGACGCAGACTTCCTTTTGATCATAGAAGGCGAACGGTGTGATGTGCGTGGCGAGCCGGTGGATGACAAAATGGGGGAGAGCGACCCCACCGAACCTCGGCCCACTACACTGCTGCTGCGCAACTCACGCAGCTGTTTGCGTGGCGCCGGGTCCGGCGGCGGAATCACCCAACTCTGGTGATCGCGCATCTGCATGATGCGTTCCTGCTGCTGTGCCAAACGCTGCATCTCCGACTGCAGGAAGCTCAAAGACGTGTTCAGGCGCTCGATGGATCGATTGTACTCTGCCAAGTCCACCTCGACGGCTGCTTCCTCCAGGGGTGATTTCGGCGGTGCACCGTCTGGTAGACATCTCTCAAGTCTGGAATTGGAGTCATTCGAATTCAAGGGTGTCTTCAGAGGTTGAGAGTCACTGATCTCTTTTTCCTGACCATCTGGTCCTTTGCTGTCACCCCCTATTGGCGACACGACTCCTTTACGCCTGACCACGTTGAGAAAGGCCGTCCTGCCCATGCGCTGCCTGTGACGTGTGAAAGCCGCTTCGACTTTCTTCTTCTGCGCCTCAATGGCTCTGCGTTTCTCTTCCAGCTTCATCTTCAACTGCACCATCTCTGACGCCAGCAGTTGCGAGGGGTCGCGAGGGGAGGTGATGCGAGCAGGGCTGCGTGCGTCAGGAGTAATCGAGCGAACCGTTCCTGTCGCTCCTGGGGTTGAGACGTTCAGCTCGCCACTCTCAGGAGTGTTACCGCCACTACCACTGCTACGACCATCACCGTGGTTCAGTTTACGAAATTTCTGTTCGGCGAAGCTGGTCATGCGAACTGCAGAACCCAGCGAGGAGGCGATGCTGGTGGCCAGGGAATGCATTCCCAAAAGGCTTGGGCATGGGCTGCCGACAGTCTCCGGAAGTGGGCAGGAACGAGCTTCATGGTCCTGGTCCATGTCAGAGTAGTCCTTCAGGGACGAATCCTCATCCTGTCCATCCTGGATGTCCTCGGTACGGACATGGATTCCAGTGTCCATGTCAGTAGAGGTGGAATTTAGGTCCGCGTCGTCTGCTCTGACCTTGGAAAGCGAGTCCTCGGAATCGTTTGAGTCAGTGCCGGAGTTGTGGGAAGATGGGTTGTGCAGGAAAAAGGCACTGTCTCCAGATGGAGGCTGCAAGCTGCTGTGGGGTTGTTCAGAGTCATGGATGATCTTCAGGGCTTCTTCTATACTAGGAGTGTTGGGCTGAGGGTCATACGAAGGGCTGAGGTTATCTGCTGACACGCCATTTGAGTACCTGAAACATGGGATATTCATTCAATTATAGTGAACTCTGAAGATTTAGATAACTTCGAAATAAAACAGCTTGACATATAATAAAACTAACATTTCTTTAATATGTTTATTGTTGACCATAAAAATTTAACAATCTTTTTTAAAGATTAATATCATTAAAGGAATAGATAAGAGAAAAAGATTAAAGGTTAATCGAAAATTATGTCATTATTTCTCTCCCTTATGACTTTCTTTCTTCCAAGAAATACAAAAGTAGAAGTTTATAAGAATTTTTGATGAAAAGACACATGATGACAAAAATGACAATAAAGTCACCATAAAAGTAGTTCAAATGACTATTGTTAAATGAAACAATATATTTAATGTCTTATGAAGACATATGAGCGTATGAGACATGAGCATCCAACATCCATGTATGTTCACTTATTTTACATTCGTCCAAACCTCTCCTTTTGAGTTCATGAATTAAAAGTCATAAGGGTGAAACAACATCAGGGTGAGTAAATGCTACATAAAAGGCAAAGTAATTAACGTATATACCCGAATATAAGACGACCCTGAATATAAGACGACCCCCCCCCCATTTTCCAGACATATTTTTGGGGAAAAATAGATTTTTGTGGAAAAAATCTGGTTTTCAACAGAAAATAATTTTAAGAGCAAATTTCCGAGGCGTTGTTCTAAATGCCTCGCATCACCTGTGCCTCGTGCAGAGGCCCGCTCGTCGGCGGAGACCGGCACATATGCGCTTCCTGATTGGCCATTACTGCGGCTGCCCTGAGTGCGACGGGATGGATTTAACCCTGCGGGGTCGTCTGGCCGTTTTCGACGACGCTCCGGCTCCCGCTCTCTCTCTCTTCCTCTGCTCGAGCCGCACAAGAAAAAGCGCCGTTCACAGAGGACGGAGCGGACGGAGACAAGCGAGCAGAGACCCCCCCCCCGTTCACATTTCGCGTCTTTTGCGCGCTCAAGTTCGTTATTTCAAATGTAGGCGCGCGCTCATAATGTAAGCGACGCGCTCGTTTTTTCCAAGCGCGTCCGCGCTGCATCGAGATCCTCGGCGCTCTCGTCGGTCGGCGGCGCGGGAGAAAAAGGCTATCAATCGATTCCTCCACTCGAATATAAGATGACCCTGAATATAAGACGACCCCCCATTTTTCAGCCTATTTTTAGGACAAAAACCTCGTCTTATATTCGGGTATATACGGTATACAAATAAATAAATAAAAAAGTGTACCCAGTGTAGTTTCCCAGACGATACCTGCTGGATTTCTCATCATCCTCCTCATGTATTTTGCTGTTGGCGTTCCCGTTAACGGGCTGGAAAGAAAGGTTCCTCCGCATTCCTCGAGCTGCATGGTGGACTTTAAAACACAAACCTTCTGTGCTTGCTGATCGACTCAGTCCACGCCTTGAAGATGAACTTGAGCTGTCATCAAGTGGAATCTCAAATGATATCCCATGAGCTGAAGACCTGAGGTGAAGAGAAAGAATTATATATCTGGAGCATGTAAAGACAGAGTAAGAGAGTGAACGGGATAGAGAGTTAGTATAGGGTGCAGACCGTTTCTCTTTTGGCCATGTCCCCACACACCCGTCCACATATGACATGGATGATGACTGCCTGATAACTGCTGTGAAAGAAAGAAATACCCATTTACTTTCCTGCAACACCAAGTAAATGTTTACAACTAAATAAAAGCTTAATCTACATTTATTCCATGCATTCAAGCTAAAAAATTTATCAGTATGTGTGTGATCGCTGTGAATGGAACCTATTGCTAGAGCCATGTTTTACCAGTTGAGCTACAGTATACACTTAAAACTAAAGAGGGAAGGAAAATCTCTTTTTAGTTTTATGAAGGAATGACTCATTTTTTAAAGTCTTACCTGAATTGTCATTTTCAGGTTGTGACCTATAGGATGAAATTGTTTGAAATATAAATTCTTGCATAAAATCATGATATATGAAACCTCAAACTTGCATTGTATTAAAGACAAACCTAGACTGCTCTGGACTGCCTGGTCTGTGGATCAGGTTTTGTTTGGGTATGGGAGCCAGATTATTGAACTGGGATGGATCAAAAGCTAAAAAAAGAACATTTATGAAACTTAGCGTTAATCAAATACATAGCATGAACAGCAACCATAACACTCAATGAGACGGACCTTACCTTTGGTATTCACTGTGCGGGGCTGAACAAAAGATGGTTTCACAACTTCACACCACCAGAATAGCTCTGCCATAAACACAAGGTAGTTACTCTGAAACACAAACAGATGTTAATATTAATTAGGAGAAAAAAAGATACAGATCAAAGAAAGAGGAGAACTGAAGATACCTACATGGATGAATTTTGGACAATGTCTTGAATCTTGCAAAAAGAAAGAAATGAATGGTCTGATGTGTGTGTGAAGTGCTGCTCATGGAATGTTGTTCTATAACCACAAGGTGCCACTGTTCTCCTTTAGGTAGAGATGGAGCCATTACAAACCTTTACTAACTTTATGACTAGTGTATTCAAAATGAAATTATAGCATACTGCTTACTATGGGTATACAATATCTATTGTCTTCTATTTCAAAACATCTTTTTACATTGCATATTGAGTTCAACAAATGGCATCCAGCTATTATTTCAGAAAAAAAAGCTTTCTTTAATCCAGGTTTGTGTAAATGATGCATCAATTTAGAGGGTCATCTGTTGATGTATTCATCTGACATAAACACATTCTGTTGTGAAGGAAACAGAATTGAGCAAGTTTAAGCTATTGAAATACTATAATAACTGAACAAAATGTACTTTAAATAGTGTATAGCAGCCTAATATAGTGTATTTATTGAAAGAAACAGCACAGCAGCCATGAGAAGAGTCTCTTTCAGTGCATTAAAGGGTCTTCTGACCCGACAAGAGGAACAAAGCAACCGGGGCAGCCTGACACGAACAGAACAGACCCAGAACTCTCTGCAGATTTATTCAGTCCTGACACATTTATTTCACCACAGTTAAGGGCTGTTAGCCTCATGAAAACAGCCTCATTTAGTGTAATCACAACATTTAAGGCCTAAATGACCAAATCCTATGTACCTTTGTTTTACTGGAGAGTATGTGATTGGTTGAAACAGCCGACAAGCATTTTGACCTGGTTTACATAATCGAGACTCATCTGACATAATGGCAAATCCACGGCTGCCGGTTTGGAAAATGTAATACATTTTGCTAAAAGAAAATGTATTGGCTGGTGTCATGATGGTGGCTATGTGAGGTAAAGGCTACACATGGAGTGTGTTTATCTAGACAAACTGCTTCACTAACATAACTGTCTGAGGCGATCCACATGGCAGCGCTCTCCCACACACAAACTATGACTCAGTCATCCCAAACGGTCAGATTTCAAACACGCACTGGTCATTTTTCCCATCCTGCATCAACCCTGCTGAAATTCCCTGTAATACTCCAGTGATCACTCATTCATGGTCTCAAACTAAAAAAGGATATTCAGTGGAAAATCACCACAGAAAGTGCCCAGATTCTGTATCCTAGAAACCATACAAAGTTTGCAACACTGAACCAAATGGGAAACACGCATCCTACTCATTGTGTTGAAATATCTGAGAAAACTTCAGATACTAAATCATACCAGGAAAAACAAGCAATACAATTTTCCACTGGTTAGTCTAGTCAGCTTACATATTATTGTCTTCAGTTTTCATGCAACACTCATCATAATGGCCACATCGTTTAAAGGTATAGTTTACCCAAAAATAAAAACTGTCATCATTTACTGATCCTCGTGTTGTTCCAATCCAAACCTGTATGACTTTCTTTCTACTGTGGAACACAAAAGAAGATATTTTGAAGAATGTCAGTAACCAAACAGTTTTGGTGACCAGTGACTTCCATCGTATGGATGGACAACGGACAAAAAAACACAACAACAACAACACTGAGAGATTTCTCAAAATATCTTTATGTTTCACAGAGGAAAGAAAGTCATACAGGTTTGGAATGACATAAGGATAAGTAAATGATGACCAAATTTTTATTTTTGAGTGAGCTATCCCTTTAACAAAGCACAGATCTCCTCAATAAGCCACACAATTTGAGGTTGATGTCTGTAGAATAAACGGTGCAGGCCAAGAAGTTTAGTCTTAGAGTTAGGGGTTTGTTCAAATCCATATCTCTTAGTGTGTTAAACAGAAATAGTGATGTAACATTAAATATGTGCAAAAACAAATGCAAGAGATGTGAAAAAAATCAGTACAGCATTACATCAAAACATGCCAAGATGATCTATCGATCTAAATACATCTATCAATCAATCTTTCGGTAAAATGGTATCAGTAAAGAGAAGTGAAGAAGTGCTGCACGTGGACGTCAGGCTTTACCTTGATGGTGCTGGAGGCGTACAGCATATCCTCCAGGGTGAAGTGACAGCAATTGCTGAGGTTTTCCCTGCAGAACTCCTGGATCAGCTGGAGATTGTACAGACTGTCAGCCAATGACATTGTTTCTTTGATACAGATATCTGGATAGGGAGGGAACAACATAACAGCCAATAACATTATGAATTAATCTGAGGGGGCGGAGACAGAACACAAGTAGAAGCCAATGGAGTCTTTGAGGGCGGGAACAGAATGTGTGATGTAATAAACAGAATCCTCCGAGTCACGGGGTGGGGATGTGTTTATGTTTGAATAACTGCTCTTCTGTTCTCTCTCAAACTTCTTTTCACGCACTCCTACTCCCTCTGTTTATTACTCTTTTTTTTAAACTCATTTCTTCTTCCCCTCTCATATACCCTCATTTGAATCAATAAACTAATTATTTTATTCAGCAAGGATGCATTAAATTGATCAAAAGTGACAGTCAAGACATTTATAATATTACAAATGATTTCTAATTCAAATAAATGCTGTTCTTTTGAACTTTCTATTCATCAAAGAATCCTGAAATTAAGAATTAATTACATTTTAAAATGTATATTTTTAATTGTAATAATATTTCACTATATAACTGTTTTTTTTACTGTATTTTTGATCAAATAAATGCAACCTTGGACATAAGAGACTTCTTTAAAAACATTTACAAAATCTAACCAATCCCAAACTTTTAAATGGCAGTGTATTGTAATATCTCTCTCTCTCTCTCTCTCTCTCTCTCTCTCTCTCTCTCTCTCTCTCTCTCTCTCTCTCTATCTATCTATCTATCTCTCTCTCTCTATCCGTTTATCCGATTGTTCCATTCCTAACAGTCTCTGTTCCATTCCTCAAATTTATAATCTAAAATAAAGTGTCATCAAGAGGCTTTTGTAGGACAAATTATTTTCTTGTAAACAGAGTTCAAAAACAGAGAAACCCTGCCATTTATTTGATATGCCATATATTTTACAACTTTTAAAAAGAGACTGTGTCCTTCAGCTGACCCTATATTTGAATGTTGGTATACTCCTGTCTTAAGAGAGAGTTCAGTGGATAATGTAGTTTTGCTGATGCTGTTTGTGTGTGTATGTCTGTTATCTACAGGGCCAGGCTAGGGCCAGAGTATTTTGTCGAAGGTTTATCTGTACAGGCCTCTGTTAGAGGGTATGTACTCAACTACACCTCTCAATGAAACAAAATGAAGACAGTAGGAATACACTCTTAATGACTTGGGGATGGGGGAGTGTTGCCCGGGCCTGGGTTACTTTTGAGGTTTGGGGAAAAATATGACACACAAAAATACATAGTCTATAGGGCCATATGTATGCATGATTAATCATTAAAAGATTGCGATCTCGATTCAAATGCCCATGTGATCTTTTTCCTAAATGACAATGATTACTGTCTATTAAACCTTTGAAATTACAATCACACTGGATTATTTAAACCTGCTGCTGAGCCAGAGCGAGCAGTGGTTATGTAATATTTATGTTTAAAACAGCTTCACAAACAGTGTTTTCAACTACACAGAATAGGCTATTGCTATTTCTGTTGCAAACATCAAATAATAATGAAAGTATTGGGATAAAAGTTTATAATCCAGATAAAAACACTGAGGTTGCAGCAGCGATCAAATTGAGAAAATTACCTTAAACTTTATTATTCACACTTTTTTCCCTTCAAATTGACAAAACACTACATTCTAAATATAGGTGTTTTATCAAACCCCCCTCCTCCATTACCCACCCATCAAACATGTCAGTCATAATTATAAGTAGACTCGACTGCTAAAGTAAATCCACAAAAAACAAACAACTGAATACAATAAACTTAATAAATAAAAAAATATAATAATAATAAATAATGAAATATCTCAAATAAAGATGTGGAAAAGTTAGTCAACAAATATGTTAATGACAATCTTATATTGCGTCTCACCAGCAGGTAATTTTCCTGTCCCCAAATGTATCCTTTCCCCAAATTTTGTAACCCATTCCTAGAAAGAGGGTAAACCTGGTGGCCACCAACCTCTCATAATAATTAGTCTTCCAATCATAATACTTATTTAAATCCATTCATCTCAACATCAGAGCTTAGAAAATATGGGTCTCCAAGGCCATAAATACCTGGACAGAATGAAAAGCAACATTCTGACACCTCTTGAATATAATTATGAACCTTAGACCAAAATTCCTTTATTTTAGAGCAGGATCACAGAACATGCATCAGGTCTCCGTACTCCCTATCACACCGCCAGCATACTGCTCGGGGTCCAATAAAAACTATTCAATATTTGTAATTGTACTATAAGCACTGTAAAAAAAGCAGCATGAATATTCTTCGAAATTTCTTCTTTTGTGTTTCACAGCAGAAAGTCAACTGCTCATGGTCGCAGAACCACTTAATGAGCCAAGGTCAGTTTCCTGACATGTCATCATCGTATATCAGGGCCTAATTCCGCTCTATCAATCTAAATCTAATGCAACTCTCTAAATTTAAATAAAATATATTCACAATATAGTGTGATGAGGTTGAAACTTGCTAGGAGAAAAAGATTCATATTTGTCAAATCACAAAGAAGAGTTTGCTACAGCAGTACCTTCCAGTGGCACAGCATCAGGACAGTAGAAGTGCAGCAGTGCAGCCAGAGCGCAGCCATCAGTGTTGTCCTTCAGGAGATTGTCCACCAGGGGGAAACAAAGAGCCGGACGTGCTTTAGAGTCTTCTCTCCTGTACCGCCCCTGTGGATTACACCAAAGACTATAGATAAGAGCTGCATCCCAATTCAGAGGCTGCATCCTTCGAAGGCCCATTGCATCACCGTGCCATGACTAAGGCTGTCCCAATTCGAAGGCTCCTTCAAATGCGTCCTTCGTTTCCCATGCAATGATGGATACAACGGATTGATCCTTCACTGCCTTGCCTACCCCAGAATTTATTGCGTGCCAGTTACAACAGGATTTTCTTAAAGAAATTGCTGAATTACACTTTAAACGTCTGTATTGGGTTTCAACTTACTCAAATATCTAATGATCCAAATGTAAAAAAAAAAAAAAAAAACTAAATCGGTTCAAATGTTCACATATCTCACTAAGATGCGATTATATATAGTTTATACTCTTTATTATGTACATAAAAGGACCATGGTGAACATATTTGAACAAAATTACAAATTATACAAATTATAACAAAACCCTGTTTTGTTTTCAGACGGTTTAATATTACTTTCAAAAAAGTCCAGTACAAATGTTACTGCCACTCGTCAACTGCAGCTGTCACAGTTGTTATAGGCGACAAGAACAATCCTCCGTAGGCTAGACATCACATTTAACAACGCTTGGTCCGACCTTCGCGGCATTCAAAGGATCCAGCCTCTCAATCAGAGGGGAACCAACACTGAGTGGGGGCCCTATAGGCAAAATTAATCAATAAGGCCCTTTTTATATACATGTAATTTTATATGTTTTATATATAATATATACTATTTATTTGTTAATATTTTTTCATTACCAAGAGATATTATTATACAACATTCAAAAAGTAGTCAAAACACAGAACATCTAACAGAACATAAGTTGTTTCTTTTTTACAATATTATGTGCTTATTTTTTTAATTAACGAAATGTCAATCTTCGTCTTTAAAACAGAAGATACAATACAATACAACAATCTTCAAGATACAGTAAATCTTCAAATGTGTAAAAGATTGTCACCTTGAAAACAGTCATTTAGTGGTGGTGGAACAAGCAATGCTATGTAGAAATATATAGTTAGCATCTTAATTTAATCTTTGTTCATTAACTAATTGTAAACTCAACTAATTTAATGTAAAGAGATGGATACTAATTAGCCTACTAGCAATTAGTCGACTAATCGCACGTTTATATTAATTTCTGCTTAAATACTGGGTGCATAGAGGAATATAGCATATTCCGCGCTCAAACGCATGCATAAATCTTACTGCAAAAGCAGGCTAATGATAAGAATTATGTCTTAATAAATAACAAGGCATTTTAATTGTTTATTAATAAACTGGTGTTTTCGAAATCAGTGGCGGCTGCAAACATATCTCCATACATCTCCGCTGTAAAGTGGATGCGCCTTTAGAAAGAAATGCAACTTTCATGCAGATTACATAATCAGACGATATTTGCTTTCGATTCGAATTTTTTCGTTAAAAAAATAGACATTTCAAGCTTATAAACATGAGACAGAAAAATGTGAAAACTTTAATCAAGATGAAACTGTTCATGTTTTAAAGGCACACTGTGGAACTTTTCAACCTTTATAATATATTACCAAAACCCATTGAGATGGTACATCGACTTACAATAGGTTGAATGACACGTCTGGCGTAGCCTGAAGGTGTCTGTATCGCTTTTACTAGCACTATGTAACTTCAGGTTGCGGGTAGGAACCCGAGCACAAAAAGAACTACAAAATTCGCCCGCTTTACGGCATATGTCACTTCCCCAAATTCTAATGTGAGAGCTCAACTCGCATTTGATTGTCGTCTGTATGTTGTCGTCATGGCTGAACCAACAGCTACTCGGAAGAAGCCAAAGATTTTGTAAGAGGACACAAAAAAAAGTAAAAGGGAGGGTGATAAACTAAAACCCAGGACGAGGATCAACACTGGTTCGCTCTCTGGCTAAAGGAGGAGGAGGGGTGCCCGACCGATGCTGACCTGGCTGTCATGCTTTTGGACTAACTTAGTAAGTTAAATAAATTGCTTGCACAATATCTCTATTTTTTTCGAATTTGTTGTCTGTCTGGCCATGTTACGGAATCTATCTTGTCCTCCATTTAACTTCATGTATCAAGGAATGCTAGTAGAGTAGCGAATTATCAATCTGGTACTGTAGCTAGTAGGATGCTATAAGTGATATAAGTCACAACATACTGCCGTTATTTTTTGCCTTCAGCTCATATTTGTATGTGTGTAAAAGGACAAACAAACTGAAGCCTACAAATAACGACAGTATGTTGTGAGTTATATCAGTTTTGTTACACGATTTCCCGACTACACGATTTCATGTCCAACCCTGATCAAACATACCTGACTTTAATTTTAAAGAGATCCTGAAGACGTTAATGGTTTGCTTCAGGTGTGTGTGATTAGGGTTGGAGAAGAACTGTGCAGGACAGACGATCGGCAGGAGCAGAATTGGGCAACCCTTGTCTATGCGACTTACCTGATCAGACATGTTTTCTGTGTACTTTTGTTCAATTTATTTTCTTTGTGTAATTTATATGATTAATCTTATATTTATATCATTATTTTGTTCAATAGTGAATCGATTATCTTTCTTCAACCAACAAGTCAACTACTGTCTGCACACACATAATCTAAAGACACGGGAGGCTGACCGGTTGACTGTTTGTGGACTTTTGCGACAGTGCTGCGGCGCTTGTGGCCTCTAGGGGGAAAATTACAGGTCGAGCGCCACTAGTGGCCAAAAAGTTCCACAGTGTGCCTTTAAATATATGTCCAAAGTATAATAAAGGTTTGATTTCCAACTTTAAAATAATTAAGATGAATTTTGAGTTTTGCAAACTCAAAAATGAATTTTACATTTTACAAAGGAATTCACGTGATTAATGTTTTAATTCCTTAATGCAATAAATGAAAAGAGACAGAATAAAATAAAATAATAGGTTTTCAGGAGATAATATAATTATGGTTGGTTGTACCTAAAAGTAGCATACCAACGGCCATAAAAAGAAAAATTAGGCCTTGCTGGACAGGTTCTCAAACTGAAAACAAGAGGTAAATTCCAATCAGAAGTGAGCATTCATATGTCCTACTTACTACCAAGGGCAGAGCCCTTGAAGTGGGGACTTTGGAGGGAGCAGGGCACGTATTTGTTATAATGAAGGCGTTTGGAACGAACTTGGCAAAGGGAACAATGAAAGACCACATAATTAGCCTTTTTCACACAGCAGCCGGTGAATACAAACCAACCATGGTACATTTGAGCGTAATATCTCAATGAGTCAGCGGTCTGAGTGGCTGTATAAGTTACAAACAAGTAACACCTTATTTCATTTGTAGATTATATAACAACAACTTGGAAAACAGACAAAACCGAAAAGGTTAGAAACGTTATTTGAGAAAAGAGCATACTAATATAATAGGCGTAGCGGAACGTCTCGGTTACATGGTAACCCTCGTTCCCTGAAGGTGGCGTTGAGACCGATGAATAGGAATCTAGCTAGAGAGGCCAATCTTCGAGTGAAACTAAACCAGCTAATGCACATTGGCATGCAATCATTTGCATCAGCTGTTCAGCCATGCAGCGCAGGTATACTGTATAATGAGCAGCAGGTGCGATTGCACTTCAGTTTTTTGCTGAGGAGCCGAGCCTGATAAGCTCTAAGAAAATCATATCATGTAAAATCTGAATCTAACTAAAAGTTAAACAGTTTTATTTTCTATTTATATCAATGGCATAGGTTGTGGGATAACCCCAGCTAGAATTCATCTATATGCTGATGACACAATCATTTACACAGTAGCACATTCTTTGAACCAAGCCATAGAGTTTCTGCAAAATTCTTTTTGGTCTTTGCAACTGTCATTGTCAAGTTTGAAATTGGTTTTAAACATGAAAAAAACAAATTATATGCTTTTCACCCATTGTTCCATCAAAACAGATCGCCCGATTTTAACATTAGAAGGGGACTGTATAGAAAGAGTAAATTGTTATAAATACTTAGGCATATGGCTAGATGAAAAACTAGGTTTTAATGTACATATTGAAAATCTCTTGAAAAAGCTTAGACTAAAACTGGGTTTCCTCTTTCGTTTAAAGAAATATTTTCATTTTGAAGCAAGAAAGAGAATTATTCTCTTTATAAAAATTAAAGTTGTTTCCTCTCAGTATTGGATTACGGTGATGTGATTTATATGCATGCAAGTTTATCTTCTAAAAAAGTTAGATTGTGTATACCATGCTGCCTTACGCCTTGTGACGAGTGCCTCTTCACACACTCATCATTGTACCTTGTATGAATTGGTGGGTTAGACTTCTTTGTTTCAAAGGAGAAAAATACACATGTTGAGGTTTATTGCTAAGGCATTGTTAGGTAAATTACCAATTTATTTCTGTCGTCTTTTATCTTATTACACCTGTAATTATAGCACAAGATCTACACTGTAAAAACTAAAGGTGCCTCAAATATCCTGTCGGATACTCAAGGAACTTAAAAATGTAATTTAAGTGCCTCAAAGCTCTTTCTCCTATAGTAGGGTTACTGGAGGAGCACTGACAATCTTTGCGGTTCTTGCTGGAACTGATGGGATCCTTTAAGCACTTTGTATTCAGTTCAGAGGTTCTGGAGTCACCTTTTCACAACCATGAGACCTCGAAGTGCTTTGGGGGGAAATAGAGGAACTTGAATGCTATAAAAGGGTTATTGTAAGATTTTTTAACATTTAAGTGGTTCATGGAAGATCTCTTATGTTAAAGCCAGCATCTGGAGGAACCCAATGGTTCTGTGAGGCCAGAAAAAGATTATTATCCTATTATTGTTATAGGCTACTTAAGTTTAAAATAATGATAATAATAATAAATATATTTCATAATTTATACTTCTCATTCAGTATACTTACATTTATTTAGTATAGGCCTATTTTATTGATTAATTTAAAATAGTAAGTAGCCTAATAATAATAATAATGATATGAAGAAGAAGAAGAAGAAGAAGCAGGAGGAGAAGAAGAAGAAGAAGAAGCAGGAGGAGAAGAAGAAAAAGAAGAAGCAAGAGGAGAAGCAGCAGGAGGAGAACAGTTTTATTCTGTCTCGAAACTGCCTCTGCTGTCGTCAGTGAACCTTGCGCTGCCCGCGCGCAACACAGCTCAGCTGATCGTCATCGGATTTGAAAGTAACGGCTCCTTTCACCAAAGCTTCATCTGTTTGTTCGGCTCTCCGTTACAAGGTTTGTGAACTCGCCAAAGAAATATAAATACAGAGTCTACTCACTATATATTCAAACACATACAAACTAAATTATTTTTTTTTTATTTATCGTTTTTACAGTGTTTACCACTCGTTTATTGCACAGCATGGTATGAAGGTTTTTAGTCGCGATGCTAACTAATCTACTGAACTAACGTTAAAGAACAACTGGAAATCATTGACTTATTGTCTTAGATTGTTTTAGTCATTCACTTCAATGTATTATGTACAAATGTGTCTTCAAATTGCTGATATAACTAATTAATAACTGTTAGCTGATTCCTGCTCATTGGCTTTTGTTATGAATAACACAAGTGGATAGGCCTATAGTTAACGTTAGTTTGGTCTGTTTTTGTTTATTTACTACAGGTAATTTACCCTGATTCTTTCAAATACCATTTTAAAGCCCTTTACTGACCAATAAATATTATGTTGTGAATGGATATAGGCTAATCAGCTTTGTTCTTTTGTTTCCCCAGAACAACCACTGCATTTCTAAAATCATCTGAACATTTCAGATGCAACATTGAATTACAGTAAGTTACCTGCACCACATGCAACTACTTTATTACTTTGAACTTTTCTGTGTGAATTTGTTGTGTTTGACAGTGTACTTGTGTTTTTTAATCAGTTATTCTCTGAAAATCTTCCTTGATGCTCTCAAATCTCATTCATGTTACTCAGAAAACTTTTCTGGGACATTTTTGGAGCTTAACAGAATATTTAACCATTTTTACATAAATTGTTGCATTGAATTGAACTAGACAAGTGTACATAAGAATGGTTTCATGAATGATTTACACAATTTTGTTCTGCTTGTCTCATGCAGTGAAATTGAATGATGACTGGAATTGCATTATGCCCGAGATCTGCGTTTGGGTTCCACGGACAGAAAGTCAAACAGGTTAGTAATGTCACAAGGCTAAGGAAATTATTTTAAGTTCACAACTATCACTTTAATAACTTTGCTAATAGTAATTTTGGTTCTTTGCAGGGACCTCGGTAAGCTGAAATACAAGTTTGAACAAGAATAAAAAATCCTCCTGTAGACCTGAAAATCATTGAAGTGCCTGGACCATCCACCAGAAAAGAGGGAAAACAAATGGAAAATTAAGCTGCTGCACCTTTTGACTTTTTTTTTACTCGTGAAGTACCTCACATGTCCCTTGTGAAGATTTTATTATTGATTGCATTTTATGTTGCAGCGAGTAAAGGTGCGGTTACATTTGTGAAATTCGTGAAATTACACAGGCAAAAAAGTCCATTGACCATTGTCAGCAGTGTAGCGACGTAATGTATGAAGCACAGCTCACACAGCAGTCACTTTCAAGCAGCCTTCTGTTGGTCAAATCCAGCCAATTCCAGTGACCAACTTGGTCCCATAGTGACATTTTTGACCACACATCAAATTGCTGATTGTGTGGATTCTTATTGAAATGACTGGAATTCACCAGTGAAAATTCACTGAACAACAGATAATTATACTGGACCTTAACTATCTATCTTGTTTCTAGTGAGAATACTAACAACCATTTATGAGTCCTGTTGATTCAAGTCACACATTTAAGCTTTTCAAAAGCCAAAGTGTTCATTACAGTCTCCAGTCTCACGGCATCACAGACTTCAATATTTTACGATTCAAAATAGCTGAATAACTAACCATCTGAGATTTCGGTATAGAGATAAAAGTTAGGATCATCATTTTCAGGAATTTTACAGCACAATGAGTGTATATTAGCACCGTTTGATGTTTGTTTTTGGCATCTGATAGAGCTCTTGGATTTGGAAACAGTGACATCAGACTTAACAAGCTTAACACAACTTAACTTAAGTGAAAATGCACTTTTTTTTTTTTTTTACATTGATTTATTACATGGAACATATGTGTTTCCATGCATTTTGTTGAGATGTCTTTTCTTGTATAGCCCATTGTATATACACGGTTGATTATTCATGTTGCTTATGTATTATACTATTTGTTTGTGTATTCTATTCATTGATATTCATCTATTACTAGCTTCTTTTCCCAAGTGCATGGAAGTGTATGTATTAAAATGGATCTAAAATATGTAATAAACTATTCTTATTTTGTATTTGGTTCAGTTTGTTTATTATAATAATAGAAGTTAATGGTAACCATCATGAAATAATAATAAATAAATAAAAATTGGTTCCTGGAGGCACCCAAAACGGTTCTACACAGTGCCTAATATAGGAGTTCCTCAGGAAACCTGGGTGGTTCCTCAGAGAACCGCCCCTTTTAAAAGGGTTCCTAGAGGATCCACAGACGGTTCCGCCGGTGTGGCAAAGTGAAGAACCCCAAAAGGTTCCTCCAGGCACCTTTTCTTTTTACAGTGTAGTGCTAAACTGCTTTTAAAGATTCCTAGAGTACGTTCAGAACTTGGTAAAACCACCTTCTCTTCATATGCTCCCTGGTTATCGAATGAGCTGCAGAGTATAATAATGATAGAAACACCCCCCTCTTTAAAAGTTTTTAAAAATCTCTTATTGACCAATTTAAAGGAAACGTGTGCATGTTTTGTTAAGTAGCTTTTGTTGTCATTTTATGAGTGCTGGGTAAAATTTTACGTAAGATTCTTAGTTTTATGTTTCTATGTTGTTTATGTGAAACTTTTTGTGCTGCCATTTTGGCCAGGACTCCCTGGAAGAAGAGATTTTATATCTCAATGGGACTATCGTGGAAAAATAAAGGATAAATAAAATAAAATAAAAGCTGGCCGCCCCGGCGGGCGGCAGCAGATGTGGCGACGAGACGTGTCACGTCGAGACAGACGAATTGGAATCCCTACCCACAGCTGCTGCACCCCATCCAACTTCCTTCTTGCCTGGAAGGATGATAGGAGAGGGCTTAGACAGAGTATGCCTGTCACTGTTGTTCCGTGATAACCCACACAGTGAGATTTTTGGATAACACTGGGAAAGTGTGCTCTTCTATGGGGAAAGGGGGACGCTGCGGAAGCCACATTCTTCCCCGAAAGAGTTATGCTCAAATTTGAAAATAAAAAAGACAGATAGAGAGAGAGAGAGAGATCCCCCACGCTGCCGCGCTGTATCACCCGCACCAGACTGGAGAGGTCCGGTTGAAAGCTTGCACTCGTTTGAAGAAACACTATTGGTAAAGAAAACAACATCGAAGTGCTCGGCTCCGAAGCAAAAAGCTGAAGTGTAATCGCATCTGCTGCTTATTACATACCTGCGCTGCATGGCTAACCAGCTGATGCAAATGATTGCATGCCAATGTGCATTGGCTCATTTAGTTTCACTCGAAATAGATTGGCCTCTCTAGCGAGATTCCTATTCATCTGTGTCGACGTGGCGTCGACTGACCGACTGAAGAGGAACGTCTCGGTTACGGATGTAACCCTCGTTCCCTGAGTAGGGAACAGAGACGTTACGTTGTGACGACGAAATGGGGCGAGTTGCGACATGCGGCGGGAGCGTAGACCACCTTGTCGGTTGATGTACGCTACTGTCGCGGTATTGTCTGATCGGCCTAGTACGTGCTGGTTCTTGAGCAACGCATGGAAGCGGTGCAGAGCGAGACATATCGCCAGCAACTCGAGGCAATTGACATGCCATAGGCGCTGGGGTCCTGTCAAGGAGCCCGCGACAGCATGTCCATTGCACATGGCACCCAAGCCCGTGGTGGAGGCATCTGTTGAGACAACAACATGCCTGGAATCTCGTTCTAATGGCACTCCAGCCCGTAGAAAACTGAAGTTCGACCACGGGGTGAAGGTCTGACGGCAGGTCGGAGTAACTGGTACTCGGAACGTGCCTTGATGCCATGCCCACCTTGGGACTTGATCGCGAAGCCAGTGCTCGAAGTGGTCTCATATGAAGCAGTCCGAGCGGCGTGGCTGCGGATGCCATATGCCCTAGGAGCCTCTGAAATAGTTTCAGTGGAACCGCACTCTTGCCCTCGAATTGTCGGAGGCAAGTCAGCAGTGACTGTGCGCGCTCGCCTGTAAGCTGCGCGCACATGGCGACCGAGTCGATTTCCATACCGAGAAAAGAGCAAAAAATCCTCTGCACGGGGCAAAGTTTGCTCTTCTCCCAGTTGACCCGAAGGCCCAGGCGAGCTAGGTGCCAGAGCACTAGGTCCCTGTGTTCACAAACCTGGTCTCGAGAGTGAGCTAGGATCAGCCAGTCGACAATATAGTTCAGGATGCGAACTCCGTGTTGCCGTAGCGGCACAAGGGCTGCCTCGACGACCTTTGTGAAGATGTCTTAACTATGAAACTTTTTTAAACTTAATAAGAAATGTATGACGAAAATGTGAGTAATATATCACAACAAAACAATATAACTTGAATGATTCTGTTGTTTATACTTTAACTCCAACTCTCTCGCCATATCTAGGACAAATTCCAAACGGAATTTTTGACCATCGCATGTTCCCTTCGCTGTGATGGACCATAAACGGACCGTTTAACGGTCATGAGCATCGTAAATCTTGGAACGTTTTCTTATATTTTCATATTTAAAAATATGTATGTAGATTTATAACAGTATACTTAGTATTAAATTACCTTTGCATCAAATTACAAAAAAAATTTTTTGACGCTGCTGTTGAGGGTGTTTCTAATACAGCGGCTGTGGGAGTGACAGTAAAATTCACATCTTCCTCTCTTCAGACTGCCGTTATCAATCTCTATTTTTTTCCTCTTTTTGAAAGTTGTGAAAACACTTTTGTGGAGATTTTCTTTTGCTATTTGAGCAAATGGGAACACAAAAAAATATATTTAATGTATTCTCTCATTCACCGCTATGGAATTTTACCCAACTATGACGACTTCCGCTTCTGAGAAAACCGAAAAACAAAATGTGAAAAGGGTCTATGGCCTTGTGGAAGGGCCCTTCGTGAAGGGATCCAGTTGTTCACTTTCGTTTCGAACGTCCCTACAAATGGCATCCCCTTCCCGAAGTGCCCTTCAATGGTGCAAAAACACTGTTTGCAATTCGCTCAAGGTTATCAACTTACAATAATTATTTGTAGAGAATTCAATGCTTCTATGCATATATTCTTTAGTCATTAGAACATTGATCAATTTCTAGGGATTTCATTTCCATAACTGTCATGGTCCCCAACAGTTTGTGAATTTGTTGGACACTGGGATGTTTTAACAGTCAAACCCCAATTTTTACTGGGTTTACCAGTAATTTCTTCTTTTTATTCTTGTCATCTTCATTATTAAATCTCTTACAATATAAAAAAATAACTCTTATATCTGTCATGTAGGCTACAGTACAGCAAGTGAGAGAGAAAAATTAGGTATTTGATTCTTAGTCGTTGATTGTTTGTTTGTTTTTTTGTTCTTTTTATTCTTGTCATCTTCATTTAATAAATATCTTACGGTATAAAAAAGAACTCTTATAATCGGTCATGCATTGCAGGCTATAGTACAGCAAGTGAGAGAGAAAAATTATATATTTGATTCATTCAGGAAAGAGTAAATGCCACATTGATTTTACGTAACTATGAAACAAATAACCCAGAAGACTAGACTATAAAACAGACTGAGTGGGAAAAAAATAAAGACAATAGTTATAGATATTTTCAGTTTATACTAATTGTAATCATAAAGGACCAAATTAAACGAATTGAACATATAATAAAAACAATATTAAGAATAAATTGAAATTAATAATAATTATAATAATAATAATACATTGGTTATAATGTATACAATTACAGAATAAGTTGTCTAATGAAACAACCACTTTTATCTACTTATTCTGTCTTTAATTTGGCATTACAGTTTACATTATTACTACATATTGATAAATAATCAAGTAGCCTACGTCATAGCGCGCTACAGGATGCAGGCTGCAGCAAGGAGGAGGACAAGTCTTGTGATTTCGGGTGAAGGGAAGGCTGCTCACCGGACCACGGCAAAAAAAATTGCTCTTCTATGGCATAAAACCCGATCTCCTACAACTTTTATTATCTTCTTCGACATTGGAAGTTTTCTGCAGGGGAATTCGAATGTTTGTTGCTGCGTCACTGCGCGAGTAAGTTAACGCTTCTCTGAATCAACTTGACAGTTTTGCCGAACCAACCAGTGTTACCGAACGGATAGGTAAATATAACAGCCCCAACGAGTGAAGAATTCCTGGGTATTCAATCAGCTATTTTGTGACAGTTTAAATCTACTTGAACTGTTGATTCTTTGTGATGCATTGAATGGTGATTCAGTTCACTTCCTTTGAGTCTAAATGTTCACACAAGCTGAACGAATGTTTAATTTGAACGACGATGATTATTAAAACCGCAAAATGGCATTAAACAATTACTAAATAAACTACAAAATGTTACGTTAATACATTTATTTCATGCACGGATTGATTCTAAGGGTGCTGCACGAGCTCACGGCGCCATCTGCGGGACACTCTTAGCATGTTAGCCAGGGTTCAAAGAGCCAAATAAAATGCGAGTAAGATTCGGTGTTGAAACAGTACTTTTTTAAATTAATGTTGATAATGCACGGTGATGATAATGTGAGATGGCTTAGTGCGATCATCAAATCCCAACGGCTGTAATGTAACAATATAAATATATAGTCGGAAGTACTGCATATTTCGGAGTAACGTTCCTTTAACTATGGCAAGCTGTTTTAGCATTAAATACCACTGGCTGTAACTTACTAGTCATAATTTAGTTTTGACTAGTCAAAATTACAATTCCAGATTTCTTAATTCCAATTTTGAATCGTCATAATTGGATATCTACAATGTTATTTTGATTAGTCATAATTTGCATTCATGATATCCACAATGTTATTTTGACTAGTCATATTCGTCCATTGAAAAATATTTCTGGAGATCTTCAAATGAGTTTTGACTTTGAGAAATTGTAATTAAAGATAGGCTATCAATAATGGATTTTGTTCTAGGCATCGAATTACAATTGTACTAGAGATAATTAAATTAGAGATAACTCTAACTGAATTATTACTAGTAAAAATTATAATTCAATTATCCCTAACTGTTTTTTAAATAGTCATAATCAAATTAAAGATATCTTTAATTCATTATTTTTTTTAAAGATATCCAAAATGTATTTGTAGATATCTGATAGTAATTTATTACTAGTCAAATTACAATTGTAGATATCTTGAATTGGATTTTTGACTTGTCAAATCTCATTTAAAGATATCTGCAATTTAATTATGGATATCTCAATTTGATTTTTGACTAGGAAGACCTTTCTTTGGAGATATCTGCATTAAGCGTTGTGACTAGGAAGAATTTCATTGTAGATATCTGGAATTAACATTCTGACAAGTCAAAATTCCTTTATAGATATCTTAAAACATGCATGCAAATACACCTTTGCTAAGCCACACCTTAAACATTTTATTAACCAATCCTAGCTTTTTATTTTTTATTTTTATTTTTTTAGTTTGGTGTGGTTCGCTTTCACACTGCCCCTTTTGCAAGTGCCCTTCTTGCCCTTTTTTTCCGGTCCTCACCCGAGTGCGATTGCTATATTCACACCTGACCAAAAGATCCGCACCGCAAGGGGGAAACAAACTTGAGTTCGATTCAATCGAACCAAACAAGGCAGGTGTGAATACACCCTAAGAATTGTCTAATAATCCCACGTCGTCTTTAAAAAAAAAAAAGGGCCTGCGTCTTTGGGTCATTTTAAACTGCTTTATACAGACGCAATTCAAAAGTATGAAAATAAAAATGTAGCTGAGGCATGTGTAAAAGTGACAAAAGGTATGCAAAGAAGACTCAAGAAGGTTTTTGTCCAATTCTATATCTTAATAAAGTCGGATAATGTTGAGATGTGCATGCAGTGGATTAAATGTAGCCTTTATTCCCAAATGAACGCATTTAAAATCAGTAAGCATTTGTATGCCCTTTGTCTGGTGCAACATTTGCTATAATTTTAAAGAACTTTTCAATGCACTGGCGCTCATCATTGAACACAGCAAAATATCGTCATCACTAATCTCTTGCTATAATACAATACTCCCACCTTGTGGGTTATTACCACGACTAAATCTGCATCAAAAAATTTAGTCTCACGTCACACAACAGATTCGAGTAGGAACAGGTACAATTCAGATATCTTAAAATATAACTGTGACTAGTCGAAACTGAATTAGACATATATCTAATTACCTTTGCGTATGTGTGACATGTCAATTGAAGATATCTATGACGTCATTACAGATATCTTTAATTAAGTTTTGACTAGACAAAGTATTTAGAGATATCTCGAATCAGATTCCTTACTAGTGCAATTATAATTGCAGATATCTCTAAATATCATTCTGACTAGTCAAATTAGAATTATGACTCGTCAAAATATATTTATATATATATAGTCAAACCATAGTTTTATTTGCCTAAATGGCTTGCCATACTGTAACAGCACTGGGTTTCGATTCACAGTAAATGCTACTCTGCAAGTGCTGTATGTTTGAGTGCATGTGGGAACGCAAGCAACATTCATCATGAGATTCGTTTGTAAATCTGTTGTTAACAAAGAAGCGATAAACGTTTTCCTTCTTTTTTTGTCTTGGATCACATGCCTAATTGAACAAATTTCCTGTAGTTTAAATGCAGCTTAAAGGTGTATCACGTTTGTTTTTAAACTGTTAAATGGAGAGACAAAGACTGTAAAATCATTTAGGAACAACCTTTATTTTCTATTTTGAAATATATTTAACAGCTTTTTTTTTTTTTTACTTTATTTGATTGTGATTGTCTTATTTGCTTTATTTTGGTTTATGATTATAATTAACTAGAGATATAATTTCTGTGATTTATTTATATAATACTCTCTTGGGTTTAACTTTACTAATAGAGACCATGGGTGAAAATTCAGCATTCATCTAAAAGCTGGGGAAATTGCTGTACGGCTTACAATGTTTTCAAAATAACTTCCTATTTATATCTTCCTATTTCTTGAAATAACTTTCTATGAATTTATATATTTGTCAAAAATATTTAGAATAAATCTGAGATAAAGAGTAAATTAAATATTAAGTGTTATATTGGTATTTAGGAACTTTAACATGTTTTTATTTTCAATTGTTTTTATGAAAGCTTAACATTTGTGGATTGACTTGTCCCAAACATCTGCTGGGTAATTTATGATTTAGAATGTCTAACCTCAAAGGAAAGACAAATCTGCATGAGCCCATTCTGTAGCCATAAGCGTAGAAATTGTTTTGAAGTGTTTGTTTGGAATAGATATGATTTTCACAGACAGATCAAATCTTTCTAAAGTAAATAAAAGACTCATTTTAAGAAAGTAAATGACATTACATTGCATTACTCTTATTTAACTACATTAATTCTTCATTACTGTAGACTGTTTTCAATAGCATCCAAACAAAGGAAAGAATCTAATTATTTCAGAGTCAAACATGTTTATACATATTTCCTCACCTTTTGAATCGTGCTGGGTTCTCCGATATCGTGACCTCTCTGTTCTTGTGCCAAAAGGTCTCTAAGATGATCATTGACCTGCATTGAAAAATTAACACATACTGTAGCCTACATATGGACAAGCACAAATAAACAGATTCATAAACAAGATTTTTCTGTGCATTTTGTATTTACATATGAATTGACAGTTTATGTATAATATATATCAAGTCAAATTAACAGGCTTTTAAAGGTTAAACGGTTAAAGACCAGCTTTAAAAACACCTGGGCAGGAAATAATTTATGGAAACAAAGTACAGATGTGTGCAATTATGAATTACTCGTATTGTAGTGTTATGATACAGTGAATTACTGTGTGTAGATTTAACTCAAATATGTAATTCTCTTTAATTGTCTTGTCAGGTGGATGCTTGGTAACATATGATGAAAAAAAACAGGATGGACAGAGAGTGTTTTCATACTTCATAAGAGGTAAGCTAAACAACATAACATACTATGATCTCTATTATTTATTTTTATGATTTCTATTTTTGATATTCTATTTCTACTTGCAACAAAAGGACACTTTTAAAATGAAGTTTGCAGCATGATAGTAAACATCATAAGCACATTTCTTTTGTCAGGCATCACAAAATAAATGGGCAAAATAATGGATAAATGTTAAGTGTTAAATAATGTCCCAGATTCAGAAATATATCACTGTAGAATTGATTGGTCTATGCTTTTGACTGTTGTATATTGTGCAGAAGTTAGACGTAAATAATTTTGTATTTATTTGTTTTTTATTTGTTTTAGTATGGCTACAATTAGTCAACAGACAGAACTTCCTCTCCGAGTCGAGGACTGGACGAGAGAGCAAGTTTATTACTGGGTGAATGAGGTGATTAAAGTGGATAAAAAATATGCAGACAAACTGTATGAGGGAGAAGTATCAGGGGAAGAACTAGTCTGTTACCAGCTCAAACATCTGCTGGATCTTGGTATTAAGCATGGTCCTGCTGTTAAGATTATCACCTGCTTAGAGAAGGTAAAAATGAAAGAACAAGAATCATATTCTTCTGACCATTCGCACACAGAGGGCAGGCTAGACACAACAGTGGAAAACAAAGACAGAGCGTCAACAGATCAAACAAAAATATCTAAAAATTCTAAGGAATCTAAGAGAAAACTGAAAACTGAATTTAAAAGGACTAATTCCATGGACAGAATGAAGTTTGGAAAAGATTCAACGGATAAAATCTCTCAAAGCAGCAATCCAAAAGAAGACTCACAACCAAATGAACCTTCAAGGACGCCCCCTTCACAAAATAGAAAAATTCCACCTTCAGGAATTTCTATTTGTACATCTTCCAGAGAAACTGAATCAACAGAGTCAACTGACCCTAGAACATCAGACATTAATGCTGGTGAAGTAGCTGAAAAGAAAAAGCACATAAAGAAGTCTAGATCCTTACAACATTCATGTAGTCTCCATCCATTTGATCAGAATTCTGCTTCTCATCGATATATTCAAAACTACACTTTACCACCAGAGACGGGACCCGGTAATCTGACTGATCCAGTTCATGAGTATAAGTTCATGGGTAGAACAGATGATATGAATGTGATAAAGAAGAAGTTCAATAAAGAGGTGTTCCGGTTTACTGCTGGTTGTATGAACAGCCGAACAAATGGAACAATCCACTTTGGTGTAGCAGACTCCAAAGACTCTCAATACACTCATGCTGAGATCATTGGGGTCAGTCTTGACAAGAAGGACACTATCATTGATCATTTTAATCAGGGCATTAAATCATACTTTGAAGAGCACACAGATGAAGCAAAGGCATGCATCAGGCAACCACGCTTTGTAGAAGTGCTCTGCCTTGACAGCACCCTATCTGGCAAATATGTTATAGAGGTGGATGTGGTTCCATCCCACAGCATAGTTCATGGTAAGCTGTTTTATACCCAGACTCTGGATGAGGACAATCAATGGAAGAAGAACAAAGGAAAATCACTTTTTATCAGAGATGGAGCTGCAACCCGAGATATCTATAAAATTAGTAATCCAAAAGATTTGCATGATGAACTGACCCGAATAAATGACCAAATAAATGTAATGGACGACAGGAGGAAGGAGGCAGAAAAAAGGCCTGAAAGCAAAGGAACATCAAACCAAGGGGAAAAGCTGAAGAATCTGTTGACATGTGGTGGAAGCAGACTGGATCATTATGATTACTTCATCATTGTAACAAACAAAAGCCACCCTGAACAACTCCAGCATCTTCAGTTCATGACAACATTGAAATTGTTCTGTGTGTTGGACTTTGATCCAAACTCTGTAGTAAATGGGTCCTGCCACAGATACAGAGATGTTCGAATTGCAAACCTTCACAATCCTAGCCAGTTCCATGGGGACCCAGGAACAATTGTGAAAAATCTCAACCTGTACAAACAAATAAGTTGGGTATTTTGTAATGGCAGAGAAGACCTGAGCACTGAACCTGACCGACCACTCAGACCAAGCGAATGGTTAAAATATAGAGCAAGAGAAGTACAGGATATGATCTCGTTCATCTGCAACCCAGACATTCTTCCAAGAGGACGATTCTTAGTCATATTCCTCCTACTCTCCACTGTTGAGGCCATGAATGACCCAATTTTTGACACTTTCATGTCATTTTATAAAAACCTTGTGGGTACAGAGAACACATTAAGTATATGCACTTCAGATGCTTCTTTTCAAAAATGGAGGGATTACATTCAATCCAGATGTGAACATGACATCAGTCAGCAGAGTGTATATGACCTGGAGCTCAGTGAAATCAATGGGACAGTACTGAAACTGGGCCAGAACAAGCAAAATGCTCAGAGACTTCTTCCATCTGCTGAGGGAAGTTCGGTGATTCTCCAAAATAAAGATGAGGACCTGATGACGTCACTTGATATCCTGTGTGAAAATGAATGTGAAAATGAATATGATGAGAGCTCTGCAGAATTTGAAGAGTTCAAAATTAAAACGGAATCTGAGTTCTATAGAGGAGGCAAAGTAAAATGGTGGAACTTCTATTTCTCAGAGCAACCTGCTGCAAAGCCATTCATAAAACGTGACAAACATTCAAAACTAGAGAACAGTATCAGATCTCAGACCAAAAATCCCAAAAGTACTTGTGTCATGCTGAATCTGTTTCATCACCCAGGGTGTGGCGGCACCACCATGGCCATGCATGTGATGTGGAATCTGCGAAAAGATTTCAGATGTGCAGTGTTAAAAGACAACATAGTTTCAAAGGAAGAAGTAGCCCAACATGTTGCTCATCTGATAAAGTGTGGAAAAAGTGAGCATTCATTAAAAACACCAGTCCTGCTACTAGTGGAAGACTCAGAAGAAACAGAAAACACACTCAAACTCCAGCATTCCTTGAGAAAATTCACGATGGAAACGGGGGCATTCATCATCATCTTAAACTGCATACGTACAAAAACTCCAAAAGACAGACACAAGAAAAGTGTTGTTGAGAGTGAGTTCATTACAGCAGAACTGTCTGAAAAGGAAAAACAAGCTTTTGAAATGAAGCTTAAAGAACTTCAAGAAATAAAGTCTTTCACAACTGAGAACTTCTACAGTTTTATGATCATGAAAACTAATTTTGACCCTGTGTATGTTGAAAATGTTGCAACTAACATACTAAAAGATTTCAGAGTTGAAAGCAAACAAGCACGGCTCTTCTGCATACTGGCTTTGCTGAATTCGTATGTGGCCGAACCAGCCGTCTCAAGATCTTTATGTGAAGATTTTCTGGGCATCAAAAGTGCATTGTGGGGAAAAGAATCCGTGTTGGAGAAAATGGAGCTTTATTCCTGTTTGCTGATTGAATTTGAAGCGGAAGAATATGGGGGATTCAAAGCAATTCGCTTTGTTCATCAGCATCTTGCCACAGAATGTGTCAAACAACTAGAGGAGAACCATAACTGCTCCAGACCGGACATAGTCCTTGACATGTTGCATTGCGATGCCTTTTTTAAAACTTTTGCAGTGAAGGACATTCTTGTTCAATCAATGAAAAGCATGCTGATCACTCGTCAACGCAAGACAGAAGGCAATGAGAAAGACACTCTGTTTTCACCACTGATTGAAGACATAAACTCAGGAGAAGGTGGTCTTAATAAAATACAAGACATTTTTATTGCAGCTTCGGAAAGGTTTGATAAAGACTTCACGATTCCCCAAGCTCTAGCAAGACACTTATACCTGAAAGCGAAGAACTTTGCTGAAGCTAAAAAGTGGGCAGACAGTGCCAAAGCCATCAACGAAAATTCCTACACAGTAGATACAGTTGGACAAGTTGCAAAAAGTGAATTAAAACACAAACTTGAGTGTAAAAAGCAAGGAAAGAAACAGTGCACAGCTGAAGACTTGAGGGAATATCTTGAGTTAGCAAGCACAGCTACCAAAGCTTTCAGAAGAGCTCAAACCTTGGCAAAGACAGATGATGCCCAAGAAAATGAACAGGAACTTCACAGAAGGTTAAGCCCGTATAATATATCTGGATACATGGGTGAAATCGACACAGCCATGACTGTTTTTGATATAATCAGAAAACTGCCGTTGTTTGAGAATGGTGATCCAATGAAAGATCATTACATACAGAGCTTTCTCAGAGGAAATATTCCTTGCTCAAACATCCCAGTTTTGAAAAACAAATCCAATCTGGAATTTGTTGCTGTTCTTCATGGCTATGAATATTTCCTTACATCTTTAAAATCACAGGTGAAAGAGGCATTTGACTTTCTTGAAATTTACTTCACTTACTTGAAAGAAAAAGGATCTGACGGCATGAAAGAAGCAAAGATTCGCAAGAGGATCTCAGAACACTATCAACACTACATCTTGTTATTTTGCACCTCTGCAGAGGACAAACAAAAAGAGAAAAAGCAGAAACCAACACTGAGTTTGAACATGGAGATTGAAGAGTGCCGAATATTCCTAGAAAAATACAGGGCAGATACATTTCCAGGCCTTCTCCAGTTTTTGGAGCACAATAAAGATACTGTACAAATGATTGCTGAAAAATACTCCTTCATACATGAGAATTCTCCCATCAAAAGTACCAAGGACAAAACAAATCATCTGCTTGCGCATATAATACTTAAGTTGATTTGGCCAAAATCAAAGTTATCAAAATCCCCTGAGGACCTCAATGAGCTTTTAAATGACATTCTGCAAGATGTTGGTACACAGCACCCATACCCAGAGCCTTTCTATCTTGCCATACTGTTGCTCTGGCCAGGAAAACATGTCACCAGTACTGGCATTAAGATGTACGTTGATAAAATCAGAAGCTCAGCAAGAAAGAATCTCTCTTATATGTACAGAACAAGGTCAACCATTGCACACTTCTTCTTGGGAAAATCTGATGGAATACCAAGGCTGGTGACGAAAGTTTCCCTAGACCGATCTGAGACTGTCAGTAGTGTGAAGAATCGCAACATTCTCTGGCAAACAGGAGAAATGTTTAAGGAAATCCCAATAAACAGCAAGCTCCTCAGAGTAAGTGGAACTATTGAGCAAGGTGAGGTCTTCACAGAGTATGGAAATCTTAAGATCCCATTGCGTCCTGCATTTCTGGGTGGAGTGAGAAGCGGCTACAGCACTGAGAAAGTGTCCTTCTACATTGGCTTTGCCATGGATGGACCACTTGCTTATGATATTCAGTACGAAGATGACAGATAGATCATTTATGACAACTGTATGTCTATTTCTAGTTATTTAGATCTTGATCAACTAATAAAATTAATCGAATTTAATCTGTTGTACTTTGCTTAACTATAGTTACCACATTATAATAAACAAAATGTGAATAGGATTTTTGCATACCCAATGAGAAATCAAAACGTAAACGTAGAGTTTAAAATTATCTCAAATAAACATGTACAGAGCAACATAAATTAAGAACAGGCGTTTTTCTTTGCCTCTCTCTCTCTCGCAGACGCGCTGGATCTCGTTTTAGTAAGTTTCTTGTCTCCCTCACTGTACGAGCCGGGTCTCTGTCGATGTTTAAATAAATGTTTCAGGGTAGAAACACATCAGCTGATAATATTGTCACTGCGTGTCATCCACACCAATTACAAAAAATCAACTGTAACAAATTATTTAGCCTTTGTAGCTTCAAAGAAATGCTTTGTTAAATTCACCTTACAATAATATAAGGTTGATCACGAATACAAGAGCTCTGTATCTGCGGCTCACTCGCATTCGTTTAGTTGATATGAACGCGTTTTGTCAACAGTTCATGTTTAGATAATGCCAGATTGTTGACAATCGTACAGTGTGCTCAAACATTCTAAAACTCTACAAAAAAAACAAAAAACAGTTGACAACTGGATTGAACACTTCAATTGAATTTTTTTATGAAAACCCTTTAAATAGCCTAGATTAGCTACAACAATAACCAGAGGGATTTTTTTTTATTTTTTTTTATTCAAACAAATCTCGAACCACAGTGGGTATTTCGTGCTGCTGTTAAACTAAATAACATTTATAGAATAATTATTAACTTAAATGAAACAATATCGCAACATTTCGACAAAAAAAAAATTAGATCCTCTGTGCCTCTCGGTTTCCTATGGATTACATAATCAGATAACATTTATTATTACAAATATTTAGACATTTAAAGCTTTAGACATATTTCTTATCGTGACTGAGCTGAGGCAAGTGGCTTTCGGTTCATTTTTGTGACGCGCAGTTCCCGGAGACAGAAACGACAGAAAACGTTTTGTCGTTAGTCTATTGTGAGTGTAGGCTACATGAATAAAAGTTTACAGTTTTGAATCATGTACTCTTATCTGTTTGACCCAAAAAATTACAGAGTATATTAAGATCTTTTAGCTGTTACGAGAAAAATTCAACATGCCAGAATAAAACTGGATAAAAATAATTCAGCAGAAGCAGGGATATTTAGTCCTGAGGGAAATCCCCGGCAAAAAAATATATGGTGTAACAGTTTTAGAACTACACAAATCTCTCTGCATTAATAATAATAAAAAATTACAGTAGGCCATGTTTGTTCGGGATTTGAACCCATGTCATCTAAATTATTGAAACCTAAGTTCTATCACTCGACCACGAATTTACTCACTGAGCAATGCCCAGAAGTTCAGTAGTCCAGCAGTCAGTGTGTCCGCCGGGCACACGAGAGAGAAGCGCTCTTCATTTGTCTCATTCCTCAATATAGAATAGTAAAAAAAAAAGTGTCATTGCACCTATTTTATTTTCACTGACTGCGAAATAGGCCTGGCCTATGATGGTCTTTTGGTGTATTTTTTGTTTGTTTGTTTGTTTGTTATCACGCTTGCTCTCCCGAGGAATAGGCTTCTGTTGCCAACCGACGTCTACAATATAAAATATAGGCTATTGTTGTCGTCTCTATTTTTAACTTTTGATTCTATTTCTCTGTTCTAAAAGTTTGTTCTATTCTGTTTAAAATGTGCTTTTGTTAAATTTAACCTATTTTGTTGTTACCTAATATAAATAGGCATTTAAAAAAAAAAGTTGTATTAATATTTTTGTTCTAAAAGTTTGTTCTATTCTGTTTGTTTATTTGTTTTTATATACAATCAGTCTCACTCTTGTTGAAATAATGAAAAAAGTTTTTTACAAGACCTTGTGTTTTTTTAATAAACAGATATATATATACAAACAGGATACATACTAGTTCACTGTTCCTTCAAATAATAGTCTATATGTGTGTATATACTGTAGACTATAACTTGTATATGATCATTTGTTTAAACAACATTAACCAAATTTTATTTATTTATTTAATGTAGCTCAAACAGTAGAGCGTTGGCGCTTGCAATGCCAAGGTCATGGGTTCGATTACCAGGGAAACCAAGAACTGATAAGAATGTGAAAATGTGTACCTTGAAATGCAATGTAAGTCGCCTACTTTATAACATGCAGTTTCAACACCAAATCTTGGGTCGTTTCATTATTTTACAGCAAATGTCAATAGCTCTTGTTTTGATTTTTCATGTTTGTTGCAGGCTTATTTGAAAAATTACCATAGTTGTAGTATTTTATCCTTACTGTTAATTGACATTACGTTTCAAAATGCGGCAGTTGTTGCCGTTTTGCAAAATGTCCCTTTGCGCCACCTGGCGGTCATTTCGCGAACGACTTTAAAATGTGACTGGTTTATTTTTGCCGCATTGATAAAAGGCATTCTGGTTGACCACCAACTGTATACTGATTTGACCTGCTGGTATTGAGTGGTGTTATATGTTTCTAGCTAAAATTCTGGTCTACGGTCCACAACACAAGAAGGTTCCATGACATAAGCCCTTTGCCTGTCTGCTCTGAGCATGGAAAATGTATCACAATGTAATGCCATTGTACAAATTTAAGACATTTTAGCTAATCTGAATTCAGCTAAAAAAAAATTATTCTGAAATGTACAAAAATTCACATGCAAGCAATGTTTACATATTGATATGTGAGATGCAGGGATCTCACCTTGTTGATCCATGTTGTCACTGCCTCTTCAGCATCATAAGGGAAGTCTTCCTCAGGAAGGAAAGGAGTAAACTTTTGTATGCAGGTCAGCACTCTCTCCACACTGACCATTTCAACTGTATACGCCATCATTAAAGTGTCAATCATCGCCAGATGAGAACTCTGAAATGACAAGAGGAAAAAACTGAATGCACAAAACATAAGCGCTCTGTTTCTTTCTATAAATTCTCACAACAAAACAAATGAACACAAATTTGTCTAAAAGTTATGTATTAGGTAAGTTATATTGGGAAAGCCAATATATCAATAATATGTTGTCTTTTTTACATATCTGAGCACAGGGGTTTTGAATGAATGAATGAATGAGGCATTTATATAGCGCTTTCATATGTATTACTGTACACCCAAAACGCTTTACAATCATATCAGGGGATCTCTCCTCAACCACCACCAGTGTGCAGCATCCACTTGGATATTGTTATTATTTATATTATTATTTTTATAATCTTTTTTTTTTTCTCTAGACTTTTCCAATGACCCCATGTGGAGTGCCATTTCTTCAACTACTGTTAAACAAAACATGGTCATTTCCTGCCTGCTTAGTCAGTTTCTCACCTCTAGAGGGTGCTATTGAAATTATGTTGATCAGAAATTGAGGAGTGAGTACATTTAAAGAACCCCTGAAATGGATGACAAGTGCAGTTTACTTTTCGGCATTGGTGTATTTCCTTATTAAACATGAAGTTTGGGTGAGAAATACTGAAGGGCTAGTAGCCTTTAGTTTATGTCACAGCCATTAACAATGATTTGCTACTGGCTATTGCTAGTCAGAATATATGTTAAAGAATGCAAAACTACTATAAACAAATAATTATGTATTTTAAAAATGTTTTCAGTGAATCTAGCAGGAGTCAAATGACTCAATGTCATTTAACTCTAAACTGCATCCCTAGAGCCTTAAATAGCCCTAAAATGAAAGGAAAAGACAGGATTTCTTTTGAGTACTTTCAGTCATTTAAAAGCATTTATAATCAATTTTAGCCAAATTCCAAACCTTAAATTCAGATAAATGAGATTCCCTTAAATCCCCTGAAACCAGAAATACTGTGCAAAAAGCAATTGACACTCAGAGTCCTGCCCTGATATCAACTTAACCTTATACCTTAACCCGAAGGACCATATATTTTCATGACATTTTCCAGTATTTTTGGAAACAAAAACAATACACCAATACTGTTCAGCAAGATAAAAAAATAATACAAATTTGCTAATGCTAGTTTAAATACACTAAAGCTACTTTAAGAGCTATGAATGGAAAAGCAGAAATGGAACAGCATCTTCAGGTCTCTGGGCTCCTCATGTTTTATATTAGTAAATGGGGTTAAAGAGAGTACAATATGGAGTTCTAGTCTCTGGGGCCCTCCTGTGGAAGTGGTGTCCTGGAGGAATGCCTGACCAGAACTCCATATTGTACTCTCCTTAACCCCATTTACCAATATAAAACTCTTAATTACTATAGCAGACCTATCTTTGGAAAGTGCAGCAGTGGTAAACCATTACTTGTGTTTTGTACACTGGGCAAATCCCATGTGCTTTGCCATTTAAAATGATGTTGTTTCTATTATGCTTTGCTTAATGCTTACTCCACCTTGATACAACATCTTGGAAAGTGACAAAAACTACAAGTAAATGTGTAGGCTGTCTGGCATAAAATCTCTTTGACCACCTTCAAAGAAGTGTAACTTTCTGATTAAAATTATAAAAAGGACAAGTTACTTAACCAAACAAATTCACAAGCAACTAAAATGAGGAAATAACAGTTTAATCCATGGGGATCAGCAACCCTAGGCTTTTCACCATCCCTAAATCGCGAAGAAAATATTTAGATTAAAATCCAAACATGCCTTAAAATTCAATTTCAGAATTAACATGTGCTATCAAGGGTGTGCTTTGCCAGTAAGAGACAGTTTGCTTGATTAAAAACTAATTCAAAACGCAAATGTAAAGCTCTTCTAATCAATACTAACAGATGAGAGAAGCGTTTTAAGTTTTCACTCTTCTTATTTTAAGTCTAAGAAGCTTACCAAGCGTTTATCGTAAAAATTCTATCTGGATTCCACACAAACATTCTTTTTTGGTGTCTGCTGCCACACACAACTTACGCAGTCATGACAGGCCATGCAACTTGTGTATATGTTGACATTCTGTGTCTGCATGATTCAGATAGTGATGTAGGAAACACCAATTTAAAGCTTTAGACAAACACTAATTTACCCAAAAAACGGAACAAAAAATACACATTAAATAAATTTGATTGTTAAATAATCAAAACACTAAGGCAGTTTTTATATAAACTTTTTAATTATATGATCATGTTTTTACTTCAGTTCCTTGTTGAAACATATTTGTTGTTGAAATGTAAACGTTTAAATGATAGCTTATTGACTAATAGACCTCAGTCAGGATAGATGCCATCTTGAATGTAATGTGGATGAAAAAGTGGCTGTGAGGGACAGACTTAACAGTCTTTACAATGGCAAAGCACAATTCACAACTTTCAAAAATGTTTTACGGAGTTTTCGTCTACCATATATATATATATTTATTTTTTATTTTTTTCAAGAAAGACATTTGGTCAGCTGAACAATGTATTTTGTTAAACAACAGTACAGCGATTGTACGCACTGTATTTCTATCCCTCATAGTCATAACCTCATATTCATTCCTGTTAAAATTAAATTAAGGTCTATGGACACTGAATTGCTTTCCTGGGGTAAATGAAACGTTACTTGACAGTTTACATGCTGTTTTACAGACGTCTTTCTGCAGTTGAAACACTTATCGAGTGTTAACATTTATTACACGGTTCATGTGTGCTCTGAGGCGGCTACAGATTAAAGCATGTTAGCAAAGTGATTTCTGAGAAATGCTGTTGAAAGTGGATCGGACCGAGCACCACAACATACTTTTAGCCAATCAGCAGTAGGGGGCGTGTTAATTTTTGCCTGTAGCTCATCTCAAACAGTGCTGTTTAGAGATAGCAGAGGACTCTAAGGCCCTACCAGATTTAATCTGACAAGTTTGTCTGTACACTGCAGACTGCATATCAAACACAAGACAAATCACTGAACCTTTCTATAAAGCAGCACTAAACATGACTTGGTATGAATAAAACATTGAATTCAAACATCGGCACATTATTTACACACAGAAAGCATATTATTAAAGATGTTTTCACATTCTCTATTATATACTTTCAGCTGTTCTTTTAAAAAACAATAATGTCCAGTCTTACTCTTCACAGAAAAAAAGTGAAGCATTGTACGCTCTAGTTTTACTAATGCTGTTTAACGTACATCCACTGGCTAATTAACAGTCTAAATGTGAAGTATAGAAATTTAAAGAAGTGCTCATGAACCGGGTGCTGAAAACTGTCCTGGTACAGTGTGCATCAACAGGAAGTGCTTTCACATCATCAAAGGCTGAAAGCGGCAGGTCTGGAACTGCTTCTGAGAGCTCAGGTATCTCTCACTGATAAACATAATGTGTTGATGTGTGTGGTGCCATTTTCTGAGGGTTCATGCTTCGCTATGCAAACATGCTTTACTTCTCTCTTTCTCTCTCTGCATAAAGACCCGTTGTGTTTGTCCTCCATCCTACTAACAGAGTGACTGAAGGGTGGAGCACTGCCAACCAAAGAAGCTGAAGAGTAATTCTAGGAACCATTCTGCATGGAGTTTTTATCCTGTTCACATGACTTTCATCCTCACCTACAATAACACTACAACTATTAACATGCTCACACATAAACATATATTTAGCAGTTTACGGGAGATTCAATATGTAACCCATTCAAGACTGGGTGGTACAATTTGCAAACAAATTGTAAGTGCATTACATAATTGCCACCATGGGTAAATTGAGAAAGAGGTTTAATTAATGTTAACTGTGTTAGAAACGGTGTACAATGGCCCCAAAAAGAATTTGGACATTTCTCTCACTTCACAAGTCAAATATGAAAGCATCAAAGATATGTCATCTTTAAGAAATGATGCTAGAGATTTTCTCAGAGCAAACTTTTTTGAACAACTTCTTAACTTGTCCCAAGGTCATTTTTAACAGTAGTCAATTGTTTGACAACCAAAATGATTACAAGACTTTGCGTCTTCATTTTGGGCAATATATTTATTATTTCATATTTGAAACCTAACAAACTTTTTTTATGAAATGTTTTGATTGAAATGTGTGCTTGTGCTATATTTCTTTAAAATAATTGCCACTTGGTTTGATAATTTGCTGTTAATACAAAGACAAACATTTTTAATTGAGAATAATTAATTTTAAGTCTCCACATACTTTTTAGGGCCACTGTATACAGTGGGGTCCCAAAAGTCTAAAACCACTTTGAAAATATAATATTTTTTTATATTTAATATTTAAACCTGTAAAGAATATTCAAACAAAGGAACATCATGACGTTTGATGAAGAAACGTTCTGCACATTTTCTAGGTGAAATATCAAACAATTAAAGTGATATTTCACACAAAATTAAACTTTCTGTCATCATTTACTCACCCTCAAGTTGTTCTAAGCCTGTATGAGTTGCTGGTCCCCACTGACTTCCATAGTATGAAAAAAAAAAACTATGGAAGTCAATAGGGACCAGAAACTGTTTGGTTACTGACATTCTTCAAAATAGCTTCTTTTGTTTAATGTTCAACAGAAGAAAGAAACTTGTATAGGTTTAGAACAACTTGATGTGACCCACAACTAATGTGACTGCACCTTAGAAATGTTAAATCTTCCAAAAATGTGTATTTTTTTCCCAAACTATGGAAGTCAATGGGGCCGTTCAAATGTTTGGTTACCCATATTCCTAAAAAAAATCTTCTTTTGAGTTCAGCAGAAAAAATTAATTTATACAGGTTTAGAACAAGTTGAGGGTGAGTAAATGATGAGTTTTTCCCCTATTGTGACGTATATCCGAGTGAAAAAATGTAGATCGGAACTTGATTTTGTCCATGGGGAATTGATTGGATGGTAATGATTAATCAAAATAGAAAAGAATACGACAGACCTTTCAGACCTTTAGTCTCCATACAGTTTAAACCATTACCTTCATTGTTTAAACTGCTACGTAGTCGAGTGATAGCATATGTGCAGTCAACACTTTTTCTCCCAAATATGCTGATTAAAGGGAATATCATCAATGCAGTTTCACAGCAGTGCAGACCTCTCACACACACCTCTACACACTGCCGCAGTGCTAATCGCCATGCCAACAGGCAAACCCACCCATGTGCACATATTAGAGTGAACTCCTACAGAGACAGGAGAATGACCTGTGTTTGTGGACATGTTAAGGTGTATCTGTGTATCAGTGGGAGAGATTTACACACTGCGAGACAGATAAGACATGCACTTCTCATGTGCACATCATATCTGAACAACCCTGCAAATCAAACACACACGCTGTGGCTCATGCAAAGACAAATCTGATAGCATGTGGAGATGTGTTTTCATTTTGAAGCTTACTGTACGTTGGGTGACTGCAAGATTGTGGATGTGTCGGTGTTCGTGACTTAATGTGCCTGTAGTGTCTGTGTTCAAACAGATGGTCTAGACTGAGTGCAATACCCTCAGAAAGGTATATGCACCTAAATTGAATTCTGAAAGGATGCTGACTGACTGTTACTGCAGAGACCGAGAGAGTGAGGGAGAGAAAGGGAATACTGCAATGCAGACATCAGCAGTTCCTAATATGGCAGTGTCCAGTTCTCCTCCTCATCCACCCTACACTTTACATCAAGTGCACACTGTAGCATACATATAGCAACCAAAAGCAGCACAATATGCATTACCAGTCCCCTACCAGAAGATTCATGTTATCACTGCCTTACTTATGATAGTAACAGCAAGGAAAGCCTGAAGAAAATAATGACCACTCCAAAATAATTTCCACATGTTAAGCTTGTTCTATGAAAATCACTATGAAGGCATTACAAAAGACTGATGAAAGCTTTAGGACTAAGGATGCACTGATATTAAAATGTTGGTCAATACCAATAAGCAATTATATGGCCAATTATTAGCTGATTTAAAAATTCTATACTATTTTGTCAAAATAATTAATATTCGATATGCCGATATTTTCAAACTAATTTTGCCCGATGCCGATACCGATATATTTGTATTTCTTTTAAGTGCAAAAAAAGCTTATTAAAGTTCTCAGTCAAGAGCAGTGAGTGATTTCCTCTGTGTTTTGTTGTTTTATTAACATTAACGGGATAGTTCTCCCCAAAATTTAAATTGTCATCATTTACTCTCTCAAGTTTCTTTCTTCTGTTGAAATTATAAAAGTTATCTGGAAGAATGTGGCTAACCAAACAGTTGCTGTACTCCAGTGACTTCCATAGTATATTTAAGCACAAGAAAGAAATGAATGCAGGTTTGGAACAACATTAGAGTGAGTAAATAATAGACAGAAGTTTTATTTCTGGGTGCAGTATCTCTTTAAGGACAAGCGGCTATTATTACTGTCTCTTTAAGAACTGCACGCGGATGTTAGAACAGCGCATCAGCACGTGAATGATATGTTTACCTAGCAAGACTTTGACGCACATGCAAATAATGAACTTTTGTGAATTGCGGTGTCCCGTGAGTGTAACTCTACCTCTGCGTTTACATGTGATGTGAATGTACGTCGCGTTGTACAGTATGTTGAGATGAAGGCGCCAGAATTGAACTGATAGAATGCACGATACTATGATTTTTCTTCAAAAGCAGATCGTGGAGACATTTTAATCGTCCACGATCAAAAACCGTGAGACGCACGCCCCTAGTTGGAAGTTTAAGTTGCTGGCGCTCATGCTTCGTTCGCGGTCGTCACGTGCGCTTAGGAAACACGCCACCCTATCGGCAAGGCTCATCGGCAGAAATATTCATATCGGCCAATGCCGATGATGGTCATTTTAAGCTTTTATCGGCCGATACCGATGTTGTACCGATATCATCGTGCATCCCTAATAATACTAAAAAAAACAAATGACTACAAATGAAAATCCATAGTTTTAAATACAAGTAAATTTAGTCATCATTCACAACATTATAATGTATAGTATGAAAAACGGATATTCATGTTGATATTTGCAAAAGATTACATTTAATACTTTTAGCTTGGTTGGTACCAGGGATGCACTGATATTAAAATTCTGATTGCCGATAGTAGTTAGTTGGTCCACATAAGTCAGCCTCTTAAGGTATTGTTGTTCGTTACCACGGCAACCACTTGTGTGTGTCCAGGTTTAAACATGCTTCAGGTGTAAGAAAAGTATCTGTACACATGACAGGCAGCAAAATCGCAAGGAAAGCCTGAGGTGTACTGACAACTATACATTATTTAAGCGTATTCTCTTCGTTAGGATGTTGATATAGCAATTGTTTAAGTGTCAAGTAAGTTTCATTCATAACGTTCTCCTTTAATTTGATATAAAATAACATGCCGCATTGTCCCTCATAACCTGTAGTATACAACCCTATAGGGTTAGTTCACCCAAAAATGAAAATTATCCCATAATTTACTCACCCTCAAGCCATCCTAGGTGTATATGACTTTCTTCTTTCAGCCAAACACAATTTGAGTGATATTAAAAAATATCCTGGCTCTTTCGAGCTTTATAATGGGAGTAAATGGTAACTTCGATTTTAAAGCCCAAAAAAGTGCATCCATCCATCATAAAAGTAATCCATACGGCTCCAGGGCGTTAATAAAGGCCTTCTGAAGCAAAGCATATTTGAAGCATATTTATAACTTTATAAAATATAATCACTGACGTAGGATGTAGGAGTAGCGTAAACTTAGGTAGACGACTCTTGCAGTTCAAACAAACAGGGCTGGGCAATAAACCCAAGCTCCTCTTCTCTTATATCAAAATCCTCTGATATTTCTCTTAAAAATTCTCATTTTAGACCTGTAATTTGTGATCTGTGTTTTGCTCTATCCTCTGCGCTTCCGCGTTCGTCGATACATCATGCGTCGGGTCAGAGGTCACTCTTCTACCGGAACTCGACACACATTCGGTTGTTACCGGAAGCCAGTTATTATAGTTTATAAGCTGTCAAAATACTCCCTCACCTTGTTTATCTTCCGAGTGGACATTTCTCTGAACCCGCCGCCACAGAGAAAACCAACGCATGCAAAATCTGAGGTCAAATTAAATGATTTTGTTTTCCACTAAAAATACACACTTTTCAAAATAACATATTCATTTTAAACTGTAACATTAACATGACGATAATTTAAACATAGCCTTTGTAAAAATATAAAGCAAAACATTAAATGTGTAAAAAAAAGAAACTAGTATTTCCAAGTCGACTAGCAGCAGCATTATTGTTTAATCGACTAGTCGAATAGTCTCGCACATCTGAAACCCTTGCACTCTAAATCTGAAAGTATGCCAGTTCTGCAACAGAAAAAAAGATGAAGTGCCAAATCACTTGCCATCTGTATGGGGGTCTTGCAGAGGTCTCTCTCAGTTACGAGTCTTTCCTGGTCAGTGACGTAGAGGCCTTTCTGAGCGAGGGCCTGGATGATGGCGTTATGACCCAGCAGAGGTTTAGCCGCGTCGCTCCTGAGGATCAGACTCCCCGCACGGCAATACAACTCCGCGGACAGCAGCAGAGACACAACCGGTGGCTTCACATGCTCCTGGTCATACTGGTCCCGGTAAAACGGATCGTCCAACTCCACGGGTACACAGTCTAAAGAGAGAAAGAGAGAGACTGGGATTGATTACACAAACAAAAGTGTCTAATAGTTTGTAGGGTAATAAGAAAAAGTGATTACTTGAGCTAATCATGTGAGGAGGGTAAAACATATTTGTCAAAAAACAGTTCTATTCAATTCTTCATTTGGAAAAAAAGAACTTAATGTCCCTTTAAATCTGATTCAGGATCAATGCTTGGTCGGACAGACTGATGTGAGGTCAATGAGTGGAATCTGAAAAGAAAGACACACTGTTTTCAGACTAATCCCATTATGGCTCTCACTTAATCTGATTTACTGAAGCTCTTCAGAATAGCACCATAGATCCAAACACAGAAAAAACAGACAGGTACAGGCATGCATGAATTCAGTCACACACAAAGACTGTAATCACTGGGCTGACACAATTACACACACACACACACACGTAAACACCCAGGTACAGGCCAGCAAAAACTGAGTCACGAGCACTTGCCCACAAAAAAAAGCAGTTGTTATGCATGTAAACAGAAATGAACAGCATCAGGATGACAACATCTGCAAACAGACTGACAATTCAGCTCTGTTTCTGACGCTGAAGTGCGACTGCAAATATCTGAGTCTAGAAGGCCAAGGAAATTCCTGGCATCCCATAATGCTTGAGCGTGAGTCAGACTACAGGCAATGTAGATTCCTGCTCTTTCCGGGTCATTTCCTTTCAGTATGTCTTTGTGTATGCGTGTTCTTTTTCTTTTTCTTTTTCAGCAGCAGGAAATGTGTCTTAAAGGTGCAGTACAGATCCTGTTTAAAAATAAACATCACAAATAACAAAATAATTGAAAAAAAACTTTTAAGTTTAAAATAAATAGATAGATAAGTAAAAATGTATAGTAATCAGCTAAGTCTGTGTGCAGCAGGAAAAGTGTCTTAAAGGAGCAGTACAGTTTCTGTTAGATGTTCTTAAACACATGCATTATTGTATTTGTGTTTAATGCCTGATACAGACTGTGTGATTTCAGCAATCCTATAATCTATAGGATTACCTATAATCCTACAAATCACACTGTACGACGTGAATCTAATAAACTTGGGTATGACATGTATGCAGACTGTACGATGATGACACCTATTGAATCGTAGGCTACGACGCAAGTTAGTATGGAAGAATAAAACTTCATCATGCGCTAGTGGTAAACAAATAGCACTTTGGCAAACAAAAAGGAGGAAAAGGAGGAAGCGGAAGAGGAGAATATGGATGCGGTCATGGCTAGGGAAAAGAGGCTAACTTGGCATGCCAATTTTGTTGAGTTAGGGGGTTATAAATTTTAGCGCAATGTAGCGTTGATCAATACGCCATTTCATGCTCCATTTTTATTGGCTAGTCGGTAAACGTATGTCGTAGCAGCAAACACACTGTGAGATGATCATGCTAAATTTCTGACACTATCAGAAAATTATCACAGGCTATCTTGGGACACAAGACTGTGACAACTGTCGTCTTTGAATCTCTCTCACTGTACGATGTAGGACCACCGTTTAGGAGCCACATCCATAGAAAATACCACTATTGGTCATCTTTCGTCTGCGTGGGACATCCCAAAATCGTACAATGTGTTCTGGGCAATGGGCATAAGTGATTTTTACAGAATTCCCTAAACAGCTGTTCTACGTTTGAACTGTACCCTAAGCACCTGCCATCCAGTTTAACCAGGCATTAAAAGCCTGTAAAGGCATATAGCGTATGCAAAATTTTTTTTTAAATAACTGATTCAAAAAAGTCCTGGATAATTGGGATAGCTTTGATTTCACCGGCCCCCAATTGGACAAGTTTCTTATGGGGCGTTTACATAAGATGCATCTTATGTAAAGATATAATATATATATAAATATAAAACCTTTCACACTAATGATCTATTTCGTAGTTGGGTGACACTTTACAATAAGGTTCATTAGTTAACATTAGTTAACTACCTTAGTTAACATGAACTAAGAATGAACACTAGTTCTATAGCATGTATTAATCTTAATTAATCTTAATTTTCAACATTTACTAATACATTATTCAAATCAAAGGTTGTATTTGTTAACTGCGAACTAACATTAACAATGAATAGCTGTATTTGTATTAACTAACATTAACAAAGATTAATAAATACTCTAACTAATGTTTTGCTCATTGTTGGTTCATGTTTTTTAATACATTAACCAATGTTAACAAATTAACCTTATAGTAAAGTGTTACCAGTTGTTGAATGACTAGCTGACCATCATTATCCATCCCTTATTTCCTCCATTAACATTAAGTTAAAACTCCTGGCAACAGTCATTGTGTTTTCAATATTTACAGAGGCATCAGAAAACTATTAAAATCATTCCCCCTAACCTTTATGAAAAGCTGCTGCGTCAATGGAAACCCTTTCCCTGCCAGTCTTTACTAGTTCAGAGCCAAAAACATAAAACACACACACACACACACCTTCTGTAAAGCTCACAGTTTTTCCTGAACATGCTCCTAAAGAGCTGCCTGATTATGGAAAGGTTTTTCCCCTGCGTTTCATCCCAGCTCGGACAGAGGCAGGAAGCGGCTCTCGGAGGCATGACAAACACAGGGAGGAAGTGAGGGGTCAGAGAGAGAAAAGCCTGAGGCAGCAAGTCACCACGACCCACAAAAGCCTTTCAAACGTCCAACTCTGTGCTTTTGTTTAAATGTTACTGTAAGAAAACATAACTCAGTTCATTTATGAAATTATAATCTTAAGGTCAATTAAAAAGGTTTTTACTTCAGATAATATATACATTCTGTAGGATTTTAAAGATATTCTAGCCATATGCTTATAATAATCATTCCAAACATATTGAGACTGGCATGTTCTATGAACAACTTGTCTGTTAAAGAAATAGTTCGGCCAAAAATGAAGATTCTTTCATGATTTACTCAAGATTTAAGTCCAAACCCTTCCATGTTTACTTTATTCAAAAAGACACTAAAAGCATTATAAAATAATCATAAAAATGCTCCGTGATACTTGGTCCAAGTTACCTGTATGTTATCATATAATAAAAGAGACCAAAATTAAAATTAATAATTCACTGAAAATTTTCCCCTCCAGTTTAAACTGAAGAACAGGTTCAATTTGTAAATTAATCATAAGACCGATATCTTGAACAGGATCAAATAATAATTTATTAAACATCGGATTCAAAACAACACTTTACAAATCAGGCAATGCCACTTCTCTTATAAACTCTCCTGAACACAGTAGAAAGGAGAGCTGGGCATAAATGTGGGCATGTTTCTCACAGCCTTACTCCCCATTTACTTTTATTATACTAAAAGAAGAAAAAAACAGCCAGAATATTCAAAAGTGTCAACTTTTGTGGAAGAAAATAAGTCATTCAGGGCTTGGTGAGTTAATGATGACATTTCTTTAAAAATATTTCCAGTGTCAGACTTGCCAGTTGCGATACATTTCTCATAACACAGGAAAACATTCATTTAATCAGTCTCGCTTAAAAATCTGCTGACACTATCCCTTTAAGAACCACATTCAGCGCTATTGATTTCTCACATGTAACATGGGCGTTACATACAGTGCGTTAGAGTTTCCAGCGAGAATAACAGTGCACACAGTCACATGTGTACATCACACACTCCCAGCACCCCTCAGGCTTCAGTGATGTAACAGGAACGAATGCTCTCTGTCGTGGTATGTGCAGTATGCCACGGATGTAAGGCTGGGGGTAAAGAGAGCACAACATGAACAACACAGCCGTGAAGGCCTGCAGGCACTCAAAACATCTGTTTGTGACCTTGTTTATTTTTCATTTCTGAGCAAAGTGTCTGAATGAACAGACATCCACCAGACTCTCTTTTCAATCTAAGGATGCCTTGCAATGGTGGGGCTCATTTTCCTGTGTTTGTTTCTCATGCTGATCAGCAGTTTCATTCTGCTGTGAAGAACAGTGACTGATGGGGAGATGTTATCACACTTACAAAAACAGTACCATGGTACTCTTGGTATTTAGCCTACATGGCACCCAAAATAGGACTATCAAGGTAAATACATGTTATTTTCACATCCGTCCCTTGTAGCGCACTTTAGCATACTTTAAAAAAAGGTGAACATATTACGGAAATAGTTCATTAAAATTTGATTACTATTACAGTTTTTCACTGCTATTAGGGGTGGGGGGAAAAAAATCGATTCTTAGATGCATCGCGATGCGGACGTGGACGATTCTGAATCGATTCACAAATGTCAAAAATCGATTTTCCAAAAAAAAAAATTTTTTTTAGATATATATTTATAATAACTTAATATTGACGGAACGCAAAAGACGGAACTCTGAAGCGCGGAAGTGCAGTGCCCGCCCGGACCGTCTGTGGCGTGCACAATGCACATAACAGAGACGCGATGGCGCGCGAGATCCAAACACACTCGTTAAAAGCTGACGTGTGGAAATATTTTGGCTTCTGAAGTTGAAGGGGGAAAGGAGCTGGACAGTCAAGAGTCACACTAGTTGTAAGCTTTGTAGAATAAAACTAAAATATTTCGGAAACAATACAAATATGAGAAGCCATGTGACGCGTTTCCACCCAGAGGAGGAAAAACACTCGGCTGTACCGGTCGTTGTTATACTATTAATTTACTACAATTATGCTGCTAGTTCAGGCACACATTTATTTTCCTGTTGGTTCTTTGCAATGTTAATAAAATCTATTGTACGTTAATTCTTTATGGGTCATTACTTACTTTTAAAGCAAAGTATTTATAGTCACACAAAAAGATTCAGATAATCGATTTAGCATCGAATCGCAGCCCTCTGAATCGTAATCGAATCGAATCGTGGGGTGCCTAGAGATTCCCACCCCTAACTGCAATAACACATTTTTTGAAACCTTCACCCATTTTCTCACAACATTAAACTTAAATCTAAATTTTCTAACTAAACTCACAAAACCCTTGACTCTTCTGGCAAAGTCAAACAATCGCTTCAACCATTTCACCTGTACTCAAAATCAAACAATGCTTTCAGATACACACGAGTCAATAATATAAGCACAACAGATCATTCATTAGACACTACTGCAGTCCAACTGCAAAAGCCAAAAAGGTCCAATAAAGCTCTAAATGAAAAGCATGTTACAGTACACTCAAATAGACAAATACTGTAAGTTGTGCGACTACAAAATCCAGGTCAATGAGAGATTGATTCTGCTTCAGTATCATGTCTTCCTGCTGGCTCTGGCCTGAGGACACAGGCAATGTTGTCTCTTGCCAGGCAAAGAGAAAAACCCTCTAGTCTGACAGATCCAGCTTTGATAACACTCTTTACCCCTTGCTCTTTCTCATCCTCTTCCTCCTCGCCCACCACCTCTTATATCTTCCTCTTCTCCCTCTCAGACTGTTTCCATCTATAGTAGTTGGTATTCCATATATAGTTGGCGCTCTGGATAGGCTTGTTTTGTACAGTTGGTATGATCACATCATTAGAAACAAGGTGTGAACAATTTTGAAACGTTGTGTGTAAACGATGACATTGACAACTGTTTTTAGTTGTGTTGAACTTTTGCCTCTTGTGTTTAGTGTTTTGCGACACAAATGTATCACAGTGTGAACTGAAATGTGTGTGAGAAGAATGTGTTTAGAGTTTTGCAAAAAAGGAGTGCATGAGATTTGCAAATAGTGTCTAACCGCCTAAACTTGTTTAAGGTTTTGCAGAAAGAGTGATTTATTCCACAAATTGGTTTAGGCTAGTGAGAATTTAGTTCCGAGAATGGGGTTTAGTGTCTTAACAATTGTGAAAAACTGTATGCAATTAGTGCTTTTTTGACCCACTTAAGAAGGAAATTTATTTAATTTAATAATTACTTCTATTGTCTTTAAAGCTGCAGTCCGCAGTTTTTCCTCTTTGTCGCCATCTCTGTTCGAAATCTGCAATTGCAGTTATCCGCGGAATTATCAACTCTACGTGAGTTGTACTTCGACACTGCACAGCGCGGATGAATCCAATGTTTGAGGAGAGTGCGCAGCTGTCAGTCACCGCGGCGGTGTCGATACTGGCATTCAGAATCACAGATTATTCTTTTTTGAAAGTATGACCAACATAATAATTTTCACCGGAAAATGTCACCTGAACAAGTAAGTAACATTCACTTTTGTTCTGGTTCTGACATTGCAGTAAATCGCGCTGATTAAATCTAAAAATCGCTTATCATATCACGCAAAACCGTGCAAATTATACTTTGTTCTCAAATTGTTAATGTAAACAACGTCAGCATTGCGTGACTACATGTAATGTCCTTCCGTTATTATCCTTGTTTTCGCATGGGTCCGGTTGCAGTCTCTTTTTTTCTGTAGCCACTCCGAAGTCCGAAAGAACGGGTGAATCTGTTGTCACTGGTGATTGTCGTTTGAACCTTTCTGGATCCGCCATCAAATTGATAAGTTTAATTATATCAAGTGCTGTGAGAAAAGGCTATAAATCTCCACCTCCAGCATCCTCACACGCAATATAGCCTACCAGCCGAGACTCCTTCTTTATTTGTACAGATGTGACGTAATGACGCAAAGACAAGCTCGAATCTCCCGCGGAAATCCACCAGTACCACTGGAATTAAAAACATTATTACAAGCGTACCGCTTTGAATCGAGCTAAGGCAAGCAGATAGTTTTGAACACTGGCTGGTTATGTATTTTCTCAAATATGTATTTTGGATCATTTTTAACCCAAATGGATCATTTTTATTTTCAATACAGTTAAGCACACTTCTTTTTCACAGGGGCTGCTATGTCCAAAAACGATGGTAGCCCTGATAAGTTTTTGTTAATGTCACTGTCAGCACTAATATAGGGGATTCAGAGACATCTGCAATAGAGATCAGAGTAAATCCATGCTTTATCAACCACATTCGAGTACATGTACACACCAGCAAAAAAGCTTTTTACACACACACACACACTTCTGTCAGGAGCCGTCTTCATCTTGGCCCTGTTGCATTGCACTCCACAGGTCTCTGTTGTGGGCGCTCTAGCAATAAAAGCCACATTGCTTTAGGTCCATGCAAGTTTGTCTGTGTTTATGTTAATTCCAGCATTCTCCATAGGGAGTTATTTTGGAAAATTTCAATCCTATTACAGTGTGCAGAAGCGGGGAATCTGCTTTGAGCATTTATTACGGACTGTGGGGACAGACAGAGAGCCATAAGCCAGCCTGTGGCCTTTCATGAGTCTACGCAGGGATCTAGGCTAATGATTTCTGCAGACTTGGAAATAGTTACCACCATGTCGATTTTTGTCAAATTCACTATTTTTAACCTCTGTATACTGATTCTCATGAGACACATGTGCACTCAAAATACCTTAAAATGACAGATTTTGGCCTGGTTTCACAGACAGGGCTTAGTTTAAGCCAGGATTAGGCCTTAGTTCAATCAGGACATTTCGGTATTTTTTTAAAACGTGCCTAAGAGAGAGAGAGAGAAAAACATTAGGCTACTGGTGTGCATCTTGAGACAAATCAATGGCACTGACATATTTTAAGATATATGCCAGTGCAAGTTGCTTTCAGTTTTTCCATGCATTTTAGTCTGGGACTAGCTAAGCCTTGTCTGGCTAAGCCTTGAAACTGGGCCCCATGGGGTTAAACTTTTAATCTTGTTTATGACTCCTAAGAGAACAGCAGTGTTTATGCAACTTAGTTAATTAATTCTCTCCTCAAAATTTAGTTACCCATTAACAAAATCGCTCCAATAAACGCTCATGTCGCAAAAATGTAAAATATACCTGCAGTAAAACATTATAGGGAAGACCGGGGTATGTTGTCACTTCTTTACTCCAGTCAACATTTCTCAAGGTAGGTTTAGACATACTTTAAATATTTGTCAACAAAAAGGCATGCCTGCTGTTATTGCCAAGCAGGGGGAAAGACGGTTGATTGAATGGTGAGCAATAGGCATGTTGTCAAATATACAGGGTAAGTTGTCACAGTGTGGAAAGGAAACTGCCATTAAACAGGCTTTACAGATGCAGTCAATGTTAACATTAACATAGTTAGGAAAGACAAAACAATTACTGAAAGGGTATATTAAACCTGTGGATTTCGAACTTTTAAATGCTATAGGCTACTGACTTACAAATATAATTGTCATTGTGCAAGGGACCCATCCTAAAAATTTTAAAGACATCTATAAAGTATTTATGGCCTACTGTGAAAAATTAATATATAAATATCTCAAATAGGCTATTATTTTTAAAATGTTTAGTTAATTTTAAGTTACATACTCATTATTATAATGTAGGCTATTTATTTACACATTTATTTAATTATTTATTGTATACACATTAAAATAGTTCATTACTTTAATCTATTTAAATCTAATATTTTATTATTTTGATCTTTTTTTTTTTTCCTGTAAAGATTTCCAAGCACTCCATTGCGACCCACTTAGGGGTCCGGGACCCCCAATTTAAAAACCAGTGTATCTAAGCAATTAATATACAGTATTGCCCTTATTGTGACAACTTCTTCCAGCTATAAAAATATTGATTTTCAAACCTTCAAGCGCCACCTACCAGATCCAAAGGCTTTGGCGATGAGCCACGTCAAACTGCACGATATCTTGGCCCTTGTGAAATCATAGTGATCCACAGATTTGATGGTCGGCACGATGAACGTCCTCTTGCTCTCCTTGATCTCTGCGGCATCACCCATCTTGACATCTACGCGTGGCTGCATCACGTCCCACGGGACTATGAGATCACAGCGGTGGACGACATTCCCATGCTCAAATATGATGAGAAATATAACGGGTCGGCCCAAACACTCGTTCAGTCCAATAATCCTCCTCTCATATATTGATTATATACACGAAAACAATCCCGACTGCATCCCCCAGCGCCGGATTCAATATCCAACAAGCGATTCCAAGCGTCTGCAGTAGTTCTCATCCGTTTCCCGGCATTATATCCTCAAGTTGGTGTAACGTTAGATGACAAAAATCAATATTTCATAGGTGACACATGCGCCATGATGAGGGATGTCACGTTTAATGGCGAGGAGAGGCGGCCGATGAGTTCACTGTTTTGTGTCATGATTTCTCCTCTTCTTTAACTTTTGTAACTGTCCTTAAAATCTCTCTTCTCCCTGCGGTCCGCCTGCCGCACTGGCCTGGAAAAAAAAGTAGACAGATGAGTGCGCATGCGCGAAACGCCCAGACGCAGACAAGCAGTGCTGGCTGCTGAGGTAGATTCATGCAGCTGTTAAACAAAACGAGATTTTACACACCTCATCTGTTTTATTACTTGTCTACACTATTTTCTATTTTACAGATCTATCCTTTTAGTTCTGTAAATATAATCAAAACTGATAAGCTATGTTTGTAGGATAGGCTGAAAAAAAATTCAGATAATTTTTTGTTTGTTTTTTACTGTAGGCTAATGTTGCTACAATTGTTTGGGTTTAACTTGCTTTGAATTTTAAAAATAGAGACTTCAGATAATTTTAGTCTATAATAAATAGTGACTTAATTTACCTGAATTTTGTGTGCGTGTGTGTGTGTGTGTGTAATGTATATTTAGGATTGAAGAAAGATTTCCTTTGAAACAATTTTCACTCAGAAATTGCTAATAAACTTCACTAATAATTACAAAAAATGGCAAATAACATGCAAAAGGAAATTTTAAATGGTATTTTCTTGTTAAACCTTCTTCTATTATCTGTTTTATTTACAACAGTTGTTGTGCACGATATTCATTATAGCAAATATAAATGTGTCCAGCCTATATATATAAATGTTGTATCTGTTGGTGTTGACTCACATTAAGTGATATGAAAAGAAGAAATGGAAAGAGACTGCATCCAAACATAGATGAATACCTCTAAACATGTCAATCAAATAATCAAAAATGATTTTTGATACAAAACTTTCAGTTGTTTTTCTAAACGTATTAGCACGTTCAATTAATTTAAAAAAATATTATATTCATATCCAGGGCCGGCGCTAGCCATTTGGGTGCCCTAAGCACAAATGCTTGGTGGTGCCCCCCCCCCCCCCCCCCCCCCCCCACCCACCCCCTCACCCACCCACTCACCCAAGGAATAACAACCATTCAGAATTTCTTAGTCTGATGAAGCACAATATAATAATTCTGTACATAATTGATATATGTGTGTGTACTGTGTATAATTATTTTGTATATATATAAATACACATTTGCATTTATGTATTTAAGAGATATTTGTTATTTATATATAAAATATTTAAATTTATATATAATATAAATTATATATAAATATATACAGTATATACATGCAAATATTTCTTAAATATATACGTGCATATGTGTGTGTATTTATATATACAAAATAATTATACACAGTACACACACATATATCATGTAGACACAAACTTTTATTTTGGATGCGATTAATCTTTTCCCAGCCCTAATAATTTGACAACTCTGTGAATATGAAAATATACAAACACTGAGATTGTGTTTTTTTTTTTTTTTTTTCTAATTGCAGTTTCACCAACAGATGTCGCCCTTGGGCCTTGGCCTATGAACCTCTTGAAAATGACCGCATTATCCGCATAAAACAACAACGAAAAAACGTATCTAAGCGGTCTTCCTTTTCTCCCCAAACAAACTAACTGCATCTTAAACACGCCAAGTTTCAAAATTTTCCGGGGGAGAAAGCCCCGGACCCCCGTTAAAATAAAAGATTCAACATGCAGGGCTAAAAAAGCCCCGGATCATTTTATTTGCACTACTAGCGACGCCCCCCCTGGACATGCATACAACGACGCAAGGGCGCCCGCGCTACAAAACTAACATTTTTATTTAAAACATTGTCTTACCTGCAAAGCGACGCGCGAGTATCATCCCGCTGTCTATTCTTTTTCCTTTTTTCGCCCCCGACTCTTGGTGCCTTTTCGAGGCCATGTCTGAGGTCGGTGTCTGCCAAATTTGACATTGATTGAGGCATAATCGAACAGACCACTGGGAGGTGGGGAAGGGGGGGGGGGGGGGGGGGGGGGGGGGGGGGGGGGGGCACCAGAGGGAGACGAAAAAGGAGATTCACCTTTTTCTCGACTAATTTGGTCTAGGCCTATATTACTTTTGTATTGCTTTTGTATATTAACATGCTTTAGACATATTTTATTTGTTATTTATACTAGTAGCCTATTGTGATGATTTTTCACGACCCAGATTTTTTGGTGCCCCCCCAAGCACTTGGTGCCCTACGCGCAGCGCGTGATGTGCGTGTGCGGAGCGCCGGCCCTGTTCATATCCTTTGAGACTGATGAGGTGGAGTATTAACTGACATTTACAGTAGAATAGTGAGTAGAGTCCAAACTGTGATGTTGAGGCAGATGTGAGTCTTCAGGTTAGCAGCAGGAGTCATGGATCGGCTCTCTTAGACAGGAAGGGGTGTGACCAAGTCTGTGGGACTATCTGGCTTCTGACTATCAGCTCTGGAGAATAGCTGTAATTACTGCCCTCTACCCACACACACACACACAACCCTTACATCAAACACACACTCACTAAGTCTTTCATGTGTTCGGGAGAGAGGCTCCTAGTTCTCTAGCAAGACTGTAAGTCAATTATTGAGAGGGAGGGAGGGAGGGAGGGAGAGAGAGAGAGAGAGAGAGAGAGAGAGAGAGAGAGAGAGGAGAGAGAGAGAGAGAGAGGAGAGAGAGAGAGAGAGGAGAGAGAGAGAGAGAGAGAGAGAGAGAGAGAGAGAGAGAGAGAGAGAGAGAGAGAGAGAGAGAGAGAGAGAGAAATCCAGATGTGACTGAAATCTCATGCTAATTTTAGCTGTTGGCTTCTACTCGCTGTTAAAGCTCCTGGCCCTGTTTGAATGACATCACACCCATTATTTGCACTAATTCAATTGTTAAAGACGACTTGACTAAAAATAGTTAACTGATAATTAATATATACAATTGTTTTTTCATTTCAATGCAAAATCTGTGCCAACTAGGGTGACCATGAAACAAACCAAATGTGGGACGATTATAAATTTGTGTGGGACAATGTGGGACATGTTACCAACACTAAAACATAACCTGAAACTGTTATATAACGTCTATCTAACTTAATAAAAACATTTGTATTCTGCCTTTCAGCTGATAAAAATTATTTGTTCTTTAGTCCCTTCCAGAAAACACCATTACATCACAACATAACATGTCTTTATTTTACATGTCATTTAAATTCAACATCACTGAGCCCAAAGGCAGCAGGCATCATGCAGATAACTATTTTAGAAACAGTTCTGACCAAGTCCAACTAAAATCCAACAAAATAAACAATGAACAAATAAAATATAAAACAACATGAAATTAGATCATTGACAGTCGTAATATAGGCCTATTAAGAAAACAAAAAACTTTTATATTTTTTTTAGAAAGGATGTGAATTAAAACAACCACAGCAGGCAACAAGTTGATAAATTATGTTAAATTAAAATGTTAATTGACCGAATTATCCATTTGTTTTCTGACAGGGAACACATGGAACGAATCACCGGTCCACATTTTGATTGACAGCCGTCACAACCTACTAGTGACCGTGTTTACTCCTCTCTTTTCAACCATTGGATAGGATTTAAAAAACGGCTGTTGTATTTCTACTTCTGAGTCTGACGAAGCGCTGTTAAATATGGGTGAAAAACCTATACGCCACAAAAATAATAAATAAAATACTTTCTTAAAAAGGCAAAAGAATGCACGCACGTTTTCTTAATATGATAATTAAAAACCAATAATAGACTGATAAAAATGCGGGACATTTTCTCAATATGCGACGTGCGGGACAAGGGGTGAAAATGCTGTACGGTACAACGCACAGCGGGATGGGTGGTCACTATAGTGCCAACTGTCCGGTCCACAACCGAGTAGCATAATGTCTCTAGCGGATACCGGCACGCACACACACTACTTTTTGTTTGGGATCGATAAAGGCTTGTAGGCCTACATAATTTTTACAGCTCGTAAACATTAGCTGGAAAAGACGAGAGGAGTTTTACTCGAATTATCTGCAATCTAAAAGTGGTTTTGCCACGTGGCCTGCCCTTTTAGGGTAGCCTCAGTCTATGGGTAGCCTATATAAAAACAAGAACAACGAAAACTATGAAATAACTAATAAATAACAAATATTTATAACATTAGATTTAAATTCTAATAAACTAATAAGTCGCTTGTCTTGACACTTATATCGAATTATGACGCATTATATTAGCCTACATCAACACAACACCAGGTTGATCTGCGTTGTTGTATTTCTACCACTAGATGACAGCATTCATTTATTCTAATCATACAAAGTCATACATTTTTTTCTTTATTGTTTGACTACAAGATAAAATATAGTGAACGCCCTATATCATCCCTCCACCCATCTATCTATCTATCTATCTATCTATCTATCTATCTATCTATCTATCTATCTATCTATCTATCTATCTATCTATCTATCTATCTATCTATCTATCTATCTATCTATCTCTCTCTCTATAGTTTACGTGTGTGTGTGTGTAGGCTACACACACATACAGTGATTATGTTGAAATAAAAACAAAACAAAGCAAAATCAGCCATCTGATTATATAAAACATGAAAAAGGTGAAATAATAATTGAACTGTTGAACTGAAGCTGTTTTTCTACATATAATGACATAAAATCTTTTTTCCTTCTTGTATTTAAATTATGGTGTTTCAAGTAAATGAAGACAGCCAGTCCCTCATAAACATTCAGGAATGTGTTATGATTGCGAACATCAGAACCTTTGATTTATTCACATGACGTTCAATTCAAAGTGTGCGCCATTATCATGCTAAATGCTACCAGCCTCATCCAACCCCCCAAAACCACACACACATACACACATAATGTGCTGCATATTTCATACAAAGATGCCTTCACGCAAAAACACAACACAGGCTGTGTGTTTCCCACTGCATCCATTCACTGACCCCCACCCCGACAGGCCCTACACCCACCCATACACAGATGAGCCCCATCCTTCATGAAGCAGCACACAAAAGGACAGTTCAGGCCATCGCTGCTGTCTGTATGTGTGTGTATGCAGTGCAGTGTGTGCTCTTTGCTCTAAGCTGCCAAACTGCTTCCAGATACGACCCAGCTGACGTCAACGCCCTGTTATCTCAGATACTCCCTCTGTTTGCCCACAGTATATTTCTATAAGCCCTGTTAACATTCACAACGGAAAACTGTTTCATATGAAGCATTTGAGGAAGACTGTTATTGAAGTGCACAAGTCATAACCTTATCTTTTACTTATTTTGTGTCATACATTGACATATTGATATACAAACCCTTGAATTTCGTAAAATCTGTCAAGAACATGTCTGGCCAGATTTGACCACAAAACCAAAAGTATGAAATAAGAATTTTGCATTAATTCTGTTTTAAAAACCACTAGATTTGTGCATTGTGGCATTATTTTCTACGGAGCCCCTAAAGGGACGTGGTGGTAGAAAATTTTTTAGGATGGGAGAATTTTTTTTCTCAAATCTTTTGCGTTCCCTCGCAAAACTTTTGCGTTCCCCCGAGAAACTTTGCGTTCCCTCGCAAAACTTTTGCGTTCCCTCGCAAAGATATTTGCGTTCCCACGCAAAATTTTTGCGTTGGGCTCGCAAAGTTATTTGCGTTCCCACGCAAAAGTTTTGCGTTCCCTCGCAAAGATATTTGCGTTCCCACGCAAAACCTGTTGGCAGCTCGGACAGACACTTCCTGTTTAATGTCCCGCTGGCAGTGTTTCAGAGCTCCGTACGTTAATGGAGCGTTTCATAGTGTTTGAACTTGGACTCAAGAAATGCGGGTCAGTGCTTAACTCAAGCAGTTCAGTGAAGTTGGCAATACACATCGGCTATTCGAACTTCCCGGATCAATATTCTTGAGCTAAACGTTGTTAAAACACAAACGACACCTATTTACAATCACAGTAGACAACAAGTTACAACTAGGGTTGCCACCTATGTCTGATAAAAAACCGGGACATATCGATGACCTACGGAGCCCCTAAAGGGACGTGGTGGTGGAAAAATTTTTAGGATGGGAGAAATTTTTTTTTCAAATCTTTTGCGTTCCCTCGCAAAACTTTTGCGTTCCCCTGAGAAACTTTGCGTTCCCTCGCAACACTTTTGCGTTCCCTTGCAAAGATATTTGCGTTCCCACGCAAAATGTTTGCGTTCCCTCGCAAAGTTATTTGCGTTCCCACGCAAAAGTTTTGCGTTCCCTCGCAAAGATATTTGCGTTCCCACGCAAAACCTGTTGGCAGCTCGGACAGACACTTCCTGTTTAATGTCCCGCTGGCAGTGTTTCATAGTGTTTGAACTTGGACTCAAATTTAAAGAAATGCGGGTCAGTGCTTAACTCAAGGAGTTCAGTGAAGTTGGCAATACACATAGGCTATTCGAACTTCCCGGATCAATATTCTTGAGCTAAACGTTGTTAAAACACAAACGACACATATTTACAATCACAGTAGACAACGAGCTACAACCCAATTCTCCTCAAAACGACCTTTATAATATAGGCTAAATGGATCTCTATGAGCAGGCGGCGGCTGTCTCCGAAGGGACCATCTGCAAACTGCAATATAACCCAAAAAACGACTACAGCATCAACTCATAGTCAAAAATATAAAAATAGTCATTAACTTCAATGTTACAAACCACCCAATTCAGTTTACACATCAATGGTAAACCCAATGGTCATACTGCACTGCTTTTGCACATTTTATATTATAAAAAAATATATTTAATAACTTCACTGTAACACACCAAATTTAGTTCACACATCACTGCTCTAATGTTGGTTATACAACACTTAGTTTGGGAAGTAATTGCACATAAAAAATAAGTAGGCCTACTCTTTACACAAATTATATTGGTACTGTACGCAGCTAACATAGTTACAACCATAGCTTTTGCATTATTTGCTTACTGAATTGGATGGCATTACACTGTATAACGAAGTTACTGAATATTTTTTTCTAAAAATGGTATTATTGGTACTGAATTTGTGTGAAGCTACACAGTGAAGCTATTGAAGTATGTTAAATAATATAAAAAATGTACAGAAGGGTTTTGGGATTTGCACTTTGCAGACGGTCCCTTCTTCGGACGTACTTGTCTCTCAATCGGCCGGTTAAAGACAAATTTATATTAAAGCTCGTTTTGTGGAGAATTGGGTTGTAGCTCGTTGTCTAGGTTACTGTGATTGTAAATAGGTGTACTGTGTGTTTTAACAACGTTTAGCTCAAGAATATTGATCCGGGAAATTCAAATAGCCGATGTGTATAGGCTATATTGCCAACTTCACTGAACTCCTTGAGTTAAGCACTGACCGCATTTCTTTATATTTGAGTCCAAGTTCAAGCACTATGAAACGCTTCATTAACGTACGGAGCTCTGAAACACTGCCAGCGGGACATTAAACAGGAAGTGTCTGTCCGAGCTCCCAACAGGTTTTGCGTGGGAACGCAAATATCTTTGCGAGGGAACGCAAAACTTTTGCGTGGGAACGCAAATAACTTTGCGAGGGAACGCAAACATTTTGCGTGGGAACGCAAATATCTTTGCGAGGGAACGCAAAAGTTTTGCGAGGGAACGCAAAGTTGCTCGGGGGAACGCAAAGGTTTTGCGAGGGAACGCAAAAGATTTGAAAAAAAAATATTCTCCCATCCTAATTTTTTTCCACCACCAAGTCCCTTTAGGGGCTCCGTAATGACCCGCCCAACGGGGGAAGGCGATTACATGCGCTTCTTACATGCGCTTTTTGAGACACACGTAGCACACACACGCAAGGCCTCTCGCTCTCTCCCTCCCTGTCGTGCGCGCGCTACAGTTTGCACATACATATTCACGTAGCCTTTCGAAAACCGGGACATTCAGTGTCCCGGGAGAATGCATAAATTTCCCGGGACAGGTGATTAAAAAGAAGGACAATCCAGGTAAAACCGGGACAGGTGGCAACCCTAGTTACAACCCAATTTTCCTCAAAACGACCTTTATAATATAGGGTAAATGGATCTCTATGAGCAGGCGGCTGTCTCCGAAGGGACCATCTGCAAAGTGCAATATAACCCAAAAAACGACTAGAGCATCAACTCATAGTCAAAAATATAAAAATAGTCATTAACTTCAATGTTACAAACCACCCAATTCAGTTTACACATCAATGGTAAACCCACTGGTCATACGGCACTGCTTTTGCACATTTTATATTATAAAAAATATTTTATAACTTCACTGTAACACACCAAATTTAGTTCACACATCACTGCTCTAATGTTGGTTATACAACACTTAGTTTGGGAAGTAATTGCACATAAAAAATAAGTAGGCCTATTCTTTACACAAATTATATTGGTACTGTACGCAGCTAACATAGTTACAACCATAGCTTTTGCATTATATTTGCTTACTGAATTTGATGGCATTACTCTGTATAACGAGGTTACTGAATATTTTTTCTAAAAATGGTATTATTGGTACTGAATTTGGTGACAGTAGCCTACAGTGTATCACAGTGAAGCTATTGAATTATGTTAAATAATATAAAATGTACAGAAGGGTTTTGGGATTTGCACTTTGCAGACGGCCCCTTCTTCGGAATTGTCTCTCAATCGGCCGGTTAAAGACAAATTTATATTAAAGCTCGTTTTGTGGAGAATTGGGTTGTAGCTCGTTGTCTAGGTTACTGTGATTGTAAATAGGTGTACTGTGTGTTTTAACAACGTTTAGCTCAAGAATATTGATCCGGGAAGTTCGAATAGCCGATGTGTAGCCTAGGCTATATTGCCAACTTCCCTGAACTGCTTGAGTTAAGCACTGACCGCATTTCTTTATATTTGAGTCCAAGTTCAAACGCTATGAAACGCTCCATTAACGTACGGAGCTCTGAAACACTGCCAGCGGGACATTAAACTGGAAGTGTCTGTCCGAGCTGCCAACAGGTTTTGCGTGGGAACGCAAATATATTTGCGAGGGAACGCAACACTTTTGCGTGAGAACGCAAATAAGTTTGCGAGGGAACGCAAACATTTTGCGTGGGAATGCAAATATCTTTGCGAGGGAACGCAAAAGTTTTGCGAGGGAACGCAAAGTTTCTCGGGGGAACGCAAAAGTTTTGCGAGGGAACGCAAAAGATTTGAAAAAAAAAAAATTCTCCCATCCTAAATTTTTTTCCACCACCACGTCCCTTTAGGGGCTCCGTAATTTTCTCAGTTCTCATTATTGTAATGTGAAAAATGATCATACACTACCATTTCAAAAGTTCCGCTGTGGAGTTTGTAAGATTCTTACATGTTTTTGAGAGAAGTCTCTCTTATTTATTTGATATAAAATGCGATAAAACTGTAACATTGTGAAATAGTATTACAATTTAAAATAACTATTTTCTACTTTAATATATTTTTAAATGTAATTTATTCCTGTTTTGGCAAAGCTGAATTTTCAGTGTCACATGATCCTTCAGAAATCATTCTAAAATGCTGATTTGCTGCTCAAGCAACATATCTTATTATTATCAATGTTGAAAAAAAGTTGTGCTGCTTTATATTTTTGTGGAATTCATGATACCATGATTTTTTTCAGGATTCATACATTTGAAAAGAACAGCTTTTATTTAAATTAGAAATCTTTTGTAACATTATAAATAACTTTACTGTACTTTTGATCAATTTAATGCTACCTTGTTCAATAAAAGTATTAATTAATATATTTTACTGACCCCATATATTGTGACTGTGAAAAAAGTGTCCCAATCAAACTGAATTCACCCCATATACACACACTGAAGTGTAGTAATTTTTATGAGAATAAGAATTAAGCATTGAGCATAATGGGAATTATTTCTAAAAAAAAAAATCATCCAAATGTATTACAGTAATGACAATTTAGAGGAAAATATGCTTAATTGTTATGAAAAATAATGTCATAATGCAAAATAAATAAATAGACTATAGGCTATTCAACATATTTTTTTTAATATTATTCTTGTTTCTTTGTTTTTTTTTTCACTTTGATTGGCATTTAAACAGCGCTATACATTTTAATTAATGTTATAGCATTCATTAGACATCCTATGGTTGACAAACTAGGCATTGCATTGTGTGCAGAAAGTGAAGAAGAGAATAAATAGGAGGAGACAGAGTGAGTGGCGGACGAGATCACTCTTGTGCTTGGGTCACTGTGAGGTATTTTTAACACACACAGACCTCAAGGCTGTAGTTAGAGGGTGGGGTTACACCAGCCTGTGCTTCTCCACTGGCAGCACAAACCTGTATTTATCTGAATAAAATCCAGAGGGGAGTCTGGACCGTGGCGTATGCTCTAAGTTTATCTTCTCTTAAACGCTGTGACTTTGCAGTATAGTGACGCAGAAACCGCACTGAATCTGGCTTGTGAAACAATAAGAGATTCCACCATTACTCACACCGTCATCTCTAAGCTCAACCATCTTAAAGTTTTAGCAACTTAACCCCCCCCCTATTACATGCATGCTTCTCATGGTAGCTTCCCAGCTTGACCCAACGTCTGTTGTTGTGTTGGGCCAACGTAATTTTGTCCGTTGGGCCAACGTTGGGCCAACCATGTCATTGGACGGCCAGCAGACCTTCTGCCAACTTAAAAACCACTAAAACAACATTAGGCCAATATTGGGCCAACCATGTCATTGGACAGCCAGCAGACCTGCAAACAAATTGAAAAACATAGCCTATTTTAACCATCTGCCAACTTCATAATAGTAAATCTGCCAACTTATTAATAAGGCTTTACCTACCTACTCAAATTTTAAGCTTGTGACATGGCCTATTCATTGTTGAATTGCATTAAGAGACGGCACAACAGACAAACTGAATTGGTTATAAAAATGAACCTATTTATCGGTAACAAAATTAACTTACTTATTTCAGTTTAATGCAGTTAACAATGTGTTGTGGTGCTGTTGTTGGATAATAAAGACTACAGCAGATAATAGATAAATAACACTCAGAAAACTCAGGATGTTAAAACATCTCCACAGTGCATTATATAGACATTATATACAGATACATTCTGCAGTTGGCCCAACGTTGTATTTCTGTCGTATAGGTAACCAACCAATATTGACGTTGGTTGGCCCAATGTCTGTGTTTGCTACCTGGGGCTACTTGTGATGCGTGGAGCTCGGGTACGAGTTCAGTGGAACACGAGTCGCGATAAAAGAGCAGATACTTGTAGAAGCAAGATGAAATTACATGGCTGCTTCAGCAAATGTGTTTGCACATTTTCTTTTTTTTTTTACACTATCGGTTAGGTTTAGCGTCGCTCACGCGCCAGTTACTGTCTGAACACAATACGGACAACAACCAAAGGAAAGTGTAGCGAAACGTCCAAACATATTATTTTGCATAAATGTCGCCACAGGTAGGCCTACGTTTTCCCACAGGCAACAACAATAACAAAAAAGCCTTGCAAACTATTGCCTTTATTTTATTTTATTAAAAATAAATGAACTAAAAAATTCTTAGCAAAGTAATAAAAAAGGGTCTGAAACAAAGCCTCTAAAAGAGAGAGAAAAATAGATAATGAAGAAGGGTGCTGCCGAGTGAGAGAAAACGGGAGAGAATGACATGGATTGCAAGAGAAAGAGAGAACATCCCTTAGGAGTTCAACCCTTTTTCTGCATGCATGAACAGTAAATGTATTTTCACTTGCTAATTAAAAGTTCTGTTGTGTTTATTTTCATTTGTGCTGCTCCAGTTCTGCTTACACATATTTATGCGGCCTACATTTTCCATGAATATCTCTTTGCTCTTTTTCAAAGAAATCTGTGAAACAGCAGCTATAGCGTGAGACAAGAATATACTATTTTCTGAAACAAATGACAATACAGCAATACTGACTGATTGCTGCTAAATTGCTTTTAAGTTAAAGGCATCATTATATCATAAAAGATCATACATTGGTCCTCTGAAATTAAGCAGTTTGATACTTACTTTGTCCATAAAATGAATGTCAGTTTAAACTAAACAGGAAAGACTTGACAAGCAGCAATAATCTGTATCAGGTAGCCTATTAAAGAGGAAGTTAAATAGTTACCATTATTATCCCTAAAAAAACAAAAGACAATACTATTTTTCCAGCTGGTATTTAACAATAAGAGTAAGATATGGCAAAACAACCATTTATTGTGTTGCTCTGGACTGTTTTAGAAGCAAGAAGCTGACATAGGATCCTTTATCTTAACAATGTTTCTGTGCAGATTGCCGTATGAATCTGTGCTTTATGAATGTAATGCAGGCTTTGGAAAGAGCTTGTTATTGAAGCATGTTGGGACCGCCAACTAAATTGGAGCAAACAGACAACCCACAACCTACTATGCATTGTTACTCATTTCACACGAAAGAGGGTGTTTGCATGGCAGTCTTAAAAATACAGTAGAAAAGAAAAACAAATAAATGATGAATGTTTTTAATGCAAGAAATCTTGAAATCTTGCAAGACTAACTTCAAAAACGGATCTGAGGGGGGGGGGGGAGGGGGGGGGGGATAAAAAACCCACATGATATGACCCCATTTATGCATGTAAATCAACAGTGAAAGCGTCTTACATATGCTTCCCATTTAAACTGCACACAGGAAGTGAGTATGGCTGTGTTTAGGAAACATTTATTATCATTCCTAATGACTGAGTCTACTGTGCGTTTAAGTGGCACTTGAGTTTAAGAAAATGTTTACTCACACATAAACATGCATTGATTTGGTTGTTGGGATGAGTCAGGACGTAGGGTTTAGTCAGGCCTGCATGGCAGAAAGCTTGTTAAAGGTGAATGATGAGCAGCTTTGTGTAAATTCTCACCCTCGCACTGGAAATGCTCTATATTGCGACAACATCTAAGAAAGCCACAATGATCATATACGAGAGACCCACAACTGAGCTAACTGAATGTTATATCAGCTCTTTCAATAACCCTGGACAATCACAGAGATTCGCTCAATTCAGTCCTGTCCCTTTTTCCCTTTACTCATATTTTTTTAGTACAGACTAAACAATAAACTGGGAAACTCAAGGATGACACACTGTTTTTATAACTTTTGAGTGAAGTGGCAATGGAAAATCTTATTACTCAGTGGTTGGATTTCATGCAGTTCTCAGTTATGATTATTGAAACAGCTTCAACTAAAAAAAGAAACAAGTATACCTTTAATAAGGCTTACCAGGAGGTATTGTACGAGTATAGAGCTAATGAATGATTAAATAGAAAAACTAATATAGGTTACACTTATAGGTCCACTTTAGACTGGTCTACTAACTATAAGTAACTTATCAACTTAGCAGTCATGCTAATACTATAATGAGAGTTAGTTGACATGTAGGGTTTATGGTTACTTATAGTTAGTAGAATGTCTAAAGTGAACCATCGAAATAAAACGATACTAAAATAAATCCCATGTGGCCACAAGAGGAAGGCAGGAGTCATATTTATAAATGGCAAAGGGCAGTGACACACTGGGATTATATAAAGAAAAGCTAAAGGGGAAAAGCAAGAGATCTAAAATGTCACCATTTGCTCTTAAAAGTTTGGGGTCAGTAACATTTTTTTAATGCTTCTGAAAAAAAAGTATCTTATGCCCACCAGGGCTGCATTTTTTTAAATAAAAAAATACAGTAATATTGTGAAATATTATTACAATTTAAAATAACTGTTTTCCATTTTAAAATATTTTTAAAATGAAATTTATTCTTGTGATGGCAAAGCTGAATTTTCAGCATCATTGCATAGTCTTCAGTGTCTCATGATCCTTCAGAAATCATTCTAATATGATGATCTGCTGCTCAAGAAACATTTCTTATTATTATGAATAAAGATAATAATAAGAAAAGAACAGCATTTCTTATTCATATTTGAAATAGAAATCCTTTGTACCATTTTAAAATGTATTTATTGTACTTTTGATTGGTTTAATGTAGACTATTCCTGTGGAATAAAATTATTAATTAAAAAAAAAAAAAACTTAAAAAAAAACTTACTGAACCCAAAGTTTTGAACAGAAAACAAAAATGTAGATATTAAAGAGAACTCAAAATCATTCTGTAAACAACATCCTACTAAAGCAACTGCTACACAACACAGAGTCCAATTATACATTTCCCTCACTTTATTTAGGCATTAGAGCTTTAACAATACTGCTAAGATGCTGTTTATGAGATTGCATTGTTAACACTTCATGCCGGGTTCAGGTGTGTGACTTTAGTTTGTCCGCTATGAAACGGCGTGTGTAAAACGCTGAAGCCAGCGTGCAGATCTGCTCTCAATGCAAAGCCACCATCAGCAGCAAACCACCAATACATACAGTACACTCACTTATCCACCAATGAAAAGAGTTAACCTGGGCATTCAGTAAATACCACAGCAAATCCTCATGCTTGCTTGCGTGTGTGCGTTTTCACCACTGATAAAGCAGACGGTTGTGCTTACATCCTCTCATCCTCAGCATTATTCTTCATACATTTTTTTTGCCTTGAATAGGCATGTGTAGTATGCTGAGCCAGAATCTGTTTATTTCACTGAGATTGTGCCAGGAAAGGGAAAAAATCTGATTCTAGATCAGCACTTTAACTGCGAGATGCTTTGTGAGGTGCTGTTAAATACAGAGATGAGAAGAAATTGAGACGGTGTGAATAATGTGTTTATCAAAACAGTTGGAAAGACAGTGTTGCTTGCATTAGCAGAGCGGAAGACACTTGTGTGTTTACATTAAAGAAAGTGGACATTGATGCATACATGCATGTGCACATATTCAACTTATAAAGTCACATATGTTGCTTCAGGACGGTCTTCAGGCCTGCTGACTGTTTTGAGCCACTTATATAAGCGAAAACTGTCCGTTATGATTAGGGTCAGTCCACACAGGCACAGCACACGCACACAATCGTGTCACTTCCTGTTTGCCCACCTCTCAGCCTCCCCCATGGGCTTCATAGTTCCTGAAGTAAACAACACACACACACACACACACACACACACACACACAATGCAGCATTACTGCAGATGTCATCTCATCACTAGAGAAATCATATTGATTTCCCAGCATCTGAGCATTTAATAAATGTGATAATGTGTTCAACAATCAGATGAATTTAGGTTATGACAGACTTTAATGTTGGTTTGAATTCAAATGTGCATTCAGATTTAAGTTTTGAAATAGTATATAATAATAATAAATTTTCCAATATGGCATCCATAGCATCTTGTTTAAAAAAATCTTGCACACAAACATTAAATAATGAAACCAATGAAATATGTAAATCAACTCACCATGTGAACATTTGAGCACCTCCTTTGTCTGAACTTTGACCCTGGAAGTACTTTTTTTCCACAGCTATTTGTATTTTCAAAATGCATGTTAACTTACATATCAATTATCTATCGCTATATATAATTTGCAGATCAAATAGAGTAAAAAAAACTAATAATATGAATATTATTCAATACAATTTTATTGAGTTATGCCTATTATATGTTTTTTTTTAATGTTTGCTATTTAATATTTAAAATGTTTTCATAGTCGAAAAGATATGTGTAAGCACATATTTTCCATTCATGTTTTCCATTGTCATTGCTGTATTAATACTAAAATACTGTTTAAAAGAGATGTGGCAAACATTATTTTTTGGTACTGCAATACACTTTTTTTATAAAGTGACCAAAAACACAAATGATATATTGCACAAAGTATCACAGCTTGTATCCTAACAGAAGCCAGAAAGAGAGGATTCTGGGATTGCTGCACAGGCCACCTGGCATTTAGGATTGTTTTTAAATTGAATTATGCCTTTTTGTTACATTTTTTTTAAATAGTTCCCTGAAATCGAGGATATCTAGCGCCTGATGAAAACTGTTTCAATCTGCATCTTTATATGTTGTGTAAGTAACATCTGGAAGGCCGTTTCACTGGAAATCTGCCAGGAACGCTAGGGAAAAAAACAAAACATTTGACTTAAAACAATACTCTAAATCTCATTTAAATCTGATTAAATAATCCTTTCTCTGAATCTGTATGAGGTCTTTACATGGTATTTGTAAACCTAAACTTTAAAGCATGACAGCAAAGTAATATATACCAAAAATTAGTTTTGAAATAACTGATTTGTATTTAAGCTTATTATAGGCAAAAATTCCAAGGCCTTTGACTTGACAAGCTGTCCTTTTGTTGTAGCTTTTGATGACAGGGACACTTGCCAGGAAATATTGTGTTTTTGTGACATTGTGACTTTTGACGTGCATCATATCCCATAATTCTGTGGAATAAACACAGAGACTAAAAGGCCATGTGATTTACAGGCCCCAGGGCGAACTGTGATTTACATTCCTTGTTATTCATAATGTCTAAACTCTGTTATTATTATAACTCTGTTACAGAAGTTTAAATGCATTTCACTATGAAATATTGTACATATAGATTTACAAAGCAATAGAATCAACAGCAAACTACATTGTGCACAATAAGAGAATATTTATTTACGTTACATGCAGTGTTGGGAGTAGCGTGAGTTATGTAATCAGATTACTTTTTTCAAGTGAAGAGAAAAGTAACAATTTAAAATTTACAACAAAATATATTACTGTACTGTGTGAACATGATGGTTATTGTGGTTGTAGGCTAAATATGAACATGCATTTACTCATCGCACTTGCACAAAAACAGATTCAGTATTCCTCAAAATGAATAAAAACAGTAAAATGCAAACTCAAGAATATTACGCAAACCTGCAATAATTAAATGTTAAATTACACAAATATACTTTATGTATTTAATCTCACTTTATTAAGCATCTTAATTGCTGACCTTCGATGATCCAATTCAATAAGCAAATATGACTTTAGAGCCTTTATTTCCTTCAGTCTGAGGCTTATTTCACTTTTGATGAGAAAGAGCCATTGCATTTGCCAAAAAAAAATATTGTTATTAAAAGACAAACAAGCAAGCCCAACCCTGATGAGAAAAAGTAACACAAAAGTAAAGGGATGCATTACTTTTCATAAAACGTAACTAACAGAATTCATTTTTAGGGAGTAACACAACATTGTTGGAAGACACTTTTATACAAAAAATATATTTTTCATTGGGTGGTGTTTTCCTTGTGAATTAAACCCAAAACCTTCCCACTTTACACACAACACATTTTTGATTGTTGTAACATTTCCTTCTATTCATCCACCATTAAAAAAAACAAAAAAAACACTGATGAGAATAGGTACGTAATTTGTGCGTCAGCTTTTGGTTAAACTTTTTTTTCTATTTAATAATTATGTCTTGTGGAACAAGATCTAAGTCCTTACCTTACAGATTTGTAAAAGTCACTATTTGAAAGCAGATAATCAATGCAAATGGATGCAGAAAAAAAACCAAAGTTGAAATCAGCGGCTTATTTCTGATTCTATACAGATTTATAATATCATAGAAGGTCTGAGAACAGCAGAGACATACCATCTTTCTTGCTGTCAAGACGTATTAGTAACACAACCAATCAATGTCACTCTGCTCAATCCTGATTGGCTAACACTCTGTCAATCAAGCCCAAACCCTGTTGAAAGCTGCTTTAGAGTTGTGTGCTTCTAAAAAGCTCTATGACCTTTTGAACTTTAAGATTAAATACATTTCAGCGGCTTGTACTTCTCGGCTCAGTACCAGGAAAACCAATGTTAGAAATGCTTTTAATGCTTATGACAGTTACACATCCTAAAAAATAAAAGCTGAAGATCTAAAACTGACAAATGTTTAAATATTATGGAAAACAGGAAGGTTTCTGGAGGATTTAAAAAAATATATATGTTCAACTGAAACACACACACAAACCAAAAGACTACCCACATTTACATATGCAGCACGCACAATTCGTACAGCGTACAACAATGATGAACAATTCATGAAACCTGCATGTCCATCTGGAGTGGTGAGGAGTGACAGACTAGAGTAAAATGCAGCCAAATAAGTGATTGTCATATTTTTGGCCACATTACGTTGCAGACAATGACTGTCCTGATATACGTCCAATATTAATAAGATGCTAATGTGGTTTAAAAAAAAAAAAAAAAAAAAAAAAAAAAAAAAAAAAAAAATTTTCAGATGGCTAAAGAAATGCATCAGTGCCAATGTTACAAAACCATTTTCTGAACTTAATATGCGTGTTTTAGACCAGGGCAGAGCTAGGGACACAATACTGCCATTTATTTTTAAAATGGGCTTAAATTATGCAGCAACAACATGGCATTAGCCAGAGCGTGATCGTCATTATAATGCCTGTTGGCAGCATCCTTAATCATGAGACGTTGATTCGAACGAGAGTGAAAAGAGACGGAGAAGAAAGATGATGCACAGAGAGATGCATCAGTGATGTTAGATGTGTGTCTGCAGTAAGAGAATATGCTTGGCTGAGCATGTAGGCCAAGCCAACAACAATGCAGAATAACCCCCACAGCAGACCTCCAGCCATCCAACTGCCTGCATCTTGTCCACACGTCATGCCGCGCTTTCACATCAGTGCGACAGGCCCGGCGCCCCAGGGGACATCGTAATGCTCACTGCCTAATTTTGCCATCAGCACCTATCCCAAGCGGCATGGACTTTAAGAAAGGGCCTGTAAGGCTTGAATTGAAATTAATTACAAGGTGTTTATTGAAAATGTGGTGAATTCAATTTGAATTTAAAATAGGTTGTTGGAACGAGTAGAAGTACAAACTCACTTTTCACAGAGGTGCATTTATGGAGGTGAATGTTAGATAAGAGTAGTTAATATAGCACTTTAGCAGCCTGATGAGAGTGGCTTTTGGTGCTTTGTGAGGTGTCAATGTTTAGTTAAAGGAATAGTTCACATAAAAAGTTCTTCCATCATTTATTTACTCTCATTTAATGCCACCACCAAATGAATGATAACAAAATGCAATGATGAAAACCATTATTTGCTTGCATATTTACGGTGCCCCGCACATGACATGCAAGAAAACAATTGTGTGCTCGATTTACTAATTCATTCCCTCGATTTACAAATTTGTTCCCTCGATTTATAAATCGTGTGCACGATATAGCAAATCAAGGGAACAAATAGTAAATCGTGCGCACGATTAAGCCCATTTTTTTCTGCATGTCATGTGCGGGGCTCCGTACATATTAAAGGTGCCCTAGAGTGGTTTTTTATATTATTTTATAATGTTTCCTGGGTTGCCCTTATAATGTTAGTATATTTTTTAGATCAAAAATAGTCATAATTTAGAAATAAAAGGCATTTTTCCCACCCGGATTTTAGCCTCTGATTTGAACGCTCTGTTTGAAGGGGCGTGTCTGCTGTGTGGAACCGGCCTCTGCTGTGATTGGCTGACATGCTTGCATATGAAATAGCTATGTATTACATGTGAAACTCTCTCGAATACTTTTACTACAGCTATTATACGTTTTTACTATTACAGCTATCGAAATTAACGAATCGTGAGATGTTTTTAAAGTATTTAGATCTATTCCCATCACATACAATTTGGCTGTGATGACTGAGCATTGAGCAAGCAGAGGACAGTCTTTTGGTCGCGAGAATGAAGATCTTATCAATGCAATGCAGTTTCTGTTCTCTAATGCTTTCCCCAATGCAAATACGATCATGTAAATACAGTAAGAGCTTCGCTGTGCAGTGTAACGTGCGTCATTGAATTCATAACGAGTTTGGCAAGTGTCCAGATAAATTCGCACTGTGGTAAGATTGTTCTTTGATCGCTTTCTGTATATAATTTATTCACAATTTAAATACGTTTTTTTTTCATCCTACTAAAAGAAACGATGTGAAGTTGATATTTTAGTCACTGGCTTGACTTACTGATGCATAAACAGTATTGAACGATTTTGAGAGAAAGGTTACCTGTCTGAACTTGAACAATTACACATCAGAAAGTGTTGCTTGGTAGCTGATCCGAGGCCAGCTCTGTATTGGCCCAAGTTGAGGAAACAGTCGTCGGTGAAATGTTTGGAAATTTCCAGAGAAAATAAAAGTAAGCCATTGTTTCTTCAGAGGCTCGGATGAAGGAACTAAAAAATACTTTTGTGTTCATGTGTGTACATCCAAACACTGAGCAACTGCTATGCTTCGGCTGCGCAGTTTCGCCTGTCATTGAACATGGGCTGGCATATGTAAATTTGTGGAGGCATACATATTAATGATCCCGACTATTGCGTCACAGTCGGTATTGTGTGGAGAACCGACCGTTTTTCAGGGGTGTTTTTCATAAACGTGAATTAAATGAGAACGCGAAAACAGTCCAGTTTGAGATTCACTCTATATCATGTCAATGCACTGAACTCTTGTTATTTGACTATACCAAGGTAAATTCAATTTTGAATTATAGGTCACCTTTAAGTGTTGAAGTCACATGATCCCTCAGAAATCATTCTAAAACGAGGATTTGCTGCTCAAGAAACATTTCTTACTATTTTCAATGTTAAAACTGTTATTGTAATGTAGAAATATTGTAGAAACTATTTAAAATCTTTAACAAACAGTCATTTCAAATGGACTGCATTTATTTGGCATATTTTTATAACAAACTCCATTACTGTCCCTTTTGATCAATGTAATGCTTCCTTGCAGAATAAAAATATATAGAAAAAAAAAAAAAAGACCCCAAATTTGGATGGGCGGAGAGTGTGAGAGTGAAATGAATGTTATAAATGGAAGTTGTGTGGCTAAATCTGGTTCTATCTGGACACAAGTGTAAAACAAAATCCAGACAGATCTGATTCAGGATTAGATTCAGGATAAGAGGAAGGAGGATTGTTTTTTTTTAAAAAATGGGCCCTTACTTAGTTTCACAGCCACTTCCTCTTGGTTGATCGTGAATGTCCTTCCTTCATTTACGCTCCAAGTGAACAGTCACAGTTGCGTAACGGCTTTAGAAGTAACCGTCAGTCACCCCGAAACCCAGACATGCTACTCAGCATCTCTCTCTGTATCAGACACACAACACACCACTGTTCAGCCCGGGTCATGATGACACTAAATCAGCTGACATTCAGAGACAGGACCACAAAAACCTCACAATTAGGGTTAAATATTAAGGTTTCATAACCAGTGCCAGTTAGAATCATCATGTTTTCTTGTCCTTTAGATCAAGAAAGAAGCAAGTTGTGGGCATTACTACAGAGAGACTCACATGCTTTTAATTATCGTAGAAAGCATGCAAAGAATTCAGTACATACAGACAAGTGTGTTGTCTGTGTGTACTGATTTGAAATACAAATTCATACGTTACCAAATGCTTTCTGTTTTATATGAAAATTGAGAGCAATCAAAATTCCAAAAAGATTCTTGATTCTTTGATCTCTTTTGTTGATTGTCTGAGGGGTTTTATAGCGCTCGTTACCAGCAGCTGAGCTGACAGGAGCACCGTGTTATTGGCTAAAACAGTGGGTGCCCAGTTAAGGACCTTTCCCCTCATTAAGACCTAATCACTCCAATTAGCAAACATCTGCCCTCACTCAAGGCATGTCAGCAATCAACCAGACATTCTGAGATCCGACACTAGGCTCCTCCAGCCCCCTCATTCACAAAGAACAGTCGTATGCCCAGTACACATTGTGCAACTTTGGGCTGTCCCAGACGAAATATGGCCAATCGTGGCGATTTCTGTGGTCATGGCTCCTAAACGGTGGTCATACGTCGTACGGTGAGAGAGGTTCAAAGACGGCCGTTCACACGGCCAAAGATAGCCTGTGATAATTATCTGACAGTGTCAGAAATTTAGCATGATCATCTCACTGTTTGCTGCTGCTACGACCTACTTCTGACTAGCCAATAAAAATGCAACATGAAATGACGTATTGATCAACGTGACGTGGCGCTAAAACTTACTTACCTCAAGCTCCATTTGCAAAATTGGCATGCCAATTAGGCCTCTTTTCCCTAGCCATGACCGCATCCATATTCTCCTCTTTTGCTTCCTCTTCTTTTTTCAGCGCACATAAAAACGTCTCGGTTACGGATGTAACCCTCGTTCCCTGAGTAGGGAACGGAGACGTTACGTCGGATGACGGAGAATGGGGGTTTCGCCAGAAAGCCAATCCTCTTCGAGTATTAAAAAACGAGCCTATGGCAATGAAATGCCATGGGTCTGCGGAATTTGCATAATGTATCTCCGCCTCACTGCGTGAGTATCTAAGGAGAGACAGCTGCAACAGCAGATCATGTCTTCGCTGAGGAGCCGAGACTGAACACAGGCGTCTACCCAGCGGTACAGCGGAAGTGGCAGGGAGACGTAACGTCTCCGTTCCCTACTCAGGGAACGAGGGTTACATCCGTAACCGAGACGTTCCCTTTCGTAGTCACTCCGAGTTACGTCGGATGACGGAGAATGGGGGTCCCCGTGAAATCACGCCACCTTCACAGCTGTCTTCCAGTGCCCTGCGAAGTCTGACCTCCCTGTCGTGATATAGGCACGGACGAAGGAGTCCTACTTAACACAGGAATACCAAGGTACACTGGGAAGCATATCTCATGGGAGATATGCCGCAGCATGCCTACCCATAGGGAGGACTTAAGAATACACATATGGCCCAAGGGGGCTACATATGGAGGAACACTGGAGTGACCAGCCCGTAGGGTGGCATCTACTTTCAACTCCAGGAGTGGCAGGTGACTTGCCGAGGGAAAGACACATGCTCAAAGAGGCTTACAGTGGAAATACACATGTGGGGGTTACTCAGAGGAGGAACCATGCACACGGAGGCACCTAGCCGACGCACAGGCAATAGACACTGGCGCCAGCGTCAACAGTGCTGGAGGAACTCAGGGCTTCAGAGAGGAAGGCTCACCTGAGGAAATATCGCACGTATCCAGTCCGTGGAGTGGAATGGCGAGCAAGCGAGACACTTAACAGCTCCCATGTTAGCTTGAAAAAGACAGTACATGGGCGGAGACTGGCTCCACTCGGAGATTGTAAAATCTGGCGAATGTGTTAGGTGTCGCCCAGCCTGCAGCTCTGCAGATGTCTGTTAGCGAGGCGCCACGCGCTAAAGCCCAAGAGGACGCCACACTCCGGGTGGAGTGGGCAGTCACACCAAGGGGGCATGGTCGACCTTGCTGCTGGTATGCCAAAGCAATGGCGTCCACTATCCAGTGAGACAACCTTTGTTTGGAGAGAGCCTTTCCCTTCAGCTTCCCACCATAACAGACAAAGAGCTGGTCTGAGGTCCTGAAACACTGCGTCCTGTCTACGTAAGCACGGAGGGCGCGTACTGGACAGAGCAGTGCCAAGGCTGGGTCTGCCTCCTCCCGGGGCAGCGCTTGCAGGTTCACCACCTGGTCCCGGAAGGGAGTGGTGGGAACCTTGGGCACATATCCAGGCCGGGGTCTCAGGATCACGTGAGAGTGACCGGGCCCGAACTCCAGGCACGCTTCGTCAACGGAGAATGCGTGCAGGTCCCCTACCCTCTTGATGGAGGCCAACGCAACCAGGAGCGCTGTCTTCATTGACAGGATCTTAAGCTCAGCTGATTGCAGAGGCTCAAAGGGAGCCCTCTGCAGGGCACTTAAGACCACTGAGAGGTCCCAAGAGGGAACGAGAGGAGGGCGAGGAGGATTCAGTCTCCTCGCTCCTCTCAGGAACCTGAGGATCAGGTCGTGTTTTCCAAGAGACTTACCTTCAACTGCTTCGTGATATGCGGCGATAGCGGCCACATTCACCTTCAGGGTGGAGGGAGACAGCCTTCGCTCCAACCCATCTTGCAGGAAGGAAAGCACAACGCTGATCGAGCATCTCCTGGGGTCTTCTCGGCGAGAAGAGCACCAGTTAACGAAGAGGTTCCACTTCAACGCATAGACATGTCTCGTGGACGATGCTCTAGCGGAAGTGATGGTAGCCGCCACCGCTGGTGGCAGGGTACTCAAACCTGCCTCGTCCCGTCCAGGAGCCACACGTGGAGTCTCCAAAGATCGGGACGAGGGTGCCAAAGGGTGCCCCGTCTCTAAAAAAGGAGGTCCTTCCTCAGAGGAATTGGCCAAGGAGGTGCTGTCGCGAGGAGTATCAGTTCGGAGAACCAGGTCTTGGTGGGCCAGTATGGGGCGACCAATAAGACCTGCTCCTCGTCCTCCTTGATCTTGCACAGAGTCCGTGCGAGAAGGCTCACTGGGGGAAACGCATACTTGCGTAGGCCCTGCGGCCAGCTGTGCGCCAGTGCATCCGTGCCGAGCGTGCCCTCGGTCAGGGAGTAATACAGGGCGCAATGGGATGAGTCGTGGGAGGCAAACAGATCTATCTGTGCGTCCCCGAACTGGTCCCATATCAGCTGGACCGACTGGGGATGGAGTCTCCATTCGCCAGAGGTTGGCCGGAGCCGTGACAGCTCGTCGGCTGCACGGTTCCGCACTCCAGGAATGTAAATAGCACGAAGGGACCTCAGGTGCTTCTGACTCCATAAGAGGAGGTGGCGTGCGAGTTGCGACACAGCGAGAGCGTAGACCACCCTGACGGTTGATGTACGCTACAGTCGCGGTATTGTCCGAGCGGACAAGTACGTGTTGACCCAGGAGCAACGCACGGAAGCGGTGCAGGGCAAGGCGTACTGCCAGCAACTCGAGGCAATTGACATGCATGAGGCGCTGGGGTCCTGTCCAGGAGCCCGCGGCTGCATGTCCATTGCACATGGCGCCCCAGCCCGTGGCAGAGGCATCTGTGGAGACGACAACATGCCTGGAAACTCGTTTTAGGGGAACTCCGGCCCGTAGAAAGCTGAGGTTCCGCCACGGGGTGAAGGTCTGACGGCAGGTCGGAGTTATTAGAACTCTGAGCGTACCGCGATGCCATGCGCACCTCGGGACTCGATCGCGAAGCCACAGCTGAAGCGGTCTCATATGAAGCAATCCGAGTGGCGTTGCTGCGGCTGCGGATGCCATATGCCCCAGGAGCCTCTGAAAAAGTTTCAGTGGGACCGCACTCTTGCCCTCGAACTGTCGAAGACAAGTCAGCAGTGAGTGTGCGCGCTCGCTCGTAAGCTGCGCGGACATGGCGACCGAGTCTATCTCCATACCGAGAAAAGAGATCCTCTGCACGGGGCAAAGTTTGCTCTTCTCCCAGTTGACCCGAAGGCCCAGACGGGCTAGGTGCCGGAGCACTAGATCTCTGTGTTCGCAACCCTGATCTCGAGAGTGAGCTAATATTAGCCAGTCGTCGAGATAATTCAGGATGCGAACCCCGTGTTCGCGTAGGGGAACAAGGGCTGCCTCGACGACCTTCGTAAAGACGCGAGGAGACAGAGCCAACCCGAATGGGAGAACCGCGTACTGGTATGCCTGCCCCTCGAAAGCAAACCGAAGAAACGGTCTGTGTCGAGGTAAAATGGAGACATGAAGTAGGCGTCCTTCAGGTCTATCGCTGCAAACCAATCCTGTGGCCGCACGCATTCGAAAATGCGTTTGGCCGTGAGCATCTTGAACGGCAGCCTGTGAAGGGAGCGGTTCAAGACGCGCAAGTCCAGGATTGGCCGTAACCCACCGGTTTTCTTGGGGACAATGAAGTACGGGGTGTAAACCCGTAACTCCACCTCGGCTGGAGGGACAGCCTCGATTGCACCCTTCGCCAGCAGGGTGGCAACCTCCGCTCTCATGATCGGGGCATAGCCACCGACCACAGTAAGCGGACTCCCCTGAAGCGGGGAGGAGACCGTGCGAACTGAATCGCATAGCCGAGCCTGATCATTCGGGCGACCCAACAGGACAGATTGGGGAGCTCTAACCAAGCCACCAAACACTGATCCAGTGGAATCATCCGAGCCACAGGCGTCCCCCCGGAGGGGCAGCGGAGCGGAGTGACCGGCACAGGTGAGGGTGGCATAGCGGCCCAGCACGCGTGCACAGTCATGCTCCGCGTCCTGACAGAGGAGACCAGGGAAGGACCAGCGTTCCGCGGGGGTCTGCTCTGCCAGGGGTCTGGCGATAGAGGGGGACGAGAGTGGTGTGGTCTGGAGACGGCACGCACTGTCATCCGCACCCTCAGAGACAGAGGGGAACGAGAGTGGCAAGGCTCGGGGGCGTCGCGCACTGCCGTCCAGCTCTGCGTGCTCAGAGATGGGATGCAGCTCTTTTTTAAAAGATTCTCCCCCAGCCCTCCACCGGGGGAAGGAGTGGGCCTGCAACCACTCCATGAGAACTGCAAGCCATAACTGAGCTGCCCGTAACGGGAGCGCCGCATAGCCTGGCGTACAGCGGGGCTGCGGGGCTGGTACGGGCAGGGGCACCTCCCTGCGACCACCTCCACGGCCCGGCCCGGTGCTGCTGGGGCCGGGCGGGAGGGGGCGGAAGTCGCAGGAGGGCGCATTCGACGGCAAGCGGACTGAAGCGTCTGAGCCGCCGGCTGATTGGCAGCAGAAGCCGCAGGGTCAGAAAAAAGCCACAGTCCACTTCTGGGCGGCCGAGAACTGTTGGGCAGAGTTCTCGACCGCGCCGCCGAAGAGGCCAGCCTGGGATATGGGGAAGTTGAGGAAACTGGTTCACTCAGCCTCGCGCACATCAACCAGGTTAAGCCAGAAATGTCTGACCACACATGTGGACATCACCTGACTCAGGGAGCGTGCGGTCACCTTCGTCGCTCGTAGAGCAAGGTCGGTGACGGCAGGCAGCTCAAGGATGAGCCCTGAATCAGCCCTACCCTCGTGCATGTCACTGAACACCCAGAAGGATGGCAATAACACACAGTGAGGTGGCAGCCTGCCCCGCAGCTCTATAGGTCCCCGCCACCGGAGTAGACAAGAACCTACAGGCATTGGGGGGGTGCTTAGGGTTGCCACGCCAGGTGGAGGCGCTGTGGGGACACCTAAGTGTTGCCACAGAACACTCCACAGGGGGGAACCCCAGTGTACCGTAGACTGCGGCCTCTACGAGGGCAGAGAAGGCGGAAGAGGCCGCAGAGCAGTCGCGAAAAGTCAAAGGAGACTTCCACGATCTCATGGCCTCTTCATGCACATCCGGGTAGAAAGGATTTGGGTTCGCCACCCCCAAAAACCAATCATCAGCCTCAAGTGCTCGGGATATGGCAGAATTTTCCACACAAACCCGATACTCGTGGCAGCCCGGGAAAGCATAGCTGTGAATTCTGAATCAAGCTCGCTATGCTAGCACATCCGAGGACAGCAGCACAGACGAGCCATCTCCAGAGGACTCCAGCTCACCTTGTGATGCGGCGATAAACATGATTTCATCAGCTGGTGGACCGAATGAGAACGCGGGCCCGCGGGCGGGCCGGCGAATCCACTCGGGACCACGTGGGTTGCAACGTGAAAGACGGGGTGTGGACCGAGGAATTTTCGTCGGTTAGTTCCAGACCTGACGTCTTAGTCACCCTGGCCACCAGCCGAAGTATTATCTCACGTGGAGAAAAATAGATCGGGTGATGGATGAGGGGACTCTCACTCAAATGAGCTCACAGAGTCTCGACCGTATACATTGCGATGGTCACGTTCCCACTGAGAGAACGTGACACACCCACGAGCGCTGTCCGAGCGTGATCAAAGCCCAAACACGCCAAACAGCGCTCGCGCCCAACAGCTGAATCTATCAGAATACCGCACTCAGAAATACACGGGCAGATCGTCTTTAGAAAGACGCGTCTTTAAAAAGACGTGCCGCGTGCACGCTCTTTTAGTGAGAGGAAAAAAAACTCTGCGGATGCTGAAGCGACCAGGGAGAGACACACAGACCGGCAGACCACTGCTCAGATCGCAGGCAATATGAAACTCGCTGGATACCGCCGTCACACCAACATCAGAGAGTTCGCTCGTCTCGAAGAGATGTAGTCACTGAGAATACTCAGGATTTGACTTGTGGAGTGAAGAGATTCTCTTGGCTCCGAAGCGAAAACATGATCTGCTGTTGCAGCTGTCTCTCCTTAGATACTCACGCAGTGAGGCGGAGATACATTATGCAAATTCCGCAGACCCATGGCATTTCATTGCCATAGGCTCGTTTTTTAATACTCGAAGAGGATTGGCTTTCTGGCGAAACCCCCATTCTCCGTCATCCGACGTAACTCGGAGTGACTACGAAAGGGAACCACAGTTGCCAAAGTGCGTTTAATCTTGCTCATTTGTTTACCACTAGCTCATGCTGATGACGTTTTATTCTTCCTTACTAACTTGCGTCGTAGCCTGCGATTCAATAGGTGTCATCATCGTACAGTCTACATACATGTCACACCCAAGTTTATTAGATCCACGTTGTACAGTGGGATTTGTAATAATCGGAAATTGCATACTTCCCTGTATAGTAGGCGAAAAACAGTATGTGACAAAAGAAGTATGTCCGAATTCACAGTGCTCATAAAAGAGTAGGCAAAAAGTACACAGATGACCTACTTCTTCTTGTGAGATTCTGAAGTGTGCATGATGGACACTTTACTGTCCCATGAGGCCACGGGAGAGGATTTGTGAATAGCAGTGAAGCGACGAAACTGATGCTGGTTGGTCACATGATAATGACAACATGGCGAATAGTACGTCCTATTACATTCATACTACACACATTTATACTACATAGAACATACTTTTTAGCGGTTCAAATCAAAATAAGTACCGTCTCAAGAGAGTATACATGATTTTGGATGCAGCTCTTGTCTTTTTTTATAAAGCATGTACTTGATCAATAATTTTTTAACATTTTTGAATATGTTTACTGATTTTATTTATTATTCACTTCTGGTTAAAGCTGATTGATAGGCTTTTGTTAAAGCTCACATTGAAATTTGCCTAGTGTTTGGCACCGATACTCCGAAATCCCTGGCTTTGGTAGGTTGCCATGGTAATCAAGTATAGCAGATCAGATTTCCACACGTGATGACAGTGACAAAAGGTGGAACAATCATTCTGATCACACACAGACAGTGTTTTGGTATGACCTCGGTTATAAAATTACGTGTCATCCCAATTTAAATTGATTTACAAAGCAGCGTCAGGGTTTATCCAACAGTAATTTCCAAAAATCCGTTTGTAATGATATAATATAAAATATACTTGATGTGAGTTTTTCCTCATAACACTCTGCCAAACACAATTTATGATGCGGTCTCTACACTGCGGTGTCAGCCAGATAACTGTGAAAATGTCCTGCCTAAATTTAGCAATAAATTCCACCACTGAATACCATCCCAGTGAAATGTTTTTGCCCACATGTGAACATCTATGTCAAATCACCATGGAGACGACAGAAACTAGCCTCTGCTGCACAAACCTGCAACACTTTCATTATGGATTATCCTTTAGCAGGAGCAAATTTATCAACCCTGCAAATAACTACTGAGCACATGAATGTGTGTGTGTGCGAAAAGGAAAGAGATTAATTTTCCTTCACACTGTCTACCACATCCTTATAAATTGCGGTTTCAACAGACAACATAATAGACAGAAATGAGTGCAGTATTATGCAAAGCTCTGTGAGCATATGGGGACAGAATGTTAGATGAGCTAAAATTTAAGAATGAATCTTTTTCATTAAAGTTCTTTTTCCAAAATGATTGACATAAATTTGTTGCTTTCTAATTGTTCAAAGATGAATATATAGCCTGTGTTCAAATCAAATACCGTCTTTTTAGCCTATATTTAGGGACCATTTACACCACAGCGTTTTCAACTAAAAACGGAAAACCTTTTTTGCGTTAAGCCGTTAATTCACACGACAACAGCGTTTTGGAGACCTGAAAACGTAAACTTTTTAAAACGAGACTCAAATTGCAAGTTTTTGAAAACGATACTGTTATTGACTCCGTGTAAACTTTTTTTTGTTGAAAATTACGGGTTCAGTCGGCGCATAGTTTTTCTTTACAAAGTGACATCGCCATCTAGCCTGGTGGATAACACAGCGGTTTTACTCGTTTTCGTGGATCCATGTGAACAGGGATCGTTTTTACAACTTTTCCATTTTTAGTAATTGTTGTCTTGTAGACGTTTACTTTTAAAAAATTAGGGTGTTTACACGACAATGTAATACGCATGCATGATGGTTGATGTTGGTCACTAATTTTTCACCGTTTTTATAGTTTATACAGAGACAATAATGGTATCTATTTAAAAAATTCAGGCCTCCAAAATGCTGTTGTTGTGTAACTGAACGGCCAAAGCACATGTGTTTTCTGTTTTTAGTTGAAAATGGTGTCATAACAGCCCCTTAGTTTGAAACGCACACCCAAATGATCATTTACGCATGTCAGTCCAGTCCTATATGACTTTCTTCTATGAAACACAAAAGGTTACATTCTGAAGAATGCTCTATTTCCAAGCAATTATCCATAAAAGTGTTCAAAGTGACTCCTGTCTTCTAACTCCCTTTTGTCTTCCACGGAAGTAAGAAAATCATTTGGTTGGAAACAACATGATGGTGAGTAAATGATGATGACTGTCATATTTGGCCTGATAGCTTTGAGGAGTGATGCTCATTGCTCATATAAGGAGGACTGAATCCTATTTTGAGTTTGTCTTTTGTAAATAATTCACTGAAATGTGTCATAGAGCTCTGCGGTTCAGCAGAAACGGCACAGAGGCGAGGAGAAGCACTGTTAGGCTAATGTTTTTTTTTTTTTTTTTTCTCATTTCTCTTTGTTGTTTTATAGATCTCGGGGAACCAATTGTCAATTAAAATCGAATCTGTTCCAGATAATGGTCAAAAACTTACCTCAATTTAACTGTTTAAAGGATGCTTTAATGCATCCTTCTGCTGCCCTGACCAAAAGGAAGACAAATTAGTCCCAACAGCAATACTCTTTCTCTTCTCTAAGCCAAGCAAATTCATTCAGATTTATGGTTTGTTGGGTAAACAGGAAGTCTACAGGTAGAGAAAAGAGCAAATCAATAGCCTAACACAGCTGTAAGCACACTAAAAACACACATTGCAAAAAAACAAAGCGCTCAGAGGTCAAATTAAGTGTAAAATGTGATTGCTCTACAATTCTTCAGTGTGTTTATCCGGAAACTAGTTGTCTAACATTTATAAGATACAATACAAAAAAAAATTTAGCCTATATGAATATTCTTTCACAAAAATATATTTGTATTTTATTTCAAATATTGTACAATCATTTTCTCTCACATTTTTCTTTGAATACATTCCTTTCATGGTCAGTATACGTTTTAAGCATCTGACAGACTCGCAGAAAATATGGGCCTTGCTTCTTTTATTTTTTTCTGAAGGACCCCACCCACCCACACTTATTCGCCCCCCTTCACCAAATTCTTAACACACACCGAACACAACGTCAAATAGCTTCACACTCAACCAATCACAAGCAACAGCATTGTGTCAACCTACATCACAGTGGCCAATCAAATGTTTTGTAGTCTGTCATGTGACACAAAGCCCCGCCCCATTTGTGGAATCATTCAGAGTGCGAGTGGAACTACAGCGATTCAGCGGTGACTGACCGGCGCAGATCCAACCGGCTGGACGATCCGAGGACATTTCCGAAGCGATACAAATGCTCCTTACGTGGAATGTCTTCCTTCACGTCTTCTTAAGATTTTAAAGAAGGTATGTAAGCCTTCACTTTGCTCTCACAATGCAAAAGTTGAAGATATTGGTCATGAATTAAGGGTAAAAGCTGTAGGTAGCAGCTGCGCATGAAATAGAAACTGTGTCATCAATAACTTATTCATAAAAGTGCTATATCTGCAGTTTGATTGATCAATTTCTGCAAGACTTTAAAAAAAAATATTGCTATTTATTCAGATGTTTTATGTATTTGATTTAGGCTATTTATTAGAATAAATTACTACATTTATATATAAATTGCATATAAATCATAAGCTTCTGTTTATATAATTCTGAATCAAGATATAGCTACACGGATGCAAATTTCTTTATTAAAAAACGCTTTTAACCTCTAGGCTATGGGTGGTTATTCTTGACCCTTACCCATTATATTTAACCATTCTCTTCATATTTTATTGTTTTTTTTTATGTATATTTGCACCAACACCACTGGAATATTTACATTTTATTGCAATAATCTCATCTACACGATCATTAAAAAAAAGATTGGAAATAAATTATATTGTTGTGTTAAAGTAAAAAGAAAAAAAAAAAAAAGATTTTTTTTTTCTTTTGTGAATAATAATCCATGCAGTTCACTGGGGGTTTAAAGGTGATACACAATTTGCACTATGTATCTCAATTTTTGATATAATATTCCTGAATCTGTCTGAAACAAATTAAAGTAGTTTAAAAATCTACAATACTGTGTAACAATTCATGTCATATACAAAGAGTGCTATTGTTACAGTCTAAACCACTACCAGAGTGGGCTGCAATACCAATTGAATGATATTTTAAATTATGTGCATTAATTTATTGTGGCAACGAAATTGACTTGTCTGTTGTGACTTGTATAAATAATTGAAAAAGTGTATAGGAAGCATTTCGACTCAAAACAGCAAATAAAATGGGAAACAAATGCACTGCCACATTTCGTGCAATCTTTGAAATTGGAAAGTGTTACAACCTTCCCCGTCTGCTCAGACATGATATTTCTGGTTTTCTAAACGTCTTGATCCAGATCACCTGGATTTCACCTCTTGTGTTTGACTGCTTTCCGTTGTCGGTACACAAACTGGTGTGAGTTTGTGTACCGACACCTATCTCAGCGTCCAAACTCTCATTATCACCGCTGCATCATTAGATTAAATTGGTAAACTGATGCTTGTATGTGGGCTGAAGATAAACTTGGCTTAGTGACAAGTTAAATGTGCATAATTACCTTTAATCTCGGTTTCAGTTTCATTGTTCTCTGCACTTTTTTCGGTTATACAGTACAGTAAATGGTACTTATTAACTACAGCAGTTGATGTATTTTGTGTAGACAAGTCACTGTTTAAAAGAAAAAGTACGAAAGCCCAGTTCAGACAGAAGTACACTGGAAATAGAAGTACACAGCTGATCACTGAAATCTGTCTGGTGTTGCTGCTGACAGGATCCAGATGTGTCTAATTGCAATATATGAAATCTGTTTGTTGCCGTTCTGGTCTGCAGTGAGATAAAGTAAGGTCACGGAAAGCCGCAACAGACCGAGAGAGGCGACTGTTAAATATATAACAGGCTGTGATTATATCTGTACCGGAAAGTAACCCCCCCAACACACACACTTACACGCTCTACCTTCTTTGTCTGGTTATCTCCACCTACTGCCACCCTCAAAGACACCTGAACACAGACATAATGATCAACAGCAACGGACGTCTGGAGAGAACACCCCCTCCTCTTTTCCACTGTCTCTCTCTTTCTCTTCCTCTTACTCACAGGCAGGTCCAAACAGACAGAAAGAATTCTAAAAGGGCACACACACACAAAATAAATCTCAAATCCAGATATTTTTAAAGCCAGGTATAGCCTATCTGCTGGGTAAGATACACGGGCCTAAGAAAATATTTGAACATTTAATGATGTCATTGTATGAATGTCATTGCATTAGACAACAAAATGTCAAGCGCAACTATTTACATTTATTCATTTTAAATAACAGCTCAAACACACAACATTTCACCATTTTTTTTAAATAAGAAAACAATAGATATACTATTTAAAATCAAATTGGAATTTCAGAAGCGAAAAGTACATCGTAAAAAAGGATTTTTCGACAGGATTGAACATTATTGGAGCATGTTTTACGAGAAAATACAATTTTTTTCACTTTTTTTACTTCAAAATTGTTTAATCCTTGCCATTTCTTTGTAATTCTTTGTTATATTTACTCAATTTCTGAGTGAAAATTGTTTCAAAGCTATTTTTTTTTCAGTTTAACTGCAAAAATATTTCTGAAAAGTAAAGTTAGTTCTGAGAGAAACCCATGCCACTTGGTTTAATGTTTTATGTCTAATGCATTGAAACGTTTATAAAATATAAGACACCATTCGAATTTTTTTAGAGCTTGTTAGATAAAATTTGTTAGAATTTGTGAGGTATATACCAGTGTGCCACTGTTGCTACGATCTCTTGCTCGCTTCATCTCAAGTGAAAATATGGGTGGCATATTTTTTATTTCTGTTAAGTGGCTCCTATGCTTTTTTGTTGAGCTACATGTCTTAAAGTTTCTTTGAAACTGGCTACATAATTGTGGAATAGTAGGTTTGGAAGTTCAAACAAGACATGATAAAAGTACATCTCAAACACAACACCTTTCAAAAATGTGGGTGCAGAACATTGTTGTTGTTTTTCAGCAAGGATAAAATGACAGTAAAGACACATGTTACAAAAGATTTTTATTTCAAATAAATGCTTTTCTTTTGAACTTTCCATTAATCAAAGACGCCTGAAAAAAATGTATCACGGTTTCCACAAAAAAATATTAAGCTGCTCAACTGTTTTCAAAATTAAAATAAGAAATGTTTCTTGAGCACCAAATCTGCATTTTAGAATGAAGGATTGTGACATTGAAGACTGGAGTAATGGCTGTTGAAAATTCAGCCTTGCAACACTACCATCTGAAATCTGAAAGATTACTATTACTAACAATATTATAAAGCCAATAGTTTGAGCGCAGCTTTTTTATAAATCTCCCAGAAATCAAAGAACCCTTGCAGAAGGTAAGCACAGTGACTGCTTTTCAAGTGAAAACTGAAAGACGAGGTTTTGTTCTAATGTGTTTTTCGGCGGCATAAATGTGGGCATTCATTGCAAACAGTGAAAGCAGTCACCATTCAACAATCATTTTCAGAAATACAGTACAGATGTCAAGGCAGCTCTAAAATCCAGAGAATGTTAGGGGTGTCTTGAGGGAAGACACGCCCATTCCAAGTCTCAACAAAACCCGCAAACACACACACACATACAATGTACCTTCATGTGTGGTTGTGGTGCTTTGAAAGAAATATCCCAGAATGGGCCACACTTCAAAGAGATGTTCATCCATTCTGTCTAAGAAACTAAAATTAACGGAAACACCTCAGGGGGAATGTGACACCAGCTGCTAAGACGCCTTCTTTTTTTTAATGTTCTAACACTTTTTCTGGGTGCGCTTATGTGCGCTCACATATGTAGACTCCATCTTGAACCATCTCTATTTCCAGGGCCAGGGTTTGTGGAATCCACACTGTAATCGGTTGTGTGGAGAGGATGTTGAGATGGATTATTGAAGCCCCAGCATGCTGCGTGTGCCATTACTGGAGAGATCAGCACAGTGAGGTTAATGAGCCAATTTGCATAAACTTTGTCCCCATCTGGAGCATTTGGGTGGTGTGGGGCAATGTAGAGCGTAAGTGCATCTACATCACCAACAACCCTTAACGTAGCGAATGATTTATGCTAACGATCTTTCAACTCTTTACTGAAAACTTAGAACACAAGCTCAGGCTCCCTGGAGTATGACTGCGGTTGGTTGGTAAAAATCGCACTAAAACGGCATGGTTTCGGCTGTAGTGACCTTTACATACAGTTAAAATATGAGATATTATGTACAATTTCCACTAGCCTACTGCTAAGTCATGGTGTGTGATTGTATACTTAATGTTTAAAAAAAAAAAGAAGAGTTTGGTGCTTAAACTGTAATTTTCTTCGTTCAGTGTTAAAATACCATCTCTTATCCCTGCGTAATATGCAGAGATAACCAAGTAAGCCGTTTGCAAACATTTCCACAAAAACTCTAAATAGCTTGTGTCTTTGGGAGAGAGCTGGGTGTGTTTAGAACTTTAGCGTCTGCATTAAATATAACAGTAGTTTGGGAATGTAAGAACACTGCATTTTACTTCCCTACAAAAGAAAAACACTAACTACACATTTTGCCAGTTGAATTATGACTGAAAATTCTCTTAAACTACTGTAACAGATGGGCTTGGTTCGACTATGCTTAGAGAAATATGTTTGAAAATTAATATCAAATCAAAGTCAATCAAAAAACTGAGCCAATCTGCTCAGTTCCAGTGTTTTGTTGGTGTAGTTACTGCATTTTTTTTTTTCTAGGGCAATTTAAAAGTTGTCAGTTTTTTTATGTTTGATGTTATGTAGTGTTGAAAATTCAGTGACACTTCTAGTGACAAAATTAAGAGAAATCTGAGCGTGAAAAGTGATATCAAAGTTAATCAAAAAGACTGAGCCAATCTGCTCAGATTCAGTGTTGGTGCAGTTACTGCATTACTAGGGCATTTTAAACGTTGTCAGCTGTTAAAGTCATCATTTTGGCTTCCATTCACAGTTTTTTTTTAACCATTGGTGTGTTAAATTCAGCGGCACTTCTAGTGACAAATGACATTCTGCTTAATGTGGTAGCTGGAGATACTGAGATACTTTATATAATCTATATAGTTTGGAAAATGTAGGCAGTTGTAAGTGTGAATTCACAAATAGCTCTAAAGAATTGTCTCAAAAACAACCTCAATCAGTCTTACAGACATTGATTTGACTGGTGAAAACAGCTCGTTTGATAGTTGCGTCATAATTGCGATGAAATAATGTGAAATTGAGTGTTTTTTAAAGGCTTTTTATTTATCTTTGACCCCAAACTCAAAGGAAAACAATATTTATTTAATCAAAGACCATTTTTGATATGGACTTTGCATTTATATACTACATTTTCCTTACAATCTGAATCGAAGAAACAGTAGTAAAATGGATTTTAACTTCCTATTTCCATTGGAAACTAAAAGCTGACTTGAGAACATTTTCTGAAGGTGCTGACTGTTGAATGTGCCACGTGTTTATGACTGAGGATTTAACCACAAACATCTTAAACAGCAGTTTCCCAAGAGAACACCTCTGATTAAGTCATTAAGAAAAAAACATAAATGCCACCAAAGAAATGCAAGATAAAAAAACAACCAAATGGCTAAAAATGAAACAGCATTTTTTACTTTTTATATCTGTTTGCATGAAACCTCTGTATTGTTGGCTGTAATCTGTGATCTGCAGACTCAATAAGTTGGATCCTTTTGAAGAGCGACCACACACACACACACATACAGTACTGTTAAAGAACACTATGTTCTACTGAGTGTCTATGGCATAAACAGAAAGTGACTATTCCTCTTTTTTTCTCACTTCCAAAAGACAACCACCCAGCTAGTTTTTTCCCCCCCCTTTCATTACCCATAATGCTGTAAACCCCACTGGGCGCAGTGTGGGACCCCACTGCTGTAGGATGCACAAGCAATGAGCCGTTCATTTCTCTTATTTCATTTTCCTCTTCTTTCTCTCCTTTTCTTTTTTTTACTTGTTACCCCTCTCTGTGTGAAAAATGAGCGAGGACTGTTTGAGAGTTTAATTCATTTTGATTAAGTCAAGGAGAAAGAAAAAGAGGCTGTTTTGTTCATTTAATCTGCTTGGAGATGAAATGACGGAATTGAATATTTAGTTACGTTGGTTTTTTATGTTAATGATTGTGGTGGTGTGATGGTTTGCCAAAACATTATTATTTTTTTTTTACGTTTCACCCCCAAATGTAGTGAAGAGAAAAACATATTTTACAATCTTTCCACATAAACAGAACCAGTCTGTTCCAATGCAAAACTCTGATGGGAATGCCATTTCACTTGTATTGTATCGTATAGAGTTAGTGTTAGTCTTGATGTCACATGACCGCATAAAACCTGATATACGGTTCTGAATTGGTCTCAGTTCAAACAGAGGTTTTGGCATACAGAGGATTTTCTTTTTTTTCATTTATTTTTTTCTCATTAAAGCATGCTCTTTTTATAGACCTCTCAATTTTTCTTCAGTGGAAGCCACCAATTTGTCTTGTTTCAGCAGATGCCAAAGCAGATGCTGCATTTAGTACGAAAAACTACATAATGACTCAAATTTTGGGGCTCTTACACTAGAGTGTGCCCATGCTCAGCTTTTTCTGTAGTTTTGTGAGGATGCAAAAAAGGGCCTAAAGGGCCATTTACACCAAGGAGGACGATAACTATAATGATTACAATAACTTTAAATAATCTGTATCATTCTATGAGAATAGGGAAGTCCACACTACAGCTATAACGATAATGACAGAGAAACGATGTTGTTTGTATCATTGCCTAATATCTCTTTAAAAAAAAAATTTCCAGCTGATGAATGATAAAAGCATTGACAGCCAATCAGAATCCACCTCACTTTAAAGAGCTCGGGCATTTAAAGCGGCAGACGACAAAACTGCAGTGTGTGCTTAGAATAAATAGAATTGTTTTTTCTCTTGGTGTGGATAATAATATAGTTATAGTTATTGGTGTGAACAGTCCTTTAAACGGTCCAATCTGATCGCCTCGTGTTTACACTTAGGCCAGAATACTGAGGTCTTTATAGAACCCAAATTTCGCACTTGATGTGTACATGCAGTCTATACATATTTTGTAGCATGTCCTTCAATATATTATATATAAAAATAGGTTTAATACCCTAGGGATCTTGACTCAATTTTAAAGAACCCTTTATGCCGAAAAGGTTCTATATAAATAGAAATGTCTTAAATGATTTCAGAATACTTCCATGTTTAATGGGTTATTTAAATTTGTTCTAGTGATAAAGTATGTTTACGAGCTGCTTAATTCATAAAATTCAATAAGGATTAAAGAAGAATTAAAACTAAATGGATTAAAACTAAATCCATCAAATTGTCCTATGATGGAAACCCCTAAAAGTTTGTATACATGTATAACACCCTGACAGAACCCTTGAAGGTTCTATATAGAACCTTTTAGTGTAGTTCTTAACCAGGTGGCATTTGGGACAGGGCGAGCTTAGGGTGGCAGAGGACCATTTTGGGACCGTTTGGGTCAGAACCATTGCCAGTAGTCAAAGAATACAGAAAATGTTGCTTTTGAAGAAATGTCTACTTGGCTCACAAATGATTTTGCTTCTGTTTTTGAGTGTTTTGCTGAAAGAAGACAATTCATTTGTGTGCCATGGTTCATGAATACTGTCTGCATTTTCCCATATCTGAAAAGGCTCAAAACTTCATACTTTTTCATTTTGGACTGTTTTATATTGGATGTCTGAATCTCAGTGTTTGCCATAGTGGAAAAGAAGCCCTTATTGTTTTATGTTTGGAGTCTGATGAGCTAATATTGGAGCTTATAATGGCAGCCTGACTCTTGAATCGTGGAAAACCCTTCTATTAGACCTGTGCATTTCTTCATTTGTCCATATGGAGACGGCATGAACAGGAAATGGCATGCATTCCTTTTGTCCAATTCAAAAATAAACTTGAGTGTGCACTTCCTGCAGAGGCGTTGAGAAGAGAGAAAAGAGGTGAAGAGGGAAAAGAACAGAAGCAGAGGAAATAAAGAGTGTAGTGTTGTTAAACTTAAACGGGCTCCGTTACACTCAAGGATCTCTGCTGTGATTCGTTGAATCCTCTTGTGATAGAGTTGGCTTGTAAATCACACATCATGCTTCCTTCTTTTGTAAGGAAGATTAAAGCTCTTTGTGTTGCCACATACATCCCTTTAGTTCTTCACTTCCTGTCAGCAAGACATGTGATTGTTTGACCAGTGTTGAGAGGTTGCCATTTGTCATAGGGTGCGTCTCAATCAGCTCCCTAGCTCCCTAGTTTGTGAATCAGTACGTGTACTCAAATTCCCTGTACGGTCCCTGACTCACTACACATTGGGACCCAGATGGTGAACATGGTGGCTGTGATATACGTAAACCTTCCAGCATCTGTTGCCATGATTTTTGGAATGGCTTATCGCGAGAGGAAAAAATACGTTTAGTCGCATAACATCGGTTAATGGAAACGGCATCATTTCACAAAAAAAATTTATCGACATTTAGAAAAAACAAAAGTTTTTTGCAAATCTGTTATTGAATACTACTGGTATTTATGAACAACAGCAGAACTGATCATTTTCTGACATTCATTTTACATGATTGAGACAGCCTTAAAATGGCCGACTCCCTGATCAGTGCCCTGACTACTGAACAAGGGAGCTGATTGAGACGCAACCTTTGGGATGTTTTTGAAACAGCCCTGCTTCCATTTTACCTTGTGGAAAGATCACTTGTGTCCTGCCATGAGATTTGTATATTAAATATTAATGTTTTACAGAGAGACTTATGGTGAATGTATACCATTGATGACAGTCATTATATAGTTCCTATATAAGTAATGCTTATAAATCAGTTAATTTGCTGGATAAGCTTACAAACCTAATGTGCTTTTTGTTCAATTCCAGTGGCCTCTCTGTTTGTGGTACTAGAATGAATGTTATGTGAATAACCCATTTGTTTCTCAAGCTTTAAGAGATCTTTCTAATATTCATACTTTTTTGTGCAATTTTATGTGTCCCAAATGGTGAAAATATGCATTGTCTTAGAGCAAGATAATTAGGGCTACACAATAGATTCAAAATGATTTTGCTGATGATATTAAATCAAAATTATATAAATTTAAGCTAAACTCTGTCATGTTTAAACTATAGTAACAAATACAGTATGGTATTGAGTTGGAGAGTTTGATTCATCTCTGTGAATTAGTTCAATCTGTCTTTTTCAGTGACTAATGCAAATGAATGCAGTGATAATGTATTGCAATTGCAAATTAATCAGTGAATAAATATTTTCATAGAAGTGCCCACATTTTTCATATATTGAATTGTTTTTGTAAAAACTATATCAGTGTTTTTATTGTTAACTAAAACTTAAAAGTTTTGAAGTACTAAAATGACTAAAACAAATCTGGAATAAAAATTATTTAAAGCTAAATAATGATAATAAAAAGAACAAAGAAGATTAGAAACATAAAATGTTATATTAAAAATAATAAGAACAATAATAAAATAGTATGAAAATAATACAATAAAATATAAAACCGATATAAATAAAAACAATAAAGTATATTGCTTCTAATTAGTTAACAGCTGTGTGAAAAACGTATTATTTTTTTAGTTCTTTAGTTTAATAAATAACAAAATATATAAATATACTGATGATATTTTTATATATATATAGATTTGAAAACATCAAGATGCATTTTGCACAGCCCTAATTATGAGTGTAGGCTATGTTTTTACGAGGTTGCTGAATAAGTCCAGGCTGTTTTGTATCAGTCATATGGTTTTCTGCAGTACTCTGTAATCCAGGGTTTTCTTCTTTTGTGGATGTGGCTCTGGTGCCCGACGGTCTGTCCCCGTCCTTTTGTTTCAGCCAACCATAGCTGTGCACTTTTTCTTTTATGACCGTATTGTGTGGCGGGGAAGCCATGTGATATTCTTTTTACTGTTTCAGCTGCTCGGGGGCCAAGAAGTTCGAGCATAATCATGTAAGTGTGTGACTTTTATGTGTTTTTCAGACGCTGTGCTGGACGGTAGGAGCTGTTGAAGTTTTGACTGTGGGTTTGCGCTCCCTCTCACCCACGCTCTGTCTCCAAGAAGCTGCAGGGTTTTCGCTGAGTTGGCAAAAGTGCGTCGCGACGCAGGAACAGAAATAAACTGTCGGCCTTCAAGAGCTACAACACGCACGCACATCTTGTCCTCATCGGACCTCCAAGTAAGCCGTGAGGATAAAATACTACAGTGTTGAATAAGAAAAACAGCAAAATGATGGACTTTCCAAAACCTGACATGCTGTAGACATATTTTATGTAAATGATTGTTTGGGTTTTGGCTCCCAGCCCTTCATATAAGGGATTTATTGCAGTTTGTGTGTTCCAAGAAAAATTAGGCTATGTCGCATATAAGGGCTCCATACATCCGTAAATTTATTTTAAAATGTACAATGGCTTTCCATGTGTAAGTGACGTCTGTGGAACAGCCTCTAATAAACCGTGAATCAAAAATGAGAGAAGGGGGAACGATGAAAACCATTCTTGACCAAAAAAGCAAGGTAAAGGTTGTTCTTTCAACACACACAGAGACATCATCACATCTGCAGGGCTTTGGTTTCTCTGACTGACATCAGGTTTATTTTCTTTAATACGCTCATACACATTCTTGCATGTGCACTCCCACAGATTTATGTCCTTTTAATGCAGTTGCCGCTATGTGAGGGAGGCAGGGTGAAAGCTTTATGTCTGTCTGCTGTGATCCGTGGCGTAAACAGTCTCACTGTACTCTGGAATCTCGCCACTCCTACAGGCTTTAGAAAAAGGGGCATTCAGGGTGAAAGGAAGGGGCAACATTTCGATGTGTTTTAAGGAGAACAGTTTGAGCTGTTTGATTGATTTATGTCTTAAGGGGGGGCTGTTTAATTGGTGCTTCCAGAGTGGTAGCTGGTTTTATAGTGGAATTGTTTAGCTGGTTTGAGGTTTTGAGTGGTTGTAGGGCTGTTTGATTTATTTATTTTTTATTCAAGAAGAGCTACTGTATGATACTTGAATTCATAATGGGAGTTTCTCATCTGGTGCATAACCCCTACAGGCGTACACTACTGCTCAAAAGATTGGTGTCAGTAAGATTTTATTTTTCAAAGGATGCATTAAATCCATCAAAAGTGCCAAAAAGACATTTATAATTTTACAAAAGATTTATATATATATATAAAAATATATATGAAAAAAAAAAATGCTGTTCTTTTGACCTTTCAAGTTCTTTAAAGAATCCTGAGAAAATGCATCACAGTTTCCACAAACATATTAAGCAGCACAACTGTTTACTTTTTCAGCACCAAATCAGCATTAGTATGATTTCTGAAGGATTATGCAACACTGAGGACTAATAATGCTGAAAATTCTACTTTGCAGTGATTCGAATTCTGCCATCGTTGCTCGTGGCCAGTTCATATTACACTATTTAAACCTTTACAATTACTTAAATGTACAATACTGAAATATTTATTTAAATATTACTAGAAGATTACAGGGCTTCTTTTGAAAGCCCGTTCATGGAGAAAAAAAAAGAAGCTTTTTGGCAACAGAATGGTGTAGTTTTGGCATCTACCAGCAGAGGCAAACTTGCCCATGTTAACCAGCCAAACCTTGACCAATTGGTTTTATTAGTTTAGGTTGGTTGTAGTTGTTTGATTGGTTGCTGGCTTTAAGATGGGGAAGTTTGATTGATTGTGGAGATTTAAGCCCAAAGTATACTTCAGTTTAGTTTAGTTATGTCCACAAACAATTTTTTTATCGCCGATGCCAAGACCTTAGAGCAGGGTGTCCGGTGGCCAATATAAAGCCGATAGATATGATATCAGACAAGATAACCCTATAATAGTTTTTCGTATACTGTTTACTTTTTTGTTTAACAGCTCTGTCTAATACCTGTTAAACAAAGGCAGTAAATTTATGAAGACAGAAAATGGGAGCTCGGACGTTCAGGCTCTGGAATTCTCAGTGCTTTCAAAATAATATTCCTACACACTATCAAAAAAATAGAAGTCCTGGTTCCGACATGATTATTAAAAAATGTCAAATATCAACCGATATATCGACCTTGGCTATATATATCGTTTGACGGCAAGTTTAGAACATTTAGAAATGTACTAGTCGTGATGTCTTCCTCTCGCTGTCTTTCTTTCATCTCTCTGTGTTGCTGTGAGGGTTTTGAATGAACTCTGTGGTGATTAACAGGAAAGTGAGTATCTGCGTGGTAATTTGCCAGAGATTGAATGGGTTGTCCAGTCATTGTTTTTTACAATAGGAAACATTGTGCATAGGCATGTCTGACAAACATCCTTTTGTCTGCAGTGTAGAAAACATCTGTGTGCGTGTAAATCAGTGTTTGGGTGTGTGTGTGTGTTTGTGGGGGGGGGGGAGTCCCAGTCCCAGACGGTCTCTGAGTTCAGGTCTGTAGCAGGTGACCCGTAGAAAGCCTTCAGGCTGATATTAGAGACAAACTCTCACTCAAAGCCTGACAGCACTCTAAATGCCTCTTGTAGACACGCACACTAATGCGTTCATACACACTCTTTCCTTTGGGGGGTTATTGGAACAATGCAACCTGCGACTCGGTGCTGCATTCCTAAAGGTTTAGGGTCAAAGGTTTAAACTGGGGTTTACCTTTTTGTGCCTCAAATTAAAACAAGCTTCAGAGACGGTGAAATAGCCCTGAGCACTTGAACTGTTTTCCTCAAGGTTAAATGCCTATGTGACACATTTTACTGTCTACCTGACACACTTGTGGTTAAACACTCCGGGAACCCCCTTAAACCGTCAGGTGCAATGCCATTCAAAAGAGTGGGGTCAGTAAGATATTATTATTATTATTATTTTGAAAGATATTAATACATATTGATCAAAAGTGACAGCAAAGACATGTATCATGTTACAAACAATCTCTCTTTGGAATAAATGATGTTCTGAACTTTCTATTCATCAAAATACATACATGTTTCCACAAAAACATTAAGCAGCACATTATTATCAACAATAGTAATAAGAAGAAATGTTTCGTGAGCACCAAAATCAGCATATTAGAATGATTTCTGAAGTATCTTTTGACACTGAAGATTGTAGTAATGATGCAAAATTGAAATATATAGAGTAGTGGTCATTATAAAAAAACAATTTGACTGCTCAATGCGTTAATTGACCCATTAGTAATATTACTTGTAGGATATAATGTTTCCAAGAAGCTGTTCATTCAGCTAATTCTCCTTATTTGAACTCTCTCTTTTATCTCTCTCTCTCTATTTACATTGTTTCCTATCAAGGGCTGATTAGGTTAACTGTTTTCCCGGCCCCCTACCTCAGTTTCATGGCACCTGCAGCACTTTGAGATTGTATCGCTGTGGTAACTGGGGGAAGCTTCTCTTTTATCTCATCGGACCGTCTGGCATTCCTTTGCTGTCCAACGGCATTTCAACGAAACAGTCATGCCGCTTCAAAAGAGAGCCTTGTTCTTCAGTGGTCCTTTACAAACGGGCTGAGGCTCAGATGAAAGATAGACACACCAAAGGCGAGAGACACCATCAAAATGGAAACTTGATTCGGATTGGTCAGTCGCGACATTCTGTAGTCAAATATTTTTGTATAATGACTGATAAACTGTATAATTGTCCTTTTGCAGGAATCATTAGAAGTTAAAGATTTAGTAAAGTCTCAATTATGAGAATCAAAATCAATTCAGAGCAGTCGCAGTTCCTGTTTACTTTGCATCCAAGGTAAAGTGACAGCATTACATTGAAAAGGTAAATTTACACTGTATACAACAACAAAAACTAATATAATCAGTGAATCATTTTCTTAAACTGAACCAACGCACTGATGATTCAGAATGAGTCAGACTTCTCCAGCCCTACATATCAATCAGTGAGTCATTTTTTAAAATACAAACAAATTGAACCCTCATGTGGTGTTCAAAACCCTATAACACCTGTGGTGTTCCCGGTCAAAAATGACCGGGCCATAAAAAAAACCTTATAAATCACTCATTATACCATATTTTCACCCAATCTTGGATTCAATCTTTTTGTCAACATGTTCTCTTTCAATTAGGACTGGTTTTATATTTTGATTTGCATCTGAATAATCATAGGCCTCATTTATTTGAGAGTAGGCATTTCATTTTTTGAGTAATTTTTTTTTAATTTTTGAATAATTTTGGAAATATTAAATAAAATCTGAAGAAAATTGGTATTGTTGATCACACTAGTCAACTTAACATTTTCACCAGGAATTTTGTTTTGAAACTTTTGTTTTGTAAAAAATATGGCACATAGTCACACTTGTGGTGTTCCCGGTCAAAAATGACCGGCCTATAAAAAATAGCTTATAAGTCACTCATTATACCATATTTTCACCCAATCTTTGATTCAATCTTTTTGTCAACTTGTTCTCTTTCAATTAGGACTGGTTTTATATTTCTGTTTGCATCTGATTAATCGTGGGCCTCATTTATCTGAGAGTAGGCATCTCATTTTTTGAGTAAAAAACAAATAATTTATGAGTAAATTTGGAAATATGAAAAAAAAAAAATGAAAAAAATGGCTACTGTTGATCACACTTGTCTACTCTAATGTTTCACCAGGAATTTTTTTTTGAAACTTTTGTTTTGTAAAAAATATGGCACATAGTCACACTTGTGGTGTTCCCGGTCAAAAATGACCGGCCTATAAAAAATCGCTTATAAGTCACTCATTATACCATATTTTCACCCAATCTTGGATTCAATCTTTTTGGCAACTTGTTCTCTTTCAATTAGGACTGGTTTTATATTTCTGTTTGCATCTGATTAATCGTGGGCCTCATTCATCTGAGAGTAGGCATGGTCAAAAATGGTCACAATGGCCGACCATTGAAAGTGAATGGGAGAGACTGAAAATAACAGAACAATTTAGTTTTCAGGAGCATGTTCATTATTTTCATGTACACATATAAGCATGTGTGCTTGCAAACATCGAGCCCTTGGACCTGTGCATGTATCGATACATTTATACACACGCTACCCAGACACACACATGTTAAAACACACAAACTTTTTTAAATATTACACACATTCTTTTCCACAGAGAGAAATTTGATCCTACCCTAACCTGCATCTAATATACATTTATCCATCTGACATTACCACACACACACACACACACACACACACACACAGGCCGTGATCAGATTTTTGACTCAGAAACTAGTGAGGAGGAGGAAATTCAGGATGCATCTTGCAGTGAAGATATTTCTGAAGAGGAAGGCACCACTGAATCGGCTACGGAGCTTGAAACAACTGATGAGGAGCAGTCTTCCAGTGATGAGGGCCCAGCTGAGGTTACCGTTTCATTCTGGTCAAAAGATGGAACTTTGTCCTGGCCTTCATCCCCACCTATGAGGCAAGGCAGGTTTTCTTCTGAAGGCCTTCCTCTTCAGAAACATCTTCACTGCAAGATGCATCCTGCATGTCCTCCTCCTCACTAGTTTCTGAGTCAAAAATCTGATGAATAACATCATGTGCAGAGCTATTTTGCCATTGTGCTGCCACAAATGAATGACAAGCAAGGTGCTGTGAGGCATTTTATATATGCCTGTGCTATCACATGATGTATATTTGTAAATATTGTCTAGTTCTGTGTGAGAACCTCACAGTTCCAAAACAAAATGTCATAATATTTTGTCTGGAAGCTGTGATGAAACAAGACCATGAAAGAAGCCGGGTCACTGCAGTCACGGCCAGTTTGTGTGTGTGTGTGTGTGTGTGTGTGTGTGTGTGTGTGTGTGTGTGGTAATGTCAGATGGATAAATGTATATTAGATGCAGGTTAGGGTAGGATCAAATTTCTCTCTGTGGAAAAGAATGTGTGTAATACTCAAAAAAGTTTGTGTGTTTTAACGTGTGTGTGTCTGGGTAGCGTGTGTATAAATGTATCGATACATGCACAGGTCCAAGGGCTCAATGTTTGCAAGCACACATGCTCATATGTGTACATGAAAATAATGAACATGCTCCTGAAAACTAAATTGTTCTGTTAGTTTCAGTCTCTCCCATTCACTTTCAATGGTCGGCCATTGTGACCATTTTTGACCATGCCTACTCTCAGATAAATGAGGCCCACGATTAATCAGATTCAAACAGAAATATAAAACCAGTCCTAATTGAAAGAGAATAAGTTGACAAAAAGATTGAATCCAAGATTGGGTGAAAATATGGTATAATGAATGATTTATAAGCTATTTTTTATAGGCCGGTCATTTTTGACCGGGAACACCACAAGTGTGACTATGTGCCATATTTTTTTACAAAACAAAAGTTTCAAAACAAAATTCCAGGTGAAACATTAGAGTAGACTAGTGTGATCAACCGTAGCCATTTTTTTCATATTTTTTTTTCATATTTCCAAATTTACTCATAAATTATTTGTTTTTTACTCAAAAAATGAGATGCCTACTCTCAGACAAATGAGGCCCACGATTAATCAGATTCAAACAGAAATATAAAACCAGTCCTAATTGAAAGAGAACAAGTTGACAAAAAGATTGAATCCAAGATTGGGTGAAAATATGGTATAATGAGTGACTTATAAGCTATTTTTTATAGGCCGGTCATTTTTGACCGGGAACACCACAAGTGTAACAAGGTAACAATACTCCGACAAAAAAAATAAGAAAATTTTCAAAAAAACACTGAGATTTAGTTATACCGTTTGGGAACAAAGTCACTAAGTTTCAGTCCAATAACATTAACTAGTATTTTCGGGAATAAGAAAATCTTCTCCGGGTCAAATTGACCCGAACACCACATGAGGGTTAAATGACTTGATCTGCACAGCACAACATGTATCTGTGAATCATTTGTTTGAACTGAACAATCACATTGATTAACTAAAATGAATCAGAATACCCCAACACTTCATATCAATCAGTGAATCATTTGTGTGAATCATTTGTTTGAAGTCAACAAACAAATAAATTTGTTAAAAAGAATCCGACATCCCCAGCACTATATCACTGAATCATTTGTTTGACCTGAATAAACAAATCGATTCACTAAAATGAATCAGACTTCCCCAGCACTACATATTAATCAGTGAATCATTTTTTTAACCAAACTGATTCATACAAAGTCCATATGAAATTATACAGTTACTTGTTTGAAAGAGTAGCTTGTTACTGTTAAAAGGCTTAACGGAATAGTTCATTCAAAATTAAAATTCTGTCATCATTTACTCACCCTCAAGTTGTTTCAAACCTGTATGAATGTCTTTATTCTGCTGAACACAAAAGAATATATTTTGAAGAATGTCGGTTACTACAGCTGATGTACCCCATTGACTTCCAAAAATGAAAAAAAAAAAAAAAATACTATGGAAGTCAATGGGGTACATCAACTGTCTAGTAACCGACATTCTTCAAAATATCTTCTTTTGTGTTCAGCAGAAGAAAGAAATTCATACAGTTTTGAAACAACTTGAAGTGTTTTGAGAACAGTTGAACTAATGTCCCGCTACTAAAAATTGAGGACCCATTGCTGCATTAATTAGTTAGTCTTCAGCTCTGACATGAAGTCATATTTTGTAGCAAAAATTAAATCCTAGGACATCGTCTACCTTTCCTCTCTCACGGTAAAGGCACGTTGTCCACATCGGTGGAAACCACAGGTGGCTGTAGAGGACGGAAGCGTTTTGCAGACACATCAGGGGTAAACGTGTTCCTGATTGCCTCCTGTCCGCAGCACCAGCGACGTGTAATCAGCGCTGATAGACGAGCTGCTCGACCACGGCCTGATCCAGGGTATTTTAAGAGCTAAAACGGGGCCCCCTCCCAACCCCCCACTTCCCCCCCAAATTCTGTGGAAGACCACAAGGAGACGCGCTGAAAAAGGCCACATCCACAGTCCACGTTAAGACCAGACCACCATGTCTGAAAGCCATTAAGGGGTGTATATGAGATACATGCGTGTGTATATATAGGAAGGCACGCTCTTTCTCTCTCTGAGTTTGTGAAGTTGGACCCCTTCGGACCACCCTAAGTACTGTTAGGACAAATAAGGAATGAAAGCTACACTACAGGCTCTGGCTATAGGACAGACTGCTGTGGGACTAAGGGTGAGTTTGGAGTGAGTGTGTATTTTAAAGTAGAGTACACTACTGGTCAAACGATTGGAATAATTAAGATTTGTAATGTTTAAAAAAAAAAGAAAAAAAAAAGTCTCTTATATTCACCAAGGCTGCATTTATTTGAACAAAAATACAGACAAAAATAGTAACATTGTAAAATATATCTAAACATCTAAAATAACCGCTTTCTATGTTAAAATTTTTAAATGTCCTGTTATGCAAAGCTGCATTTTCAGCATCATTTATCCAGTCTTCAGTGTCACAAGATCCTTCAGAAATGATTCTAATGTGCTGATTTAGTGCTCCGTTATTATCAGTTGCTCTTATTGGTGCTCAATTATTAATATGGGTTCTTATTATCAGTGTTATATTCTAAATACATTTGAATTGCATTGGTCAAAACTATATATTTTTTCTGCCTATATGTGAACATCAAATGTAACCAAATCATTTACAATGACCATGTTATTTCCAGCTTTGAAGACTAAGACTGAGAAATGAACAGTCTGAACGATACACGTATAGACTATTTTAATGGCAGGTGTTGTATATGTTTTACTTAGCTGATTATACAGTGATCACATATATTTGATTCATACAAATTTCCTGATATATATCTGATAATATCCAAAGAATGCAGAGGTGTGACAGAATCCTCCAAAACTGATATGAGAACACGGTTTGGGTGATACAGGATAAACCGGACTACCTAATACTGTTTCATTTTGGGCACTGTGTGTGAAGTCTCTGTTCTGTCTCGTGAAAATGTAATGCTAAGTGTCTGGATTCACAGGAGACCCCCGTACACTCACATCCACTCTACCCACAATCCCCCTGGATTATCACATCCCTCCCTCATACTGCTGTTGCCATAGGAAACCCTTTCACCCCCCATGGTCATCTGATGAGGTGCTGCGGTGTGTGAATTCATCATGCATTGTGTTTGAAATGGTAGAACGATTTGGGTGAAAAGTTTGGTTTTGGTAAAAATCAGATCTTGATCTTTTGTCTGAGAAGGAAGAATGTGTGTATGAGAGGCCAACGTGCATTTCTTACAAAATTACTGAAATTATATGAAATACTATCTGCAGCGACATCACTTTTTATTCTTTTATGATGAGATTTTATTTGACTTGCAGAGCATTTTCCCCATAGATTTTGGTTTTGTGTGGGAAGGTCCTCTTCAACAGTAGTTCATCCAGAGTTTTATTAGGATATTAGTGCTATGCAAATATGATGGAATTTTGTTCTGTTTAGTATTCTATTCTTTTTTTTAGTCCATTTTCTTCTTTTGAGCTTTTTTAGACTCAGCTTTTATTAGGGTTGTTCACACAGGCTGCAAAAATAAATAAATAGACAAGCTGTAATGACTGTAATAGTGTAACATATTACCATTTAAAATAACTTTTTCTGTGATGCAAAGCTGAATTTTCAGCATCATTACTCCTGTCGTCAGTCACGTGATCTTTCAGAAATCATTTTAATATGCTTCTTTGGTGCTCAAGTAACATTTCTTATTGTTTTTAATGTTGAAAACAGTTGTGCTGCTTAATGTTTTTGTGGAAACCATGATACATTTTTTTTTAGGATTCTTTGATGAATAGGAAGTTCAAAAGAACACCATTCTTTTGAAATAATTTGTAACATTATACATGTCTACTGTCACTTTTGATCAATTTAATGCATCCTTGCTTAATAGAAGAAATCTTACTGACCCAAAACATTTTAACAACTTTATTTTATTTTATTAATTAATTAATTCCCCATTGGCAACCTCGTGTCTTTTTTTAATGTCTCTGTCTTCCTAATCAAATTGTGCTAATAGTTTTTCTTAGTTTGAATTCTTAACTCATATTCTCATTTTGTCTTCCAGCAGGTGCTCGGCTCGGCGTGGAGAAAGTTATACTTGAAGGTTCTGGAGGACACCGAAGTCCACGTGACAAGGTTTGAGTAAAATATTTTGGTCTTTCTCACACTCTTGCTGGTCTTGTTGAACATTCAACGCTGTCGGTGAGTTTTTGACACTGAAAAACCATCGACCGTTGACTGTGCCCTGAGGCCACGCCCTCTTCAGCCCTTGGACACGCCCACCTCTATAGATGCATAACCTTCAAAGGTCATAATCAACATTCATTGCTGTCGGTGGGTTTAGTTTTGTAACAGCTCTCTGAACAATGAATGTAACTATGGCCCAGATTCCTGCCTGTCATGCCAGCGTACATCACACTCTGTGCCAGTACACCGGAGATCAGCTTTTCTGTCCCTTTCTTCTCCCGCTCTCATCCTCACGGATCTGGAGTTCTTCAAGGAAGACGCAAATAGAAGCAGCCGTGCTGACTGCTTCCTCCTGCATCTAATTGGTGGTTGTGTATGTGTGTGTGTGTGTGTGTGTGTGTGTGTGTGTAGCGGATAGAAGGAAATGGATGATGAATGTGTAATCATTCAGATGTTCTTCTCATTTGGCTGTTTTGTCTCTCAAATTATATACTGTGTTCACTGCAGCCTGAAATGAGCCTAAAATGGCACCTGCTGCTGAATACTGTGTCCTCTCTGTCAGATGTGTGTCCGTTTGGTGTTTTGTGTGCACTTGCAAGCGTATGAGGTGTGAGTTTGTGCAACTTTTTAGTTTATGTACATATGTAGCGTGAGACTGTGCGACTGTCACAGACATCAAAGGAAAAAATCTCCAGATACTGAAACACAACAACGCAGTCATTGTCTAATCCTGTCTGTTTTCTGTTGCTTATAGCTTTCATTCCTCCATGTTCTCAGCGGAACATTATCTGAATAAAATGTCTGAATAATAAAATCTCAGTGGTGCATTGTGTATCTGTCCTGATTTTGAGTGTTTGTTGTTATGGTGAATATGCTCTTTTTAAAACCGGTGCTTTGACTGCAGGGAGCGACACATCCATTCATTTTCTCCATAGGGGAACTGATTTTGAGTAATAACTTATAAACCTTTAAAGACAGACCTACTAGCTATACGAGGTTGTTAATAAATGGTATATGCTTTTGTTGAAGCCATCGGCCTGCATTATTTGAACTTCTATTTAAAACAATCCTGTTTAACAGGAATTTCTGGTGGAAAAGTACATTACCCATGATTCTTTAAAGAAATCTCCACCAATTAGAGAATCGAAACAAGCAAATTTTGCCAAAAGAACTGCTCACTCCCATAAAGCACTGCAATAAGCTAAAAATATATTGTGCATTTATACCACAGGGCCGTTGAATGCAATTATTTTCCAGGAAACGCACAGCTAGAGTAGTTCCTTGACCACATTAAAGTTCCAATGTGCCAAATTATTTAAATAATTTCAAAGGTCCTTTCTCTGTTTGGCTCCTGGCCGTTGAATTATTAAAAAAATAATGCACACCCGAGGTGTAACGGCCACTCCGCTTATAATAATTTAATGGCCCCTCATCATTTTTTTCCTTACAGGCCTATATACTATATATAAAACCAATGGTTTAACAAAGAGTTATAGCCTATGTAAATACCATGTGAATGATAATAATATGGTAATATTCAATACCTTGAGTACTATGGTATTGTATGATAGGAAAATAATGTTGTTTCAGGCCCCAATCTGAGCTCTACTCCTATAATTTGAAGGCAGTGATTGGTTTACCTTTCAGGATCAGCGTAGGATGTTGAATACCTACATTTTCAAGAGCAAATTCTTAAACAGTGTGAGTGAACCTAGGGATTCCCAGAGAATTGACACTCAGAATTGGTTGTTATTGCATGATCCAATGCTATAAAGTTAAAGATGTATAAATAACTGTTGTCATGGGTTAGTTCAATAAACCGAGCAATTGCGATTTTTTGGTTCTTTCCGAGCCCTAAAGGAGTCCGTTTCTTGCACCGCTCTGTTTGAACACAGATCCGCAGCGCTGGGATCTCACCTCCTTGCCTGGAGCTGTAAATGTAATAATCAAAAGTAATGCAGAATGACATTGTCTGTCTGAGTTATTCACAGTGCTAGTGTATTTTTAAGGGCCCCAACGAGTGCAGTTTTCTTTATTTCTTATTTAAGTAGGATTTTGGGGTGGGACATATCAATGGACTTATCCCATTTTTGTATATATATGACCAATAGGATTTATTCAACCAAGATGTGAACTCTGAAACTCTGAAATGCCAATCATATGGGATAGGAATGCTTAGCTCTTTAGTCTTTATCTAAAAGAGTTTGGGCTAATATGGACAGCAATTACATACGTGTATGAGTTCATGTGCCGGGGGAAGTTTGCTGCTCACTGTTGCATTAAAAGGAAAGATTAGAGCTGGGCAGTGGAGCTGTTTTGTTGCCGTGTTCCTGTTTGTGTGTGTGGGTGTTTTGGAATGTGTGTGTTTCTCCATTATTCAGCAGGAAGTCCTCTGTGTGTGCAGTCGTGCAGAGAGGACCGAGGCAGTGATGTCATCATGAGAGCGTCGCTAATTGAACAACTCAGCTGCAGGAAGTGTGTGTGTGTGTGTGTGTGTGTGTGTGTGTGTGTGTGTGTGTATGTGTGTGTGTGTGTGTGTGATGTACTTTTGGGGGCAAAATTCTCTAGAAGCAGCCAATTATGAATAATTATTTTTAGGGGTGCTCTGGAATAGAAAAATGGTCCATGAAAAGAGTAAATAATGCGCTACTCAATTTTACTAATAGCAAAAGTTGAATTTTAGTGTTTGGATGTAGCCTAATATTAGTTTTATTTGAGAACTATAAAGTTAGTGGGTGGTTTTAATTTAAAAAGATGTCACTGTTCATTTTAGTGTTTAGTGCTCTGACTGTAACATCAAAGATATACTGTTGGGGAAAGTTACTTTTAAAAGTAATGTGTTACAATATTGTGTTACTCCCTAAAAAACTAACTAATTGCATACTTTCTATGGAAAGTAATGCATTACATTACTTTTGTGTGCGTGTGTGTGTTGTTGTTTTTTACGTTACTTTTCTAGCCTTGGCTGGGCTTGCTTTTTCAATTAATAACAAAAAAAAAAAAAAAAAAGTTCTAATTTTGGCAAATGTAAATGCCCTTTAAGGAAAAATGTAAATTCACGTCTGTACAGTAGAGGGCGCAGCTCACACAAACCTTTCAGCTGTGCCGCCATTCTGGATTGCAGAAGAATGTCAGCAATAAAAATAATAATAAAATTAAAAAACACCATTGTGATTTTTAACTAAAGTAATGTTTGCCTATTGGTATGGTTGAACTGTATCATTGAATATCATCAGCAAAGACATTAGTTAATAAAGTGAGAATAAATACATAAAGTATATTTGTGTTATTTAATTATTGCAGGTTTGCCTATTGAGTTTCATTTTGAGGAATACTGAATCTCTTTTCTGCATATGAGATGAGTAAAAGCATGTTCACATTGAGTCTACAACTACAATAGCCATCATGTTCACACAGCACACACAACACCTCTGCACACTTACTCCTGATTTCTCTCAACATGGGGACAAGAGAGCTGTCAGTCAATAAATGGGAAAACGAAATAACTTGATTTTTTTATTTGAAAAAGTGACTCAGGTATTTTGTTGTAAATCAAAAAGTAATCCATAACTTGTTACTTGAAAAAAGTTATCTGATTACGTACACCCCCCCCCCCCCCCCCCCACACACACACACACACACACACACACAATATTCAGAAGGATATTCTGTTAAAATCAATGACGTTTTGGCCGTGTGAGGTTTCCATATTCAGCTTCAACGTCAAAGTGTTAATCTAGTAAAGTTGGAAATATCCTTTCATACAATATGCATCTTAAATTAGGCTATATTTTTGGATTGGCCAACTTTATGACGGTTTTCCGTCTTTTTATGTTGGCTTCCATACCCATTCAGTGTAATCTTCAAATACTTAATCTGCTTTTAAATCATACGAGTTTAGATCATCGTGAGGGTGAGTATAGGCTAGCCTAAATAATGACAGAATTTACATTTTTGAGTAGTCTGTCTCTTTAGTTTATGTTTTTCTCCTGTATTTCATATCTTCTTATCAGTAGTCTATGAGATAATTGTAGCCTGATTTACTCTCACTCCGGTCAACAACGAAGTTTGCAGGGAATTGTCTTTCTTCCTCGTTCTCATTTAATAGGGTTTTTTATTTACGGAAGGTAAAATTTGTTAAACTTTCCCTTCATAATCAGATAAACGTTATAATCTTTTTATTTGTTTTATTTTTTAGATCCGATTTGCTCATTTACTGTCATTTATTCTGAGCACCATATCTGTTGGTTTCTCTCATACTGTCACATGAGAAACACATGAAGAAAGACCTCATAAACACTGCGGGTCTGATAGAAGATTGAATTAACAATGAGTTTATTAATTAGATCTGTTGTTATTGTTGATTATCTGACGATACAATCGCTGGTTTAGGACAATTTTAAATCAAAATGTTTTATTTTATAGAGTAGGGCGACACCATGTGGATCTTCTGATTATTATTTCTTTTTCTTTTTAGGCCTGTGTGTAAATTTCGTCACGCAAGAGAAGGACAATGTGTGTAAGCATTCTAACCATTCGCTTGACACATTCTCTTTCTAGGTTTGTTTGTTTTAACCCAGAGAGAAGTTGTTCTGCATTCCAGTGCTTCCTCTTAAATGATCATAGCCTGGATGCCAGCCCGAACCCCGCCCACAACATTTTTTTGGGCGGGAAGTTCTGAATAGAATATGAGTATGACGAAATCAGGCTAAGATGATCATATAGCCAAGGTTATTTCCCAGAGCTGAAGCATGTGCAGTAGGCTATGGGGAATTTTTCACCTAAGCTTTTAATCACCTTTATATCATCTCGTTAATGCTCTCTATCCAGTCACAGCACATTATTCAAATGAATTCGCCTCCTTTATTCAATCACAGCATATATTCCTCTGCACTTTCAATATGCCCTGGTGAAAGAAAGATAAAAGCTAAGTAGACTACAGTATCTGCAAGTGTGTTAATGATTAGTTAACTTGAAGTGTGCTATTTTGGAACAACTCATTTTGTCAAAATATATTTTAGTTGTAATAACATTTTAGTAAAGTATAACTTGTATTTAGTAATGCTTGATTAGTGATATTAAAGTGTACTTTATTTGTGTTACAAATACATTACAAATTCATTACGAGTGTTTACTAAACAAGCAATAACATAAGTGTATTATATTTGAGTAAAAAGTATTTGCTCAGTAATACCTTTGGCTTATTCCCAATACAAATTGCACACTTTGTCTTTAATAATAAATGCACATTAAAAAACAAATATTAGCTATACTTTGTGCAATAAACTAGTGTATACTATAATGTATTTTAAAAGTATACTTTCAATGCATTGTTACAATGATAATTTTCAACACCGTAAAAAAACCCCCTAAAATATATTTTTAAGTAAAGTGCAAATAAATACACTTTAAAAAAAATAAACGGAATTTTCACTTCAAGTATTTTTCTAAAAATATATTATTAGAAAAGATACTAAAGTACAATTAAAGCTGCTAGCAGCATTTAGCGGTGTTCAAGCAGTTAAGGCAGTTAAGCGTATAAGCATCAAAAGACATTAAGTTTTATGTAGCAAGCATTTAAACATTTCCATTATAGATGGAATATACTATTTTTAGCATGATTTACAATGATATACAGTATTTTAGTGTGATTTTTCAGGCCTTTAATCACAAAAGCATCAAAAGACATTAAGTTTTATTTAGCATACATTTAACCACTGACATAATAGATGGAAAACACCATTTACAGCCAATACAAGCAATTTACCATATAGGAAATACATGGTTTTAAAGCTTTTCAACAGTTATAGCGCCACCTATGGTCCGATCTCCATAAAACTTTGCATGCTTGTTCGTGATGTTATGTCACATATGCTCACCAATTTTTGTGAAGTTCTGAGTTTTTATTTATGATTTATAGGCTTTTGAGTGTGTTTTGACACGCCCCTTTTTATAAATGACCCTGTTATAGCAAACCAAAGGGCAAAGTTCAACTTTTTTTCGATAATTATTGATCTAGAGAGTCCAGACAATTGTCTTAGACTGGTCTGGTTCCGATCAGGCAAAAAACCAGGGACTAGTTCGCAAAAGTAGGTTTTGGACAAAATTGGCCATAACAAATGTGTTTTTGTCTTGAGCCAAGGAGCACAGTGGTGTAAAAAGCTTGATTCTAAGTCAAACGGTCTAGGAGTTATGAGCAATTTAGTACTTTTGGTTGCTGTAGCGCCACCTATGGGCCACTTCGTGCTTGAACACCTAATTATTTTAAAGTGTGTTAAAAAGTTAAAATGGGTAAAAGCATGATGCTAATATACTTTTAAAACATTTAAAGATAGTAAAACATTTTTTTTAGTATATTTGCAATGTAATATTGAAAAGGGGAATATATTTCAAATACAATAAATTATACTTTTTTCACTTTGTCTGTGTCATATGTAAACTATTCAAATTCAAGTTATGGTGTATTACATCTTCTAATGCGCATTTATTATACTGCTATTGTCCTGAAACTCATATACAGTATGTATAGTTAAAATTATTACAATTATTGTTATTATTTTTTGTACAATTGAATTAAGTTTGAGCTACAAGAACCGCAATTAAATACAAAACGCGAGTTTTCAATTTACTTAAAAAAATTATTTTAATGCATTGAATAAAACAAGCAAATAGTATAAAATAACATGCATATACAAATATGCAGAGTACATGCAGATTTCATAAAGAAAAATAGATCCTTCTCCATGAAGAGTTATTCTTGTAGTAACATTGTTTAGCTTCAGATGTGGTCAGATTAGGCTCTTGAATGCTTTTTGCTGATTGCTTGCACTTTCTCTCTAAAATTAGAAAAGAAATAACAGAATTATTAGCTTCAATTCAATGTTGTTCAATTAATTTGTGCTTATGTATCCACAGCAATCACATCTCTGCAAGTTTACCTCAGTTTACGGATGTTCTCCATCACCCAGACTTTGGAGGGGTCTGTGCAAATGTTCTTGCCTTTGTTTGTGTGGAATCTGTGGGGTAAGAAATAATCTTTTAGTTTTCATTTTTCTTCAGTAATCAGTCATTTAATGAATAATCCACTATGAATAGTTTGCATCTTATACTTACATTACAGCATCAATGTGGCAGTGTCTTGTGATGGTCTGAATTGAATATCCTTTGATAAATGTCATTGGTATCATTCCTTTGGTGTACTTTCTGCAACACGCTGTAAACACACCAATACAAGCATGTTAACACCTACTGAGTTTTTTAAATAATAATAGCCTAATAATATTTACAAAAACATTTTTACATTTATAAATGGATTTTAAACACATTTACCATGTCATTGTCCCTAAAAAACAAAACGCTTATTCCAGTAAAGGAGTAAAAACTAAAAAATATTATCCATGACTGCGCAAATAGCTTGATTATGAATCCACTAATAAAAAAAAAGGAAAGAAAGATGTACTTACAAAAAGGTGAGGCATCTGTACAGAGTACATTGAGAGCCACAACCATCAGCACGATCACGCTAGCTGAAACCCGAGTCATCGTCTCTGTGTGTGTGTGTGTGTGTGTGTTATCCTCAAAGCAAGAGTCAGATGTGAAATGGGGCAAGAGACACTCTAACCCTGCCTTTATAGGTCGGACATGGAAACAACCGAGACAGGGTTTTCCGTGCCTACGTATACAGATGTACATGTGTACAAACAAACAAAAAAAATTAACCACAATGAGAGCTTATCTGGCCTGTCAGTCAAACAGGTGCAACAAGGAAGAACAGAGGAAAAAATGGCCTGTGGGAAAGAACAGAGGTTTTTTTTAGTGCACTTCCTGAAAGAGAGAGTGAGCCACCAACATATTTGAACGTGTTTCCTCCTGGTAAAATAATGATGTTGGAAACTCCGATGTCTTTAGTTAAAAATTGAAGGTCACTGGAACAAAGACAAAAATTCAGGACCAGATATCTGCCCAAGATAAACCTGACTGTCTACTTTCTACTTTTGCAAAGAGTGTTGTGGCATAGATTTATGTAATAGTAAATGAATGAAAACACTGTATAATTAGACCTAAAGGGTGTGTGGCATTTATCACTTTGACGGGTATTTAAAATGACTTCTTAAATGTTAACAATGACTTTTGTTTTATTTCTTTTTTATTGTGGTTTTGTACACTAAAAATATAACATCTAGCCTAAATGAACTGGTTTAATTCAAGTCAAAACATTGTTTAATATTGCTGAATCAACCAATTTTTTTTTAAAATGTATGTCACAGGAATTCGCATGTCACAGCAGCAACACATACTGTAAATTTTATATATATATATATATATATATATATATATATATATATATATATATATATATATATATATATAAAGAACATTTACACCAACCAAACACATGAAACACTATGATAACCTACAGCAAATCACTTTAATTAAACAGTCTTACAGCAGATGGATGGAAACACTTACTATATCTCAATTTTGAGCAAGCTAGACATATCCCACACGGTTTCATAGAGGGGGGGAGATTTATGATTCATAATAGAAGAAAGCTTCCCATATATCCCTATCTTGCCCAGTTTCATCTAAAGAAGGCAGAGGGCACCCCAGTATACTGAACTAGCCTTCCTAATCAGTTTGTGATTTCCACCCCCGTCGCCCCTTTAGAAATCCCACCACCCCAACATACCACAGTCTGGCACACACCAAACGATCTCAGTCGACTCAGCAAATGCGTATGGTTCTGACCCTTATAGAAGTAAATCATGTGATCACAACAGGCCAGCTTTATTGTTTAAGTAGATTAAGATATTTATTAGATTTCACTGTTTCAATATCCACCCCTTGAATATCTGCTGGGACAATTTGATGTGTTTTCTTTTGGAATCTATCATGATTTCTTCAGTTTTGCTAGCATGAAAGGGATAGTTCACCCAAAAATGAAAATTCTGTCATCATTTTCATTCTTTCTTCTGCTGAACACAAAATAAGACATTTTGAAGAATGTCAGTAACCAAACAGTTGATGGAACGCCAATGAATTCCATAGTATCAAGTTATTTGTGGTAACTTGATATAAAAAAACACACACATGAGAGAGGAATGCAGAGATGGTCCTCACTGCAGAACACGAAATCCAGGGGGAGGAGTTGGATCCAGATCCAACTCCTCCCACCTTACATATACCTAAACCTACCATCTCCACCCCCTGATCCCTAACCCCACCCCTAATCCTACCCATCTCCACCCCTTAGATCTGGATCCAACTCCGCCCCCCTGGATCTCGTGTACTGCAATGATGTGCTACTGGGAATACAGGAGGGTCGCTTTACTAATAACTGCGCTTACACCAGCATGACCTGACTATCCAACAGGACAGAACATACCGCAACCGGTAATTCCCACACAACACAAAAGTACACACCCCCTAGCGGTAACAACTGGACCGGATAGAATTGTACTCAGTCTACTACAGTATTATACCCAAATACATTCATTACCTACAAAATTTGTTGTTATGGGTTAAATCAAGTAAAATAACAGGTTACCATTTTTTACAGTGTATGCAAATTTGACTAACAGTTATAACCTTGTAAAAGTGGTAGGGGGAAATTATCAGATTTGTCCTACAGACATATTTTTTAATGATATATTTTTAGAAAGGCTTAGGACTATTCTTTACTGATGACCACCCATTACAATCTGATTTCCAGTTAGGTTGTGCATTTTAGAGTACCTGTATGAAGTACGAAAAAACGAAAGAATCCTTTGTGTGGCTACTGAATTGTTCTTGCCCTGATGAGAGTTAGTAAAATTCATTATAATAATAAGAAATGAAGCTGGTATTCACTCTTGAAATAAATTGTTGTATATAGGTACAAAAGGTTCTGTCAGGTGCTTCATATATATATATAGCCTACTTTTAAGGTACCCATCATGGATTTAGTTTTAAATAATTAATTTAGTTTTAATTCTTTTTTATTTTGATTTAGTTTTATGAATTAACAGCTTGTAAACTTACTTTGTCACTAGAATTTTTTTTTTAATTAGCTATTGAACATTAAAGTACACCTATTATGCAATCATTTGAGACATTCTTATATAGAACCTTTTTTGGCATAAAGAGTTCTTTCAAATTGAGTAAAGAACCAAACGGCTTCATATTACCAAGAAATCCACTCCCCAATTTCTAAAGTTATCAAAAGAGTTTCATTAAGTTAGGTCAACTACACATTTTTTGTAAATCAATTAATGCAGGAATTTGAGTTTAAATGACTCACAGTATTAAGTTAATGTAATTGTCAACATTATTATGTCAACAGAAAAAATAATGTTTGCCATTTTAAAGTTTTCATCAAAGTCAATAAATTAGATTTTTTAAACTTGGCTACCATGCAGTTATTTAACTTGTGGTAAAAGGTCCCCTGAATTAAAAAAAAAAGTACTATTTAAAGTGTTATTGACCGACATTTGTATTTATTCTAAAAAGAGCATGCAGCACATGGAATATTTTACATACTGTCAAACCGCTTGGAAACACCAGTTCAGATGGAGCGATAATGATTTGCTAGAGAGTGTCACGGTCCCTTTGACTTGGGACTTTTGAAACAAAGAACCTTTTAGCAACTGGAATATCCACCAGGACTGGGACTCAAACCTTAACCTTTTGGTTATAGAGTGAATGCATTATGGAATTATGATTGTATTGTGTCTTAGGAAATATGTAACAGTATCTAGATAAAACCACACATATGGATCGTTCTGATTCAGCGGTGTCCTCATTTCCAAATGTTAACGTGTGGTTTCTAATGCTGGTGTAGCTGACTTTCATATTTTTTCTAGGTCATAATGTTTTATGTAACTCATGTCCTAAAATAAGAAAGTGAAATAGGTCATAAGAGTGAGAACAGAGTCTTACAGTGCTCCTTTAGCAATGAATCACTTCCCTTCAAACCCACAGCCGTCTCGTTGCACGACTTTAAACGACAATTTTAATGTCACTTAAAATCATTGCTCTCCGTAGTGGTTTTACTAAAACATTTTTAGATTCTTTTATTTACACCTCCAGGTTTAGAGAAGTGTCATGCTGCTTGACATTTCAACTTGAATTTCTATGAAATACACTTATGATGTTATAAAACGGGGGAGTGTCTGAAGAATTAGTTAAATAATTGTATCCTAGTGTTTCTTCTCATCAGACGCTGTGATCTGATCTAAAGCTGTGATAAGAGAATGTGATGTTAGATTTCTTGGAAAGGCGGACACCTTTGACCACTCAATGTTAGTCTATAATTGTTAGACTTGATGTTTAAATGATCTGTTATTTATATTATTTTGGCCCACACATTATGTCTTTAAATGATATATGTAAGATTTAAATTAATCAATTGATCCAATGCACTTATTGTGAATACATGTTTTTACATTGTGCTTATATTTTAATAAGCAATTATAATTAACTACATCTGTATTTTTTTTAATACATCAATAATTGCATTGTTGACCCGTGTTATTTTTATCAATTATTATATTTAGCTCTCATGGTGTTAATTTTAGTTTAAATTTGTTTGAGTAGCCTACTGCTGGCAACGTGATCTCATGAGAATACGTTTACGTAAAGCGTAGTTCTATCACACGTAAATTTATTTACGTTTTATACACGAAAAAACTTGTAATACCGACGTATTTACAACACTAAAACGTAAAAAATGTACGTATTGACAGCACAAAAACGTAATTTATTTACGTATGAACAAATTTCATTTATTTAATTACGACGTACAAATTTGTACGTATTACTATTTTGCCATTTCGCGTTTCTGCTGCAAACTTGTTTCGGAGGATTAGCCTGCCTGGTGTTAAACAAGAATACACTTTTATAAAACCTTAAAAATACCCTCTTTAATCGTTTAACCATTTTTTTACATTTAGTTTATTTACCGTAAAAGACAAAGGGCGTTTCCTCCTAGGCCTATAAAACACAACATAAATTCACAAAAGACATAATTTTATTAGTTTGATGCTATTTTTTTACAGTCTATGGTTTGATGTAAATTACCCAAATCTTTAGAATCCATACGTTGTTTGCAAGAAACAGATCCAAATTCGCCTTTGGCTAAGCCCCGCCCCCCTTAGTTACTGTTGCTACGTCCGACAAACAAACTTCATCTGGGCTCTGGTATCAACATGGCTTATGCTGTGACAGCTCTTCCTGCTGAAATTTTATCAAACTTTTATAAAGCAGCCGATAGAAGTAGGCAAAAGGGGCTGCAATATACGTTCGAAGGCTATATTCACGACATACAGGTGAAACGCAAGGAACAACAAGGCATCCAAATAGAGGCAAAAGCATACCGGTCGGTCACAGTCAAAAAATTAACCACTGCATACTAATCGAGACGGAGGCTGGGACTAACAATATCAAGGAGCAACACTGTTCATGCAAAGCGTGGTAGGTCACTTCTATAATCGTTATTACAAAGCAAACGGACTACGCGAGTATAACGTTGTATTTATTAGCAGCGTGTGCTAGACGACACTTGTCAGGGTTTGACTTCGGTTTGGGAAGGGAAAAAAACGGACACCCCCCTCCAACCTCTCTGGGAAACGCATAGTATCTGTATTACAAATGCCCCAGGCACAACGTTTAACCATATTTTTGATAAAACTACGACGGTAATAGCCTGCCGAGACCAAAAATATGAGACGCCTCTGTGTTATGTTTTTCTTCATAATTGTAGCCTACGTAGTTTTAAGGAATGGTTATGGGTAGCCTAGGTTTAGGGGTAACGTTAGGAGGGGACGTGGCTCAAAATATATTTTAATGCTATATTGTTAATAAAACTGCCATTTCCCTACACATCTCTGTCCATTACGTTTTATCCTTTTTATATTCTGTAAAAAATGGGTATGTTTAGATTTGGGAGTAGGGTTAAGGGATCTTGCATTTATCTATAAAATGGAAATTATACAGATATCTTTATGGTATGAAATATACGTAAATAGTTAACGTTTTGTAGCTGTAAAATCGTGATAAATAATGTTACGTTTAAATGTTGCAGATACGTCCATATTATACGTTTCAGCATCCATCCAAACGTATAAAAAAGTACGTTTTCTATCTTTGAAAATAACGTATTAATACCATAGATGAATACCTACGTATTGACAATGAGACCAGGCTGGTGATGTGCTTTTGTAATTTTTTGTTGTTTTTTAAATATTGTTTTTTAGGTTTCATTTTTTTTTATTTCAGTTTTTTTTTTTTCAGCTAATAATTTTAGTGCTTCAACTTAAACTTATTTCAGTTTATTGCTAAGGCAACATTTCTAATTTTCGTTTAGTTTTCAACTAATATTTACATTTTATTTTATTTCTGGTTTAATCAGATGGGTTTAGTTTTGGTTAACGATAATAACCCAGCATCACACCGACCCCTTAACCCACCCTTAAACCTAACCACATCATGAAACCTGGCCCAAACCTTACCCATATCTCACCTCAATAGCAGCAAACATTTTCTTGCACCAAAACATATTTTTTTTATGCAAGTACATATTTTAGTAGTTAAAGACAGCTAATATAAAGCATGACCTCATTTGGTCTTGGAAGTAGATGTATTGAACTCGAGTAACTCAGCTGCCATCAAATAATTACTATTTCCTTCCTCAAAAAGTTTCGATTGAAATAGAGAATAATTCATGAAAAACTGAGCTATCTGATTCTTTGATGTGTTTAATGTTTAATGAACATTTGCATGATTTTGTTTAGAATATATTGGGAAGGAATTCACACACAATACAAGTCAAGCCGTTACAGTGTAATTATACATTTAAGCACTGAGTAATAGTAGAGTTAGGAATAAGGGTTGGTTTAGGCTGGGTTAGTTGCATGTAATTATGTATAATTTATAGTTATTACTGTAGATTGTAAATACATGTGTAACAAGGACTATATACAGTATCATATATTTTTTAAACTAATGTGTTTCTACAGGCCAAATATAAATGATTTATAATAATATTTAATATCTAAATTCTGTTAAAAAATTACCCCTTTTCCCCACATTGCTCTACCTAATTTCCACTGAACGTATGTATTTAGTTTTTGGCACAATATTAGTTTTGTTACTTTTTTTGCACTAAATAAACATTTATTTACATTATGAGCTCTTGTTAAATTATTATACTGTATAATTACGTTTTATCATTGTTCTGTGATCTTTTTAATGTTTAAAAAATTTTTTTTCAGTCACAGCACCTAAAATATACAGCTCATCTTATACAGTGCATTCATACTGTACATTTTTACCTAAAACCTACACGTTGAGGGAAAAAGTCCATCTACATGCTTACCCGGTACAGGTTTTTAAACTAATCTAACTTTTAAAATGTTCAGTTATTTAAAGAATTATAATAAAGAAAGTCTATTCTTAAAATTGTATTTCAATTGTTCAATATTTAAATGAGGCCATTTTTTATATTTGTAGCAGTCAGAGTGATTATGATGATTATACTTTTTGCATTCTATTAATATTGTGTCTAAACTGGTAATTTCGTTGATGAGACAATGATTACTTTTTAAAAAAATAAATTAAAAAAGACAAAGACATTGTCACAAATTGGGAAATTTAGAGGGATGGAACATCCCACTTTATGGCCGACCTACTAATATTTAACTCCGTGATTTTCCCCTGTCTTCCACCCCCAATGATGTGGTCTTCAAATTCCCCTGATGAACAGCTATATAATGTAGAGTTTGAGGATGCTCTCCTTCATCACAATCCTCAACATTGCTGCTACTGTCCACACAACTAACTTATCAAATACTTTGATCACTTTTTATTTAATTTTTCTCCGATAATTGTTTTGATTCCCTCCCATGATGAGCAGACTCGTCCTGACGTCATCGACGCTGCTGCTGCTGCTGTGTTACTGGGTCACGTTGAGTCAGAGCAGTAAGTAAAACTGATTTCTATCACACTTTCTCTTTGGTTTCAAGTGTTTTTTCAGTGCTTTAAATTCACAAGGCTGTTCTTGAAATGTATAGTCACATGCATTTTTATGTATTTCACACATAGGACGAACACGTTTACCTTAACTGAGACACTGCCATGCTTGATAATCAGGGCTTTTGCAATTGATTTGTGATTCATTCATTTACATCTTAACTCAATGGTGAATTGAATAGGCCTACTTTTACACTATCAGAAAAGTGGATTAATGTGGACTAATGAATCTTTCAATAAACCTGTGGGAGAGGTTACTTGGTTACGTGTTACAGCATGAACTTAAGAGTGTGTCATGTGTTAAGGTCCAGTAAGGTGCTGTACCAAGTATTCATCGCAGCCTTTACCTGTTCACCGGCTGAAAGAGTTCACTCGGCAGGGCGGCACCATGACCTGCAACATAGAGGCTGTCATGTGAGTAACAACGCTGGTTCTGTCTTCAAATTACATGTCTCTGAATGTTCTTACATGTGAAAGAACAATCTGTGGTATTATTAATCTAGAACATTCTCTTTCCTGCAGATTTACTACGGTAAAGGACAGACTGATCTGTGCTAACCCTGATGATCTATGGGTTCAGAAAGCCATATCACATATCCAGTGAGTTCAGCATTACACACTTAAATTTATGTTTCTTAAAAACAGCAATATATTGAATGGTAGTGAGCACAAAATGTAACCTTAGCTGTGAATATGACTAAACTGGCAAGTTCAAGGTTTTGTAATGTGCAAATGTAATTTTTTTTTGATGTGTTTGTCTCCTTATGCTGAATATACTGGTAAATGAGCGGAAGTTAAAACTTGAGAAGCCTCTCTTAACGGTTTTATTGTGTTTCTCGCAGGGAGAAAAAAAGGAAGTCAGCCTAATGTGGACACCATCAAATCGGTCTAAAGTTGCCTTAAATTGAACAAACCAGCAGTAACATTAAACACATTGATTACAATTCATTTTTAAAATTAATTAATAAATAAGTTGTTTTGACAGCAACAATTTGTCTTTTTGTTTTGTGTGCTAATGATTCAACTGCAACATTTCTAATAAGGGTGACTTAGTTTGAAGTATTTTCACAATATGCTCACAAGGTTGCTCTGGGATTTCAACACTCGAAATAAATCTTTACAGCAATACATCTGGGCAAGATAGAAATGTGTTTAACATTTTTGGCAAAAGTGAAAAAAAAAGAAAGAAAGAAAAAAAAGTTTAAGTGGAGTTACAGTGAATGTTTGGGAGGACACAAAGTAGACAGTAGGTGGCAGCATGTGTTCACTTGCCAGCAGCCCAAAATTAATCATTGAAAATTTGTTTAGTGCTTGCAAAAGGATCAATGTCCAGCATAGAAGTAATTAGTTTGGACTTTTTAACCAACCGTTCCCAGAATGTCAGACTAGGAAAGTACACTTCTTCAGGTCTTACCCTGCATGGTGTTCCACAGGGATGTGTGTTGACTCACGCTTCACTCATGAGGTCTACCTGCCCATGTAACAAACACCATTGTAAAATTTGTAGATGATATTGGCTTTATCGTGACGAACTACAAAATCTGACAGCCTGGTGCTCCAACAACAAAAAACAAAAAACAAAAAAAATCTCATTCTTAATACAAATAAGAAAAAAGAGATGGTAGTGGATTTTAGGAAGGCAAAGAAAATATGTCTGAGTCCTGCTCATAAATGGAGTGACTGTGGAGAGAGTTCCCTGTTAATAATTGATTGGGATTTAACATTACAGGGGATTTTTCATGGACTACACACACCTCAACTGTTATTGGAAAAGCACAACAACGTCTTTATTTTCTGAGAAGATTAAAGAAAGTAAGATTAACATGCAGTGGAGAGTGACATATTGCATCACATCCTTGTACGGTAGTTGTACAAGAGAGGAACAGAGGGCTGTGCAACTAGTTACCAAAATAACACAAAATATCATTGGCACACAGTTGCCATCAGTTGAGTGCATTTATTTGTTTATATGTCAGAGCAGAATCTCCAAATTGATTTTAAGCAGAGCAGAACCTCCACTGTTGCTTTTTACTAGGGATGCACTGATATGAAAATTTGGCCGATAGCGATCATTCTTTTTATTTGAAAGCTGATAACGATATATATTGGCCAATAAATCTAAATTTCAGAAAAAATATGTTTTACATTTTGAGACCCTGATTGCAAAAACACAAGTCTCACTATTAAAAGCCATGTCCCAAGCACACAATTAGAATGTTCTCTATAACTTATATATGTTGTCATGAGCTTACAACAGAATTGCCTCACAACCATATTATTTATTTAAAATGACTGCCTGCCAGATTATGCCTGATTCCCCAGCATGGTTATGTTAAGGGTTAGGTGTGGGGTTAGCCAATCAAGCAGAGGCTTCAACAAGTGATAATTTGGTATTGAATCGAAATTTGGGCATTATTATACTTTTACAGTTGTACAGCAGATGTGCAAATATAAGTGATTAATGTAAACAGACAATCATTGAGATTCTACAGTAAAATGCGGCTATCTAACCGTCTTTTCCTGATCATGTTCACTCTGAAATCACTCTGAAATCACAGTAGTGTAGTACTTCACTTCGGGAAGGGGACGCCATTTGTGTTCCAAATGAAAGTGAACAACTGCATCCCTTCATGAAGGACTCTTCCACAATGCCATTGGCGAAGGGTAATGCAAAGGTCACTTCAAGGAAGTCATTTTATCATTTATGGTCATCATGTGACCCAGCGAATACTCATGATTCATTTTAAAGCTAGATGCGGGAGAGTTCGAGTTCACTTACAAACAGAGCAATTACAGTTGTTTTGTTTTGTTCATGATATTTCACACATTTTTGTCATGTTGTTTAAATAAGGTAAGAAATGTTTTAGGTACTTGCAGGGTCCAAAAGACGAGATGGCAAGTTTTAAAGTTGAGAGCAGAGAAATACACACACACATATGTAACCCATATTTAAAAAAGGTTTTATTTTAAATGTATTTATTTCCAACAGTTATGTTAACAGTAGAAATTGCTGTCGTAATAACAGCTAATCAACTGATGGACGTGCTGCGTTGTCATGGGAACATCCTAGGTGAAGATAATGAGGACATTAGGCCGGTCTTTCATTGCTCCCTTCACCAGGTGCGTTCCAAACGGCTGGCACACAAGTGCCCTGCTCACTCCACTTCAAGTGCTCTGCGCTTCGCATCTCACTTCCGTTTGGAATTTGCCTACAATGTTTAGTAATTTATCACTGTTATAAAACGCATTTGACAACATTTCCCAAAATTTTGAAAGACAGAATTCACAATAAATAAATAGATATAAAATTTAACTTCATTTTGTCAAACCACTGCTGAGAAAATAGCATATGGTTTTTCACTGTTGGTTTGCTTGTTCTGTCCAGTTAAATATCAAAAAAGGGCACAGACTCACTCATTTTCATAAGATGCATTTTAATAGAAGCTGTAAAAAACAACTGCATAAAACTGTTTTTTCAAGATGAGTTAACAACAAATTAAGATAAGAGAGATCTGTGATTAACAGTGCGTTATGTTAGAACAATGTGTTAATTATCTAACTTATCAGGACATGTAGTACAGCAATTACAGTAGATGTAATAAAGTCTCACTAAAGTCAAAGTTAAAATTATTTTTTTTACCGTTAATGTGAAATTATCATATACTTTAAAGCTTTTCATAACCTGATTCATTAACCACTCTTCCAGGGGTCAGTTTGCACTGATGCTTTATCAGCACTTTTGTCTATCATGAAACGGATCTGTACTCCAGGCGCAATGTCCAATTTGGATTTGTACTGATAAATATCATAGTTCTCATTATCATCCTCAATCTTTTCAAATTTCACAACATAGTGATATGTGTAATAGTCATCATTCTTATTTTTTGAACTAGTGTAAAACCCCAGCCATGAGTAGTAGAAAGTTTCTTTCCAGTCTGTGAAGGTCTTCTTGATGTAAAACCGAGCACAAGCTTTACCATCTTCAGTGAAGAGCTGCAGACCAGCCTTGTCAAGCTCTGGCCCATAAAATAATTCTGGACCATTTGATGAGTGTTCAGACTGAAGACCAGGATTCTGTTTACCACAATCTGATGGTAATATTGTCACTTCTTCAACACCCTCCCAGGGTGGAGTTTGTGCTAAAATCTTCTTATAATTTTTATCCAGCAGAAAACGTATCTGAACTCCAGGAGCAATAGCCAAACTGGAATCATACTGGTAAATGTCATAATTCTGTGTGATATAGTTTTCGGTCTTAGCAAACCTATTGGCATACTGATATGTGTAATAGTCATCATTTTTATCTTGTGAGCTTTTGTAGAACCCCACCCATGAGTAGAAAAGAACATCCATCCATTTACTGAAGGTTTTTTTGATGTAGAGTCGAGCACAGGCTTTGCCGTCTGCAGCATAGAGCTGCAGACTAGCATCAAATCCCTTTATTATAGCAGGGATCACTCCATTAGCTCCATCAAACTCTGATCCATACCAAATGTATGGATTAGTAAAATGAAAATCGAAAAGTGATGGGTACAGTCGCAGTCGTGGTTGGAGACCAGCATTCAGTGAGACAGAAGTATCTAAAGCCCCAGATGATTCATAAATATTCAACTGTTTCCTGACCTGTGTATCAACGTCATTAGTATCACTGGAATAAGTGTTTTGGCAAATTTCAACTTATGTCAAGGTTGAACTTATTGTCACCATAGGCATCGATTTATATTTCTGCCAGTGAGTGCCCCATACTCTCACTGTTTAATGTTTAATGAACATTTGCATGACGTTGTTTGGAATAGAAATGTGTTAAGAACATATGTTAAGATTTGCCAGTGCAAGTTTTCAGTTAAAACAGCTCAAACATGCATTTTAGTTTGGGACTAGGCTTAAGCCTTGTCTGTAAAACCGGAGGAGAAAGCCTCTATTGATAAGAGTTTTTTGTCTCTTGCAGGAAAAACACAAGAAAGTGGTGACATACAAAATGGTGACATAATGTGGACACCATCACATCTGTCTAAAACTGAACAAACAAACAGTAACAAACCCTCAAAAATGTATTGATTAGAATTTATTATTTATAATAAATTAATTAATAAATGATTTTGACAGTCATTTGTTTAGTTTTGTCTGCCACCTTTCTATTTTCACAATACATTATGCTCGCAAGGTTGCTCTGAAATTACAACACACTAAAACGAATCTTTATATCAGTACACCTGGGCATGGTCCTGTTCACTGTGAAGCAACAAAATAAATAGCAATTTCACTGTTATCACTTGTAGAATTGTTACTGACTTTTTTTTTTTTTTTACTAAATTATGTTTTATTAACAAAGTTCGGGAGGAGCACGTTCAGTTAATTAACACGAGTGGTGTGCAATCAATGGTAAGAGGTGTATATTCAGCAATCTCACCTCATAGTTTAGCAGCATCCCTCCACCGCCCCTTCTCCACACTTCTAGTCCTAAACATTTACATAAGGGGAGTACTCTGGGTTCGGGTCAAACTCCGAGCTCGGAGCCCTCCCCCCGGACAGCACGCCAAATACGCATTAATCCTTATCCACTCTAATTGTGTGAGTGTGAACTCGTGAAAGTATGGCAACTAGCCAGTGGGATCAGCCAGATGAAGTAGAGCTCAGGTGGAAGACCAACATTCAGATTGTCATAATTTGATTGTGATGTGCTTGGGTTTCCCGTATGCATTATCATTGTTTTTATCCAGCATGAAACAAAACTAAACTACAGGTTCAATGTCCTTATTTGACTGTTTGACTTATTTATATGTGAAATGATCATTGGTATCTTGTGAACTTCTGTAAAATCTGAGTTACAGGAAACTTCTGAAGGTCTGGTCTGAGCACGCTTTATCGACTTGTGTGACTAGTGACTTGTTCTAGATTTCACTGTTGATATTAGTGGCCTCTGAAAGCTTGTATAAATCAGGATTGAAGATCAGGATTCAGATAAACTGAAGTACACCCCCAGAGGAATTCTTTAACTCGAACTTTGGACATTCATGAGCACTGCTGAAGTCCTTGTTTTTTGCAAACATCCATGAGGAATATATAGTCATCATATTTTAGTAGGCTACATTACTGGCAATGTTTCCATGTGGTTTCCTCAAAGCCACTTGTTGACATTTTAACCTCTTATTTTATTTCCTCTGTTTTATTACATTATTATTTTTCACTGCCGATTGTGAAAGAGTTCATCTGCGTGAAAAGTTTTTAACAGTAGTCATTTCCTTTAATGTCAAAAAAGGCACATGGGACGGCAACTCAGTGGCTCGAGACAGATTACAGGTCTTTAGCTTTTTCTCTGTCCTTCGCCCAGATGTTACAGCTGCAATAGGTGAGGCTGAGCACAACCTGCAGGGTGACAGGTCCAAACTGGAGAGCTGTGGTCATCATTTTTGTAAAAATATCCAACATCCTTATTTTTATGAAAGGAGAACACAAGTTCCTCTTTCACTGAGCATGTGAAAATCCTCTACACTGAATGACATGCACATTTCACCTGGATAACGGTCTGATATGCTTGTTGCCATGGACGACGGTAAATACTAGGCAGCAGGCTCGTTTGAGATGCCAAACACCGCTTCTTGAATGTAGACAAGGATAGCATGCTGATGCTACATACTTGCAGTGAAGGGGACGAGTGAAAAAACTGTCAAGTCGGACAACTCTCCCTTCTCGTAGTCCAGAGGTCTACGGAATAAAAAAAAAACTAAAACATGTTCTTTGTTGCCAAAAAAGCATAGGCTACTGTATGTTTTTAAGTACTGCTGCTTTTACATAAAGAACGATTTAAAGTAATCATTTAATTAAATTCCACAAAAACAATGGGGAGGTGGGATGCTGGAGAAATGTCATCAGAGAGAGGCTATATATTCCCTTGAAACATGATTGACAGAATTAGATGAACGAACTCCTCCAGAACTTACATTATGAACTTTATAAAGAATGTGTAATGATTAAAATCACATCACATTGTCAGAGTGAAGGGAGAAAAGGGAAAAGAGAAAAGAGAAAAGAAAAGATCAATTTTAACAAGAATAAAACGTTATGGTTGTTTTTTATTTCAATCAGTGCTTTATTTAATGACATAACTCACACAACAAAATCATGATTGCTCTAGCCTCACATAGCCAGACCTTCAGACTGACGGCAGAAGCTCTGGACTCCATATTGTGTTGCATGTGAAAAGACGGATACAGCTTGTGCTACACAGATACAAATGTGCTTTAACAACTCTGCCTCCTTTCAACATGGACTGGGTGTTCCTGGGGACGGGCTTTATGTAAATTTCAGGGTTAGGGATGTCACCAACGGGTGAGGAATGTCGTGTAGTCCCTACCAGCCGTTTGTTGTAGTCCTTAAAAAACAATTTCTTTAAAAGCAAATATCTCCCTTTGGTTTGAACTTTGAGCATTGTAACTTTGCAGATGTTTATGCTCAAACAGCAACATTACACACTAACTAAAGTTAGAAAAGTGAAATCAAAATCAACCACCTTTATTTATATTATTATGATTTAATGTCAAGATGATTGTTAACATGAATTTATCACATCTAGATATAGTATATTTTTAGAATAATTATTTAAGAGAGATATGTGATTAATATGTTATGTTCATTAGAACAATGCTTTTTAGAACAGCAGATTGTTACAAATGTTGATGTATACAGTATGTACACATCATGTATAAGACTGTTGATGCTGTTCTGCTTTAAAGTTTTATGATTTTTCATAACCTGATTCATTAGCCTAATCAATGGGTTTAACCACTCTTCCAGAGCTCAGTTTGCACTAATAATTTATCATAACCTTTGTCTATGAGGAAACGGATCTGCAGCCTACTCCATTGTATTTGTGCTGATGATAAATATCAAAAAGCTTGGTAGCCTGCTACCATCCTTATTCTTTTTCAAATTGCAGGCAACAGCATATTTATATGCATTATACGCTTCATTGTTTTTTTGTGGCTCCGATAAACTGTAGCCTATTTGTTTAAAAGAGAAAACTCCGCTATTGATAATTCCTACATTATACTACATTTTACATATTGGCCTACTTACTTTTATTCATCATATATTATCAGAAAGAACTGTTATCTTTTACTGTTTTGTTTATTATCTCATATTAATAGAGTGTCAATATGTTGTTTTTTTTATTTACCACGAAAAATAAGTCGTATAAGAATGCTAAAATAGAAAGAAATGGAAGAAATAGCTAAAGCCAAGCAAAGTGCGCTTTAACTGTAGTACCTGTTCAGAGGAGCTCCAGTAGGGGGCGCGCCAGCTGCAGCTCCCGCCTCCGCCCCGGATGACAGCGCTGTCCACGGCGCGCGCGTCCTTCCGGTTATGGGATGAAATGCCTTGGTGTTCAATTCAGGTGCAGTGTTTTTGTTTCTTTGAACCTATTGAGTGTGTTTCAACTACCTCAGGGTGACGGCATGCGATTTCAAGGTTGATTTAATTTAATTTGATATGCTTTTCTTTTCCTCTCTATCTCGTGTCATTTAAACCCGCCAGTAGCATGACTAACGGGTTATCAACTAAGTTAACCTGACATGACGGTAGTGCTACGTCTTGATGAATTATGATTAATGCTGCTTACTCTGATGCTTGATATCTGAACAAGTTTGTCACTAAAACGGTGTTGGAAAGCCAAAATTCCCATTAAAAGTCGCCTTTAGCTTAAACTTTAAACTGGAAAACATTCACCAGGACAAATTTTAGTTTTCAGGTTACTGCCTTCTTTTGATATAACGTTACTTCTTTTGACTAACACATGCAGTATATGCAGGAACAAGCAAAGGCAATGAAGCTATGATAATGTTCTTACTGAAACGCAAATCGTGCTCAGATTATCATAGGTGTGCTGGTTACTTCTAGCCTTTCGTCTATCAGGAGCGAAGTCTGTCTGGTTGCCATGGAAACGGAGACTGAGAACCAATCAGTGTTTGTGGACCTTGACTTCCCAGCTGATGATTCCTCAGTCTTCTGTGATTACACCACGCCTCTCTCCAAATTGTTGGGTGATGTCACATGGCTCCGCCCACAGGTAACATACAGTCACTCTTTCACACCCGTGATATTACCGGTATTTAGCAAACAGACGCATTTCCAATGAGCACAGATGAAGACTTTCTTTAAGAACTGGTTTTCATTTAGGTTGGTGTTTATCACTATTTTAAAAACTCCTTGACATCAAAATGAAAGTTTTGTGTGTTTTAGTGGTTTAGCTTTAAGACTTACAAACAATAGGTATACTTCAAGTTTATTTATACTTTAGTAAAGTTCAAATATACTTTATGTAGATATACTAATATCAATGTACTAGAAGTATACTTGTTAGTGTACTGTTTCAATAATACTTGGGACTACATTTTTTTGTATATAAAAGTATACTTTAAAAAGTGTAACATTAGTAAACTTTGAGTACACAACTAGTTTACAACTAAGTTTTTCTTTTGTACTGCAACTATACTACTAGTGAACGTATGTGTATACTGATAGTTTACTAGTCAAATACTTGTAAGTTAGCTAAACTGTAGTTTAGTAGTTTTATACTGCAAGTATTCTTTAAGTGAACATAGCATCATACTTATAGTTTACTAATTATATAAATTATATTTTTACTCTAAGTATACCACTATGTTCCCATTTGTGTATACATTTTTTATACTTGAAATATACCTTTGCTGTACTGTACTTTAACTCTTTCCATTTAAAAAAACTTTTATTCCAGCTTCATGAATTCTTTTTTTTATCAACACTTGAATGTGGGTATGTGTGTGTTTTTTAAAGCAACATTTGAAACATAAAGCTGAGAAAATAGCATTTTTATACTAAGTAGAATACCTAATTATACTTTTAAGTATATCTCAATCAGAAGATTGAGTACAAGTATAGGCCAAATATACTTAAACCTTTCTGTCAGTAAGTCAAATATACTTAAGTACAATTATAAGTATATTTCTGAGAAGTACATAAAAAGTAGACTGAAAGTATTATTTCTTATTTTTAGTTTAAAAGAAGTAAACTAATAGCACACTTGAATAAACTTATTTTTCTTCAGGGTACTGTGATATAGAACTCCTAAATATTGACAAGATTGCATATGCATTTAAAAAAGAAGGAAGATGAGCCCTTCGAAATGTCCCAAATATTTTATTTTAATAGGAAATACTGCATATGGCAAGAATACTGCACTCGTTAAAGGGTTAGTTCACCCAAAAATGAAAATTAAGTCATTAATTACTCACCCCCATGCTGTACCAACCCCGTAAGACCTTCGTTCGTCTTCGGAACACAAATGAAGATATTTATGATTAAATCTGAGAGGTTCATGACTGCTACAGCTGCTACGGCTCCCTAAGGGAATGAATCCTGACAGCCCAGAGAGTCATTAAAGAAAATGTTTAAATATTCCATGTCGCAACAGTGGCTCAACTATAAGTTTATCAAGCGACGAGAATACTTTTTGTGCGAAAAAAACAAACAAAAATAACGACTTTATTCGACTATTCCTTTTCTTCCTTGTAGGCCTGAAACGAGACTTCAAGAGATTTCCACGACGCATGCGCGAGAATTGCGATCTCCTTCAACTACTTCAGTTAAGTTCTCGCGCGTGCGCGTCGTGGAAATCTCTTGAAGTCTCGTTTCAGGCCTACAAGGAAGAAAAGGAATAGTCGAATAAAGTCGTTATTTTTGTTTGTTTTTTCGCACAAAAAGTATTCTCGTCGCTTGATAAACTTATAGTTGAGCCACTGTTGCGACATGGAATATTTAAACATTTTCTTTAATGACTCTCTGGGCCGTCAAGTGTCATTCCCTTAGGGAGCCTATGTAGCAGTCATGAACCTCTCAGATTTAATCATAAATATCTTCATTTGTGTTCCGAAGACGAACGAAGGTCTTACGGGGTTGGTACAGCATGGGGGTGAGTAATTAATGACTTCATTTTCATTTTTGGTTGAACTAACCCTTTAAGTGAATTCACTGGGTCTATAACAATACAAACTGTCTGAAACTGGCTTTCTTTGCATATTTCCTAGGAAATCTGCAAGCAGCCTCAACTCTTCCCTGATGACCCTGTGCAGGCCCACCCAAAGCAAGGCATTCTGGGAGACTGCTGGTTGCTCTGTGCCTGCTCCATGTTACTCAAGAACCAGCATCTTCTGAACAAGGTGAACACTGTCAGGTTTAATGTGTGAGACGTTTTACCGTAAGAGTGCAAGAGTCGGGTTCCAGAAGTAAAATTCCCATTATTCTCTGATTTCTCCATAGAGGAATTGATATTTAATGATAACTTATAAATGTTAAACAACCTATGAGGTTGATAAATAATGGTATATGCTTTTGTTGAAGCAATTAGTCAGCATTATTTCAACTTTTTTTAATTTTAATAATTGTGTTAGTAACAGTGGAATTACACCGCGTCTACATCAAACGCGTGTGATGCGACAAAATCGAATAGTGGTCGGCAAATTCCAGACAGTAATCTGATGCCCCGTTCTATTTCTGACGTACTTCAAGTGCTCGTGCTACTTCTGACACGAGGAACAAATGTGTTTGCACGATCGCTTTGACATGTCCAGTGTAGACACGGTGAATCAGAGAATGAGCATGAGACTTTTATTTAAATCCTTATGGGAAAAATGAATGGAAAATATACTTACGGAACCATGGCTGCTAAAAGAAGTGGATGGGCACTGTTGCACTCTATTATTCAGTTATTTTATAAACACCAGCTCATCCACGTCTTCTCCACAGCACACAAACAAATAATCCAAGATTAAATATACCAAGCCTGTGCGTTACATCGCATGTAAATTCCATCATCTTTCACACATAAACTTATTCTAAAACATTATGACAACACTGCTGAGGGTTGTTTCTTTCAAAATTTCATCCACAAATTTCAACTGAATGTGCTCTGAATTTTTATGTGTGTTTGTTATCAGGTATTTCTACCGGAACAGCCTTTGTGGGGCGACTGTGCTTATCACGGTGAGTTCCGGTTTCGATTCTGGCGGAACGGGTACTGGATAGAGGTACGGGTGGATGACCGGCTGCCCTGTATCAATGACACTCTCTGCTTCTCACGATGCCAGAGCCCTAGGGCATTCTGGGTAGCACTTTTGGAGAAAGCATATGCCAAGTATGTGCTGGTACAAAGATGTCTGTGAAGTATAAAATATCATTTTGATTTGATGTTTAAACTAAGACCAGATCATAATAATTGAAGTGTTGGCAACTGTTGTTCATACTAGGCTACATGGTTCATATGAGCGTTTGTGGGCAGGCCAAGTATGTGAGGCAATGGTGGACCTGAGCGGAACCATTGTGGTACGATGGAGTCTAAAAGGGGCGGAGGCATCACAACAGTCCATCGACACCCAGACTCAACACACAGCTAACGGGACGAGTCTATCTCAACTCTCACTGGAGCTGAAGGAGCGATGTGCCATCAGCTGCTGTGTTCATAGCGCCTCCATGGGTGAGAGAGAAAAGTAACCACTGAATTTGAATTTAATTGAGCTGGATATTGACACTAACTTGCAACTGACAGTTATTGAACCGACCTGAAACAACATTGAACTAAATTGAGCTGAATAATGATGCTATTGCCTTCTGTAGAGATTCTTTGCAGCTGAAATTTAATTAATGATTAATTTGTATGTATGTATGTATGTATGTAAATATATTATTATATTGATGAATTTTGCAACATTAACACTGTAATTTTCCTGTTTATTATCGTGAAGCTGCTTTGATATGCACTATATAAATAAATGTGACTTTACGTGACAAACAACAAGTAACTGTTGTTTGACACTGCCAGGCAGTGTTGTTTAAGTATTACTGTAATATTTTATTTTTATATTTTCAGTTTTCATTCTAATGTTAGTTTAAGTTTTAGTAATTTTGCTGTGTGTTTTTGTAATTTTTCTTAATTTTTGTTCATTTTAAAATAAAATTCTTCAATTTTAGTAATTCAAATTAAGCTTCTTTTATTTCAGTTAGTTGCCAAGGCAACATTTCTATTTTTTTAAATAGTTTATTTTAATTCAGTTAATGTTTATTTTATTAACAAAACTGTTTTTAATAGTTTTTAGTTACCGATTACAACACTATTTGTGAGTGATTGTAGACTATAGCAGCAATAGATAATAGTTTACAGATTTTACAATGTTCCTATTCATACCGTGAATTTTTTGCTGGCAATTTTACAATTGGCAGAAAATCTTTGACAAAATACCACAGGATATATTTAGAGGAAGGTGCTTCTTCCTTATAGAAGATTTTCACATAGAAGTATTTTTGATAGCATGCCTCACTGTTTTTCAATGAGAAAAGAGGTGAGAAATATTGCAGTATTATTCGTTTATGCAATAACAATGGAAAAAAATGATCTGCGAGCCAGGTACATTATAAGGTGTATTATAAGGAGGGATAATGTACATGAGCCTCATTTTGCCCAGCTCAGTCAGGTATGATGTACTGTATTAGCTCTAGTAATGGGTTTGTCCTCTCTCTCTCTCTCTCTCTCTCTCTCGCTCTCTCTCTGCAGGTGTCCCAGAGCTTGGCCAGTTCCACGCCATGAGTGTGGTGGAGTGGACAAATGTGACAACGACTACAGGCGAACAAGTGGAGCTGATCAGGATAAGAAACCCCTGGGGAAGGAGGAGCTGGGCCGGGGTGTGGAGGGAGAGGTGTGGAAGGAAAAAATGCTGAATGATCACATACTAGTCAATTTTTATGTTTATTTTGTGTGTTAAATACCTTATTTTCCATGTGTTATAAATAGATTTGTTATTAGAATTGTAAATATCTGTGTGGATTGATTTAACATACTTAACTAACATGATAATAAGGTTCTTCTCAGAAATTTGCATCTATTTTACTTTTATTAGTAACTGCAGTGCTGTGTGTATCTTTGACAAATGACAGGCCGAAAGTCATTGATTTCCAATGGAGAGCAGTACTGATCATATGTATAGATTTTTAAGATCCTATTTGAACTTCAGATGCATTGAACTATTTAAACTTTTGTGATTAGACTGAATGCAACCTGACCTTATCAAAACTATGATATTATTGAAGAACAAAGCGAGAATTAACAATATTTTTCCACTAAAATGTAAACATTTTTAAACACTATTTCTTTAAAATTAGTGGTTAATGAATAATTAATTATGTCTGAAATAATTATTTAGTTGTTAAATTATAAAAAGTGTTTACTTAGATTGTCTCTAGAAAACCTACTAAAACATATTGGTGGTCATTTGTTTGGAACAATCATACACATATGTTGGCGATAGTGGAAAGGCTGCTTCTGTCTGACTGGTTCTGTCGGTCTCTCTCTACAGCGGATCAGGATGGGCTTCTCTGGAGGCCTCCTGCGCTCAGGCTTTACTGCGCCGCACAGCAGAGGGGGAATTCTGGATGGACGTGACAGAATTCCTGCAGGAATTTGATGAGGTCACGGTGGGCTATCCCATCAGTGTTGCTGGACACCTCCAAAGCATCTACACAGGTATTGGCTATACATTCTTGAGAGCATTTGCATCACCAGACCTTTGCTGTCTTATAAATTATATATCTAGTGAATAATTCGAAGGTTTAAAAATAATAAAGGTAGACATTTATTCAATATTTATATTAATGTGGTACTATATTTCCTTTCATGTAGGAAGCTTTCTAACCCACAGCCACCAGATAAGAGGTCATTGGGTCAAAGGTCACTCTGCAGGCGGTTGCCGTAACAACAGCACTTTTATCAGCAACCCTAAGTTCTGGTTGAAAGTGTGCGAGAGAGGAGAAGTGTTGCTGTCTTTGCTCCAGTACGGACTCCCTGAACCCCCAGCAGAGGGCGGCACTCATCCACACCTCCAGGCCATTGCAATACATGTGTGGAAGGTTAGAGAATCTCAAAACAAACTTTTTTGAGTGCTTGAACATATTACATTATGTCATATGTGATATATAATATATTTTAGGTGGAGAAGAAACACTTTAACCTGGTGCGGACACTGAACAAGCCTCCGCTTGTGTCACACACACATGCGTATGATCGGGAAGTGGTTGTAGACACTCACCTGAATCCTGGTTTTTACCTGCTGGTGCCCAGTACTTTCCTGCAGGGAGCCGAGGGCCGCTTCCTCTTGAGAGTTCACTCTTCCTGCTCTACCTCTCTCAGGTCTCTGCTCAAAGACATACTTACTGGATTGAACGCCTTGTATAGTTCAAAAGTTTGGTGTCAGTAAGATTTTTTTATGTTTCAAAAGAAGTCTCTTATGGTCACAGAGATTGCCATTTTTTTCACCAGAAATGCTGTAAAAAGATATGAAGTATTATTACATGTTATTAACAGATGTTTTGTGTTTTCTATTTTAATAGATTATAGAATGTGATTTATTCCTGTGATGCAAAGCTGAATTACTACAGTCTTTAGTGTCACATGATCCTTCAGAAATCATTCTAATATGCTGATTTGGTGTTTAAGAAACATTTCTTCTTATTATCAGTGTTGAAAACAGTTGTGCTGCGTAGTGTTTAGTGGAAACAGTGTTTTTTTAGGATTCTTTGAATACAATATTCAAAAGAACAGCATTTATTTGAAACGGAAGTCTTTTGTAACAATCTAAATGTCTTTACTGTCTCTTTTGATCAATTTAATACATCCTTGCTGAATACAATTTTTAATTTCTTTTAAAAAAATCTTACAGACCCCAAACTTTTGAACAGTACTGTGTAAATATACTGTATAATAACACCAATTATTAGTGGTCATATTCACACTGCATCTTCATATGCGATTTGATGCAATAACGCCATCTTATTGGTTTAAAATGTCTGTGATTTTCTCTCCAGTGTGATGAAATCAACTCCTCCTCCTCTTCAGCACTGTTCAGAGGGCGAGTGGGAAACCATCAGCTCTAATGGCTCTTGGTCTGTTGGTTCTACTGCTGGAGGAAGTCGCAACTTCACCACACATGGACACAACCCCCGTATACCCCTAACTGTGACCTATGACCCTGGAGGCAACAACGTAAGGGTCACTCTTCACCAAAACAGGCCTGAAAATGCCCTTCATGCCATCGGATTTCATATTTATAAGGTCAGAAATGATTCATTTCTAATAAGTTTCGAGGCATTTATTATATGACTAAACTGTTTAAAAGCTAAAGTGTTTATTGTGCTAAAAGTTTTCAGTTCTAATTATAATTGTTTTAGAAATGATATAGTAATTTAGTATTATTAAGATGTAGGTGTCTAACATTCATTAGTTATTCCTTTTTTTTGGTATGCCTTCATGATATTGTAATGTGTCCAGGTACCTGAGGGTGGTTCTGGCTCCCTGTTAACCCCTGGTTCCATGTGTCCTGTGGTTAGTTGTGTACCTCATGCCCACTCCCAGGAGCTCAGCGTGTTTTGCCATCTACCCCCGGGCGAGTATGTCGTAATTCCCTCCACATACCAGCCGGAACTCAGTGCTCACTTCACGCTTACTCTTCTACGCAGGATACACCGGTAAGCGTTCTGCCTACACTCTATAGTACAGAGCCTCAGCCTCTAAAGAGATTACGATTTTGGTGGAAAAATCGATGCTCTTCTTTCTTGAACACATCAAGAACGCAAAAGCCTTGAAATGTATTTTTTCTTCCTATCTCATATTTTTCAAAGCACCATGTCCCTTAAAGGTGCAGTAAGTGATTTCTGAGAAACACTGTTGATATGTTTTATGTTAAGAAATTGTTGCTGGTTGACATTGAGATATAAATCTTTGGCTCTGATTTAGTGAAGTACTAATGATGTCAACCTCCTCAGGAAAGCAATGCAGAGTGAAGAGCTTCTGGGCCATGCTTTGCAGGAGGTAACAATCGTTCAGCTCATTTAACACTCATGTTCAGATGACATTCAAGCCATGAGCTTTTACCTACTAGGGCTAGTGTAATACATCAATCTATATATAATGCATTAGCAATGATTTTGCAGAAGATCATCATAAATAACATTTATGAATGACAATTATTTTAAACTAGATTTACACTTTTATGTCTTACATAAAACATTTAGAATTTACTTGGAAACAATGGTTCCTCAATTTGAAAAAATAAATAAAAACCCACTTTGGTTGAAACTTCACTTCAGATATAGATATCATAAGTTTAATTGTAATGTATTATTAAATATGAATAATATTGACATGTATTTATACATGTTTCCCCCCAGCCTGCTAAATAACTACTTATTTGCTTTATTGTGTGTACCGATTCTGTAATTGACAGTTCTGTTTTTTGTTTTACTTCCACTTCTCTCCACAAGTAGTTTCATGAAAGCTAATGTACCATTAGTTTTGTAATATCCCTCTTCTCTCTTTCTTTTTCATCTCACAGGTCTCCTGTATCTCTGTGATGAGATGACAGTCTGGGGAAGTGGATCAGATGCCCATGTTGAGATTAAATCTCACGAGAGGGTGTGTGGCATGAAGCCTGAGCATAGCCTCGTCCACTGGGCAGATCTCTAATGGGAGCCACTGGTGCATATCACTCACCTCAAACAACTACCAAAAGCCATCGGCAGTGGATAAATCATGGTATATAACATGTAGGCATTTGTCACAATGGTCGCAAGGATTCTTGGCCTATTAATATAGCATTCGCTGATGTGTGTGCAACTTTGAATGTGGCCAGAATTTGTGTGTTGGAACAGAACGATTTTATAAAATTATTGTAATATCTTTTGTTTTTCTGTGATGTACTTTAAATATGTACTGATACCAGATTTATTTATTGTGAATGATCACAGATTTATAATTAATGATCTTATCTTTAGGTTTTTGTCCAAAGCAAAGGTGAAAATAATCAAATTAGAAGTACCTTTTATTTTTGAGTGTTTCGTTTACTAGATTATCTAAAAATAGGCATTACCATGTGATTATTCAGTATAAACACTTTGTTGGATTTCCAGCTAAAATTTGTATTACTTGATATTTAAGGTAACTGTGATAGATTGATCAGAAAGAGAGAAAAGCAAAAAGAACCAGGGATCATTAGAAAAACAAGGATGCAGAGGATGAATAAATATGGGGGTATTATTGGCAAAAGAAGGGTAGACATTGATTGAATAAAGGGTGTGCGGCTCTACTGAAGCTCCAGCTCTCTCTGAAGTGTGCCGCAGAGTTTGAGCCCCTTACACAGGCGCTGCCCGTCGGCCTCTGTGAGCGCTAATTGTGTGTGTGTGTGTGTGTGTGTGAGTGAGAGAGGGTCCGCAGGCCTGTTAGTGCCGCACTAGTGACAAACTTACGGTGTCACTGCCGCCCTGATCCAGCCCTTGGAACACGCTGCACAATGATTTGCTATGTGACTCAAATACTGTTGTGAGCCTTTCCTCCTCATGTGCGTGTCTATTATATCTATAGAAATATTCATTAAAGCTGCAGTCCGGCGTTTTTCCTCTTTGTCGCCATCTCTGTTTGAAATCTGTAACTGCAGTTATTCGCGGAATTATTAACTTTGCGTGAGTTGTACATCGGCATGAAACAGCGCGGATGAACACACTGTTTTGAGGAGACTGCGCGTCTGTCAGTCACCGCGACGGTGTGGATACTGACAAGTAGTCATAGTGCTATGAAATAAACGGTTTATGAACTGAATCCCTGTTATGCATAAACGTGTTTTACATAATACAACTCTAATAATTTTTGGGAAAAGGATAATTTTCACTTTACCGATCTGATTCAGATCCAATTCTTGACAATAGAGGAGGCGGGTTTGGTGTTCTTGGAGTAGAGGTGATTTGCTCCCCCAGACTCATAGCTAGCACAAAATAATTCATATTTACCATAATAGCAAAACGAAAAAAACCACATCAAAGGAAACTCCGTAACTGAATTAAGCGAACAAGTGTGTTACTGTAACGCGATTGAACTATTGAAAAGTCTTAATTGTCCAACAGAAAAAAGCCGTTTCTGCGTCCGTTTTGAACCCCTTCAAATATCACGGAGTTCACGCCACCTTTCAAAAGCCCTGCCAATGTTAATCCTTGTTTTCGCGTGGGCCCGGTTGCAATCTCTTTTTTTCTCTACCCACTCCGAAGTCCGAATTCTCTTGGGTTTTACCACGGGTGAATCTCGAGTTGTCACTGGTGGTTGTCGTTTGAACCTTTCTGGATCCGCCATGAGTTTTATTTGAAGAGCTGTGAGAACAGGCTAAAAGCTTCCAACTCCAACATCCGCTCGCGCAATATAGCCTACTTGCCGGGACTCCTTCTTTATGTGTACAGATGTTACGTAATGACGCAAAGACATGCTCGAATTTCCCGCTGAAATCCACCATTACCACTGGAATTAAAATCATTATTACAAGCTTACCGTTTTGAATCGAGCAAAGGTAAGCAGATATTTTTGAACACTGGCTGGTTATGTTTTTTTTTTTTAATTATTATTATTTTGGATAATTTTTAACCCAAAAAAGCTTTAAATTATTTTGAATTTAAATACTTGAATCCTACTTTATTTAAATGCTTTGCAAATCATTCTTAAACAAATAGAATCAATTTTGATTGCATATAAATGAGATGTCTATACAGCTTTCTTGTATAAACAACTCATTTCTATTAATATTTTATGTAAAAAGAAAATGTAGCATCTATTCGCCAATGACTCCTCATGCTCAACATTACAGTACATGGCATTACTTGACCATTATTAAATTCTTTGTGTGTGTGTGTGTATATATATATATATATATATTACAATTGAAATATTTTTTATATATATAAATAAAAAAAGATTTTCCTTTTCTTTTAAGTAGGCCTTCTGTCATTGTGGGGAAAATGCTTAATTTACTAATTAATGGATAACCTTTAGCCAACCTTTAGCTTTGTTTTTTTGTTGTTGTTTTTACATTTGCTATCGACCAACATGTTTAATAGTTTAAAAGTTTATAAGATTCACAGTCCCACTCTGCAACAAAATACAGATATTCACCAAGTGAACAGCGTGCGCGTCACCCACCACGGTACTATGCGCGCGCCCGCCAACACCACTAGCGCGCCGCCGTTGCTGCGGAATTGACGGGGCTGCCGTCGGCGCGAGAGCGGATATAGACACTCACCTAGAAAATAATGAACAACAAATTTGACGCGTGAGTAATAAAAACAACCCAGCACGTTTGCGGGGGTTTTGTTGTGCGTGAATGCAAACGCATGCGTTTCAAGCGTCTCTTTAACGCGGAGAGAGAGAGAGAAAAGGGAGAGGTGGGAAAGAGGTGTGTCTAGAAGCTTTGGCATGGGCTGGGAGGTCACTATGTTTAGTTGCATGGTTGGACTCCTACGTTTTTGTGGCCAGATGGATTGTGTTTTAATGCACGCGGTGAATGCTGCATGCAAATGTCCTCTTATAGGGGCAGTTCTGCGTGCACAGACAGGGCCTCCAGGCCGAGGACGGATCACCGGGTTAGGCGTGTGTGTGTGAGCAGCGGGGGCAGGTGCTCTGCGACCCGGGCTCAAACTCTTCAGCCTGCTGGAATGACATGTGGGGCTGTAGGCTGCTTATAAACATGCGAGGCGTTCTGCATAAGCGAAGCACGCTATACATGGCACGTGGACACAAAACTACAGCAGATAATCATCTGTTACAAAACCAGCTTACTTTATTATGTATGCAAACTTTTCATGCTCAACCACTGAGCATTATAAGCGCAGATTCAAATAAGATATAGTTTAGTCTGTTTCTGTAAACTCAGACATGGCCTCTGTGTAATAAAGATGACGATTATAACATCCTCAGGAAAGTACAGTGGATGTTACAAAATGTACAGTGGCAGTATGGCACTGAAATTCATGTACATTAACATGTTTCTTCAAAATAACTTTCATGGTACTTTTTTAAAAGCGTACTATGTAAATGTGCTTGTTATACAGTAGTCAACATTTAAAGTGGATCAAAACCTTTCATCAAAGTTATACATGCATTTTGAACAATACCCGTTCTTGTCTTAGGACAAGTTGATGAACGTTTTTGATTCACTTCAAATGTTGACTACTGTACATGAAAATAAAGCAAAAAAAGAAGTGTACTATATATATATATATATATATATATATATATATATATATATATATATGAAATTTTAAGCTTGTATACATATTTATCTTATATCCTTTATAACACTTTTCTGATACTTAAGCTTTATATAAATGACACTAGAACATAAATGTATACTGTATACACACACACACACATATATATATATATATATATATATATATATATATATATAGTTTTGAGTTGTCTTTTTTTTCAGTTGGAAGCCACTGCATGTGCTTTAGTTCCTGATTGAATTATGTATTATTGCTCTGATTGAAGCCACAGTAATAAATAACACATTGTGGTTGAGTGAAATTGAGAGTTTTGTCTCCATTTAAGCCTGAAAGATGATGACAGTGGAGATCACGACCAGGACAACTGCTCACCCAAAGACGGGGAGAAGGAAAAAAATGGCGAAGAGGAGAAAGACTCAAACACTACCAAGAGAAAGGTATGTAGATGGATGGCAGACGGACAGAGCAGTAATTAACAGTAGATAACTGTGCTCTACTTCTGCAGGCGGTGGTCCCAGGGGCCGGCGAACACCCTCTTCAGTACAACTACTCGTTCTGGTATTCTCGCCGCACACCAGGACGGCCGGCCAGCACACAGAGCTACGAACAGAACATTAAACAGATCGGCAGCTTTGCTTCGGTAACATGCATGAAAACTCACATGAACATTCAGACACAGGCACAGTGGGGGTTGAAGTTAGACTGCCTTACTGTAGGTCACATGACTGACAGTTCAACAGCTGTTTTGTGTTTGTAGGTGGAGCAGTTCTGGCGTTTTTATAGTCACATGATCCGACCGAGTGATATGACTGGTCACAGCGATTTCCATTTGTTTAAGGAAGGAATCAAACCCATGTGGGAGGTGAGTTTGGTCAGATTACATTCATGCAAGCAGCTTTTCTAATGACAGATAATAGAATTTCTATTGTATTGTATTGTATAGGATGATGCCAATAAGAGTGGAGGTAAATGGATCATTCGGCTACGTAAAGGCCTGGCATCACGCTGCTGGGAGAATCTGATTTTGGCCATGCTGGGTGAGCAGTTCATGGTGGGCGAGGAGATCTGTGGGGCCGTTGTGTCCGTTCGCTTCCAGGTACTGCCGTTTACTTTGTAGGAAGAGAATTGATTGTATGCTTGGATCATTGTGGTTTGCTATTGCTGTGACCTCACATGAGTGACAGGTTGCCCCCCCCTCACGCCAGTGAACACATCATAATAGCAATGTTCTGTATTGAATAAATATTTGTGTTTTTGTTTGAAGGAGGATATAATTTCTATCTGGAATAAGACAGCCAGTGACCAGGCCACCACTGCTCGCATTAGAGACACTTTACGCAGAGTCCTCAACCTGCCTCCTAATACCATTATGGAGTACAAAACACACACTGACAGCATCAAGTGAGTCACACACACATTATACACTACAGTTTAAAAATGTGGGCTCAGTAAGACTTTTTTTTTTTTTTAAATGTAATGTTTTTATTCAGCAAGGATAAATTGTTTAAAAGCAACAGTAAAGAAATGTATAATATTGCCAAAGATTTCGATTTTAAATAAATGCTGTTCTATTCATCAAAGAATCCAGAAAAACATTTTTGTATTATGGTTTTCATGAAAAAATATAAAGCAGCACAACTGTTTTCAACATTGATAATAATAAGAAATGCTTCTTGAGCATCTAATCATCATATTAGAATGATTTCTGAAGGATCATGTGACACTGAAGACTGTAGAGAGTAATGATGCTGAAAATTCAGCTTTGCCATCACAGGAATAAATGACATTTAATACATTTTACATTTAAAATGTATTAAAATAGAAAACAGTTTATATATATATATACTGTATATATAATAAATACAGCCTTGATGAGCATAAGATTTTTTTTAAAAGCATTAAAAAAAAATCTTACCAACCGCAAAATTTGGATTGATAGTGTATGTGGATAAAGTATTAAATAGTAAAAACTGTTATAAGTCTATCAATTACAATAAATATAGAGTTATATAGGGGAGAGTGGGGAAAATGTGTCAGTTGTGGCGCTTTTCCATTGCATAGTACCGCTTGGGGGGTTTTCCACGGTGTACAGTACCTAATACCTGCTACTTTTTTTTAGCACCAACTCGGTTGAGGTTCCAAGTAAGCCGTACCAATACTAAAATGTGACGTGTAAACGATGCAGGTCACTGATTGGTCAGAGAGAATCGTCACTACCAGCATCATTGGATTTGAGACACGAGACACCAAACCTACTAGGTTTAAATAGTCAGCAACAGCCACTGCAGTATCATTTGTTCGCACTACTTTTTTTATTGACTTGATTTAAACAACCGTCGCACGCAACTTGAAAAAAGAAATGGCTGTATCGTAGTCACGGCAGTAGAGGCGGCGCAACTATAACGATCAGTCTATAATCCCAGGCCCACCCACTTTGAAGCGGTACTAAACTTCAGTGGAAAAGCAAACCGAGCCTGTGCATAAAGCTTGTCATGTGACCATCATACCATATATCTTTGTGAGATGCATACATTTACTACAGTTTTAAGTCAAATTATGCATTGGTTTTTTTGTTTGTTTTTATTTGTAGTATCGATATACTTGATAGTATTAATTTATGTTGTGTGTGTGATCTTTTAGAGCTTGGGAGGATTTCCATGGTCTAGTGAACGCAAGTGGAGGCCGCTAGTTTTTCATCCGGAGTGTGTGACGGGTATAAACTCACGACACATAATCACTCACTGGAACTGCTCAGTTCTCATCAGGAGATTTTACATTCGCTCCCATCATGTTCATCACTGTGTAAAAGTGTTACTTGTTTCTCCTCATCTAGATTACCAAATTCATTTTCCCACGGAAGAGGACATTTCCAAGGAGGATAACCTGAAATCGATCTGTTTTTAAAAGGAAAAACAAAAGGGACGTCATGAAAAGAGTCAGCATGAGACATTTTTACTATTGAAGACTTCTGGCTTATGTTTTTATAATCATCCAAACACCACATCACCTGAAAACTCTCACAGAAGAAGATGGAGCCAAATCATCAACATGCGAACGAATGTTTTCCAGTCAGCCATTAGGCTGAGCTATCAGAGCGGGACCGAATAGTTCTGCCACTGTGACATGAACTAATGGCTGGAAACTGCCACCGTTTTCCGAAAAGAAAAACAACATGCCTTTGTGTAGTACAGTCACGTTTACCTGAATTATCATGTTAATAATAAAGTCTCGTGAAGACGGCCCAAGCAGGAAGACAGAATTCATCTAGGTCACATTATTTACCAATGAGGTTGCAGATTGTTGGGAATATTTTACTATAGTGCAGTATTTTAGCTACAGTGTTGTTGTTTTAACATAGAACTGTTGTACAAAAAAAAGAATTATATTTCTAAGCGTATTTGGAGAGATCTATAATGACAAACGTTTTATTTCTCTTGAGTTTGTGAGTGTAAACCCAAAGGACAGTGCCCTACCAGGGATGGGTGCCATGCTGCCTGATTCACTGTGCCTGGCCTTCGCCTCCTGCAAAACACTGATTTCCAAGATCGCTCAACATCCGCTGGAGGAGTCGACACTGGAGAAACGACTCTATCATAGGACTTAAAGCCCTGTTTTAGAAATCATTCAGACATGCTAACTAACAAGCACTGATGTTGGGGATAATGGGGGCTGTGTATCAACACCTGCTTTATACTGCCTGAAATTCAGTGCTGGTGCTGGACAGTTGCATTTGAGGTACATAAAAAAAAAAATTTGAAAGGTTGTTTTTAAGTATGATTGATCATAGCAATAAATGTTGATTATGCATCTGCTGCTAATTTTTACCCTGTGGTGTGACTCTGTTGGTAGTTTTTGCATTAATATAATTTAAAGAACATTAATTGGATATACAGCCCTACTGATAATACCTGGACTTTGATTTCAGAAAGTTTCCACTTACTGGGGATTGAATCTGGACTTTTTTTTAGCTCTTAACTATCCAAAATATGTTTTCCAGTAAATTATTGTTACAAATAGGCCACTCCAAACTAAAGAGTCTGTTAAAGGGTGAAGGTCCTCCATTATGTACCTTACGCAAGAGTCCAAAATTTTGGCATCATTTCATGCTTTTCATTAATTCTTCTAGGACTCTTTACGATTTTGTTGATTCATTTGAAAAGATTTGAATGAAGTGAGGCCAAATTTAGTAATAGATTGTTTTTATTATCAAATATCAACTTTACAAACCTTTTGAACAAAAAAAAAGTATTATTTTTTTCTGTTCATATTTTAACCTATTTCCCGTCATGAAAATAGCCACGGAAGCTGGCATGGTGTTAAATTATAAACAAACAAATATAGTGCATTGAACATTTAACCCTGTAAGACAATTCATTTTTTTTAATGGGTTTATTTAATGTTTAGACAATATTATTTTTTTGTGAGTATCATAGTTATAATATGTATGATATAGGAGAATACGGAGCTCATACTTGAGATGGAAAAAACACCTCAAATTTATTCAGAGGCCCAAACCGAGCCAACACATGCAATTTGTTACAGTTGCTGTAATTTATATGGCCAAAAAGTAAGATAAAATTCTGATAGCTGGTAAATTAATGAAATATTTATAACAATATAACACTATTTACAGTATAGTTGTCAGTCACTCAACAATATGTCTTAGTAAAATATTTAGCATTATTTAAATGCTTAGTTTTATGATCAAAGATCTGTAGTTTTTATTGTGAAACATAATGCAATGCAATACAATGGTAATTGAAAGATATACAAATAAACAAACGTTCCCCAAAAGCCTCTTTAAAAAAAGTTGCTAGTAAGTGTTCATCTTGAAATATTTACTAACAATACAAAAAGTTATTCTTGTTTACTTTATTAAAATCATTAAAGATTCTAGAGCAAAATGATACCACAACCTGTACATTAGAATTACATTAAAAGGACTTGTACTTGCTAGAAAAGTATGAACTATCAGACGACAGAAGGCATGTAGTAGATCGTGTACAGAACAACAGGTTTTTCAGCAAAGTTCTGATCATGTTGATAATTTAGAGGCCGTAGGAATGTGTGTATTAAATATGAAACTATAGGGTTAATATTATGTTCTGTGCAAATTAATACTCAACATTTAAATGCTATTTCAGTGTGTTTAGTTTATAGAGGTGTAGAGAGGCTCTGTACAGGGATTCTTGATGTGCACTACACTGTCCAGCTCAGATGCGATTAGATCAGTTTGTTACGCGTCACCATAGTTTTACCATAGTTCTTGGGTTCACACTCCACTTGAGAGGTAAAGCAGATGTCTTTTATGTCCCAGAAGATATGCCATTTCCACTTAGCTCATCTCAAAAAACATATGATTCTGCAAACAGAAAAAGATCAATGATGAAGCTGTTACATATTAATATACAAGCATCTGTGTGGTTGGCAGCTTACCAGCAGGAAGGTAGCAGCTAGTAACAGCACTTTGGTGTTCAAATTCATTCCTTGAGGTACTGAGAGAAAGAGATGTTTTTAATAGTCACTCCTGAAGCTGAATTCAAAATAGTCACACTATTATCAAAAAAAAGAATTTTTGTTGTAAAAGAAACCACAATTATTCTAGCCATTAGTCTGTCTATCAGCTATATATGCAGGCCTATAACCTATAGCCTACTGTATGCTTCTCTGAGTGAGAATGCTGGTCTATATTAGTAAAACTATACAGATAGCTGGCTTGCTAGGTAGCCAGATAGACGGATGGATAGATAGATAGTTGACTATCGAAATAATAAATTCTTATATTTTTAACTTTTCTATTAAAGGGGTGGTTGATTATGATTTCCCTTTTTTTAATTTTAGTTAGTGTGTAATGTTGCTGTTTGAGCATAAACAACATCTGCAAAGTTAAGCTCAAACTGTTGTAGCTCCGCCCCCTGTGCTTGGAGCAGCAACTCATTTGCATTTAAAGGGACAGACACAAAAACGGTGCGTTTTTGCTCACCCTCAAAAAGGGACAATTTTAACATGCTATATAAAAATATCTGTGGGATATTTTGAGCTAACACTTCACATACACACTCTGGGGACATCAAAGACTTATTTTACATCTTGTGAAAAGGGCATTATACCACCCCTTTAATCAACGAATCAATGTTTTTAACACTATTTATTACACTATTATCAGCACTATTTCTAGGTCACATTGTCATGCTGATTACATAATGTGTGACGAAATAATAAAAAAAAAAATAAAAAAAAAGGTAAAATAGAAGAATTTTCACAAGTACACCACATGATATGATTGAGGATTTGAATCTTACCATCCAGTCCAAAATACTCATGATCCATGTTACATTCCTCACGAAATCCAGGCCACCTCTTCCATATGCGCCCAACACTCTCACCAATAGTGGAAACCACCTGATGCCCCAATAAATGAGAAACGAGTATAATGGGCACAGTAAAAGCTGGGCGATGCAAATGGTCTGCTGGAGGGTTTCTGACCTGAAGCTCTTGCTCAGAAAGACATCGTATATTACAGCAGGAGCCCAGGATCCTCACAGCTGAGATGCCCTCGGAGTCACACACCTCGAAATAAGGCGTGAACATACTCCACCTGACAAACACCTCAGGGATTATACACACTCTTTCTCTGGACTGTTAGGCCTAGTGGATGTTCAGTTGTGTGATATTATAGCCTGTTATGACCTGATGGTCTTTGTTCATGGCTGTCCTGAGGAGGAGGTCATGTTGTTGGTTTCGTACCACAAAGTTCAGCACATCTCTCCCTATTCAATCCGGGAGAGGTTACTGGAGGGTTTTTACACTGACGCAATTAGTTGATTCACAATGGTGACCTTATCTGACCCTGCAGGATAGTTGGCATCATGATGAAACATGATGTGGATGGCTTTGTCTGCATAATAGATTTACAGTATGGAGTTTACCTCATCCATTACACAACAGTTAGATACGGTCGACTAATTTAATTGGACAAGCGGAATTCCAAGAGTGTTAACAAACACTGGGACGTTCATATCTGAATATTCAACTTTGCTCTCATGGTAATCCACCCACCCCTGAACATCAATTTAAAACTGCAGTTAGTTGTTTTACATGTCGATCGGGTGACTTTTTTCTAAGTAGGTGATTCTTGCAGTTTAAAAAGTATTATTTTTAACTGAACCCCTTTGACATAATATGTTTTCTTGAAGTACCCCCTTAAATTTTAAGTTAATATTTCAATAATTTTCAATAACAGCACATTTGCATGTTATGTAATATAATGTATATTATTATTTTTTACTCTAAATAGTGTATAAAAACGAAGATGAAAATATATTACCATTGTAATAATGCTATTGTACTTTTAAATTAAATATTTAGTTTTAATAATTATATGAATGATTTCATTTTACACTACAAGCTACAATAGTAATATGACTATTCTTCACTTTCAAACATTAAATCAGTGTTATTTTAGTATCACTGACATCCTTTTTTTAGTTATTTTTTATTTTAGTTATTTTTATTAATTTTATTGTTTGTTTTTAACAAATTTATAAGTGATTGTTTTAAAAAAAATGTGTTTAGTTTTTACTTTAAGTGTTATTGTTAGTTATTTTTAAACTAAAACTAAAATAAGTTAAACTAAATGAAAACAAGAAAGCTGATAGCTGAAATAAAATAGGTTTTAGGTTTTTTAGATTTCATTTTCAGTTAACAAGTAAAAAACTTGTTTTTTTATGGATTAAGTTGAGCAAAATAACCGTGTTAAACCCTTGAGCTTTTATTTTTGCGTAACAAATAAAAGGAGACCTTTCTGTTTCTGTTCAGTTGTAGTTTGTTCTTACAAATCTAGTCAAATGTGGAACAACTATGTCCACAAAAATGTTGTGATTTTAAATACATTTTTAGATTTTTTTGTCTAACTATGAGACAAAGATCTGGTTTGCTGTTGATGACTACCTTTGGTGAACCGTCCCAATAAACTCTCTCTCTGGTGTATAGGCCCTTATTTCCATCAGGCAGCAGCCGAGCCAGCACATCTCTGCTCTCAGGGGCCTTTCGAACCGGAAGACGCAATCTGCGTTCTTATCAAAGCCTTGTAGTGAACAGGATCGAGCCGGACCACAGCATTGCATACAAACGCATGAGCTCTCTAACAGAGATGGGAACACAAAAGATGGGTTTTATGGTGTAAATCAGTTGTGATATAGTTGTGTTCAAAGTTTAGACGTGGCTGTTTCGGTGGCTTCAACACTGTAAATAAGAGTAAAATCATCGTAAAGTGCCCCAATTATGCTTTTTGGATATTACCTTTCATGTAGTGTGTAATATAGCTGTTTAAATGGTCTGCAAAGTTTCAAAGATCAAATTGCTCCCAAAGGAAAGAACCATGCCTGAAACAAGTCGTCAGTAATTCCATCCTTACTTCCTGCACTAACCTGTGTAGGTTTGTAACACATTTGCATAATGCCAGTCTATATGCCCGTGAACAACGTCTACTTTGACCCTTAAACATTGACTGGGCCATCTGACCAATCAGAGCAGAGCAGGCTCTCGGAAAGGAGGGGTTTAGAGAGACCGAATCCTTTACAGAGCCGTTTAAGACACTGTGAGAAAAGAGGTGATGCTGCAGTCAGTGGCGGAGCCAGAGGGGGGTCCGGGGTGGCACTGGACACCCCTGACATGCGATTGGCCACCCCGGGTGCCACCCCAAAATTTTATTTGCTACTGGCAGTTGCTGATGCTGATTTAAAAAAAAAAAAAAACGTTCGCCGGCACCGCGGCGCGCGCAGTTTTCAAACGGTCGAGCAGAGGACGAGAGATGGTTGCAAGATACCGAACTTCACCGAATAGGAAAACATCATATTTGAAGTAAGCTTTTAAGGTTTAGCATCAGGGTGGTTTGCTCCCAATAGCCTACATTAGGCCGCCTAATACACGCATATACAGTACCTTGCCGTGTGTAGTACGTTACACAAATGTTCTAGCTAATGTGAGGATAGGAGATCAAAACGCAGGCAAAGAAGAGCAGAAACAAGCGATATCATAATGCGATCACTATAGGACTATGAAGCTTTATGGGTGTAGGTTGTTGATGGACTCGATCTACTGTGTTTTGATCATCCTTATGAATCTTATCTAGATGTAGTCTTTGATAAAAATGCGATTTTCTCAGCTTTTTGCTCATGTTGCTTTTTATGAAACTTGCTAACATTCAAGTGTTGCTTAAAAAAAAAAGACGCACGAAGCTAGAATAACATTATTTTTTTGTTTTGTTTTAAAAGCACAGGGTTTGTTCTTTCTTTTGGTATGTTCAGATATTCATACAACAAAATATTCTAGGGTGCCATGAAATTGTGAAAATTACCAAAACCACATTGTTTTTACACTGGCGAGAAAGAGTTAAATGTTGGTAATTGGATGATGATTAGAATATGAATATGATTGGAATCATATTTTAAATTTGTCATATTTTTGAACAGGGTCAATTAAACATGAAAAGAAAGGGAGAAATATCAGAGTTATTTTAAAAGAAGCACACACATAGTCCAGTCATTTTATGAAAAAAAGGTTGAACAAATTGCAATAGAAGCAAACTCAACAAAATAATTTTGTATCCTCATTATGTCCTGAGTAAGGAAACAAAGTCCCTAAGAATCCCATTTGGGGAAAGTTTCGAAATCTGTTTCTGGGGATTCACTTTTTATTTTACTTACCTTTTGTCTTCTGCATTCTCCTTACTCTTGTCTCCTGTTCTTCCCTTAGACTCGTCCCCCAGAAACAGTCGCACAGACCCAGCCCCAAACCCCATCTCTTAATAATTAAAAAAGGCTGGTTTCTAAAGTACTTCTTCCTGCCTCTATGTATTAATGCGCATGGGTAGCCTAAATGGGTTCCATTCAGACTTTAACATTAAGTATTTTACTGTTATGTGTCAACAAGATTCAACAAGACACTTTCACCTGGCTAGACCCAATGTTTAGATCTGTTGTGGTATTTATGCAAATTAGCACGTACGTAATTAGATTATGCACCATCTTTTGTTTGTCCATCTTAACAAACCATTTAAAAAAAACTTGGAATACATTTTTGTTTGTCTTGATGCAAGTAATCAACTCAGTAATTTTCATGGTGATATCTAAAGGTTAAACGTTTTACCCTATTCTCGTAAGAAAAAGAATGAATAGGCGTATGAATAGGCTATATTTGTTTTTTTTTCCCTAAACTTTCCCTAATGGGATTCTTTTCCTTACTCAGGACATATTGAGGATACAAAATCAGTTGAGTTTGCTTGTTGCAATTTGTTCAAGGTTGACCCCCATTTTGGCTTAAAATGACTGGACTAACAGGCAGATCAGGTGCAAACAGACCCCCCAGCCCTTGCATCACCACTGGCTAGTCAGAGTCAGTGTGGTCCGACTTCAGAACCAGCAAGGTCAGAGCATCTACCAGACACAGGCAGTCAATCACATGCCCAATTCAGGAATTTAAGTTGAGATGATTTTGCCAGATTAAAAGGATAGTTCACCCAAAAATGAACACACACAAAAAAAAATTATAAATTAAATAATTAAAATTAGAATTATTATAAATTATTATAAAGAAAGAATTATGTTGTATTTAATCTTCCCAAGATAAGATTTTATATGATGGGCAATAAAATTGTTTAACTTTTTCAAGGACATGTCTGCTTGATGCCTGCTGTATCTAATAAAAGATAAGATAAAATAAAATAAAAAATATATATATTTTTTTGGTAAATGTGAGTTTTTTTGTAAATAAATGCAGCAGTTCATAACAGACACATGCAGTATCTTATCTACTTGGTGCTTCAGCTTTGTTTTCTGCAAATATTTTGGATGTTCAACACTTATAGACACAAACAGAGTGACCCAATTCCTTCCACAAGCTTTTCCACTGTGTGTGTGTACTGTGTACCCCCGAAAGTAGCAGTGGCCACCCCATGTATAAAACTCTAGTTCCGCCACTGGCTGCAGTGAACATTATGAGACAATTAAAGTGTTTTTTGACCTTGCATGCATGTAAACCCGTCGTTCAAAACAAAATGATAAACGATTAAAATAGCATAATATGAGCACTTTACAGAATGATATGAGAATTAGAAAACTGCACATATCCTGTGTCTCATATTTACCTTCAACAGCCACAAAGAGCTGATCACTGGTTTCTGTGGAGATGCTGTATGTTCTTCGGGCGACACACTGTGGACCTGAGACATTACACAAATACTGAATAAACCTCCATTAAACCGCTTTATATTTACACAGGAAATTGTATTCTGTGAGTATTTCAAACCACGTCCAAGCTATTCCACATTTAATTAAGAAAAAAAACTCCAGTAGTGGACAAAAGTGATGTACATATTTGTTGGGATATTTGTTTTTTGTTTTTTGACCCTACAAGGTCAATTAGACGATCAAAATTCAAGGGAAATATTTCATTTTTCAAATATTTTTCAAGGAAAAACAAAACACGAAACTTCATGGTTAAGGTATTTGTCTTACAAAATTATTTGGCAAAAAAGCAAACTACAGCTACAGGTTTAATTTTACTATGCATACAAAAATGCATAGGAAAACAAAACACTCACAAACATACACTGACTACAACATAAAAAACGTATCGTTGATTCGGTCTTGTTTTTGTATGTGTTCATAACTTCTTTGTATGCCAGCCTGGTCAGCGCAATTAATTATGTGAAAGAAAGAAAACAACTGACTCCAAGCAAAATTATGTAATATGATTACAAAATCTTTAGCAACTAAAGGGTGAAGGTGTAAATTTTCCTTTTTTCCCCCTAATTTTCACTTTTGACCACTACTGAATATTGGATTTATTAATCACAACAGTGTACACAACAATATATTTTTAAAGATGATCTATATGGGCGATAGCAAAAAATATTATTTAATTATTATTATTTACTTCAAAATAATTTTTTTATTTATTTAAATCATTCAATGCTGATTTAGTGCTAACGTAATAATTGTGCTGCTTAATATTTTTGTGGAAATAATTTTTTAGAGGATTCTTTGAAAAATAGAAAGAAAACAAACAGCCTTTATTAGAAATAGAAATCATTCGTAACATTACAAATGTCTTTACTGTCACTTTTAATAAATATATGCATCCTTGCAGAATAAAAGTCTTCCCTTCTTTAAACAAACATCTTACCCCAAACTTTTAAACGGTAGTGTATTTCCATTATCTTAATCATTTATAAATAATAATATAGAATTCTAACAGTAATATAACAATAATAACAGATCATGTCTCATTAAAATTTATATATTATTTATAATAAAAATCAATCATTTGCTGTTTGAAGAGATTAGACAAAATGTCAGAAACTTTGAACGTTTTTGTTACGTCACATTTTAAAATACAATTTCTTTCTTTTTTTCATGAAAAACAGCCGACTGTTTTTTTTATTGATATTTATAGATGTTTTATTCACCTTGTAGTTCAGGTCTGGCATTAATGTGGAGTCTCGTGACTGTTCTCAGAACAGACAGTTTTCCCAGTCTTTTCCCGCCGGGTCCCGCGTCCTCTCCTCTCCTGTCTGTAGACCCGAGCTCAGCTGTGAGGTCCTGGCTGTCTGGAGCAGGTCCAATCCGTCTGTGGAAAGCTCTGAAGAGCATGTCAATATGTCTCTCTCTTTCCAGACCAAAGGGAAGAGGCTGAGCGGTCACAGATGGGAAGGCCTGAGAGAGAGAGAGAGAGAGAGAGAGAGAGAGAGAGTGAGGGCGTGAGTGAGTGAGAGAGAGAGAGAGGGGAGAGTGAGTAAGAGAGAGAGAGAAAGAGAGAGAGAGAAAAAGAGAGAGAGAGAGAGAGTGAGGGAGAGTGAGTGATAGAGTGAGAGAGAGAGAGAGGGAGAGTGAGTGAGAGAGAGAGAAAGAGAGAGAGAGAGAGACAGAGAGAGAGAGAGAGAGAGAGAGAGAGTGAGGGAGAGTGAGTGAGAGAGAGAAAGAGAGAGAGAGTGAGGGAGAGTGAGTGAGAGAGAAAGAGAGAGAGAGAGGTAGAAACACTGCATTTGAAATTCAAAGCAAATATTTGTCAAATGTCAATGAAAATCAGTGAGAATTGCCCTTTGCAACCAATTTTATTTTTATAATACAATGCAGTTTTGTGTGAAACAGGAAATTAAATGAGAAACACCAGACAAAGGTGTTCACTAAAACAGTGTGTTAATATTTTGTTTTAGAAGTCTTATTCTTTTCTGCATTTCACTCCTGATCCAGCTTGTTTCCCAATCTAGCTTTCAAATAAATCTGGCATTGTATATTATAAACATTATCAAATATTACTGACAAATTATTTATGCATTTCATAACCATATTCATTTCATAATACTTGCAACCAGTTTTTAGATAACTATAAAAAAATTGCAACAAACTTAAGAAAAGGGGGGAATGAACTAACTAAATATAAAAATAGCTAAAAAATAATAATAAAAACATTATTTAAATGTATTTTGCGAGGAAACATTTTATTTAATGACATATTTTTATTAGTATTACTTAAAATATATCCAACATTATTGATATTGTTTAATAGCATTGCTTAATAAATATTAAATATCAAATTAATATTAAGACTGATTTTACAGTAAAATACCAGAAAATAAATAAGGTAAGGTTATTTTTTGCGAACAGCATATTTAAGGAAACCATAAAAATAGCAACAAATTTAAGAAAAGAGGGGAAATGAAATAATAGCGGGTAATATCCCCCGCTATATATATATATATATATATATATATATATATATATTTATATATTTATATATTTATTTATTTATTTTTTTCATTCACTGTTTTTTTTTTAACTAAATTTGATTTTTTTACTGCTCTATTTGATCATTTGTTATTGCTGTTCAGTTCATTGCATTTTGATGTTCATGTCATGTAGTTTTACTTAATATGTAATATAACTGTTCATTTCTGTTCTGTTACAGTTAGTAACTGACATGTTGATTAAAATTGTAGAATTATATTAAAACCAGATGATTGAAATAAATGATAAAATCTAAAGACTCCAACATTTCTCTTTGTAACATCTTGCTCAGGTTTGATTCTAATCATAATGTAACATTATTGAAAACTTTTGTCAGTACAGAAAATGCTAAACTTTTTTGTTTTGTTATAATTGTGATTTTATAATATTTAGATATGAATCCAAATGGGAAAACTTGTGAAAAGATATATTTAGATTTGTCAAAAATAGCAAATAGCATACAGTGGAGCTCTATAGCCATCTAATGGTTAAAGTGATTTTTTTTTTAACTGCATTTTCCAAAAATGGCCAAAAATCTTACATTAAACCATGTAAAATTATCCTTGTTATCTCCATGAATGAAAGTTAGAAATCTGTGTCTTTTATAAAGTGAATTTTACATAAAATGCTGTTTTTTTGTAAAAAGCCTACTTAAATAAATATTTATTTATAGAAATTGAAAAGATATCATAAATCCTCCAAAAACTGCACAAAGGTTGAGTAAAAACATTAATAAACAGAGTAAAATTACATTTGTAAAAAAAAAAAAAAAAAACTTTTATTCTGTTTAAAGACGTGATTAAATGTTATCGTCTGGGTCCCTGAGACCCCAAAGATAACTAGTGTAGACACAAATGAAGATAATCAGAGGGTTAAGACATTAACCAATATGAATTCAGCTGCTAAATGGACACATCAAAAGCGAGAGAACAGCGATGAGAGAGAGATGAATTCTTACCATTTCAGGCCCTGGGGTTTTAGGGGCTGTTGGGCAGATGTAGTAGTGATGGAACGAGGCTTTCCTTTACTGAGAAACAGCTTCCAGAAGAGCTTCAAATCCTGTGTGTTAGCAGTTGTGATGCTACTACACCAAACACCCCCCTCTCTGCCCTCCTCTCTCCTTCCCGGATCTGCTCTTTGTCAGACAGAAAAGTACCAGTCAGCCATGTAATGAAGATCCTCCTCAAGCTAGTGGGGGGTAGTGGAGTGATATTACCTAAACTGAAACAATTCACATGCTTGCATGCAGAACATCATCTTTGTCCTCCAAGTAGAGAAGGTTACAGTTTTTTATTTTCAGAAAAGCATCAACTGTTGAATCACTAGACAACATTAAAGCTGATTGACAAGCAATGACAAGCAAATAATATGACATTTATGATTATGAACAACTGATCAAAGCCATTTTATGTCTCAGATGGCTTCAGATCCAACCAGCTCTCTTCTCTGGAGACCTTGAATCGCTTTCAGTAGGTCTACAGCAGTGTCTTCAACAAAGTCCTCCAGTCTTCTGCTGCAGTTTCTCTGAGTCTATCGTTTTGAACTTGTGTTCATCCGGTGATGTCTCCAGGAGAGATTTCAGGCAGGTATTTTTTGGGGTCTCCTGGGAAGGGCTGAGATGGTGCCTGGTTAAAATGTCCCATAAGGAAGATTCCGATGGTGCCCAGTATAAACAGCAGCGCCATGACGATAAAGCACATCCTGTCAATCACCCTGGCAACCAGAAACCATTCTTCATTTTCCTGGAGAACGAGAAAGAAAAAAAAAGATGTCCGGAATTCAGACGTCAACAAACTTTTTCTTCTTGGAAAGTTAAACCCTAACACAAACATTTGCTGCTAATGTGTTTATTTTGTAAATGAAAGACACTTTCAGCCTCATGTGTGGAGAATTCAGGAACAGTGACTCACACTTTGAAAGTCATTTTGATGCTTGACACTTTCTGCAACGTTTTTACAGGAAGACACACACTGCTGCACTTCTGGTGAAGCCGAAGCCAGACTGGATTCCAGATCCGGTGCCGTGTTTCCTCCTAGACCATTTTCTGAGGTCAAACCACAAACAGCAAATTAATGTCTGCAACCATTTGGGGTAAATAGCAGAAAATATTATTTAGTTGTATTTAAAGGGTTAGTTAACCCAAAAATGAAAATTAAGTCATTAATTACTCACCCCCATGCTGTACCAACCCCGTAAGACCTTCGTTCGTCTTCGGAACACAAATGAAGATATTTATGATTAAATCTGAGAGGTTGATCACTCCTCCATAGGCTCCCTAAGGGAATGAATCCTGACGTCCCAGAAAGTCATTAAAGAAAATGTTTAAATATTCCATGTCGCAACAGTGGCTCAACTATAAGTTTATCAAGCGACAAGAATACTTTTTGTGCGAAAAAACAAACAAAAATAACGACTTTATTCGACTATTCCTTTCCTTCCTTGTAGGCCTGAAACGAGACTTCAAGAGATTTCCACGACGCATGCGCGAGAATTGCGATCTCCTTCAACTACTTCAGTTCAGTTCTCGCGCGTGCGTCGTGGAAATCTCTTGAAGTCTCGTTTCAGGCCTACAAGGAAGGAAAGGAATAGTCGAATAAAGTCGTTATTTTTGTTTGTTTTTTCGCACAAAAAGTATTCTTGTCGCTTGATAAACTTATAGTTGAGCCACTGTTGCGACATGGAATATTTAAACATTTTCTTCATTGACTTTCTGGGCCGTCAGGATTCATTCCCTTAGGGAGCCTATGGAGGAGTGATCCAGCTGTCACATTTAATCATTAATATCTTCATTTGTGTTCCGAAGACGAACGAAGGTCTTACGGGGTTGGTACACCATGGGGGTGAGTAATTAATGACTTAATTTTCATTTTTGGGTGAACTAACCCTTTAATAGGAAACGTTTTTTTTGTATTGAAATGTTCAAAGTTATTTAATATTTATATTATACATGATTTATTGTAATTATTTATATACTATTAAATGCCAGTGTTGTTTTAGTTTTTATTTTAGTTTTTATTATAGTTTAATAATATTTAGAATTAGCATTTTTTTTTCATATTAATTTTTATTTTATGTTTAGTATATTCTTTATCTGCTTCTTTTTTCTTTAAAAAAATGCTATTTAGGTTTCATTTATTTTTATTTCAGTTTATGTTTGAGTTTTTATTAATTTCCAGTTAATAATTTTAGTGCTTCAAATTAAACTTCTTTTCAGTTTATTGCCAAGGCAACATTTTGTTTAGTTTCAGTTTTTCAGCTTATATTTGATTTTATTTCAGTTTACATAAATGTTTTAATAGTTTTAGTTTGTTAAGAATAAAAACCCTGTTGAATACAATATTTTTTTTAAATATAATATATTAATATTAAATTAAAATGTTTTTGAAAAAAGTGTCTTATACGCACTAAGGCTGCATTTGTTTGATCAAAACTAATATTGTGAAACATTACAATTCAAAATAACTGTTTTCCATTTTAATATATTTTAAACTAATTTATTCCTGCGGAATTTTCATCATCATCAGTCTTCAGTGTCACATGATCCCTCAGAAATCATTCTAATAAGCTGATTTGCTGCTCAAGAAACATATTTCTTACTATTATCAAGTTGAAATGATCAGTTGTACTGCTTAATATTTTTGTGGAAACCATGATAAATTCAAGATTCTATGATGAATAGAAAGGTCAAAAGAACAGCATATTTGAAATAGATTTTTTTTGTAACCTTAAATGTCTTTTCTGCCACTTTTAATCAATTTAATACATCATTACAAAATAAAAGTATTAATTTATTTCAAATGTATTAATCTTACCTACCCAAAACTTATGAATGGTAATGTATATAGTTTGTTCGTAACTGTTGACTCACGTATTTTCTCCAAAGTGTTCTTCAGCAGCCCCTTCCTCTCCTTCAGTCGACTGAACATCAGCTCAGAGCGAGCAGTTCTGAACATGTATTCATCAGCCTTTGCTATTAATCCCAAAGAGCTGCGTCTCCTGCGGCGAAGCGGGGTGCCGTTACCCAGGGCAAACATTTTAAAATCCCCTTCCTCCTTCTCAGGTGTCCAGCGCCGCATCGTCATCCTCAGCAGACGAGGAAGGATGTTCAGAAAGACCTAAGATCCCCCAAAATGGAGGGAAAAGACATAGACCTTAGCACTACATAAATGCATTTGGAAAATGCTGTTGGCACAAAGTGACTATTACCATTGCATTCAAGATATACTGTACATAGTAGCCTACGTTTTCTGAGAATAAAATCCAAGACCTTCACATTCTAGCATCATGTATAATAATAACTTACTCATTATTTCTTATGGATTGGACAAAAGGTGGTTAGACAGTTCAGTTGTACCTTTCTGATGGTGTTGCTCATGGGGTGGGTGTTTGGAGTTCGCAGAGAGACGTTCAACGCCACCACGCAATTCATCACAGTTATTGTGGTCACGGACATCACAAACATCAGATACCTGCCAGAAAAACACACATTTCTCAAGAGGAGCTAGAACAGCAGCATTTCACTAGCACTTATGCTGACATTAGACCACAAAGACACAGATAGTCTACATAGCACATCCACAGATCTCCCACAATCTGTTCACTAACCATAAAAATGACGAGCACTTTCTCAAGCTGCCAAGATTTAATCTGATTGGCTGGTTTGAAATATGTGCAAACTATCTTCAGTACAGACACTGTACAGTACTTTTCTAATGTACACTACCTTTCAAAAGTTTGGGGTTTAAAGAAGATTTGAAAAAAGTCTCTTATGCTCACCAAGGCTCCATTTATTTGATTAAAATTTAAAATAACTGGCTCAATGTTAATATATATTTTAAAATATAATTTATTCCAGCAAAGTATTCCAGTCTTCAGTGTCACATGATCCTTCAGAAATCATTCTAATATGCTGATCTGATGTTTAAAAAACATATTCTTATTATCATTAATGTTGTAAACAGTTGTGCTGTTTAAAATACTATTTTTCAGGATTCTTTGAAAAATATAAATTTCAAAAGAACAGCATTTATTTATTTCACAATGTAAATGTCACTTATGCGTATCAAATTAATGTCAATTTAATGTGCCCTGGCTAAATAAATGTATTCATTTCTTTAAAGACAAAAAACCTTACTGACCCCAAACTTTTGAACGATAGTGTATGATTTATCTTCTATTACACACAATTAATACAAGTTTATCTGAAACTGCTGAAAAGGTGTGATGAGAGTGAATAAAAGCCCAGACTCACTTTCCAATGAGAGGAACAGCCTGGGAGGTTTCTGGCACTTTCTTGGCGATAAGAAACAGGAAGACAGTCTGACCGAGCAGGATAGCAATGGTCATAGTGCATTTCTGTCCTCCAGCTAATAAAAACAAACAATTAAATCATCAATAATCACACTGATCATAACCCAGTCAGTCAGCAGCCACTATCAACAGTCATGGAGTAACTGAATGACAATGTGTCTCCTGATTTGTTAGATATAATAGATCTCTTACCATAAAAGTACTAATTCAATTTCATCAAATGGATAAAAACATTTATTCACAAGTTTCCCCTGTTGTCCCCCCTGGCCAATGGCCCTGATTGACATTATCGGTCTGATCACTTCATGTTTAGTTTGTTTTTCCTCCAGAAAATCCTCTGTATTCCTAAGAAGTGTCGGATATCGACCACTGTAACATCTGTTAGCATTCGTTATGGAGCCTGTCTGACCTTTGGCAGGCAGGAAGTAGACAAGTAGCCCAAGGGATGAGAAGAGGACACAGGGCACGATGATATTGATGACGTAGAACAGTGGTTTCCTCTGGATGATGAGGAAGAAGATGATCTCCTGGCGCTCCAGCTCATCTGGGCTGTATCGCTTCTTCACAACCTTCTTAGCAGGGCGGTGCTTAATAATCCATTCCCCATTCTCTGGCCAATCGGGGCACAGGACATGTATTATCTTAGAACTGTACATTTCTAGACATATGGACATTACTTGGACACAGTCACTTCTGATAACAGATTCATTGTGGTAAAACAGATTTAAACAGGACAACTGTATCATACAAACATGCATATTCTGTAAAGCTGCTTTGAAACAATATGTGTATTGTGAATAGCGCTATATAAATAAATGTGAATTGAAAATGTGAATTGAACTTAAAGACAGAGATCTGAACAACCTCTATCTCACCACATTAAACTTTGAATGTAAAAAAAAAACATTGAAGTCTGGTCACATTTACCGTTGTTCTGCGACTTTTCACGGCCAAAATGCATTTCAATCGGAATCTACGCGATCTGGGATATCACGTGAGGGTGAAAGATTTCCTAATGCAAATTTGTTCAATTCACTATTAACAGAAAGTTACTTGATTTCAAAGTGACTTGTGTTTGAGCTGTGCTTCATTCTGTAAGGCATTATTGACCTTAATAATTGTGAAATTTCCAAAAATAAATTGTTGCAACTGCCGTTAGAACAAAGTCCCTTTAAGGCAAGTCATTTCACTCGGCGGCCATCTTTGAAACGCCTCTCGGGCATGCAAGTGCAGCTCTTATCTCTTTGAATGGGGAACCATCAAATTCTCTAAAACTGTTCGCCAAGCCTACGATTAAATTCCATATTTGAAATCACCAATGAAACCTGAGAACAACTGCCTCATCAATTTTGTTTCTAAACGCTCAAATCATGACAAAAAACTGTATTTTTTCAGGCTAGACCAAGCTAATGCACAGTACCGTTAAATGACTGCAGAGTGAACAGACTTTCCCTGAAAAGGACTGTGAAATTACCGACTTTAATTCACAGAAGTTAACCATGGTTTTACAAGTCAAATAATACAGACCTACTGAATTTTACAGAAAGAGCCTTGATGATGAAAAATAATGCGCAACAGAATGATAAGTACCAGTGAAAGCTTCTGGATCGATCTCAATCCATTCCATAGTGACGTTGTCTTCGTCTGACAGCATCAGTTGAATTTCATTGGAATTGTACGTCTGAGACCTGCCAAAGCAATCAGAGTGAAACCCAGCATAAAGCTACTCATCCTATTTTCATGTATTTCCAGCAGTCGTCACCGTGGGACAGACGGATCAGCCGTACCTGAACACCATGCTGCAGTTCTGCCAGTCGAAGGGGAAGTAGTTGACTTTGATGGCACAGGAGCTCCGGTAGATGGCAGGGGGCAACCAGTAAACACTACCGTCAGGATCTATCAGAGCGTTAGTGTAGAGCGCCACCTCAAAATGCCCATCCACACTTTAGTACACACACACACAAAAAGGTATGTGTCATATTTGATGGGCCAAAATACTCAGATTTGTGAAAAGGTTTTTTTTGTCTTTGTTGATCCTGGAACCTCATTTCAGACAACCAATCAGATTTGAGGGACAAGTTTACACTTTATGTCAAGTTTAGACTTACAACCAGGGTTAGGTGCTTCTACATCAGTGTTATTATTCACCATCATTTCCCTCTGATTTTAGGGATAAGTAATGTGGGTTAGGTTTAGGGGTAGGAAAATCACGGTGACCATTTTATTAGTGATTTAGTTACATTTTGTGTATGTACATTTTGGATAATCTGCACAATCAAAACAATTATCTTCAATAATTCAATCACTCACTTGTTCTCCAGGCCGACATCGGGCAGCCAGATGGTTTTAGAAGGAAGACGCATACGGGTGATGTTCTCGTAGACCTCGAACCCTGTCCTGTTAGCCCAGCGGAGTCGATAATCACGCCATTTCTAGACAGAGAGAAAGAAAGATATTTTGCTCTGAAACCACTGTTGACTATACTGACATATACACAGATGCGATTTGTCCTACCATTTCAATCCAAACGCAAGTGGTGAGAGTCTCCCCTTTCTCATTCTGAACATGAAAAAAAGATGTTAAACCATAGAGTCACATATTCCACATATATTTACCTTGTGCAAACACAATGCAGAGTTTTACCAGAGAAATGAGGTTGGTGAGGGTCATCTTGATCTTTACATCGGTGATGTCACCGTGGTGCTCCATATGTCTTATGTTCTTGTTGTATCCCACCATTAGATCTCTGTGCAGAGATCCTTCCAGATTACAAACCGCATCTAAAACAGACAAACGACTGTCAATCTAATCCAGCATTTTATTATTTGTCAAAAAAGTTATTGCACCTTTGTTTAAAAAAAGTTCTGTTAGTTTGATTAAATTAAGGAACACTTTTCACTTTTTTAATTAGTTAAGGACATTTGCAAAAAATAATGTTTTGTTGAATTAACTAAATAAATGTAGGTTCCTGTGTTCGATACTAACTAACATTCTATAGAATAGAGGGTATGCGCATGACGTCACCGTCGGCCGGAGTGAATGCGGTCACGCCCACAAGTGGCAAAAAGACTGAGCGGCAGCATTTGTTTTCAGCGTGAATGCCGTGAAAAACACACAAAACACATCTAAAACGGGAAGGAGCTTTGCGATTGACTGTACAACTAGATTTGACCAGAAATCTGAGGTACTGTATATTTTTACAGACTGCAAAACGCTACAGAACAGACTATATTCTGCATAATTGGATGTTTTTAAATAAACCCTGACAAAAAACTATACAAGTTTTAGGGCTGGGCGATATGATGATATACAGTATAACATTAATGTAAGTGATCACTCGGATTTAGACCTATCTATATTGTATTTATATAAAACGTTTACAGGCAAATTTTCTTAATTTATTTCCCCGGCGTCGAAATCAGGCACATAAATGTCAGGAAACACGATTCCTGGCTGCATGTCAATATCCATGGATCACTGGATCTTTGATAAGTTGTAAGGAACACTATATCGAGTCCAACTTTTAGTTTAAACTGATAATAGTTTGTTTTACTCGCGTTTTCGCAGTTTCCCCTATTAACTCCAGCCACACAGCAGCTCTTTTGCCACTCAGTCCGGCTGAGGGGGGCGTGTTCCGGCGGCAAGGGAAAGTGACGTTAATGCAAACTACAACTTTGAGTGTTTCCATTCTGTAAAGCTGAAGTAGCCTACAGTGAAATGGTCTGATGTTAAGTTTTTTTTAACCAACTTTTAATGTAAAATTTGCTAATAATTGCATAAAGCAAAACATGCCTTTTGAACTTTACAATGCTACAGATACAATTATTTACACTTAAGGCACACTTAATAATGCCGGAATGCCTTTGCATTCAGGATAGCACAAGCAGAATTTCAAGATTGTAAATGATCAAAAACGAAAGATATATTTAATGCATAATTATTTAATTAAAATATGAAAATCTGCACATACAACTGACATCATACATCCGCTCAAAATCTTGAGACCACTTTAAAAGGAAAAACTGTATCAGAAAATGTAAGTTAGTTCCTGAGTTCTTGCACTTATATGCTGATGCAACTTATATTTTATTATGTAGGCTAATGCAATGACATTCATACGTATACGTATATGTATAAAGAGTGACTTGTGCCCAAACACCATTAATGAGTCATTAAAGGGCTTGCTGTATTTAATCCCATGGGTTCCAAATTTTGAGTTTTTCGATTTATTTTATTTTCAGAAGTCTTCTTATTGAACTTTAGTCTTGGTTGGTCTATGCACGCATTACACCTTCACAATTAAAACAATCCCTTTATTACTAAAGTAGATACACATGTATAGACATAGCAAGCTTTATGTAATACTTGTGTAAATCAACAAGGATTTGACACCCTATTTAACACCCTATTTGACAAGCTGACACTCAGTAACTTTAACACTTAACACATAATAGCAGAAAAATGATCATGTATAGACCAGTGGTGCCATAAAAGACTAACACTTCCAGAATTTAATTACTTTTCCATTTGCTTTCTACAACATATTTTTGTGACAATCTGCATGTGCTGAACTGGATTAATTCACTCAATAGCCGGATTTTAAAACAAAGCTTTAAAACAAACCCATTTACTCAAACACATAGTCTTACCTGAGAAGAAAAGAGATAGCAGGCTCCATAACCAGACGGTTTTTGATGGAGAGATCTGATCCATGTCTGATATCCTCAGAGAAGCATGAGTGAAGAAGGGTTCTCCAGCACCTGGTCAGTGTGTGAGGGAAACAGTTGTTTAGGAACAGGAGGGGTTACGGGAAAAATAGGTGTGGTTCCAAACTTCCCAACCTCATTGTTATTTTCAGAATGCCCAGAGTCTGTGCCCATATTCCTCACATTCTCAGCTGTCTCTTTACACGAACACACACACACATACTAAAGACCTCAAAGCGAGGTCACAGGAACTGGTTGTATTCTCTCTCTCTCTCTCTGTCCGTCTGTCTCTGGTTCTTTCTCTGATGTAAAGCAGAAAGATAGGGTAGGGTTACAGTATGGTCAGCGCACAGATGGTATCTCGGGCATGATTTGTGAAGTGACACGTGTCATCAGCTGCCCTGTGTTCATCATTGTCTAATGATCGGAGACAAACAGGGTCATAACACCATAAATTCATCAATTTACAGTTGGAAGTCGGTTTTATTTCCAATGAAGATCTTTAGATGTTTTAGTAAAGATATTGTGCATGTTAGAAAACTAACAATCTTCTGTTTTCTGAAATGTTTGAGTGTGTGAGCATATCTGTGAGCTGTACTGTGGGTTATGGGGTGCTAATGGGGATCACATCCTCTAGTGTATTATTTTAATGGCATCTCTAATGACATACATGTATGACCGCTGCACTTAGTCTAATGTATGTTTTAAGATAGGATTTAATGGGATGGGAGTTCTGACAAAAAAAGTTTAAAGATGCAGTCGCTGACTTTTTTAGAGGGATAAAAGATTATTATTTTTATGGAGTCTTTTAATTATTCACTCAACTGATTTATTAAAAAACACAGATTCATTCAGGAGAGAAACTTCACTGCTTTATGTTGCTTGGAGACGTGAAAAGGTTGCCTCTGCTTTGGATTTTTTTTTGAACTATTTTAGTTGCCAGAGCACAAAAGTAAAAGTAACTGGCAATATTATGTCTGAAAAGTAAGTTACTCAAATGAACAGAAATGGTGTATAAAAGCATTTTTTATGCATCTGCTATATGAGCTGCGCTGGTGCGAAAATGAGAATGGTCGTAATTGCCTCATAAGCAACAGATAGATACAGTAGTTTAGACAGACAGACAGACAGACAGACAGACAGACAGACAGATAGATAGATAGATAGATAGATAGATAGATAGATAGATAGATAGATAGATAGATAGATAGATAGATAGATAGATAGATAGATAGATAGATAGATAGATAGATAGATAGATAGATAGATAGATCTGCTCATAAATAGAGAGCGAGCTCAGGAATATCATGTGTTGCCACTCTGCACCACTACAATCCTTCACTGTTAAGTGTTGAGGTTTATTTTTAACACTTTGGAATTCTGGAATGATGGATTCTAGACTGGTTGTTTGAGGATGAGAGAGGAGTAAAGCAGAGTAGAGTAGAGTAGATCAGAGTAGAGTAGAGTAGAGTAGATCAGAGTAGAGTGAATCAGAGTAGAGTAAAGTAGAGTAGAGTAGATCAGAGTACAGTAGATCAGAGTAGAGTAGATCAGAGTAGAGTAGAGCAGATCAGAGTAGAGTAGAGTAGAGTAGAGTAGAGTAGAGTAGAGTAGAGTAGAGTAGAGCAGATCAGAGTAGAGTAGAGCAGATCAGAGTAGAGTAGAGCAGATCAGAGTAGAGTAGAGTAGAGTAGAGTAGAGCAGATCAGAGTAGAGAAGAGTAGAGTAGAGTAGAGTAGAGCAGATCAGAGTAGAGTAGAGTAGAGTAGAGCAGATCAGAGTAGAGTAGAGTAGAGCAGATCAGAGTAGAGTAGAGCAGATCAGAGTAGAGTAGAGTAGAGTAGAGTAGAGCAGATCAGAGTAGAGTAGAGCAGATCAGAGTAGAGTAGAGCAGATCAGAGTAGAGTAGAGCAGATCAGAGTAGAGTAGAGTAGAGTAGAGCAGATCAGAGTAGAGTAGAGTAGAGCAGATCAGAGTAGAGTAGAGTAGAGTAGAGCAGATCAGAGTAGAGTAGAGCAGATCAGAGTAGAGTAGAGTAGAGTAGAGTAGAGCAGAGCATAGCAGAGTAGAGTAGAGCAGAGCAGAGCAGAGCAGATCAGAGTAGAGCAGATCAGAGTAGAGTAGAGTAGAGTAGAGTAGAGCAGAGTAGAGTAGAGTAGAGTAGAGCAGATCAGAGTAGAGTAGAGCAGATCAGAGTAGAGTAGAGTAGAGTAGAGCAGATCAGAGTAGAGTAGAGTAGAGTAGAGTAGAGCAGATCAGAGTAGAGTAGAGTAGAGCAGAGTAGAGTAGAGTAGAGTAGAGCAGATCAGAGTAGAGTAGAGCAGATCAGAGTAGAGTAGAGTAGAGTAGAGCAGATCAGAGTAGAGTAGAGTCATTTGTACCATCTGATACTACTGTTGACTGAGATTGCCAAGAGATGGATTAAAATGGGAAAAAGTGTGGAAGGAACTAGTTCATATAATTTGTCAATCATTACACAATAATATATAAGCAGCTGTTTCCATTACTAGTGTGACAGTTCTTCTGGAATCCCTCCATTATCTCATCATTATTTCTATTCATTCATAAGTCCAGGGGGGGTTTTAGTGCTCAAATTGAGTATCAAATTATATACTCAAGGATTATATAAACATGCAAACTCATGAAACTGCAGTTCATTGGCACTGAAGGTAAATTTACATTTTTTAAACTACTTAAGCATACTTCTAGGTGGGATTACGATTTTATGGAACAGACAAGGAGCTGCAACTGTCAACTTCCAAATGGCATGCCATTTTTCAGTGTTCCTTTAGGATCCTAGACTGAGTCTTTAGTGCTCCTTCTAAAGGCCCAAAGGATTGTCATCAGCTCCAAATAAAGAATCTGCATGACTTAGTCAGTAATTCAGAGACACCTGTCGCAGAGCAGCACATTTGCACAGTTCCCGTACGCTTAAACACCTCAGAAGTGCTCAGAAATGGAATCTGAGCCAAACAAAAAAAGCCCCCCTGTGCTTTCCGGCACTGCCTCGTGCTGACAGCGATGTTCAGCTGTCATGATCATGAACTGTTGGGCTGCCAGTTCAGTGGAAGAAAACAAGCCTCTAAATAGGGCGATTTCTCACAGCAATTACTTCCCTTTCCCAGCTACTAAATATGAAATATAAATGTTATATGAAAGCAAGTGACAGTGCAAGGAGAAATATAACAATAGCACATAAAAGAAGGGATAACAAATGCAGGATTAAGAATGAAAGGCCGGAAAGATGTGAAATGTATGCCGGACAAGCGCATACATAATAAAAAGACAAAATGCATTTAAATATAGTAAAATCTTTAACTTCAGTTGATTTTTAGCATTTTTAATGATTTGTTTTAATATAAAAAAGTACAAAGTAATACAAATAAATAGGGGTGGGAATCTTTTACCATCTCACGATTCAATTCGATTCCGATTCTTGAGGCCACGATTCGATTCAAAATCGATTTTCGATTCAAAAAGATTTTCGATTTAAAACGATTCGATTTTATCCATAATGATTTCTAATCGGGTTTCTGATCATGATCTACTATCATCTGCTTCGCTATACAGAATGACAAACGGAGACCAGTGTTTCCTCTAGGATTTTTTCCAGCTGTGGTGGCAGGCCCATTTCGCCAGCGGGAGGGGGCGTGGCCCATGAGTGATATTGCCATTGGCCACGCCCCCTTACCCCAGGTGTTTAAACCTCCCCTAAGTATTATAACATTATAACATGAAAGGCTCGAATAAGAGCGGCAAAGCGATTATGCGCATCCCGTGCGCAGAATGATGCACTTGAAGCAACGCGAACTCACAGCGCGCAGCTCTCCGGATTGAAAAGTTCAGAGCACAAAGCGAAGATTCTATGCTTAATGTATTATATATTTGCAACAGTTTATTGAGCATTTTCTTTTAACAGTTTTAAATTTCAGTTACAGTGCGGATGAAGAACAATTCATAGCGCTCTCCAGTGCTGTAATCTAACAGGCACCCGGGAGAAAGGATTATGATTTAGAAAACGCTATAACGCGACGCGCTGTGTGAATGCTGAATGGAGAATGACTGAGGAGAGATGAGTTTCCATTAACTTTAACTAACGACTTAAATATTCATTTTTACCTCACATTATGCTGAATGACTTTAGAAGTCTTGGAATATAGTGCGAACACTTTATGGTGCTTTACAATGTTTTTTATGCCTTTAGCTTAACAATAACACAATAGTATGCACATTAATATCGGACCTCACTGAGGAGCTGCAGCCGTGGCGGGATTATTTTAGGTGTGGCGGCCCGCCACGTCAGAATGAATGTAGAAGCATCATATTTAGAAGCATCAGAAGCTCTATAAAAGCATCCATATTTGCTTCCTCTGATTTGCCGCTCACGTTCAAAAACCGGCTGCGTGCATGACGTCCGGACGTCCCGTTTAGGCTATAGTTACAAAAATGGAGGCGAACAGCCAGCTGATTTTATTTATTTATTAAATCGATTCTTGGACATTTCAGATCGATTCTGAATCGTTGCAAATGAGAATCTTGATTCTTCTGTGAATCGATTTTTTGGCACACCCCTACAAATAAATATATAACAAACATCAAATACAATATCTGTACAGTTTGCAGCTCGGACAGGAGGATCAACCTCTGTCCCTGCGAAATAAGTTAACATCAGTCCAGTCTAATAAGAGACCCTTCATCCTCCAGGAAAGTGTCAGCTGTCCCGTGATGACTCCCCATGCAATCATTTCCATAGCAGCACATGAAGTCACATTAGAGTTTAGGATGTAACAATGCTCAACATCGGGGATTCCATTTCAGCTCAAGTGTCATTTCAGCAGCGTGTATGACTGTGTTTTATGTTTTGAGAGCATCAATGGCAACGGCAATGATGCGTGGCATGCTGCGGTAAAACGCCTCATTCTCCAAACCCACCAAGCTGTAAAAGGTCAAAGGTCGTCCACCAACCGTGGCCTTGATCCGTGACTGGTACAAACCACGTTCATTCTTAGTTTTCAGGTCGACCAGCACCTGAGATGAAGAACACACACACAGAGATATACATAAAGATATAAAATACAACAGTAAACATAAACAACATGGATAGACCATGACACAAACAAAACATGCATTACTATTCAAAATGATTTTTTAAAGAAATTATTTGTTTGTTTTAGCAAGGATGCCCATTCCCTAACCCATTCCGTAGATATAATGATATTTATACTGTACACACTGTATATTCTATCCCATAACCCTACACATCACAGAAAACTTTCTGCATTTTTAGATTTTCAAAAAAACTTCACTTAGCAGGATGTTTTCCTCATGGGGACCAAAAAATGTCCCCTCAAGGTCATTTTGGATATTGTCGTCTTTGTGGAGATATTTTGTCCCCATAACATAGGGTATACCTGAACCACACACACACACACACACACACACACACACACACCTCCTGGAAGATCATGTTTATGTTGTTAGATGGAACAGCAAGGATCCAGTTGTACATCTCTTTGGTGGTGCTGACCAGCTGAGCTGATTCAGTTACTCCTGAGCAAACTACAAAACACAAAGAACAAACACAGTTTTAAAACTCATATTCCTTAATATGAATATTAACCTAATATTCCTTTTAAAAATCGCAGCTGAAGTGTTCCATAACACAATAAGCCAGATAGAACTTTGAGAATATAAAAAAACTGCTAAACATTAATTAAACGAGAAACTGTACCTTTGTCGTTGGCTCCTCGTATCAGTCGCTTGTGCAGGTCTCTCTTTCTCCTCTGCAGGAGCTCTGAAACAACACAAGTGGATTTGGGTTTTCATAGGATTGGACATTCATGGTTTAACATTATTCTCCAATACTACTACTTTGTTGTTATTCAAAATATCTTTATTTTTTTATTTAAACTTTAAAAATTAAACAGATCAAGAAATAAATATTACTAATACTACTGCACTTTAAAAAACAGTATTGAAGAGTATAATAAATCACAATAATATTTGTTTTTACATAACAGTAAACTTTCAAACATTAAAGCTTTTATTTTGGTCTAAAACCGCAAAGAAACCTTAAAGCGAGTTTGTGCAGTGCTGAGCTACAGTCTACATGCATGAAATTAAAGTTTTTTAATATATTCGAAAAACAAATTCTGTATAAATACGGAAAAATCATATCCCTGATAATGTAAATTACCACAGAAAAGAAATGGTAACGCTTTAGATTACAGCCCGGAAAGTACTGTGTAATTAAGAGGAATTTACAGTGTAACTTTCTGTAATTATTGTGTACCTGTAAAGTACTTACATGTAAGTATAAGGGAACAATATGTAAAGTTTGGGGAATAAAGGGGTAACAACCAGGAGAAATAAAAAAATATTTATACTGTAAGTATTATAGAACTAAGGGGTACGTATTCTACTATTATGATACAGCAATCTTACATTTGGGAACAATTTAGCGAGAACATACACTGCGTACCTTTTTGTAATAATTGTGTACCAAGGCAATACATACTGTATAGGCTTTTTAAAAATGACAGGGATTTATAAAAATGCATTTATAAAATATATATATATATATATATATATATATATATATATATATATATATATATATATATAATTTTTTTAGTTTTTTTATTATAGCAAAAGTGCAGATGTTAAAGTTTGGGCTAACATGTTTCAAGGCAAGAAAAGCTAAGACTATTGCAATTTTTTAAAATATACTGGGAAATAAATCCGGTTTCATGTGGTTACAGGGTAAGTGGTGCTTGTATAATAAATAAAGGTTTCCGAGTCAGTGATGTAAGATTGTGTGTATGCATTTTTATTGTACTTACCCTGTAACTACATGGAACAAGAGGGTAACAAGCACCACTACATGAAACAAGAGTATATTTCACCAATATTTAAGCAAAAGTTGCAATAGTTTTCGTTTTCAGTGCACTTTTGTTAAAAAGATTACTTTATAAATACATAGATATGTACCCTTTAATTTTTAAAAAGCCTATACAGTAGGCTATGTACTGGTTCACCATTATTTCAAAAAGCCATGTTCTTGCTAAATTGCTCCCAAATGTAAGATTGTTATATCATAATAGTAGAATACGCACCCTTTAGTTCTTTAATACTTACAGTATAAATAATTGTTTAATTCTCCTGGTTGTTACACCTTTATTCCCCAAACTTAAAATATTGTTCCCTTACTTATATTGTAAGTACGTTATAGGTACACTATAATTACCGAACGTTACACTGTAAAATCGCTTTAATTACTCAGTACTTTCCGGGCTGTAATCTAAAGCGTTACCAAATCTTCTCTTGAAAATCTTTTTCAAGGTTTCCTGTTTTTCTTTCCCAATATTCTTTCCTGTTTTCCTCTTACTTTTAAAGAGTGGCTGTTGAAGCTGGGGCATCTGGGTAGGCACAGATCGTTTTTCGAGGAGTGATTCAGAAGGTTCCAGGGTCTTGAGCTTCATTGGTTGTGCCGAAGGTTCTGCGGATGTGGATGTTGTATCCATATCATCCCGAGGGGATTCTGTCATCACCGGATGTCCTGTGACACTTCCTGTACCGCTTCCTCTGAGAACTTTATATATCAGAGAAGTCCAAATATCAGCTGACAGTACAGGCTCCCTTGCATGGGCACTATTATCCGGTTGTTGTTTTCCAGTGGTGGGAATGGTGAAATCCCTCTGGAACAGTTGGTGGTCCAATTCTGGTATGACAGGAATGCGCAGTGAATCTAGTTTGGATCGCAGGGCAGTGATGGATGAGCGCAGCGCCCCGTCGAGCTGCTGAAGAGGTGCTTTTTCACTCTCCTCATCCTGAAACTTTCATAAAAAAAACAAATTTAGTAAAATGATTGTTCCTCATCTGTAATATAAAAAGAATCAAGCCAGACTCACACTACCGTTCAAAAGTTTGGGGCCAGTAATGTCCTTTAATATTTTTGATAAAAGTCTCTTATGCTCACCAAGGCTGTATTTATTTGATTAAATATACGGTAAAAACAGAAATAATGTAAAATAAATGTTTTCTATTGGAATATATTTTAAAATGTATTTTATTCCTTTGAGGAAAGATCATTTTCAGCATCATTACTCTAGTCTTCAGCGTCACATGATCCTCCAGAAATCCTTCTAATATGCTGATTGTAACATTTATTACTATCATCAGTATCAATGTTGAAAACTTTGCTGCTTTTTTTCAGGATTCTTGGATGAATAGAAAGGTTTTTTTTTACTTTTGTAAAATTATACTTTACTGTAATTTTTAGTCAATTTAATGCACCACAATTTTACCGACCACAATTTTTTAATTGTAGTGTAATCTTAGTTTATTGTTAACTAATGTCTGTGTAAACAAACTTTGATCTGGTCTGAAATTAGACAAGATTACCGGTGTGAAGAGTTGTTGCTCCTGAGACAGGTTATTTGAGTTCTTTAGTTCTTTGTGTTGATCCAGATCTTCAGCAATGCCTCTGAGGTAGCTTTCCCAGTCGTCCACCAGAGGGCCCACTTGCTGGAATAGTGCTGGCAGGCCTACCTGCTCTTTGAGAATAATATGTTGGTTAGAATAACAATATGGAGAATGATGAGAATACTACATTCTGGAAAGCATTGTATATCTTCTCTTAAGACCTTGTTGACTGTACATTACATTGCAGACAGTTTTAATGGCTCTACCTGTTACAAGTGCATTTCTGCGCCTGCGTGGCATATGAGCAGAACTGTACACATTCTCCACCAACTGAGGAAGAGTCTGAGTGAAGAAGGTCAGATCGACTTTATCTCTGATATAGTCATCTGCCCTCTGAAGCAAGTCCAGCAGAGTCTGCAGAAAGGAATGCAACTCTGTAGAGAGAAAGACAATCATACTTTTATTCCGAAAGGATGTTTTAAATTGATCAAAGTCTTTTAAATTGTTACTGAAAAATTATATTTCAAATAGATGCTGTCCTTTTGAACTTTCTATTCATTAAAGAATCCTGAAGAAAATGCATCATGATTTCTACAGAAATATTAAGTAGCAAAACAGTTTTCAACATTGATTATAAGAAATGTTTCTTGAGCACCAAATCAGCATATTAAAATCATTTCTGAAGGATCATGTGACACTGAAAACTGTAAAAGGCTAAAAGTAATGGCTGGTGAAAATGTATCTTTGCCATCACAGGAATTTAATTTTAAAATACACAACAATAATTTTAAATTGTAGCAATACTATACTGTTTACAGTTTTTAATCACAAAACAAAAAGTAGCCTTGGTGAGCCAAAGATACTTTAAAACAGTTTTTAAAAAAAAAAAATCTTACCAACCCCAAACTTTTGAATGGTAAAATACACTGCAAGTCAAAGTTTGGACATGACTTAATTTATGATCTTGAAATTTCCTTTCATTTAATTCAAAGGCTTAACTTTGAACGAAGTCTCTTACGCTCACCAAAGCTGCATTTTATGTGATCAAAAACACGGAAAATAGTAATAATAAAAAAATCAGTATGCACATCCAAACTAGCACTTCATTGAAGGTAAATGTTGTTAAAACATGTACATTTTTTTTTATTAAAATGTCTGGATAACTTACGGCACTTCTTAAATCGGCTTTGGCATTTGTCCTGAGCGAGACGCTGACAAGCAGAGGGGTCGAGGGTCGAGGAGCAGGATATTGTGTAGTAGTGGCAGAGAGTGTTGAACTCTGACATCTGCTGTTCCTCAGACAGCTCAGTTGTCTTAAGCAGCTCAGGACATGTGGGCTCTCGACTCCCGAAGGACTCTGGAATTTGGAGAATGAAATGTAAATGGCTTTCGCAGGCTTCGTGGCTTTTCACTGAGCAGAAAGTGTGGGAGGTGGTGGAGATATTCTTTGTTTCAGTAGTGTGTGCAACATGTTGAGCAACTCACTCTGTATCTCTGTCATGACCCAATCAGAGAAGGCGGTGACCCGTGTGTAAACGCCAGGCTTTCCCCTCTCTCCACAGCCATCACCCCAAGAGGTGATCCCAAACAGCTGAAACCGCCCTGATAAACGGTCCTGGAAGATCAACGGTCCTCCAGAATCACCCTGGACACATGCAAAGAGACAAAGATGCAGTGTTTATAAAGGGGAAATCATTGCTGTTGGGCAGAAACCTTATATCTTGGTATATTTTGTCCTTTTTTTTTTTTTTTTTCATAAATCATTAATATAGATCACCCTTTACATCTATCTGTTGGTTCTGAAAATATGTAACCATTGAAATGTATTAAAAAGAGCTTGTGACTGTAATTCCATTGGATCCTCAAACTGTCGGTCAAAACCTCATAACTCCACCCACTTCTATCTGCTTGTTTGCAATTCAAAGATAAAGAAGGAACTGGCTGTTTGAACAAGTACAGCATTTTCTTTACTCAAGAAACACTATATAAGGCTAATGTTTTATGTATTTGAGGAGCAGAGAAGAGTGTCTTAGTCTAGCATTTGCCATTGAGTCACAGCTAATACTGTCTGAAATAGCTTTTATAACATGAGATTTTGGCCACATTTTTGGCCCTCATAGCTACAATAAACTTTATAACCAGTAAGTTGATGAAAACGTTACATGACGCACTTACTGCCTCAGATGCGGCTGTTCTAATGATGGTCAAAAACCTCCATCTGAGCTTGATTTTGGTAGATTGTTAATAATATAATTACACGTGCAAGTATCCGACCATATATAAATCCACAACACCAACTTTGACAAAACAGTGTTTAATTATTTTAAAATTACAATGTTTTTTCTATTTCCTGAAAAGTAGAGGTTTGGGACATATACAAGGTTTCCACCCGACAGTGACGGTATGATGTTTCTTTATCAGGTGTGGTGTTCAAAATGCAGGCTTGTATGGTGATGTGTTCATACCTGGCATGAGTCAATGCCCCCAGACAAGTACCCAGCGCAGAACATGGTGTTAGTGAGCAGCTCCTTCCCCAGAGCACTGCGACAGGTGGTCTGAGAGAGGAGGGGAACCTTCGCCTCCATCACCACATCTGCAGAGGGGCCGTCTACACACGTACAGAGAATCAAGACAAACATAAATAGAAAAACAGGTTACAGAATTTTAGGACAACATTGTGTGCTCTTTTGCTATAATACATGAGTTCAGCAGCATAATCTCTTACCCTCATACAGAGAGCCCCAGCCGGCGACCAGACAGGGTGTGCCAGCCGGTGGATCGAGGTCAGAGGGCAAGCAGACGGGTGTGACCCGTTCAGACAGAATTACTGGAGAACTCAGCTCCACCAGAGCAATGTCGTTATTGAAAGTCTTTGGGTTAAACTATAACAGGAGATAAGAATTGGACATTTAAAAATAATAAAAACTCTTTATGAATTTATAACACAGATGAGCCAGAACATTATGACCACCTGCCTAATAGTCAAGTCAAGTCACATTTATTTATGTAGCGCTTTTTACAATACAGATAGTCTCAAAGCAGATTTACAGAGATAACATGAAAATAATGCAACAAAGTTTGTTTCCAGAAGAAAATAAGTAAGCTTACACAGTCCAGCTTAAGTAAGTTCAGTGATGTTTCATTTTTGGTGTAAAAAAGTTATTCATTTAGTTCATTTATATATATATAGCCGCTCTGGAGAAAACCGTGATGTCATCGTCCAGGTCAGTTCAGTTCTCATATAATGGTGTCAATACAGGCAGATCAATATTATTGTTGAATATTAAATTAAATGTTAAATTAAAGCGTAAAAGGCAACAGTGGCAAGGAACCAAAACTCCATTAGGTGGCAGGATGGAGAAAAAAAACTGGCTCAGTCGGGGGGCCAGTTCTCCTCTGGCCAACGAACAAATGAGAACTGAGTGTTTGCTTACCATCTAATTTAACCAGACCATTATATGTGGCCTTGTTAGGAGATGAATCAATGATATTCGCTTCACCTTTGACTAGTCATCATGTTTTGGCTCATCATATACTGAATATAAAGCAAGGATAAAGCAAATATTTGACTGGTTGCATTTTTGATGCATTTACCTTTGGATGAGTGATGATGAGATTGACTTTCATGATCTGCTCATCAGGGTCAGATTTTGTGAGATCAAACTCTCCCACTACAGCTGTCCAGTAACTCTCACTGCGGCTCCTATTGGGGGGAGAGATACATTTTGTACGTTCACAAACCATTTGAATACATTCACAAACAATAAGACAGCAAAATGTATAATCCTTTTCATTTAAATGGTGACAACAGCAATATGGTAAAAGACAATGTTCAAAAAAATGTACTATTAACAAAGTCCAACAAACAGTTATTCCACTACAGGTATTTGGTTCATTGTTTTTAATGATATGGCGCATTCAATTACTTTTACAAGTGTGTGTATTTCTGATATTTTACAACAGCTTCAAATGTTGCTCATCCACGCAACACACTATCTCACCTCACATGAGATATGTCATTTGTGCTCTTACCCAGCAAAGCAGTGGGCGGCAGTGAGGACCCAAGAGCTGTCTACCAGCACGCCCCCACACATCAGAGCCCCATCCAGCCGCAGGTTCACCAGCCATGGCCAGCTGCCCAGAGGGGCAGGAGATCCCCCCATGATACGAGGACGAGGCTGTGTCAGGTTTTGTGTGACGGCGAAACGTTGGCCACACACAGCTACGTCAAAGACACATCAAAGATGATTAGAATATGACATAACATTAATTGATAGTGTAGTGTCAGTTCAGTCTTTTAAATAATTGTATTCAACAAAATGTACACTACCAGTCCAAAGAATCATTAGGATATTTTTATGTTTTTGAAAGGAGTCTCTTTTGCTCACCAAGGCTGCATTTATTCAATCAAAATTCAGTAAAACAGTAAAACTATGAAATATTCATATCATTTAAAAGACCTGTTTTGTATTTTAATATGCTTAATATAGTGTAATTTATTCCTGTGATAGTTAAGCTGAAAATTCAGAAACATTATTATCAAAACAATATTGCTCAAGAAACATTTCTCATTATTAATGTTGAAAGCAGCTTTCACTGCTTAATATTTTTGTTGAATCAACTATACATTTTTTTCAGGATTCTTTGATGAATTAAAAATTTAAAAGAACAGCATTTATTTGAAATAGAAATAGAAGTCTTTACTGTCATTTTAGACCAATTTAGTGCATCCTTGCTGAATGAAAGTATTCTATCGCGGTTTCCACCAAAAATTTGTCTGGTAGTGTAGTTTTTACATAATCTAAACAATTAAGTAAAAAACAAAACTTTATGGGAATAATATTTGAATGTTTGCATAATAAAATGACATTTTTTATATTTTAAAAGACATGTGCCTTTACCCTGTGTCGTGGTCTGTGTGGCCGGCTCCAGATTCTGCATGGTGTTGAGCAGACTGCACTGCAGGACACGAGCACTGCAGCTCTCTCCCATGACCCTGACGCACATGTCTTTGTTCACCTGTGCAGTTGTGCACCGCCGTCTGTAGAAGCCACAGGCCTGACTCAGCAGCCAGCTCCTCTCGCCTTCATCAGCTTCCTGCTGAGCGCGAGAGATGACCCCGCAACTCGGCTCCGACTGCATGTCCTCTGGAGATGCTACGGAATCACAAGCACCATCATTATCATCAGCACGTCAAAGTCAAAGAGTCCATGTAATGAAGCATGCATGTATTCAAGCTTACCACAGGCGCCCTTTCGCTGTCCACAGTCCTGAAACAGACAGGGCACACACCCTCTGCAGCCTGCCTCAGCCTTACTACGGTCCGACACGGCAGCATCTACGGCAGACAGAGCGCGGGACAGAGCGGCCTCCATCACTACTGTTCCTCTATCAGACAGCGCTGGAAAGATATGTAGCCAAAGGTGAGTTTATGCCTTAAAACAACCAACAAATAAAGCAAATCAGTAGAGTATGCGCTATTGAAAACATTTAAAAGCAGGTTCAAAACAAGAAATATGAGACATTTATCTTCAGCGGAGAAGAAATTTGTGCTGACTTTATATGAGTCAGAGAAGACACACACTCTTGAAAATAAAGTTTCTTTATTGGCATTGAGGGTTCCATGGAGAACCTTTATCTTCCATGGAACCTTTCCATCCCACAGAAGGTTCTTCATAGGGGTGAAAAGGTTGCTTAGATTTTTAAAATGTTCTTCACATGTAAAAAAAAAAAAAAGAAGGCTATTTTAGGAACTGTTCACTGAAAGGTTCTTTGGGGAATCAAAAATGGTTGTTCCGTGGCATTGCTGCAAAATCCCCCTTTTGGAAAAATTATTTTTAAGAGTGAATCATATTTGGTTCAACAATAAAATGGTCAAATATATGAATACAAAAAAAACTATTACAAAATTACAAAATGCAGAGAGAAAATGAAACATTTGCACAGAAAACAAGATGTCTGAAATTGATTTCTTCAGTAAAAATAAATCCATTGGGAATTTCTCAACACCTTACTGGCTGTGATGTGTGCGGTATTTTATCAGTCATGGTTTTTCCATCAGGACAAGTGAGCAAACTCATGCTCAAAGCAATGCCGAAGACACCAAACATAGAGTTCAAACACACTGAACATCATTCAGCCGTCCCCTCTTCTCTATATCCCATGCAGAGAGAGAGAGAGAGACTTCAAAGCTGATTGAGACCTTAATTAACGGCCTGAACTCTGGCCTCTATAGTGACTACGCTAAACTCCTGAACACAATCTCACTGTGACAACAAACAAGATTGTTACCAACAAAAATGTTGTTTTATTGAACAGCATATAGAGACTATGTTGGCTTTTACACTGTGAACAAAATATATGTATGACTTCATTAAGAGTGATAGTGTTTAATCAATATGACAATGTTTTTTGTGGATAAAGATCTGGGATCTTATATCTCAAAGAAAGGATATAACATTTAAAGCAATATCAAAAGATAATAATTTTGACAAGCAAATCATATTTAGCAGATGCTTCTATTCAAAGCAACATAGGTAAATGCTACAAAACAAGCGATTCATCCTAAATAAACAGTGAGACTTTTCTAGTTGGCCAGAAAGTACAAGCTAGTACAGAGAAGTAGGCATGACTCTCATTTAGATGGAAGAAACTGTCAGATGCATGGGTGTAAATGTCTTATGAATATTACGCATGTCAAAAAGTTTATACTTTGAGAAACTCAATGTCAACAGTCAAAGCAAGCTGGAGCTCTGGCATCTCTGCTTACAATGTCTTACATTAACAGTAAGGCTTTTCATCTTTTGGTTAAGTGTATGTATTTTTTTTTGAGAAGTTGCAAACGGCTACGCTTAACCATTAGATCGGTTAGATGCCACAGTGAGAAACAACAAAAATGTCCAGATATTGAGCCTACCTTTGAGCGAGCTCTGTGGCATTCTGTACACCTCTCTCACCGGTGGTGCTCCACCACACCAGCCAATCACCGTCAACAGCAGCAGTGACATCACACCCATGACTTCACTTCACCTGTCCACAGGTGAGTCTTCCAGGAGAAAAGCGTACTTTCTAACAGCCTTAAGAAGTTCCACTTTTCAAAAGCACAGGCGCATGGACTCAACTCCTTTCGCATCAAGGGTGAGGGGTGTCTGTGCAGTACGAGTGTCTCCCACGTCCTAACTGCCTTAGCTTTCTCCCACACTCCCTGTCGGAGTATCTGTTAGTGACAGAAGCTGATGGAACAATGGAAGAGCATGGAGCAGCCCTGCAGATATATGCAAGACCACTGGACCACTCTCTAAGGGGGTGGGCATCAGGGCCAATGCACTCCCAGTTGAATTCATTAAGACGATGAGAGCAAATCACGAGGAACTTGCCAAGGCTGGAAATGGCTTAGTTCTGTGGTGAGAGAAAAAGAGCGAAAGAGAAAGAGAGCTGGATGGGTAGGGGGCGGGTTGTTTGAATTCATTAACATTAGAGAGAGACAGAGAGGAGGGGGTGAGAGAGTGAGGGAGAGAGACAGAGAGAGGGAGCATCTGTCATTCAGCCAATCTCTGAATGAGAGCATTGTGCTCCTCCCTGAGAGTTCAAAGCCAGCGAATGTGGCGATCACAGGCACGCCGACCTCCTTGATCACTTTCACGCTTTTATGTGCTCCATTAAAATATTGTCAGTTCAGATTATTGCATCTTTCTCAGCTCAGCATAGCCTCATTGCATAAATACATACAACATTAAAAAACAACAGCTCATCATGTGTTTACTCATTACTGACTGAAGATTCGTAGAAAAGTTTGTGTTTTGCTTCCCAATTTGTTGGACAGTCACAGAAGCTGCTTTCCAAAACTTTTTCGAAAACATTTCAAAAAGCAAAATCAAGTTCAATGTTAACGCAATATTTGTCATTTTTTCAAATAGTTCATAGACAAAATCGAATTTGAGCTCTGCATATATAACGCTATGAATAAATCATTTATAGGAATGTCTAACTGCTATTTTTGTTTAACTGGAATTGCTTGATAACTTTATATTTGGAAGAAACCGAATACGTTTTGTTGGGCTGCATGTAAATAAAATAAATGCAAATAAAATACTCATACTATGTGTTAATGGTACAATAAACTGCTCCTATAATAACTAATAGATGAATCATTACAAATTCTTTTTACATTATAAATGTAAACAATCGACAATAGTTCTTGGCAGTGGTTCTTAACCTTTTTGACTCCAAGGCCCACCAATCCAAAGCAATATTTGAAGGCCCCATTCCTTACCCAGTTTTACATGATTTACTCCAGTTCTTTGGGCGAAAATGTTAGAGTTTGGAGTTCTTTATTGCCACCTTTTTGTTTTTCTAATTTGTAACTGTCAAAGCCACCTTATTCTGGATTTTCTGGAGCTCAGCTATACAACTACACAAACTGTACACACTCTCTACAGGTAAATGTTTTCTTTCTTAAAATGTCTATAAACTTTAATTTTCAAATTGTAACTGGATACCAATCATGTATTTTTCTTTTCTTTTTTTTTTTGTTTAACAGAACATGGAAGTGTGACCAGCTCATCTTCTCTTCTCCACCAAGTAAGCAACAGATATTAAATTTATGATTAATTTGTATTATGACTTTATGCATAAACATACCTAGTCACAAAAACACAAATCAAAGCTATCCCATGACTTTAAATCACCTTTTCCTTTTAACATTGTAAAAGGCTCACATACTGTCCATTTTTGCTCATTTTGGCCTTCATAAACATAATTGTTTTTACATAAAACAAATGGAAGAGACACATTGTAACTCTAAACTCAATTGTGTATTTCAGATGGTGTCACACTCACATCCCACAGCCTTATCATCTGCAGAGAGAAACTGTCACTCAAAAAAACATCATAAAGCAGGGATGTCCAAACGCAGTCCTGGACTGCCACGGTCTTGCAGAGTTTAGATCTAACTTGCCTCAACACACCTGCCAGGAAGCTTCTAGTATGCCTAAGACCTTTAGCTGGTTCAGGAGTGTTTTATTGCAGTTGGAGCTGAACTCTGCAGGACAGTGCAGGACCCTCCAGGAGCAGCGTCACTGGAACTTGGTCCAGCAGGATAACGTGCCATGCCACAAAGCTCAAATCATCTCAAACTGTTTTCTTGGACATGACAATGAGTACTCAAATACACAGGAGATTCGCATCATGGATGTGTAGCTGAAAAATCAATATGGAGCAAAATCTCTGAGGAATGTTTCCAGCACCTTGTTAAATCTACAACACGAAGAATTAGGACAGTTCTGAAGGCAAAAGGGGGTCCAACCCGGTAGTAGCAAGATAATAAAGTGGCCGGTGAGAGTATATCCAGCTTTTCAAGAAAGCCTAGTGGGAGTCCTAGTTCTTCAAAGAAAAAGAAAAAACACTTGTTGAGCGTGTATATTAAAATAAGAAATATCTTGATTTTCAGTTGTTTTTGCTTATTTTAATGTATATTTGTATTATTTATACTAATCATTTTAAGTCATAATAATTTTCAGTCATCTCCAGGCCACTTTGGAAGTTTGCTTAGGCCCCCTGTTTTGCTCCAGCCCCCTGGTTGAGAACCACTGGTCTATGGCATACAGCAATGCATCTGACATTTTCTGTATTATTGCTTTGAACATATGAGGGATTGACTCTGTACTCTGTTTAATACCACTTACCAATGTGCTTATAGTGGATGTATAATGTCAATTCCCTTACTGTTCTAACAGAGAAACCACAAGTATAGATCATCATATCAATGTTAATAATGCTGGTACACTAATGTTTTTTTTTTTTTCAACAGTATATCTATTGATTTATTATTTGAAATCTAATATATAATATGAGCATGAAGAATCATTTTCACAGAGTCCAGACCTTAAATTCATTGAAAGTCTTTGGGATGTGCTGGAGGAGACTTTACAGAGTTCTGGACTCTTGCATTGTCAATACAAGATCTTGACCAAAAATGTATGCACCTCTTGATATGAGGAAAGTAATGATTAGTGGCCTGATTCATGGAATAATGCCACATGACAATTGAATGACTGTTCTTCCCTCAAATAAGCCAGGACATGACAATCAGAACAAAGCTAAACATAAAGGAGCGAATGCACAGACAGATATCCTCTTCAATTCATCAGTGCTAATGAATGATCACTTTTAAGCTGTCACGTGGTATCAGGTTGGCAGCATCTCTTTGATGTGGACTCTTGACAGGCTTTGTAAAGAAGTGTGGAGAGATTAGCGAGTCCAACTAAAGGACAAGACAGGAACACTGTGTAACGTACGTGTGCTGAGTCTGCAGTCAGGATGAGAGACCCAAATTGGAGTCATCTTTGAGCCAACTGAGCAACTGAACACAGAGAGGGCAGGCGGAGCGGCTGGCCACTTTCAAAGTGCTTCACACAAGGCCTACACAGTATGTATGTATGTATGTGTGCGTGAAAGAGAGCGACTAAGAGAGAAAACCCTCTTTTGAAATACAGCGGCACATGAAGCAGAAAGTGTGTGGGTTGGTCAAAAGAACAAAACAAGAAGAAAACGGGCATCGGAGGGTGAGCAATATTTAAGAGTTGTGCTGGTGAACAATGTTTTAAAATACAAAAAAAAGGACAAAAAGTAAACAGATAAAAGAACAGAGATGAAAATTTCAAAAGGAAAGATGGACTTCCAGAGCAAGAGTCTCCCCATCTCACGTTCTCCTCCTCTTTTGGCACTCAGAATAAAAACAGGAGCCGACAGTGTGTTCCAGGCGTTCTATGTGGCCCCTGCACAATGGCTTTGTCATCCTACTGCCAACTGAAGCACTGAGGGATGGCATGGAAGAAAGAAAAAAAACAGACGGCTGGTCTCCATTCATCTTTTGCCCCATTCCCTCCCTTCGCCCTGTCGCTCTCTTTGATGTTCCCTGATTAATCTGCCCTCCGCTCCCTCCAGTTCTGTTGTCCACTTTGTGGTGCTCCACCAATCTCCTCCACGAACAAGATGCTGATCACAGCGCTAAAGGCGAAAGAGGGCTTCAAGGAAAAGTTCGGGAGAGAGCATGTGAGGATACCTTCGGATCCAATCTTTGGATCTACAGTGTTCGGTTAGAAGGAGAATAGGAGTGATCAAGAGTAAATATTACAGGCAACTTTTAAAGCAAAGTTCTGGGTTTAGCTTTTCAAGATACATGGCATGCCATTAATTACCACAGGAACTAGTTTAGAATTTTCCCTTAGTGTGTGAAAAACACAAAAGTCATGTCTAAAGTAATGCACTTATATATAGTGGAGGTCAAGGCATTAGGTTTACAAACACAAATGTGAAGCTCAAATTTTGTTAACACAGTAATATTATTTCTAACAGAAAATGTGTATTTGATTTGTAAAGGTGTCTAAACACATCCTTGTATCTGTTATAGTATGTGAAAATAAGGTTCTGGATGAAATTTGCTAGTTGTAAACAGCCCTTTATTGTTATGTCCTGTTCCGGTTTCCTTGCCTGTATTCGTGCAGATGTTAACCGGCTTTACATGATAGGAGTCAAAATAGACACCAAAGAGTTTCGATATTTTTCCAATTTAAAACTTGACTCTTCTGTAGTTACATCGTGCACTAAGACCGACGGAAAATGTTAAGTTGCGATTTTCTAGGCTGATATGGCTAGGAACTATACTCTCATTCCTGCGTAATAATCAAGAAACTTTACTGTTTGCCATGAGTGCAGCAGGCGTAATGATATGACGCAGCGCCTGAAAATAGTTCGGTAACCCCAGCTCGGTAACTTCCAACGTGACCGGGACTAATGGTGCGTTCACGACACGTGCTATGGAAAATATGATATTTTCCACTTGTGAACTGGTATTTACCAGTGTGTTGTGTTCAAGTGATTTTGTTGTCGTAATGTGGTAAAAAGATGGAGATCCAGACCTGTTATTTAGCTAAAACTATTTTAGATTGCTTAAGTCATCTGCTCCAGCAAGAACATGATTTATCAAAACTCAAATGGTAAATAATATGCTGTATATTTTCTAGATCATGAATAGTACATATTTTTACCATTAACGACTCTCGTGTTGCTCTCCGCCATTTTGAAAAGGTCAAAGGTTATCTCATCTCGGCAACTCGTGCATCAAAATATTCTATGAGTTGCCCAGTGGAAAATACCACATGAGGGGGTGTTCATGTGCATTTTCCACGTCGGCTTTTGGTATTTACCATAATTACCATAGCACGTGAACGCACCATAAGTGCCTGCGCCTGCTGCACTCATGGTACGGCAGTAAAGTTTCTTGATTATTACTCAGGAATGAGAGTATAGTTCCTAGCCATATCAGCCTAGAAAATCGCAACTTTACATTTTCCGTCGGTCTTAGTGCACGATGTAACTACAGAAGAGTCAAGTTTTAAATAGGAAAAATATCGAAACACTTTGGTCATTTTTTTTGAGAAATGCTAATAGTCTTGTCCACTTCAATGATGTATGCTAAGCTATGCTAAAAGTGGTACCGCCAGAACCGGAGATTGGCTGAATGGATTCAAAAACGGTAAAACTCAACAGTTTAACCTTGGGGGAGTTGTAAAATGAGCCTATTTCCAAAAAAAGTGGAGTATCCCTTTAAGTTGCAGAATAAAGTGAATTTTAACATTCTGGTACAGTGATTTACCCCATAGACCTACACTACCATTAAAAAGAAAAAAATATATTTGAAAGAAAGAAATATATACTGTACATTTATTCAGCAAGGACAGATTAAATTACAGTTTCTCCTTACCAACTTTCAGTTTGTCACAGCAGTTCATTTGAGATTGAAATCGACTTGATTTGAGACATGCATTTTGAATGTAAAATCAACATCTATGTCAAGCTGAAAGTTGGTAGAGAACTGTGTGAAGAGTTTTGAAAAAGTGACCCAAGTATTAATAAATGTGTTGTGAAGATTGTTAAAAAAACTGTAAATGCTGTTCTTTTGAACTTTTTATTCATCAATTAATCCAGAAAATTAACTAAAATAAATATTAAGAATGATTTCTTAAGGATCAAGCCAGGAGTAATGGCTTCCGAAAATGTAATTGCGCTATCACAGGCATAAATTACATTTTAAAATATATTAAAATGGAAAACAATAATAAACTAGTATCTTACAATGTTACTGTTCAGACTGCATTTTAGATCAAATGAATGCAGCCTTGGTGAGCATTAGAGACTTCAAACTATTGTATGGTATATTGCAAGAACATGAGTGTAAACAGTGTTTTCTTTGTCTTAACAAACTGAGGGACAAATTGAAGTTGTTTTCTGTGGTAACTGACAGCATGTAAAAGATTTACTTGCATTTAACCCAGAACATTTCTGTGGGACAACAGCCCAGGCTAATCGCAGAAGACAACACTGTCCTTATGCAATTAAGCTCTAGTTGGGGTGTGAGTTGAATCTTTCACAGACTGCCACTCATTCTCTCATTCTGCTGTAAAATGAGCTTCGCGTGTGTCGTTTGTTGAGCCATGGATCAGTGAAACCACGCATGTCGTCACAGCCTTGGGGTCTGACGCACAATTGGAGCCAATGAGAGGGCAACTTGAGTTTGTGTGTGTGTGTGTGTGAAGTTGTCGGCCTTTTCAAAAGTACAGGGGGCAATACAGGGAGGTTAAAGACATGGCGCACACACAAACAATACACCCAAACAATCCCTTCACAGTCCTACACAACCGTAATGTTGAATAACACACAGGTATTGTGTACTACTTATGAAACCATTTGTCTCTATTGTCTGGTGCAGAGAACAATTGAAAAGTGGGTCAGTGGGCTGAAAAAAAATCAGCTCCTAACATTTCAGTTTGAGCATTTTTTTTCCCCAGAGAGCGTTTTCTGCGTGACATGCACGACCCCATTAGCTCACTTACCAAGCTCTTTCAGAACCCAACCTCAGGGAGGAAGACGTCTGTCTGTATAAGATGATATTCTCACTAAGGTTATAATGTTAGTCAAGTTGTTTTGTGCAAAAAACAAAACAAAAAAGAATCATTTCCACAATAAACCCACTTGTAGTTGGGTTCTCTTGTTTCTTTTGGTCCGGACCAAAAAAGAAAATTCTACATTTAGTCACGGTTCGCTTAGGATTCACACTGTCATTTTTAACACCGAATCTAAAGATACAAAACAAAAAAACCCCTGCTTTTATGACATTTCGACGGATCTTGTCGAACATCCAAAACAATGCTGTGTGCTGGGCTAAATGCGCTCGCTGCATATGCGTACATATGATGGTATATGATGAAGAGAACTCTCTTATAAAATGTGTAAAGGAGTCAAAACAGTGGCAGGAATCCCTCTGTCACCCACAAAAGAAGATCTGCTGGAAGGAGACAAGGTTCTGATGCCTGAACTGAGCTGTGATGGGCGACTGTGATGAGAAAAAACAGGTATCCTTAAGCATTTTGTCCTTTTTAGGGTCGCATCTTGTGACATCATGTCCTGTTTTTTAGTTCGTTTACATGTCTTTGGTCCGTGTTGTGTTCATATTTCATTCGAACCGCACCAGAGTTCTTTTCAGGGGTCTCGGTCCGCTTGTTTTGTGCGCACCAGGGTTCGGATGGCAGCGTTCACACTCAAATGAGCGGCACTGGGCGTTTTCACACTGGCAGTTTAGTTCGGAGCGGGGCACGGTTCACATGAAAAATTGCTAATTGCTAGGAGTAAAACAGAGACACTTCCTGCTCTGCTACTGTTCGGACGCTCTTGCTTACCGCTCCGCGCTTTGCTCTATCGCTTTTATATTTTTATATTTTTATATTTTATCTCCTTTTATCACCTAATTTTAACTTCAGCTAATCAGCACAGTGCTCAAACGCTTGGATTACTACAGTGCTCAAATGCTTATTACTACAAAAAAAGCAGAATACTTTTATTCAACCAGCCTCCCACTGCTTACATTCCGGGGAAGAAAACACAACTGCCTACATTCTAAAGGATAAGAGAAAATGCCTCTTCTGGAAACTACTTGCTGAACTAACTGCCACAGACTTTTACAAAGGATTGTAGCTCTTGAAACAAAGTTAATTGTGGGACCACCAAACCAGACAGAACATACAAAGGAGCTTCGTCATGGATGCCCTCAGCTTACAGCCGGTGAGTCCCATGAATCTAGTCCTCCTCGACAGGCCATACTGAGTGTAGAGAAACAAGCCGATCGACTTACAAATCGGTGGCACAAACAGGGAGCGAGACCCAAAGGCACTCGAGACATCAGATTGTCACGAGCATCACATATTGCCGCAGTAGCCTCCTCTACCCCAGATACGGCTCTGACAAGGATTGCAAATACTGGTCTCCTACCACCGCCTATACATCTTGAGAACAGATTTGAAGTATTAGTGAATGTAAATGAGGAATCCCCAAACGTGATGAATGTGATCGAACAAAGACTGAATCAGCCAGTAGCTAATACTGATGCTAACTGGCGCTCAAGGTCAAGCCGACAGCGTCACTCAGCTCAGAGCGCAGCCGAGCACAGGACTCTGATAGTGGGTGACTCCATAATCAGAAACATTATTAGCAGGGATACAACTACGTGCTGCCTTCCACAAGCAACGACTTCTGATGTAAACAGGGAACTTGAGAACATTCTGACGAAACATAAGACTGCAAATTGACTCATCATTCATGTGGGGAAAAATGATATTCATAAAGAGCAGTCAGAACTCCTTAAGAAGGATTTCAATTAACTTTTTGAAACACTTAAAAGACTTGAAAGTACAAACATTCATCAGTGGACCACTCCCAGCAAGAGGAACAAACAGATTTTCATGGTTGGTTGGGCTTAATACATGGCTCCAAAAAAACTGCAATATAAAAGGAGTAAACTTCATTGACAACTTCAATCTTTTCTGGAGTCAGAGGCAACTGTTTCAACAGGATGGCCACCATCCAAACAAACTTGGTTCAAGAGTGCTAAAGGACAATATCTACTTCTCCCTCAATCATCCTTCTCCAGTGTGTGCCAATACACTCAACCTGAATGGCACAGGGCCCACAACGCCAGGGCCCACACCCTCCTCCATCGGCTCGAGGTGAACCAAAAACAACTTATACCAGCTCTCAGTGATATGTGTCGGGTCCCCGCTATGATAACAGTAACTTCCTCAAATGTTTACAGAACAAGCGGGAACCCAGTGTGCCTGTATCTTTCTCTATTGCTGTTCGATTACATGATAGAAAGTCTAAGGCCTTCAAAAGCGGTACAGCAAACCCATCTAATCTGGTGCCTATTACACGTCAAACTAAGACAAAAGTAACAAAAAGTAAGACTGTTAAGTTAGCACTTTTAAACATCCGCTCACTTAAAAATAAATCACTTCTAGTCAATGACTTAATAACCACATACAACCTGGATTTTATGCTTCTAAATGAAACTTGGCTAGAAGACAGCTGCAGTAGAACAGTCCTCAATGAAACATCCCCACCTAACTTTACTTTTATGAGTGTCTGCAGAGCTGTTAGGAGAGGAGGGGGAGTAGCTGCTCTTTTTAAAGATGTCCATCAATGTAAGCCAACATCATTTGGTAACTACCCCTCTTTTGAATATCTGGGTATTGTGTTAAAAGGTGCCCCACATATTTTACTTATCATTATTTACAGGCCTCCAAAATACTCTCCAGCCTTTGCTGAGGACTTTACAGAACTGTTATCAACAATTTCCTCAGAGTTTAACTGTTTTGCTATTACTGGAGATTTTAACATTCACATAGATAATGCAGAAAACAATATGGCAAAAGAAATCAAAACTGTTTTAAAAACTTTTGATCTGACTCAGCATGTACATGGACCCACACACAATCGTGGACACACTCTAGATTTACTTATCAGTAAGGGTTTAAACATCTCATCGATTGTTATTAAGGATGTAGGACTGTCTGATCATATCTGTATTTTCTTTGATATATTGATCTCTCCTGCCATTGAAGCTAGATCTGTGTCTGTCAAGAAGAGATGCTTAAATGAGAACACTAGTGTGCTATTTATGAAGGCTATATCTTTAAAACCAAGCATATCTGGTGACTCTGTTGATTTTCTCCTTGATTCTTTTAACTCAAAGGTTAAAGGTGTAATAGACATGCTGAGTCAGATCAAAAGTCAGATCCCGTCCTCCGGATGAGACGTTAAACCGAGGTCCTGACTCTCTGTGGTCATTAAAAATCCCATGATGTCCTTCGAAAAAGAGTAGGGGTGTAACCCCGGCATCCTGGCCAAATTTGCCCCTTGGCCTCTGTCCATCATGGCCTCCTAATCATCCCTATATACTAATTGGCTTCATCACTCTGTCTCCTCTCCACCAATAAGCTGGTGTGTGGTGGGCGTTCTGGCGCAATATGGCTGCCGTCACATCATCCAGGTGGATGCTGCACATTGGTAGTGGTTGAAGAGATTCCCCCCTACCATATGTGAAGCGCTTTGAGGTCCCAGAAAAAACGCTATATAAATGTAACGAATTATTATTAATTATTATTATAGATTATATTGCTCCTGTGAAAGTCAGGAAGAGCGGTAGACAAAAAGCACCTTGGAAAAACACAACAGCTGTGCAAAATATGAAAAGAACATGCAGAAAAACAGAGTGCATGTGGCGGAAGACAAAACTTGTAGTCCATTATAACATCTACAAAGACAGCATCCATGCTTTCAATATGAAATTAGGCAAAGCTAGACAGACTTTCTTCTCAAATATTATAAACAGCAACTTAAACAACACACGCACTCTTTTTGCTACTGTATAGAGACTGACAAATCCCCCCAAGCCAGATTCCCAGTGAAATGCTCTCAGACAGCAAGTGCAGTGAGTTTGCTTCTTTCTTCTCTGAGAAAATTAATAATATCAGAAAGGTGATCAGCACATCATTGAGCCGCACTGGGGTCAGACAGATCAGACCACAACCTGAGAGTGTGGTTACTATGTCTGATTTCAAAAAAATTTATGGCAAAATTTTGGCAGAAACCATCCAGCACCTTAAAACATCAACCTGCGCCCTTGACGCACTTCCCACATCTTTCTTCAAAAGTGTGTTAAACAGTTTAGAAGCAGATCTCCTAAAAGTGGTTAATGCCTCACTTCTTTCTGGTAGTTTTCCAAACTCCCTGAAAACTGCAGTTGTCAAGCCCCTCCTGAAAAAGAGCAATCTGGATAAGACTATATTAAGCAACTATAGACCAATCTCAAATCTTCCTTTCATAGGCAAGATCATTGAAAAAGTTGTCTTCAATCAGCTGAACAAATTCTTAAGCTTGAATGGATACTTTGACAATTTTCAATCTGGATTCCAATCGCATAACAGCACAGAGACAGCGCTCATAAAGATAATAAACGATATTCGCTTAAATACTGATTCAGGCAAATTATCAGTACTGGTACTACTCAACCTCAGTGCTGCATTTGACACTGTCGATCACGACATACTTCTTGACAGGCTGGAAAACTGGGTGGGGCTTTCTGGGATAGTCCTAAAATAGTTCAGATCATACAGGTTATTATGTGAGTATAGGAGACCATAAGTCTGAGTGGACATCCATGACATGCGGATTCCCTCAAGGCTAAATTCTTGCACCACTCCTATTCAACCTGTATATGCTCCCAATGAGCCAAATAATGAGAAAGAACCGAATCTCTTACCACAGCTATGCAGACGACAGACAGATCTACTTAGCCCTAACGCCTAACGACTACAGCCCCATTGACTCCCTGTGCCAATGCATGAAGTAAACAGTTGGATGCGCCAAAACTTTCTTCAGTTAAACAAAGACAAAACTGAAGTCATTGCGTTTGGAAACAAAGAGGAAGTTCTCAAGGTGAATGCATACCTTGACACTAGGGGTCTAACAACTAAAAATCAAGTCAGGAATGTTTGTGTGTCTCTAGAGTCAGACCTTAGTTTCAGTAGTCATGTCAAAGCAATAACTAAATCAGCATACTATCACCTGAAAAATATTGCAAGAATTAGATGCTTTGTTTCAAGTCAAGACTTAGAGAAACTTGTGTGAACCAGAAAATATGAACATATCACACCAGTCCTCAGGTCTTTACACTGGCTCCCAGTTACATTTAGGATTGATTTTAAAATATTATTACTGGTATATAAATCATTTAATGGCCTAGGACCCAAATACATTGCAGATATGCTCAGATAATTAGGATCACATCAGCTAGAAATACCAAGGGTTTACTCTAAGCATGGAGAGCTTTTAGCTATTATGCCAGCCGCAGCTGGTACCAGCTTCCAGAGGAGATCAGATGTGCTCCTACAGTAGTCACATTCAAATCCAGACTCAAAACACATCTGTTTAGCTATGCATTTACTGAATGAGCACTGTGCCACTGTTCGTCCGACTGTTTTTACTGCACTTTATTTTATTTTTTATTCTAAACTATTTTAATTATTGTTATTTCTTTTGATTTTTTAAATTTCTTCTATGTAAAGCACTTTGAATTACCATTGTGTATGAAATGTGCTATATAAATAAACTTGCCTTGCCTAATGTGATAGCTGTCATGTGGACCTGGGAGCGCACCAATGGGGGGCACCGGGAACATTCATGCTCAGACTCGTTTAATCAAACCAAACCTGCAAAGTATGAACACACTCTAAGTGTCTTAAACCTTGTTGTGCCTTTGAGACTTAATTCAAGTTTGGTGTTAGGTCTATTATATCTAACATATTGGGTTTGCACTGATCCTTTTTTCATTTTAACCCGGATTGTTTCCAAAAAACATAATACCACAGCTGCCCAAATCACTGCAGAATTAAATGCGCACCTCGACTCTCCTGTTTCCACCAAAACTGTTCGTCGGTAGCTCCACGAAGTCAATATTCATGGTCGGGCTGCTATAGCCAAACCTATGGTCACTCGTGCCAATGCCAAATGTCAGTTTCATTGGTTCCAACAGTACAAATCTTGGGCTGTGGATAATGTGATACATTTATTGTTCGCTGATGAGTCCACCTTCACGGTTTTTCCCTCATATGTGGGAGTTACGGTGTGGAGAAGCCCCAAAGAGGCTTAACACCCAGACTTTTGCTGCCCAGACTGAAGCACGGGGTGGATCAGTGATGGTTTGGACTGCAATATCATGGCATTCCCTATTATGCTTGATGAGCACAGGACTATGAACAAAGGACTACCGAACCATTCTGGAGGACCATGTGCACCTAATGGTTCAAACATTGTACCCTCAAGGGGGTGCTGTGTATCAGCATGATAATGCACCAATACACACACCAAGACTTGTGACAGGATGGTTTGATGAACATGAAAGTGAAGTTTAACATTCCCCATGGCCTGCACAGTCACCAGATCTAAATATTTTTAAACCACTGGAGGAGCAAGTCAGAAAACTTATCCACCAACATCACATAGTGACCTGTCCACTGTTCTCGAAAAGGAATGGCTCAAAATCCCTCTGGTTATGTGTAAACATCACATAACCTATGAGAAGACAGAGTATTACCTTTATATTCATGCTGGGTGGCATAGGCAAAACGCTGATTATCCCTTGAGGACCTCCTTGGGCTCACAGGTTAGTTAGGATATGTCAACAGCGCCTTCTACCGGACTATGACGATATATTGCCAAAATGAGTTTGATTTGATTTCGTATAATCTGTTTTTAAGTGATTTTACCTTCTGGCAGAGTAACATGTACACTCCAGGAACCTTATTTCAAAAAAAAAAATAATAATAATAAAAAAAATCAACCAATTAATTTTAGTTTACACCTGATTTCACTTTCTCGAGTCAATCAGGCCATCATTCCCGTTGAACAGCAAAAAAAAATGGCAGTGGAAAGCCAAACTGTAAAAACATACTCTTTGAAGTAAATGTTATTACAATGTTAGTCCTGATCGAATGCAATATTTTAATATTTTATATTAATATTTGAGGGAAGAAAAAGGTTTTCGTCACTTCACAAGATCTATAAGCTGTCATGCCAGTTTCCACAGAGACCGTCACGTTAATTTCGTGAGGGTGGGAAGTCTAGAGCTCGCGATTTATTTAGGCAAACCATGATTTAAATTAAAATGGTGTTATATTATTGTTTAATATTAGTGTGAAAGATTTTCATAAATGTTAAATTGTTTAACTGTATTAATGCTTTATTGAGACTAACTGATGTTACACACTGTCCTATTATTAGGCTAGTTGTTATGGGGGAAACGTCAGAAAGACGTCAAAAGGAAAATAGGTCGGAGCAGTTTATGTTGCTAGGCAATCCAGAAAGTTCAGTTCATGCTTATCAGTTCGTACCATAGACTGAAAAAATACGCCAAATTACACATACAAATATACACAAATATCTACAACAGAGTAGGCCTAGCTATCTCCAGGGTAGTTAGCTTACATTTTGTGATTCAACAGTGTTAAGTAATCTTCTTTCCAACTGAAGATATTTGGGTAAGGATACACATCTAGGTGAGAACATTCGTGATTCATCAAAATATATTTTGTTTTCTCTTATGAATTTGTCTAATACCTTAAGTGTTTTTTTTTTCCACTTCTTGTTGTAGCTACACTATAATATATTGATCAGCTGTTAGGCTTATGTAAATATAACGAGTTTCTTCAAAATTACTTAAGTTATTAAGTCTTGTTTTCTGAAAAATCAATCAAATTAAGTGACTCAATGCTTGAAACAAGAAAAAATATCTGCCAGTTGGGTAGAATAATAAACTTACCCCATTACCCCATTACCCCATTACCCCATTACCCCCTTACCCCATTAGCAGATTTTTTTCTTGTTTTTTTGTCACTCAGTTGTGATACGTAGACAAAATAGACGAAGACAACGTAGACGTAGACATGCGTAGACAAGACTTCTTGTGTAATTTTGCTTACAGTTACCACAAGACTTAAACCAGAAGAGTATCACAGACTGACACAGAACACTGAACAAGAATGAAACAGCCTTCTCACCAAAGACATCTTTGGAATATCATCAAGAGACCTTGAATAGAGTGCCTGCTCAAGTTGATCCAAGGATTAGGACTCAGGGAATGAGAGTCAAATCATCAAGAGGACACAGAAAACATTTGTTTAAAAGCCAGTAAAACAACAATTCATGAACAATCATACAGCATCAATCAGCAGTTTAGAAGTGTCAGTGAGAAAACTGCCCGGAAGTCCAGTAGAAACAAACCAGCAAGACCTAAAATATCTAAGGGACACCCAAGACAAGATGTAAACTATATTCAAAGTTCACCCAGCAGCCAGTCAGGTCAGGCCACCTTCATTTATTTTCCACCTTCTTCATCAGAGATTACAGAGTCTCTAGCTCCTCTTCATGAAGCCCCTCACACGCTTAACAGATACAAACCTCTGCCTTCTATCAAAGCACAACCTCCTCTAGACACAAACACAAATTCTTCTGTGTAATAAAAACTGTCCAATAAAATTGTCAACATTCAACAAGCTTGATGATGACAAAGTTGTTTATTGCTATTGCAACTTACAGGACTACTAACCTTATGGAGCTCAGTCTCTCTTTCAGTTCAGAGTATGAGAAAGTAGTTTAAAGTTTGACTCCAGGGGGCCCTGAAGCCAATTTTGTGCTGTTTGTATTGTGGCCTAAATTAAATTGCATATCTGGATTAATACATTGCATTGTTGATATTTCTGAAATGACAAACTTCTTAAATGCATTCACACACTATATATATATATATATATATATATATATATATATATATATATATATATATATATATGAATGAATGAATGAATGAATTAGGTATTTATATAGCGCTATAAAGCGCTTTACAATCATGTCAGGGGATCTCTCCTCAACCACCACCAGTGTGCAGCATCCGCTGCGATGGCAGCCACAGTACAACGGCCCCAGTGCGCTCACCACACACCAGCTATAGGTGGTGAGAGGAGAGATAGGGATAGAGCCAGTGGAAGGGGATTATTTGGAGGCCATGATTGGCAAGGGCCAATGGAGGGAATTTGGCCAGGACACCGGGGTTACACCCCTACTCTTTATGAGGTTTAACATCTCATCCAAAGGACGGTGCTCTTAGACAGTATAGTGTCCCCATCACTACACTGGGGCGTTAGGACCCACACAGACCACAAGGTGAGCGCCCCCTGCTGGCCTCACTAACACCTCTTCCAGCAGCTCCCTAGTTTTCTCAGGAGGCCTCCCATCCAGGTACTAACCAGGCTCAACCCTGCTTAGCTTCAGTGGGCAACCAGTTTTGGGCTATAGCGTGATATGGCTGCTGCTGACATAGTTATATTTATATAACAGAATATAAAAAAGTTATATTTACATAACAGATATTTTTTCGTCATCCTGTCTGTTCGTCATCCACAACAGATGTTTTATTTTATTGAAATAATAAAAAATGAGTATATTTGCATGGTGAAAATAAGTTTTATATTGCTGAAGCATTAATAATTATAATAGTAATTCTCATCTTCTCTAAACTCGCACGGCAAAATGTGTCACAAAATATAATAGAACTGTCCATGGTGCTGAACATACAAACTAACGTTAGGTTATTTTAAATTATTAATATAATATTCTGGTTTTGGATGCCTTAATGTGAGTCAAGACCAGTCATTCTGATGGAAATGTTTTAACATGACTATTAACAGATTTAAGCTTTTCTTTTCTTTTGTCATTTCTTTTTTCTTTTCTTTTTCTTTTTTTACGAGCTCTCTTGTCTCCATCTGCTGGATCTTTTAAGTTCAAACCAAATAAGCAACGCAATTTCACTTTATAGAGCCTGATCAATAAAATGTGTCAAGTCAAAGTTTATTATGCACAACAATTCAGCATGCAGCAGTATTTGCTGATGCAGTGAAATATGCCTATTCAAGCTGCAATAAATAAAGATTTAAAAAATTTGAATAAAAACAAGACGGGCTATTTGCACTTAATGTAAAGGGACACTCCGAGCTAGATGTTTATGTGGTAATTTAACAATGAATCCTAATATAGGCTTTAGAGTACATCATTTCTAATTGTTTTCTCAATTTCTCAACTGCAGGCTGTTTGGACGTATAATTGTGAATTTGGACTTTTGGCTGAAACCTTAGTTTACTGTAGTATGGTCCTAGTAAAAAAAATACATTAGTCGTGAATATGAAATTGTGAGTTGTGATCTCATTTCCAGCCGACACACTGATAAGATCAAAAGTTTGGAGTATCAGAGGCCCATAATGTAGGCTAGACCCTGCAAGCGGAACTGTTCATTGCACACGACGCAGAGCTCGAGATAAAATGACAGATGTAAATCATAGAGACCTGATAAGATGCATTAGTCCTTGTTTTCCTGCGCGTGCGTGAACGCGAGCTGTAGTGAAGTGTGCTCGCGCTCGAGTCCCTCCGCCCAGAGCCTGATGGAGAGATGGAGAGAGACCTGTAACACGTCACCGTCCGAATCACAGCAAACCGGGAAAAAATCTGGGAGCAGCTCATCAAGTAAGTCAAAACTCGACGTGTACCCAAAGTGCTTAATTGTATCCTTTTCAAAACATACCAAAACAGTCCAGTCGTTGTAATTTGTATATTATTAATCATACGGACTCTGGTGTTATGAAATTAACTCGCTCAAATGATAAGTGCAAGTCTATAATAGTTTTTTAATGGCCTACATTTGTGTAAACTTTACTTTTGTCGTCAAAATTTTAAATGTTTTGTTACCGACATAATTCTCAGCAATTTGATATAGGCTAAACATGTTCTGAATGATTCAGTGATCTATTCCCTCACTGTTCCCTCACTGATACAAAGACTTGCAAATTCATTTTAGCAACTTCCGCTAATCTTTTTTATTTATTTTTTATTTATATAATTTAATGTTATGTCCCTTTCCTCATTTCTGTATTGGGAAAGCTCTAAAGCTTGAAATCACTGTTTTTTCTTTGTACAAAATAATTTCACTTAATTTCATTAAAAAAGACTAGAATGTGCAACAAAGTTTTGTTTCATCAACAGACTGTTTATGTATGTATGTACAGTAGGCTATGTTCAGTGTGGTTCAGATATTAAAATATGTTAAAATATGTGAACCACATCTATTCTATCTAGTTTTCTACGTAATTTTCACTGTGGAGGCATTGTTCCATGTGCTTGATACCTATAAGACACTGTAAATCACAGTTAAAAAGTTTTTCTTTTAAAAAAAAAATAACTATACAAATAATGTATCTAAATGCTTTTAGAAATATTGTTGTGAGCCAAGTTTTTAAGGTTTTAGTCGCAAGACATTAAAGTCAGCAAGTCAAAAGTGAATCTTCAATGTTAATAAGAGGAATTTACTCGCAAACACTTTATTGTGATGATTGCATTTGTGTGCGCTTGACATTTGATCACGGCACAGTAAATCCCAGTAAGTGGACCAGTGTCCAGATGGCAGGTGTTTTCAAGGAGCATCTGAGACACAGAACAAACACCACTGCATTCTCATTTACTAGTGTTTCATGTGGATTCTACATCCTCAATATTTATGCTGGGTTGTTTCACCCATGTTTGGGTCAAATATGGTCAAACCCAACCGTTGGGTTTAAAAATGTAATTTAAAAATTTAAAAATTTAAACCAACTGTTGGATTTGTCCATATTTGACCCAAACATGGGTTGAAACAACCCAGCATTTTTTAGAGTGCTTTAGATTGATCATTGAAAATGATAATAGTAATTAGACTGAATTAGACATCTGTCAGGGTTTAGGTGTCATCAGGGAAAAGGTTTTGAAAGATTTCAGATCCTCTGTCTTCTCATTCACCGAACTCCATCCAAACATTGCATCTGTACCTGTGCAGAGACAGCAGGCTGTTGACTCGAGCATTACGTTTGTATGCATGTGCTGGAGCACTATTGACTAGTCTGTTAATGTTTCACACGCACATTCCCACTGTGACAGGATGAGAGCCGTCCGGTTGCCAGGCAGCATGTGGGGTGGACACATGTGAAGGAGAGCTAGTGTCTGCTCTTAAAATGTTTCATGGTTGCTGAAGCAAATAATCCAATGGAAATTTGCTGCTACTGCCTCTGATATGTTGTGTAGATTTGGTTTAGAAAGTTTATAATCAGTCTCTATTTACCACCACCCATTACATCTACTATATTTGAAATAGTCTAACACTGGTGGTTTTGCTGTAAACAGAGTTATTTTTATAATCATTTATACTGAATACTTGTATAGTTTTTGTTATTTTTTAAATAAATAATTAAACTTTTGATCGAATTAGATTAAATGATAATTCGATTAAATGATTAGATGTTTTTACATTTCTGTTTTCATTTAAAAAATTGAGTAATTTTGTTGTTTTTGTCATTTTTATTATCTTATAGTTTTTTGTTATTACCCAGTTACTGTAATTACTGTAATAAGTACATAGTATGGGGAACATGACTGTAAAATAAAGTGCTACGCTGTTATGATTAACAAAGTCAACATTTTAATTAAATGGAGCGTATTAATTATCATGTTTAATATTCTTAAGGGATCTTGTTGCTGACATCCACTTAACAAGCATAACTAACTTAAGCTGATAATGTTCTCTTGAGGAAAATGCCAGGATTGAAAAACCGAACCACATGGGCACCACTTTCGCTGAAGACATCCCACATCACTTCCTGTGCCAACGGATGCTCTCTGGGCATTACAGCTCATCTGACATATGTGAATACTGACCCTGAACCTGTGGAGGGTGAGAGATCATGCACATACACTCAAAAAAAATGTGACAAACTTGTACCTTTAGTGGTACAACACCATGTCACTGGGGCAGGACCATTAAAGAGACATATTTGTACCTTATTTATCCATACAAGTTCATAGCAGTACCTCAAAGGAACATTACGGCACCTTTTAGGGGTTTATAAGGTACAAAGTTGTCCTTTTAAAGGTACTGCCCCAGTGAAATGTTGTTATATCCCTTAATGTAGAATTGTAGTTGGCCTTGACAGTGTACTGCAGAAAAATTCAGACACACTGAATATGTAAAAGGTAAGAAAACAAAGACTTCAATAAAACAATGTCCTCGTCACCTGCTCAGGTGTGTTTGTGTATCCTCTGGGGGAGAAGGAGGTCGTGGTGGGTTTTGAGGCAGCGGTGTCTGGCAGGCTGGTCAGCGTAGAGGTCCAGAGCCGAGCGGACTGCTGTTTGGACTGCTGCCCAGGATCAGCGCTGCACACACAGTGTGGTCACAGCAAAGAGTGGGGATGCTGTGGAGGAACAGGTCTGGAGATGCAGTGCTCCAACGGTGAGCGTTTTTAAGCCAGTTCACACCAAGTACGATAACTATAAATATAACTATAACAACAACTACATCAGCGTCCACACCAACTGACGATAACGGTTTGTTTATTGTAAGCACGCTTATGTCTTCTGCCGCTTTAAATGCTTGAGCTTTTTAACGCCCGGTAGATTCTGATTGGCTGTCAGTGTTTTTATCCTTCATCATCTGGAAAAAATCATTCTGATGCTGAAAAAGATTCCAATGATATAGTGTGGTCTGTGTCATTACTGTTATCACTGTGGTGTGGAGTTACCGTAGAATTATAACAATAATTAAAACTTTATTAAGGTGTAATGAAGTCTTTAACCCACACATTGTTGTTTACATTCACTGTAAGCTGTTAACATGAAATTCTTATTTAATCTTGACAAACTGTATGTCATTAGGGTTCCAACTTCAATATTGGACCATTGTTTTACGATAAAATAATTGTAATAATAATCATCTCTCTAGGATTTTCATGTGAGGAAGAAATTTGGACTTGCATGTGCACTTCAGCTGACACAAAATCACTACTCCTACTTTCCAGCAAGGAATCTGCAAGCGTACACACGAACACACACACACGTTGTGTTTCCATGGTTTATGGGGACTTTCTATAGACAACATTATTTTATTATACTGTACAAACTGTATATTCTATCCCCTTACCCTAAACCTAAACATGACCCTCACAGAAAACCTTCTGCATTTTTACATTATCAAAAAAAAAAACATAATTCTGTATGATTTAGAAGCTGTTTTCAAAGACCTTTCAAAGGTCAAAGATTTCTGGTAATGCCATTCTTATGGGAACATTTTGTCCACATAATGTAGGGTTTGCCAGGACAACACACACACGCACACACACATACACACACACACTTGTATGATGTTCACATTAACATATTGGTCCATTTCATTATGACAACTGCCTCATTATGGAAGTTATTGAAAGGTTATCTAAGCTAAGAAGCTATGAGAAGCATGACAAGACATGTCATTGCCACTGATCTTTATTGCTGTTCTTTTGAAACACTGATTCCAAATAAAGAAAAAGCAGTATTTCCTTTCTATTGTCACACTACACACAATATATAAAAATATACACACACAAGCACACACTACAGAAGTGTATTTGGTGTTCTCATAAATCTTGCGTTCTCTCTTTATAGTGCTTTGTACTTGTACAGTCTGAAGTGTGAGGGCAGCATTCATTATTGCTTAGAGCTCTGTTGGCTCTGTGCCTGCACTTGGATAGTCCTTTATTCAATATACAAATATTTCAATTTGGGTCTTTCTGTAAAAATTCGCAATATTGAACATTATTATTTTGTGTTTTGAAACATTTTAGATTAAATCCTTTTTGTTTTCATTTCAGGTCATCTGTTGCTGGATGAGGATCTGGAGAGGAGCACTTTTATTGTGAGCACAGGACAGATTGGACCGCTAGAAATTGTGTCTGTTGTCATCAGTACCACCCTTGAACTTCCTACACTTGAAAATGGTGCAATCCGCCTGGTCTATCCCTCAGTGCTCACACCTATAGTCAGAACACGAATCCAACCAGGAAAAAGTGAAAATGGGGGGAAATCAGAGGAGAACAGGTAAAGTTAACCTCTTTAATTCTTCTTTATTGTTACTACTATTAATAATTGCAGTGGTCCTAAAAAGTATAGCCACATTTAAAGGGTTAGTTGTTCACCCAAAAATGAAAACTGTCATTAATTACTCACCCTCATGTTGTTCCAAATCTGTAAGACTTTCGTTCATCTTCGAAACATAAATGAAGATCTTATTGATGAAATCTGAGAGATTTTTGTCCCCTCATTGACAGTCTACGCAACTACCACTTTAACATCAAAAAGTTCACAAAGAAACCGTAAAACTAATCCATATGAATTGAGCAGTTTAGTCCAAATTTTCTGAAGAGATACAATCGCTTTATATTATGAAAATATTTAATTTAGGCTTTTATTCACATGAACGTCTTACGGATTTGGAACAACATGAGGGTACGTTAAAGGCTTAGTTCACTCAAAAATGAAAATCATCCCATAATTTTCACCCTCAAGCCATCGTAGTTGTATACCACTCTCTTCTTTCAGCCAAACACAATCAGAGTTATATTAAAAAATATCCTGGCTTTTCTGAGCTTTAATGGAAGTGAATGGTAACTTATTTTTTTAAGCCCAAAAAAGCACATTCATCCATTATAAAAGTAATCCATAAAGCTATAATAAAGGCCTTCTGAATGCGTTTTTGTGAGAAAAATATCCATAATTATAACTTTATAAACTGTAGGCTAATCACTAGCGTCCGGTAACGTCAATATAGCTTATATAGTCCATTTCCATGACATTTTAAGGCCACTGTATATTCAAATTCATAAAACATACCCTACCATTCAAAAGTTTGGGGTCAGTAAAAATGTTTTTGAAAGAAGCTGCATTTCTTTGATTAAAACACAATACAAACCAAGATATTATTACAATCTAAAATAACTGTTTTCTATTTTTATGTATTTTAAAATGTTTTAATCCTGTGATGGCAAAGCTGAATTTTCAGCATCATTACTCCAGTCTTCAGTGTCAAACGATCCTTCAGAAATCATTCAAATATGCTGATCTGGTGCTCAAGAAACATTTCTTATTATTCTATTCTTATCAATGCATTGTAAGGGTATATATTTGATAAAACACCCTTACTTTTTGCTTGATAATTTACACAAAATTGTAAGTTTGACCTCCCAAGAATCCTATTGAACGTCTCTCCTTCAGCCCGACTACGTGCTTTGGCAATGTGTCTGGAAAGCAGGAGAGGATGCTGGGAGTCAGGCAGCAGTGCACACATGCTCTGCTCACCAGCTCTGCCACCAACCTCTCGCCTTATCAGCTCAGCTTCCAGCTGCTGGTTCGAGGAGCCTGTCTGCTGGCCGGTAACATTTATATCTTTCTGTCCAATCTATAAAACATAAGTCACTACAGCAAGAGCTTAAATGTAAAAGAAGGAAAGTTCTAGAACTATGATATCTGGAGGAGGAGACAAAAAGTGGGCTTGTCTCTCACCTGTCTTTGTCCGTCACAGAAGGACAAGAGCCCCCTTTTAAGAGCATTTTACATTCATGCAGGTCCAGTTTGTGTTCTGAAATAATCCAGTTAGCGTAAAACTTGGCATGGACATCAGTGATTATGATAGACATCAGTGAGCCTGCCAGAAGGAGCCAAAGCGTGTGTGTGAGGTGAGGGTGTGTGCAGTGCGAGAGAGTGTTTGGCTCAGGCTCCAGGCCACTAGAACAGAGGAGAGAGATTAAGGCAGGGTGATACAGATTCCTAAATCACAGTAGTGACACTGTTCTGCTCCAGAGGAAAGTGGGCACTCTTGTTTCAGCCGTCTTGACATTAATGGGCATTAATCTGGACACTCCAATGAAATAATTTTTTTGAAAACTGAACCATGGTAATATACATTTTTATATTAATTAAATATAAAATATATAATACCAACAATATAAATTTACCATGTTAATACAATATTTGTTTGTACATGTATCAGATTATTATAATTTTTTAGACATGTACCTTGTAATATAGTTTTAATTTTACATATTCCTTAGTAATATCATGAAATATACTGTATATACAGTATATGAATATGGTACTCATTCAGTTCAAAAGTTTGGGGTCAGTAAGATTTTTTCTAAAAGAAGTCTCTAATGCTCACCAAGGCTGCAATTATTTGATCAATAATATAGTAAAACATCAATATTGTGAAATATTATTACAAATATTAAAATAACCGTTTCCTATTTTTATATATTTTCAATGTAATTTGTTCCTGTGATGCAAAGCAGAATTTTCTGTGACACATGATCCTTCAGAAATCATTCAAATATGATGATTTGGTTAAGAAAACATTTATTAGTAGTATTATTATCATTTTATCAATGCTGAGAACAGCTGTGCTGCTTAATATTTTTGTGGAAACCATGATTTATTTTTTCAGGATACTCTGATGAATGGAAATTTCAAAAGAACAGAATTTATTTGAAATCTTTTGTAACATTACTTTGCTAAAGTATTCTTTTCTTTTTTTAAACTTTCTTACTGTCCCTAAACTTTTGAATGGCTATAGTATTTTTAAATATTTTTAAAGAAAGAAACCAAAATAATATCCATTTTAAAAAGCAAATTCTAAAGTTAAAACATATTGTTGTAATCAAAATTTTTCAACCCCCCATTGCAAATCAGGTTTATTGGCAAACTTTACAGACATTCAGCTGTTTGCAATGAACAAACCAAAAAAAGTGTTTTCCCCAAATTCAACTGAAAATGAAACTTTTAATGACTTCTGTAGTCTCAAAATTAGTCAACCCCTTCATGGCAAGCATCTTTAGTACTACGTAGAATCCCCTTTTGCTGTTATGACCTGCTGCAAACGAGATGTATAGCCAAACACCAGCTTCTGAAAGTGTTTCTGAGGAATCTTAGCCCATTCTTCTTGAGCAATGGCCTCCAGTTCAGTAATATTCTTAGGTTTGCGTGCTGCAACCGCCTTCTTCAAATCCCATCGAGATTTTCTATGGGGTTCAAGTCAGGTAACTGTGATGGCCACTGCAGAATCTTCCAGGGCTTCCTCTGCAACCAAGCCTGGGTGGAATTTGAGGTATGTTTGGGATCATTGTCCTGTTGGAAGTTCCAATGATGCCCAAGCTTCAGCTTCCTCAATGACGGCATGACGTTTTCTCCTAGTATTTCCTGATACTTCAATGAATCCATCTTGCCTTCCATGCGCAGGAGGTTCCCTTTCAAGGGAACTCGAGCTGCGTTTGAGACGCGGTGGGAACGCTCTGCGTGATTGCGTCATGAAGCACGTGTAAAATCAGTCCAATGGAAGTCCGATACGTCATGGGTGACGTCATAGACCAGGAAACTATAAAGCACCCTTGCAAACAGACCGCGCCAGCTTCTGTTGTCTTCAGCAAGCGCTCTCTGTGATTCTGTCCTTGTCTATTTATTGTTGTCTGTCCGATCACATTGCTATATTTATATATATCATTATGGCGAGCAAGCAAGATTACAAACGTTGTGTTGTTCCCTGCCCTCGTTTCATTACGGGTGGGGACACACATCAGATGTGTGTTGCTTGTTTGGGAGTGGAGCATGCCCAGTCAGTCCTCGAGGGGGCTGATTGTGAGCATTGCATGAGTTTGTCCATGAAAACTCTCCGCTCCCGCCGGGCATTCTTTGAGGAGGATGGTTCGGTTCGTGTTCCCCGTGGTGCGGGTCCCGCTGCTGCTGAGGCACAGCGGCGGCGTGCATCATGGGGTTCACAGATGGATCTAGTAGCGGGGTTTGAGACGGGCCCAGCCCTTTCTCAGCCCTTACCTGCTAGTTCCGGTGTCCCAGCCCAGGAAGGAGCCCGCCCTGCGGTTTCTCCTCCCCAGGTTGAGGCACCAATGTTGCGGCTATCCAGTTCTGAGGAACCGGATGTCGTTGATATGGGGGATTTTGAGTTTTCGCCAGCTCATATCCCCGATGATGAGGAGTTAATGGAGGTTTTATCTCGTGCTGTTACTAAATTAAATATTGAGTGGCCAGCTGATGATATTGATGTTGAATCAAAAAAGAGTCTTCTAGATGATCGTTATTTACCATCTAGATCACGACCTCCTCGTCGGGAGCTCCCGTTTTTTCCTGATCTTCACACTGAGGTGTCTAGATCATGGAATAAACCGGCATCTTTCAGAGTTCATAATCCTCAAACTAGTAATTACAGTAAAGTGAGAGGTATTGATGATTACGGTTATTTGACGATGCCTCGTGCGGAAGAGACGCTTGCGAGCTATCTCTCCCCCGAGTCAGCGTCATCACTGAAAGCCCCGACGTTACCCACCAGACCATTAAAAAATACATCAATGCTGGTGGGTAAAGCGTATTCGGCAGCAGGTCAGGCGGCAGCATGCCTTCATACTATGTCGATATTACAAGCCTATCAAGCTGACCTGCTGAGGGACATAGATGATTGTGAGGAAGTTAGTGCTGATGCAATTCGAGAATTACGTCGCACGACAGATCTATCTCTCCGGGCCACCAAGGAGACGGCCAAATCTGTGGGCCGTTCTATGGCAGCCCTGGTGGCCACGGAACGTCATTTATGGTTGAATCTTTCTGAGATAAAGGATAAAGATAGATCTGTTCTTCTGGACGCACCGGTTTCTCCTACAAGTCTGTTCGGCGATGCTATAAATTGTGTTGTCGATAGGTTTCAAGAAAATAAAAAACAAGCGGCTGCGTTTCAGAGGTTTCTTCCTCGCCGGTCTAATGTCCCCGAGGCTGCACGCAATATAAAGGTTGAGCAGCCTCGTCCGTCTACGAGCTCCTCATATAGATACCAGCAGAAACAGAGCGTTGCTGCTCGGGCTCCTCCACAATCTGGGGTTCCCGAGTGGCGTTCGCAGTCCAGGCCTGCTGGGGGCAGACAGAATCCGAGGACTGTCATGCCTAAAAGAACCTGGACTAAGAAGAAGTCCTGACGCCAAGTGTGCCAGGCTTCTGAGGGTGGTCCCCTCCAGGGAGGAACGATTCCGAGGAACCGTTTCTCTTTGGCGCCCTCCGGGGGGCGGTTCTCCGAGGAGAGTCGCAGCGTTGCCACATCGGTTGTTCCCTGCCGGTTCGCCGTTTCAGGGCACCGAGGTGTCAGCGTCCCCATGCAATCCTCTGAGGAGGATTGTAGAACGGTCAGTTCGGTTGTTCCCTGCCGGTTCGCCGCTTCAGGGCGCCGAAATGATTGTTCAACCAAATCCAGAGGCCAGTCTCGAGAGACTGGTTCCCTTATCAGAATTTCTGGCAGCGTGGAAACTTCTGCCAAATATTTCTTCATGGGTCCTGCATATAATAGAAAAGGGTTACAGAATTCAGTTCGGTTCTCGTCCGCCCAGATTTCAAGGGGTCCTTCCCACAGTGGTGGACCCACAGCAGGCTCTGGTTATGGAGCAGGAAGTTCTGACACTTCTTCAAAAAGGAGCGATAGAGGGGGTGCCTCCTCCCAGCAGAGAGTCAGGGTTTTACAGCCGTTACTTCATTGTTCCGAAAAAAGATGGAGGGTTGCGTCCTATTCTAGATCTGCGCCAGTTAAACAGCAGAGTTCAGAAACTCAAGTTCAGGATGCTCACACTAAAGCAAATTGTATCACAGATTCAGTCCGAGGACTGGTTTGTCACAATAGACCTGAAAGACGCTTACTTTCATGTATCCATCCATCCTCATCACAGGAAGTTCCTGAGGTTCGCTTTCGGGGGCGAAGCTTACCAGTATCGGGTTCTACCGTTTGGCCTAGGTTTATCACCCCGCACCTTTACAAAATGCGTGGATGCAGCTCTGGCTCCTTTGAGACTCCAGGGCATTCGCGTATTAAATTATATCGACGATTGGTTGATTTTAGCTCAGTCAGAGCAGTTGGCAGTTCGGCATCGAGATGTCGTTCTGTCTCACATAAAGGAGTTGGGGTTGCGGCTCAACATCAAGAAGAGTGTTCTCCTCCCTGCTCAGAGGACCACTTTTTTAGGTGTAATTTGGGATTCTACCACAATGCAGGCACGTCTATCTCCTGCTCGGATTTCTGCGATCCTCACAGCCGTAAAGAATGTAAAACTAGGCCAGTCACTCACTGTGAAACAGTTTCAGAGACTGTTGGGGCTCATGGCAGCAGCGTCCAACGTGATTACTTTTGGCCTGCTGTACATGAGACCCCTGCAGTGGTGGCTCAGAACCAAGGGGTTTTCTCCGAGGGGAAATCCGTTCCGCAAGATCAAGGTCACGCGGCTATGCCTTCGTGCCTTGGTCATGTGGAAGAAACCTTGGTTCCTCGCCCAGGGCCCAGTGCTGGGGGCTTCTTGTCGACGCGTCACGCTTTCGACGGATGCTTCCCTCACGGGATGGGGGGCGGTCATGAGTGGCCGCTCGGCGCAAGGTCTTTGGCAGGACCATCATCTGTCATGGCACATAAATCGCTTGGAGATGATGGCGGTATTTCGAGCTCTCAAATATTTCCTGCCAGACCTGAGAGGCCATCATGTGTTGGTCCGTACGGACAACACGTCGGTGGTATCATATATCAACCATCAGGGGGGTCTGAGGTCACGTCACCTTTGCAAGCAGGCCCATCAGATCCTCCTATGGGCCCAAGGGAAGTTGCTATCTCTCAGAGCAGTTTACATTCCGGGGCGTCAGAATGTGGGAGCAGATATACTGTCAAGGCAGGGGCTGAGGCCCGGGGAGTGGAGACTTCACCCCGAGGTGGTGGAGCTCCTTTGGGAGAAATTTGGTCGTGCTCAGATAGACCTTTTCGCATCCTCAAATACAACCCATTGTCCTATGTGGTTCTCTCTAACGCACCCAGCTCCTCTCGGACTGGATGCGATGGTGCAGGTTTGGCCGAGGCTTCACCTGTATGCTTTTCCCCCGATATCATTGCTCCCGGGGGTTCTGGAGAGGGTTCGCCGGGAAGGGGCCAGTCTGTTACTAATAGCCCCTTACTGGCCGACTCGAGTATGGTTCTCGGACTTGGTGTCTCTTCTGAGCGGCTCTCCTATGGAGATTCCAATCAGGAGGGACCTGCTGTCCCAGGTAGAGGGCACGATATTTCACCCTCGACCGGAGTTGTGGAAACTGTGGGCCTGGCCTCTGAGGGGGCCAGGCTCATAGAATCCGGTCTCTCGACTGAGGTCGTTGAGACCATTCTCCATTCCAGAGCCCCGTCCACGAGAAAACTGTATGCACTGAAATGGAAATTATTCTCCACCTGGTGTGGTGAGCGTCAGTTAGATCCTGTTAACTGCCCTGTCGGTTCAGTTCTCGATTTTCTGCAAGACCGTTTCTCTGCTGGATTATCTCCTTCCACCTTAAAAGTTTATGTGGCGGCTATCTCGGCCTACCATACCCCTCTGGGGGGTACTTCTATTGGGAGAGATCCTCTGATTACTCGTTTTCTCCGTGGTACATTGAGGTTGAGACCTGCACTGCACTCCAGAGCACCGGCTTGGGATTTAGCCATTGTACTTGAGGGTCTGGCTCTAGCTCCGTTCGAGCCCATTGAAGAGGTTTCAGAAAAATTCCTCACTTTGAAAGCTTTATTTCTCCTTGCTGTTTCATCTATCAAGAGAATTGGAGATTTACACGCCCTGTCGGTTGCTCCGTCATGTTTGGAATTTGCACCTGGTATGGTTAAAGCATTTCTATACCCTAGACCGGGTTATATTCCTAAGGTCCCTGTCAATGTTGGGGGCCCAATAGTGCTGCAGGCCTTCTATCCTCCACCTTTTAATACCCCAGATCAGGAACAATTGAACCTGTTATGTCCAGTTAGGGCATTGGATGCCTACGTTCACAGAGCTGCCCTGTGGCGTAAATCAGAGCAATTATTTGTATTTTTTGGGTCACTCAAAAGAGGGTGCCCTGCATCTAAACAGGTTATGAGCAAGTGGATAGTCGAGGCTATTTCACTAGCTTATGAAGCGGCCGGTCAGCCTTCACCTATGGCTGTACGGGCCCATTCTACTAGGAGTATGGCGGCCTCTACGGCCTTAATTTCAGGGGTTTCCCTTCCTGATATTTGTAATGCGGCAGGATGGTCCTCTCCGCATACATTTGCCAGGTTTTATGACCTTGACCTCTCCACTCCAGGGGCTAGGTTGCTTGCTTCTTAGTGTGCGCAATGGACTTCACACAGAACGGGCATTTGTCACTATGGCGTAGTGGGTATGGGGTTCCCACCGCGTCTCAAACGCAGCTCGAGTTCCCTTGAAAGGGAACGTCTCAGGTTACGTATGTAACCCTGGTTCCCTGATAGGGAACGAGACGCTGCGTTTGCCTGCCATACTTCCTGCACACCCTGATCGACTTGCTTCAGACTTTTCAGAAGCTGGCGCGGTCTGTTTGCAAGGGTGCTTTATAGTTTCCTGGTCTATGACGTCACCCATGACGTATCGGACTTCCATTGGACTGATTTTACACGTGCTTCATGACGCAATCACGCAGAGCGTTCCCACCGCGTCTCAAACGCAGCGTCTCGTTCCCTATCAGGGAACCAGGGTTACATACGTAACCTGAGACGTTTCCAGTGCCAGAGGATGCAAAGCAGCCCCAGAGCATCAGCAAGCCACCACAATGCTGAACTGTAGACAGTGTTCTTTTCAGCATATGCTTCATTCTTCTTCCTCCAGACATACCGCTGATCCATAGGGCCGAAAAGTTCCATTTTTTTTTTCATCGCTCCACAGAACAGAATCCCCAAACTTCTGTGGCTTATTTATATGATTTTGAGCAAATTGGAGCCGACTTTTCCACCAAGTCTTGCAGCAGGTATTTTGCATTCACTCAAGGGTTTTTCTAAAACCTGCCTTCTCAGAAATCTTGTTGCAGCCGCTGATAGGTTCCTTTTTCTGCCCGTCCGTCCAGGTAGTGTAACCACTGTTCTTCTAATTTTGAACTTGAAAACTATGCTTCCAACGGTGTCTCTAAGAACATTTTGTGCCTTCGCTATCTTTTTGTATCCTGTTCCTTGTTTGTTAAGGGCGATATCTACTCTTAACTTTTTGGACTATTTTTTTTACTTAGCCGTGTTTCTAAAATGCAGTCAAACGTGACACTCAACAAATCTAGCCAGTTCAGATATTTCATGTTTTCTAGCTCAAGCACACCTGGTGTAACTAATGAAGCCCTTGATTAGTTGTATCAGGTGTGCTTGAGACACCACCTGTTTTGCAGATTTGTGTTGTTGTGAGGGATTCTATTTAGGGGATTGAATAATTTTGAGACTGCAGAAGTCATTAAAAGTTGCATTTTCAGTTGAATTTTGGGAAAACACTTGACATTTGTTGTGTTAAGCTATCTCAGTTACTTTTGTTTGATTTGTTCATTGCAAATAGCTGAATGTCTGTAAATTTTGCCAATAAACCAGATTTGCAATGGGGGTTGAATAATTTTGATTACAACTGTGCATATCAAAATTTATATCAAATGTCTGACTGAAATGTAATTCAAGAGATTCAGGATCAATTTTATTATAGCTTTTGTTCCCTGAGGCTTAGATGTCAAAGATTCCCACCAATAATATTCTTTAACAGCAACTAATCAAATCAGTGCTGAAATGTCATGTGAACAGGCTTTGTAACCTCTTTTTATGCCATCTCTGCATTTGCAGGTCTGGAAAGCCCCACCCATGCCCTGCGTGCGGATGCTGACCCCAGTGCACAGTCTGCGTCTGCAACCTACATCACACTGGCCGAGGAGCATCCATGTGACCGACATCTGGAAATAATATTACACCTTAGCGGTGAGAGCTGGGCCTAAAATGTTAAAATCATAAACTTGTTGGTCATTCTGGTAACACCTCCACAGCTATTTTCTAGTTAAGCATGTCATATAGCCATTATCTGCTTGAATGCAATATATTGATATTTCAAAGCAGGAACAAATTCTGATTTCATCATAAATTTAGCTTCTCCAGCTCAAATTATGCTACAAAATGTTTGAAAACGTACACTTTATAGCAAAAAATACAGCTGATGCCTTTACTAGTAAGACTATAGACTTTTAACCGAAAGGTGGGAATTCCTTTTCTACAGTTGCCAAATTGAGCACTGCAATTTCTCCCTTCCGTTTTTTTTCTATGAGTGAAAAATGGTCAGCTAAATACTGTAAATCATAAACTTCAGTGTTGTGCCAAATCTTACACATCTTGGAGCCCAAAGCATGACTGACTTTTTTGAGTAAACCATTCAGTGCCTGATGAGAAGTCATACAATATCGCTTTTAATACTATACAATTTAAAAGTTTGGGGTCAGGTTTTGAAAGAAGTTCACCAAGGCTGCATTTATTTGAAAAAAAAAATACAGAAAAAAAAAAATAATATTGTAAAATTGATCACAGGAATATATTCCTGTGATGCTGTTTTTTTTTTTTTTACATTGAAGTCTTTTGAAATATAAATGGTCAATCTAAAGTTTGAATCATCAGTTAGACTGCTAACACATCATACAATATGCAATTTAGCAGAAGGCTGACAAGAAAAACCTTTTGATCAGCTACAGTAGAACAAAATATGACCATAAGGCATCAGGTTTTATAAACGGTTACTTCTTGGGTGGGGGTAGAATTTGGCACAATTCCATCAATGTAATCACCTGCAAGTCACTGCCACTGTTGCCTGCAGAGCCTCACAGCCCATTGGTTATCCTAGAGAGGGGCCGGCTTACATTTAGTGAATATGAGCAGCAGATCCGTGCTCGTCGTGATTTCATTCGCTGTGCCCGAAAGGAGGCAGAGTCTGAGAAAAGGGTAAGATTACTGGTGTTAAACCCTTGCATTGCTGATTTCATCGTGATTGTCTTTAAGAACAGTATTATATATTTGTTACTGCATGTGTGCATGTGCCTCCCCCAGCTGGAGTTCGTGCGGAGACGCTATCATAAGGATCTGCTCTTGAACCCAGTCCTGATGCTTAACTTCTCCCCAGATCTGCTGTCTGAACCAACAGAACTGCAGCAGGCCAGCAGGGAACTCATCTTCCTCATTGAAAACAGCAGCACAATGACACAGCACAACATCAACAAGATCAAGGTTCTTGCGACCTTCTGTATGAGCTGCTGTGTGTGAACAGTGCAGTGACATGCAGTTTTTTTTTGTCTTAATTGCTTCAGTACATACTTTTTTTCTCAAAATGTTGTCATTGTTATAAAGCATAGATCATTGGTTCTCAAAATATTTGCTCCCACCAGAAGTTAGTAGCTCAAAAAAGCTAATTAAGCTAATTAAATATGGCCCTGGAAGGATTCCACTCTGAATTTGCAGTATTATGCAAGTTGAAAATAGCCATAAATGTTCCTTGTGCTTTAATATTTTTGACAGGAGGCGATGTTAGTGGCCATCAAGAGTCTGCCGAGCCGCACCATGCTGAACATCGCTGGCATCTGCTCTCCTGTCAGGCCTCTTTTCAGCTCCAGCAAGCCCTACACAGATGTGAGTCAAGTCACCTTTACATTTATAGCACTATATACACTACAGATTGTTTCAAATCAGCTTCACAGTAATAAACAGCAAAACAACAATCAATGATGCAAACTTCAGCAAATATAGGACAAATTCTAATTCTGTTGTAAAGCAGCTCTACAAATACAATAGTGTCATTATTCAACTCAAGCCATTTCAGTGTTGGTTCAGTGCAGTTCAATAACTGTAATGGCGGGTTCAGAGTCAGACCACACGATATCACCCTGATTTTGGCAAAATCCGTTTGACATATGGTGTTATTGTGGTGATTTTGTAAACAACAATGGCCACCGGGACGCAAAAATTGATAAAGAGTTATATATCATATAGTGCATAGTGGACGACAACCGACACTGCGTCTTTTCATGAAGTTCCGACAGAAAGACTAGCATGTTAAAAAAATTCCCGCTCCTCCACGACGGGTTTCATCACATCTGTGATGTTGACCAATATGAGCACAGAAGCTCTTTCATACACAGCTTTCATTCATGGCGAAACAAAAGAGAAAATGGTATTGGTAATGGTAAGTGATTCTTTCTTTTTTGGGGCTTTTCCGATAACAAGACAGTACAAAATCCGCCGCTTCGGTAGCCATTGTTTGTTTACGCTCTTGTTTCGAGAAGGCGGAACTAGCGACTGACTTCTTGAAACAAGAGCGTAAACAAACAATGGCTACCGAAGCGGCGGATTACATCCCGCACGTCGTTAAAGATAGCAAGCAATGATTGGTCGGAAAGCAAAATGTGCCTGAGATGTTTCTTGTCCTGAAAAGTACAAGAATTTAGGAGTCAAAATCGCATAATCTGACACAGTGACTATCTTAACAGACAAGAGTTCAATTGCTTCCATCCCCTGGCCCCACTGGATTGTGTTCACAGTTCACAGTTTTGATTCTGTACTGCCCAAGGGGGCAATCTACCAGCCGGAAACTGAAGCTTCGCTTGGGAGAGCGACCATATTAGACCATCACCTGCTGTTAGCATTCCATGGACTCCCATTCATTTTGGCGTCACTTTGACAGCGAATAACTTTACATCTGAGGCGTCCAAAGACTTCATTTGTCCATTATTTATTTCTTAAGAAACAGGACAATGGATAAAAGGCTCCATTACTTTGTATCTTACGTTATGGCCCCGTAGAAGCCGCTTTTGTAAAAAATAGGCTAACGATTGCGTCATAACCACGGGACTTTCTGTCGCACAATAGAGACATTACCGTATAGACAGAAGGAGAAGCTCATAGGCAATCTTTTACTGTCTATGAGGCAATCGGGTGGACATGGAGGCATAAAGTCAAGGGAGAAGCCCATAAATAGAGAGTTCATAAAAGCAACTGGACAAAATATTTCACCAAAAGATTTGTTTCAGATTTCAATTCAGATTTGTCTTGGCACAGCTACTAGAAGGTCAGAACGGTTGCTCATGTCACATCTACGTCGTCAAGCTCAGTTTGAGCCTGTGCAGTTCGCTTGGCTATCAGGAAGTTAGTGCTTCTAATGGGCTTCAACTTTCTCCGTTGAAATCTATGGGGTCGCTGTGTCCATTTCTTTTACTGTCTATGGTACTGCCTTGCGTTTGCTGCTGTTTACCCATGTTGCTTCGTAACGACGACACAGGAGAAGGCGGCAAAATGCAGCGTTGCTCGCCTTTTATATATTGACTTTTTAACCTTTGGTTTTGTTTCCAAATTGCCAGCACATATGGCACTTGTATCTACCTGCTGCAAATGTACTGCAAATGTTCTAAAGAAAGCGGGAATCCATTTCTGCTAAAGGCGAGCAGAAATTACATACAATCGTCAGGAAAGTGAGTGCGAACGTTCATATCAGCAGCGAACAGTACCGGACTTCACATGAACCATATCCCAGATCTCCCCTTTTAAGCAGACTCGGGTATGGTTCGCGGGTGCACACCAGAGTTCAGAAAACAGCATTCACATCATCCAAAGGAACCAAACTCTGATGTCATTCGAACCCGGGTGCACAATAAAAGTGCTAATGTGAAAGCAACCTAAAGTTAATCAATTATGAAATGAATTCAATTCAGCTGTAAGGAGCTCTACAGAAGACAATAGTGTCATCATCCAGCTCAATTCATTGTTCTCATCTAATAGTGCCAATATAGTTAAATCGATAATGCATTATTAAGGCCCGTTCACACGAAGGACGATAACTATAAAGAGAACGATTAAGATATAGTTCTAAATGGATTCTCAATATTAAAGAATAGCAGAGTTCACACCACAGCTATAGCGATAACGGCACAGAGAAACAATATCATTGGAATCACTTTCAGAATGATTTTATCCAGCTGATGAACGATAAAAACATTGACGGCCAATCAGAATCCATCCTGCTGTAACGAGCTTATGCATTTAAAGCAGCAGACAAAGACGCACTTAGAATAAAGAGAATAATATCATCCGCTGGTGTGGACGCTAATATAGTTATCTATAGATATCTTTATAGTTATCGTTATTGGTGTGAACATGCCTTTACTGAATATTAAGGGGTCAGATTTACTAAACAGGGCAAATTAAAATGAGACTGCAATCCCATAAAAGGGACAATGGGAGTGGAAAGTTCTGCAGGTGATCTACTGACAATGCTCAAATTAAAGAACACAGAAGCAGTCATTTCAAGCACAAAAATGGGTTAAGATATGCTTTAAGTCTGCGGTTTGCACTGGTGCAAGCTGTTAGTAGATCTGGCCCTAAGCGTCTTTTAAACCCCAACTAAGCAAGTCAAAGGCAACAGTGGGAAAAAAAAACTTGGGAGAAACCAGGCTAAGTTGGAGGGCCAAATGAATAAACATTTAATGCAAGCTGCATCACAAGTCAGATTTGTAAGTGTTTCTTCAGACTCATCTTAGCTCTAGTAGCCAAACAAAACATAGTGTTTGTTTCAAGAGAAACTCAGATGGACGCTACATAGGGTTCTGGATGTGTGTGAAATGGTTGATGTTTACCTGTGAGGGACCTGGGGCCAATTGATAACCATCTCTGTCCAGGTCGCTACTACTGGTTTCCATGACGCTGCAATATCAGGTTCAAGCAGGTCCAGGGTCTGGCAGGACAAAGTGCTTTAAAACAGCGAGAGCCATATGGCACTGTCATGCATTTTACAGCACGCAATGATAAAAAACAAACTTGTTTGCTCCATTATGCACCACTGCTCCACATCTACATCAAGAAAGGCTTCTCTAGAGGAGTTTTTCATGTCAACTTAAGCCCTATGAACCATATTTACTTTTTTTAACATAATTTTTTTTTACTAAGGCTGTGGTGGGTAGACGTTGTTGATTAACTCTTTTATTATAAAGCTATATGTTTAACCTGGAACATTTCTTTAAAACGTCAATGTTTAAGGCTAAAGGGAATTCTGCCATTCTCTGCCTCTCTCGTTTCTCAGAGTACAGTGACTCGGGCATTGGAGTACATCCAGAAGATGCGCACAGACCAAGGTGGCGCTAACCTGTGGGGGACACTGTCCTGGGTTTATCAGCAGCCCGTCCACCGCAGCTGCCCACGACAGCTATTCATCATCACGGACGGACCCTTTAGCAATGTAGGCCGTGTGTTAGAACTGGTCAGGAGGAACGCATGTAACGTCAGGTAAAACTAACGTTAGATTAAATTGGCATTGAAAACACTATGCCAGGTAACACATATACTATAAAATAATAAAAAAATGTATCTAAACAGAAACACTTTGTTTCAGCAAAAATAAAATTACAGGTAAAATCTGAAAAGCCAGATCAAACTCATAATCCATAATCAGATAAAATAACTGGCAATAAAATAAAATTGGAACAAAATAATGCAAAAAAAAGAAATAGTTTGGGGCTTAACTGTCTATATTTTGTCAAATAAGTCATATATTATTTTGTTGATCCTGGAACAACATTCCTGCCCGAAAATGTATTCCTAACCCTACTCATAACTTATCCCTAAAATCAGAGGGAAATGATGGCTATAACACTGATGTAGAAGCACCTAGCCTTGGTTGTAAGCCTAAACTTGACATACAGTGTTATGGATTTTCTTCTCAAACCTAACTATTTTAGATTTGGCTCCATAAGACTTACTATAGTAGGCTATAACTTATATGCTAGCGTGTCTATATATATTTGACGTTAGCTACGTTCACACATCAGCGAGTCTCCTGTCGACTACAGCCGCTCCCTAACTATACTCCAGCGAGTCTCCGGTCGACAGCATCTGTCTAAATCCTATACTCCAGCGAGTCTCCAGTCGACTACAGCATCCGTCTAAATCCTATACTCCAGCGAGTCTCCAGTCGACTACAGCGTCCAGAGTCGATAATTCTAACTTACTTGTTCTCTTGCTGTGCAGCTTAAATGACAGACAGACTTGAGTAATTGTCCTTTAAATGCTCTTTATTATGGCCGGGAGTTCTCAAGCAGTTCTCCGAGAGTCTCCCAAAAACAAGCAATAAGTATGGCCGGCAAAATCCCATTGAGAATCCCACCAGTAAACACAGATACAACAGTTTTTATAGAATAGGGAGGTATGGCAAAATGACATGATACATTACATAATTTACCTACAATTTGATTGGTTCTTTATTGCTTCATAATCACAAGGTTTCAAACCGAGACTGTCTAGTTTCATTTCCCAAACTATGTTATTTATACACACACACGCACACACTCAAAGTCACAAGTTTTCCATTGGTTTCGAACAGTACATTCTGTTCGAATTTTAGATGTTAAATAAGGAATGTTGTTCCAGGATCAACAAAGATCTAATTTGATCAAAGAACATATTGTACTTGTTGAAAATCACGTTCACCCTATATTTAGAGTCAGTCAGTAGTACATTATTCAAAAGGGATACAGAAAATACCTTTTAAAACTTTAATAATACCCTTTTAACACTAGCTATACACATTTTACATCAGTAAATAAATACTTTCAAAACTAACCTTAAAGTTATCTAAAAAAATCATATCAGCATCCAAACATAAAAGCTAAACACCTTTTACCACAGCAAAAGAACACTTTTGTCACCGGCTAAACACTTAGGCCAGTTAAACTCAAATCAATTTTATCCAGGGCATTACCATGGAAACACCCCATGTCTCAACAATGTATCCAAATCAAAAACACTTTGTAACTCGATTTCTTTCTGGTGTCTTTTCTGTATGTCTATACACTCCAGTATCTGTTATGATTTCACCTTAAAAGGAATATCCCACATGACATTGTAAAGCTGAAGCTGGGAGAAATCATTTAATTGTACCGTGGTCCACATTATACAGCCTTCCCATAAATCACTGACTAATGTTTAGAGAGAAATGCTCTTCAACAAACACAGACACACGTGCTCAGATATAGATTTCACTGTACTGGAACACAGACTTATTATTGATACTCAGTCAAGACCTTTAAAAGCCTTCGACCCAGACAGAGCAGACCTGAATTCAAAACAGCTTGTGTTGTGTGTGTGTGTGCGTCTGGATTCTGTTTCCACTCAGACATTTAATTAGCGAAATGGTCCAGATTATTGTCAGGGGAATACTAAACATATTCTATTTTCTCTCACTCTCAATCCCTCATAGCAGACTGGCAATCCATTGCAGACAAACATATATGTCTTGAGTCATGAGAAATCGAATCACATACATACATTTATTTCTTTACTACTAAAGCTGCCAGTTTGCTTAATTATTAAACAGCAGGCACAAACTATGCAAAAGCAGTGTCCGTATTCACTCACTCGTTTTCATTCACTCAAGTGGACTATATTACTGGAATAGTGAATGAGGGTATAGCTTGGCGATTTCGAACACAGCACATGCCTAAATGCATTAAGTTGCTTCCGATTGGCTGATTAGGATATTTGTGTTAATGAGCAGTTGAACAGGTGTACCTGATAAAGTGGCCGGTGACTGAATTACCGGTATTCATTTTATGTAAAAACATGGATTAACAATGTGGTCTGAGGGATTGAGAGTGAGAGAAAATAGATATATATTACATTTGTATGATATAAAGTATATTTGCCTGTTATAACTTATTTTTGGTGTTACAGGTGTTTCGGCCTGGGTCTTGGTCCTCAGGCCTGTCGAAGGCTACTGCAGGGCATTGCCAAGGTTACGGGAGGCAGTATGGAGTTTCTCAGTGAAGAAGAGAGGCTTCAGCCAAAGGTGCAAGAGTACACAGCGCCCTCTACAGGGAGCAGAGACAGAACCGCTATTATCAACTCTGCTTTTATGACATGCTGAGGACAATTTGATTTAAAATGTGCTTTTATGGAAGTTAAAAAAAAGATTTGTTATTGTTTGTTATTGTTATACAAGTACAATATCTTATATTGTCAGGCATGTGATCAGTTGAGGACAAAAAAAAAATGGAAACCTGTTTTCTCCCATTCTATAAGACTATTATATAATAATTCTTATTATTCACAATACTATTTAAATAATCCATTAGTATATGACTATTGCAATAATACTAATAATACTATATATAATTATATTTATTATTATTTAAAAAAATTTAACAAATCAATAAATATATTCAATATATCAGTATATTACTTTTGCAATAATACTGTACTATAAAAAAACATATTTAGTAATAGTAATAACAATTATTATTTTATTTTACAGAACAACAGTAACATTTCAATACTATTATTTATGACTGTCTTAATTTATTAATTACTGTAAAGCTTTTATCTCGGTTACAAAAAATCTTACTGGTAGCTGAAAATTTTAATCTAGCCAAAATATTTAATAAACTAATATTGTGTAGATGTGTAGAATTTTGTGAATGATGGGCATCTAAATGACAAAAACATACTGTGATACGTGATGGCATTACTTGGTAAAACTTTGGCACCATGGTACTGAAATTCTTGTGCCACGGTATTTACATTGAACTCCAATTGAAAAATACCATGGTACTATCATGGAACTTGTTCAATATACCATGAAAGTACAGCGTTACCACGTCCAAAAACATGGTAGTACCTTGAAACTTTCTGTGGACATCAGCAAAGCTGCTGTTGTGTAATTACTAATGTTTCAATTATTCTCTACAGTTGATTAAATGTCTAAAGAAAGCTCTGGAACCTGTGTTGACGGATGTACGGATTGACTGGTATGTGCCAGACAATGTCGAGGCGCTTCTCTCACCAAATGAAATCCCTCCGCTCTATCCTGGCAACTGCCTGATTGGCTACTGCACTCTCTATGACGTATCTGGATTCAGGGCCCAGAAAAGTGAGGTGAGAGACTGTACATTACCACACTTAGTTTCTTATGTTCAATATATGCCAAAAGAAGAAATGTTAATATAAACTAAATGCATAGATTTGTATAAAGTCTTAGTTAGTGTGTGCACAATTTCTCATTAGCAGGTGAAGCCTCGTTCATACAGAAGCCGCCCACGTGGTTCAGCGGGGTCTGTTTTCGAGCTCTCACCCTCCACTTCCGAGCTCCTTCAGCCTCTGGTTCCCCCGGAGGAGCGCGAGAGAGATGCTGTAAAAGAAAGCGGGGGGGAGGGAGACTTTGAAGAAGCACTGCGGGAAATTTCTCGAGAAATCTCGTCGGAATTCTCCTGCGCACATGCAACCGATATTGCTGTCAGCCCGGGTAAGACTATGGGATCTGTCTAAGATTTAAGTGCATTGCATTGTGGGATAGCACATAATGTGCTCAGGTTGTATGTATTACATTGGTTCTCAAGCTTTTTGACTTCAGGGCCCCCACATTGTCCACAACAATATCTGAATCTCACTTAAAATTTCTACCTGAGAAAATATTTTAGAACTTGGCATTAAATGTATATTCATTATAAAAATAACCCAATAATAATAAATGTCTTGATTTTTAATGGTTTTAGCTCATTTTAATGCTTGTTTTGTCTTATTTTAACTCATCTTAAGGCCCACTTTGAAGTTTGTTGAGGGCCCCGGGCCCCTGGTTGAGAACCACTGACGTAGTAATAGAGCGCAGTTTACATATTCAAAGGCCTTTTAAGACAAGTCATTTCAATCGGCGGCCATCTATGAAACACCTCTCAGGCATGCAAGTGCAGCTCCCATCTTTTTGAATGGGGAAACATCAAATTCTCCAAAACTGTTCGCCAAGCTTACGTTTAAATTTCATATTTAATATAACCAATCAAATCTGACAACAAGTCTCTCATAAATTTTGTTTCTAAACTCTCGAATCATGACAGAAAACGACATTTTCAAGCTGGATCAAGCTAATGCGCAGTGGAAGCGAGCATCTGGTGGCAGCTGCAGTGATGCGATGACTTAACCAATCGGCGATTGGCTCTTATTTAGAAGGCGGGACTTATTCCGCCATATTGAGCGTTGCACCTTTCCCCATTCAAAACAATACGAGTGACACATCTTGTGTAATTCTATAGTGTTTGACATAATGGATACTCAAAGGGATAGTCCACCCAAAAAACACACATTTATGCAGTTTTTCCTCTCTATGAAACACAAAAAAAGATATTTTGAATAATGTTGGTAACCAAACAGTTTTGGTTCCCATTGATTTTCATTGTATTTTTTTGACCATACAATGGAGGTCAATAGGAACCGAAACTGTTTGGTTACTAACATTCTTCAAAATATCTTCTTTTGTGTTCCACAGAAGAAAGAAAGTCACACAGGTTTTGAACACAATGCGGGTAAGTAAACGATGACTGCATGCTGGATGGATAATTTTTAGGTGGACTGTCCCTTTAAAAAAGCCATTCCAAACATGCCGTACGTGTGTGTTATCTACAGGTGGTGACACTGACTACAGCACCAGCGATGTGCGCTGGCGTATTCAACAGGCTTCGTATGTTCAAGATCAGTACGTGTTGACACACTGTTCTCTGAGCAGCGAGAGGGCCTTCTCGTCTGTTTCTCCCCAAGCAGAGAGCTCTGTGCTGGGCATGGGTTCTCTGCCACATGGCTTGGAGAGAATGGAGCCAACACAGGGTCGAGGCCTCTCCCGCTGGGAATCTCCGTGGACTCAGAATGCCACCTCTTCAGGGGACACAGATTCTGCATCAGGGAAGGTGACATCAGCATCACGATTTGTATTTAATAATTCACTTCACATTGAGTAGATTAAGACAAGACAGCCTTAAAGTGAAAAAAAAAAAAAATACTATGGAAGTCAATGGGGTACATCAACTTGGTTTGGTTGCCGACATTGTTCAAAATATCTTCCTTTGTGTTCAGCAGAAGAAAGAAATTCATACAGGTTTGAAACAACTTGAGGGTGTGTAAATGATGACAGAATTTTCATTTTAAAGTGAACTATTACTTTAACATAAAATAGAAATAAAAAAATTTAAAAAGTATAATCCTAACTCTGTTAGTCTATGCATGTTTCTAGGCTGGCAAGCTCTTAGACCGTGATGAGTCTCGTCTCAGGCAGAGGGCGCTAGCTCGCTCTGCTCTTGCTGGCCGAAGTTTCTCATCTCCGCAGGGTGACCTGGACATGCACCGCCTGAGGAGGGCACTAGAGAGGGTCTCATTTGAGCAGGCCTTGGGGGGCCGACTTGAGGAGAGTGACACAGACACCCAAAGCCCTTCACGAGGAGGTTTATCCCAGCCCAGTCTGACTGACTCCAGTGAGGGAAAACAGTCTGCAGTCATATACCTTTATGTATTAACATAAATATACAGATGCATATCAAATTTGGTCCAATTATTAAGTAATCTTTTTTTCTTTTCCCCTATCACTGTCTATCCAGATGGCCTCCTGTTCCCTGCTTCCCCACTAGACTGGGACACCTTCACTGATCCTGAATGCCTGTTTTCAGCCGCTCCTCTAGGCGAGTTCCAGGCTTCAGGGGCCCAGTGTCGCTCAGTGATCCACGGCAAGCTGGGAGGACAGGCCGTATCCTGGGAGGTCCATGTGGATCTGTCCCTTTTGTGGGACACTGAGAACTCAGCAACTCTGCCACCCAGGACCGGGGCCTGGGATGAGATTATCCACCAGCTGACCGCACGATCTGTCATCACAGACTTTGAAAACATGGCGGAGAAAGAAACAGATATTGAAGTTGAAAGAGGTCTGATAGGAATAAGAGTAAAAAAACAAAGCGTTTGGGGTTTAAATCAAAATATTGAATGTTGCATCAACATTTTCTCTTGTTTGAATGTGTATTCTGGTACGGGTGTGCACGTAGGTCCTTCCAAGCGGTACAGAATGAAAGCGATCCAGACCAGCAAAAGCTGTGGAATTGTCTGCATGTACACAAGCTTCACCACTACAGACACCAATGCAAGAAATCAACCTCAGGGCACAGATGCACGACACACAGGTACACACAAACAGCACATGTACACCACACACAATCTCACACAAAGACTGTGACACAAAACAGATATGCTAATCTAACAGGTACATATTTTATTGATGAATTAAATGAAATTCCCCTGTGTTTGTGTGTGTGTGTCAGGTGTGCGGTTTGTTACTAGACTCAGTTCTCATTCCGGCAGCAGAAGACAAAAGTTGTGCTCGGTGGGATTTGGACGCCACCCCTCCAGCAGAGGCAGTGAAGAGACAGAAGATACACACACCTCGACAGGTATCTTATCAATTATATATGTACACCCACATATAGTACATATAAGTAACATGCCACATACCAAAGTTTATGTTTAGTTTTTTTTTTTTTAAAGAAATTAACATTAGGAAGGAAGGACACATTAAAATGATCAAAAGTGAAAAAGATTTCCATTTCAAATAAATGCTGTTCTTATGGACTTTCAATTCATTAAAAAGAATCCTGAAAAATGTATCATGGTTTCCACAAAAATATGAAGCAGCACAACTATTTTCAACATTGATAATAAGAAATGTTTCTTGAGTGGTTAATCAGCATATTAGAATGATTTCTGAAGGATCATGTGACACTGAAGACTAGAGTAATGATGCTGGAAATTCAGCTTTGCCAGCACAGGAACAAATTCATATAGAAAACATTTTAAATGTAATAATATTTCACAATATTACTGTGGGGTTTTTTTTTTTTTTAGTTTGGAGCTTACGATTTCAGTTAACTCTTGCCATTTTTGCACGCAATATGCATTAAACAGTCCATAAACAGACCCAAGGCTCAACAAGCACTTCCATAAACACCAATGCAGATACCTGAAAAACTAAAATAATCTGCAATACCAAGACATACGGAGCCCCCCTAGTCCCACTTTGTCAAAAAAATTAATTATAACTATCTCGTGGCCTCAAGATAGTATCTTGAGGCCACGAGTTACTATCTTGAGGCCACGAGATACTTATCTTGAGGCCACGAGATAGTTATAATTAATTTTTTTTGACAAAGTAGGACTGGGGGGCTCCGTAAAGACAAGAAACCATGAGGCTATAAAAAACAATGTCTTTGTGTTCTGTGCAGTGCAACTCTGACTTTCTATTCTGTTTTCTTGGACCCAGACAGAGACGACACGCCTGCATCCCCTTGTAGCATGACATCCTGGGATAGCAGTGAGTATACAGTATGAGAAAAAAAGGATGCATTAAGGTGCGGTCACATTAGCGAAATTTTGGTGAAATTTCTTTCAGGCACAGGAGGGAGCGTCAGTCCATCAGCGGTGTCGTCTCGCTCTCAGCGCTCTGTGGAGAGCTTCTTCGGCTCCAAGTCTGCATAAGTATCACAAATTGTAATGATTTATACTTCATTATGCTATCACACTGAATTTCATTATATTCTCTCCAGGTTCAATCTGGGAAGACTAAAGGGCAATAATGGAAAACAAGCTCCTCTCAAACCTCACTGTTTCTCTGCAGAGACCGACAGACACATCGAGAGAGACAAGCCTGACTACTTGCCATTGGTTGGTGTAATTGCATACTGTTTGCTGGGCAGATTACTTACAAATTGTAAACCATTAAGGATTACAAATTACATTATGAACATTTTAGTTAGTAACGGAATCTATTAGATTACTGATTTCAGGTAATCTAATCAGACTACTTTCCGATTACATTTGACCTAACTCGTTTATAACAGATTTGAATGGGATTATTGTGTACCATTTTGATTAATAGTAATTAAATCATATCAAATTAAATCAAATAATAAATCCTATTTTGAATAATTAATTAAATCATAAATATGTACAATTATAATGAATAAGTTATTTTAAAATCAAAACAATTCAAAATAAAACACTTGGATATTTTATATGTTTACCTGCATGTCAGTGTGACCAATTACCAACATCAGTGAAACGAAAACATGCAAATGTGTTGTTAACTTATTCAAATGTTAACTTTAAGTGACTTCCAGTAAATATTTTAGGTTCAGCTGACAAAAAAGTTTGGGAATACCTGCATTATATGAACAAACATTTATAAAGATAAAGAGTGATGAATTTCATGGCCAAAGTCTGCCGGATTTTGAATATTTTTGTCCAGGCTTCCAGAATCAATTAGTGAATCACTGGATTTGATGACGGCATAGTATTTTATAGACATTGGCATTGTTTAACAGATTGAGAGGGGCTTTTGTCCCCAAATTTAGAAGCATGGATCGCAAATTAATTTACATGACCATTCTATATTGTGAATATAGTCAAAGCTAAACGGTATGACATAATAGGATTTTTTTTTTTTTAATAATTAGACAGTGAATTAAAATGAATAATTTACTGCCATTAAGTGAATATATAATCCATAAAAAAGTAACTGTAATCTGATTATGTGCATTTTAAAATGTAATATAATCTAATTACAAGTACAAATTTTAAATATTTTTGAAATCCAGATTACATGTAATCAGTTACTACCCAGCACTGAATACTGATTTACAGAACTACTCAATGTAAAGCCAGTGTCACCCACTTTACTTCTCGTGTCCCCACAGGTACGCCTTCAGTTGGCGTCAGGTGCGTTTCTGCTGTCCGATTCATACTCCGAGTGCATCCAGATCCCTCTGGACCGCCTAAAAAGAGCGTCCCCATACCTGAGCCACCGTAGCAGTCTGAGCCCTCCTTTCCATTGTACCTCACCACCCGCCACCGCCTCAGCGAGACACATGCAAGAGTCATGGCCCAACCCTTTGGAGGAGGGTTCTCCAAAATTAATGGGTGGAGTCCCACAGGTTGATAGTGGGCGGGGCTCTGAGGCTGACACATGCGAAGGTCCTCCGTTGGATCCTACAGATCCTCACGGAGAGAAACTTGAGCAGATGGACGTAGAAAGCTCCAGTTGGGCCACGGCGGTAGCTCTGGCCTGGCTGGAGCACCGCTGCGCTGGGTTCTTTGTGGAGTGGGAATTGGTGGCTGCCAAGGCAGATTTCTGGCTGAAGTGTCAAACGCTGCCAGAGGGCGTTGACATGGTAGGGTTGAGGGCAGCGGCCAGGCAGCTTTTTCTGCTGTTGCGTCACTGGGACGAAAATATCAAACTGAATGTGCTCTGCTACAACCCCAATAACATGTGAGGAGCTGACCTTAAAGATGAAGTTCTTGGGTCTTTAATTGAATTTAAACCAGGAAATTAATCCTGTTGGCTAGACTCGCAATTCAACTTTATAGCAGAATAGAATTCATCTAAGATGTCCTTTAAAAAGGAACGGAGATAAAGCTGAATTGTGGGTTGTGTTTCGGTTTCGGACCACAATACTGTACAAGCTTTGCCTTAATCTATGGGCGTCAGTATAATTATGCAGTAGAACGTAGTTCACCGTTATCAACTGCAGGTCTGACAGCACTTTATGCTAGCAATAGCAAAATGACTAGTTTTGGATGCTTTATAAAACCAATCACCAACATAAACAGCAGGTATTCTTGCCTTAATTTACACTAACATTCAGAAGTCAGTAAGTTTTTTTTTTGTTTTTTTTTTTATGTAATACTTTTATTCAGCAAGGATGCATCAATTTGATCAAAAGTGACGGTAAAGACATTTACAACGTTACAAAATGTTTCAATTTCAAATCAATGCTGTTCTTTTGCTTTCAATCCTGAAAAAAATGCATGTTTTCAAACAAATATGAAGCAGCACAACTGTTTTTAATACTGATAATAATAAGAACTGTTTCTTGAGCACCAATTCAGCATGTAATAATGCGAAAATTCAGCTTTACTAATCACAGGAATAAATTACATTTTAAAATATATTTAAAAAAAAAAAGTAATTTATGATTTGTAATATTTCACAATATTACTGTATTTTTGATCAAATAAATGCAGTCTAGGTGAACATAAAAGACTTTTTCCAAAAACATTTAAAAATCTTACCTACCCCAAATTTTTAACGGTAGTGTACAGCTGCTTGAATCTAATAAATCTGTTTTTTTTTTTGTTTTGTTTTTAAGTTTAAGACTAAACTAGACAATTTCAAACCACCTTTTTCTTTCAATGACTGATTCTCTCAGTCCAGTTTTGCAAATTATTGGTAAATTCCATTTTCTTAGGATCATTTGTTTGTTTATATTGACTGATTGCTTTTAGTCTCCTTGAAGAATTTTGGATGAAGGCATTTCGTTTGTTCCTTCAAAGTTAGTTTTCTGGTAACACCACATAAACAATGTGCAAACCAAGGGGCTATATTTTTTCATGTGCACAAAAGGGATGATAACTATGGTAGTATATTAGAGATACAATGAATGTTATGAAATTATAACTTTTTATTTTGTATCACTTACAAATCTATACAATAAAATGCTCTGAATGATACCAAATGATGCTTCATCAGGTTAAGATACAAGTATTATTTCAAACAGTAAGGGCTGTATTTGTTCACTGTACCTTCAACCTGGTTTTGCCCAGACTTTTGAAGCTGTGAGCCTGTCATTAACCTTGGAAATGGAATAATATCACGGACTACAGTTGCATTGTGATTAGCGATAACACTTTGGATTAAGCAAATGTATTTCATGCAAAGAAAATAAAAAAACAACTGCAAACAGATGTTTATAAGAACACTCATTTACTCTATCACAGAAAAATGTAAATCACACCCAAAATGTTAAGCATTTCAGCACTCCATCTAACTGTTCACTCAAGAAAAGAAAAAAAAACATGAACACAAAATAATGAAAAAGGCTCAAGACAGTAAACAAACACAGGCACTACTGGAGGTTTATGGTTGCCTTAAACTAAAAAGAAATGGAAAAGCAGATCTATGCTGTTCCTTTGTGCCCTATACATGTAACTAGTGGATGTGATCCTGTTGAGCTTAGTCACAACTCTGCATGGTTGGAAAACAGTTAAAGGGATATTTCATCAACTTCTGTCATCATTTACTCACCCTCACCCTTTATTTCTCCTGCAGAACACAAAAGATTTTTTTTTTGTCCATAAAATGTAATCCAATGGGCCTAAAGTTTTTTTCCCCCACAGAAGAAAGAAATGCATACAGGTTCTGGAGTTACATGAGGGTGAGTAAATAACACATTTTTCATTTTTTTTTTTGGTTTAACTTTACATGGAGACAAATCCCTGAATAGCTTTGAATAAAGGTATAATTATGAATTCACTTTAATTGAATTCATATTTGATTCATAATCAATTTAATTAATTTAATGTCACAGTTGAAATGCAGATATATTTTGTTATATATAGCATATATAGCATCTTTAGGCCCTTGTACCTGATTATAATGCATCCAAGGGTGACAACAAGAGATCCTTGAGGTCTCAAAGGTCAACAGTGTTGATATGCTGCATACACATTTAATTTTTTTTTTTTTTTTTTTTTTTTTACAAATTTCCTTCCAATAAAGACCCACACAACATTCACATTTCCCGCTCCGACATCCCAGACAGAGCACTCCATTAGTCCTTAAGAACCCTGAGAAGCATTGTAAACTCTCTGTACCCCCATCTATTAACATCACACTACCTCCATTGACAAAACCCCTTGATACGATTTGATCATACTCAGGGCACAGGTCCCTGGCCACCCGTTTGTCACTCCGGTACAGCGAGTGCCCCGGTCACACCAGGGTTCAGTGGCGCTTAGCCTTGTTCTCTGACCTCTGAGACGGAAGAGCTGGGGATGGGTTGAGCCACAAACAGAGCAGGATGATGAGATGGCAGACATGCAGCGATAGAGAGCTGTAGTTGGTGGACGGATACGTGTTCCAGGACAGCTCTATCAGACCCAAAATCAACACACTAAAAGAGAGTGAAATATATAGGGATGAGTTGTGTGTGACAAAGTTTGATAACAATAATATTTACAATAAGGTTCTATACATTAACATTAGTTAATACATGAGGTATTATGAACTAACAATAAAAAATCTGCAACAATATTTAGGTAGGTGGTACGTGTCAAATTTACATCCACGTGAATAGCCGGACCCAGGGATTCTCAGCCTATCACCAAAAGCCTTGACGACATAACAATTTGGCCCTGTTCAAAGTCACTCAGATATTTATTCCTGCCCATTTCTCCTGCATCCAACACATTGAGAACTGAGTGTTTGCTTAACATTTCATTTACCCAGACAATGATATGTGGCCTTGTTAGGAGATGATCAACAATATTTGCTTCACCTGTGACTGGTCATAATGTTTTGGCTCATCAGTGTATATACAAACACAAGAACAAACAACTAAAAGGTTATATGAGGAAAAAATAACACATTTGAACATGTCTGTGCTGTACCTGAGAAGGTGGGCAAGCTTCTTGACTCCTCCACTCCACAGAAGGTAGGGGAGCGTATGGAAGTACCAGACATAAAACTGATAATGCAGAGATCTACTGAAGCACATGCCGATAAAGTTAGAGGTGAACAAAACCAGAACTGTCTGTAAGATCTGGGTTAAGGATCGGTTTTCATCTGATCAACTAGGACTAATTATTCAAGTTTCAGGAATAACTGGGATATTCAAACTATTTTAAACAAATCAATCATACGTTTGATTTAATCAACCATAAAAAGGATATGATCAGCATCGAGCTTGTGTGCAGTCTCTTTTCTCTCAGTTGGATCTTTTAGAATAGACCAAATACTGTTCCCAGACCTGTAATGAACACATTTTTTTAATCGATGCAGTCAGTTCATTTAAACCATATTCCCAGACCTGTAGCATATTTTGTTTACTAAAAAGCCTTAATATTGACCTTAGACTTCTAATAATGATTTTATTCAACAAATCATGAGGGGAGAAATACTATGGAAGTCAATAGTGGGGCCCATCAACGGTTTGGTAACCAACATTCTTCAAAATATCTTCTTTTGTGTTCAGCAGAAGAAAGAAATTCATAAAGGTTTGGAACAACTTGAGGGCGAGTAAATGATGACAGAATTTTTTATTTTTTGGGTGAACTATCCACCTAATGTAAAGTGTGACCTTGATTTTTTTGTACCTCTTCCATCTCTTCAGTGCGAACAGAAGCAATGTGGTCATGTGAGCAAAAAGCAGCACTAGGTGGAAGTATCGACTCAAAAACACATCCTCGGGAAGAAAACGCCAGTTCACGGTCCACTTAAACAGAAACTGCCTGCCCAGGTCAAAGGCCCGGCTAACATACCCGAGAGGGTTCACTAAGAGGAACGGCAGTCCCAGTAACAGCTGTTAGAAAAGGAGAAAAAGAGTGGTACATGAAAAGTTGGTGTGAAACAGCAAAAAGACATTTGAATCACGTAATAAGTAAGTGAATGCGTTTACTTATGTGTGTCTAACCTGAATGACAGCACAGAGAGTGAGCTTGGGTAAAGTTTTCCATAGACCAAACTCACTCAAGAGAAGGAAGAGGAGACCAGGAGCGAAGAGCAGAACGTTCATCTTCACAGACACAGCTAAACTGTCCATAGAACAGAGGAATATTTACTTTAAATGCACACGCATCTCTGAAATGACCAGTCATATATTAAACAATAATTATTCATCTGTAGTTTTGATCAGGCATCAAAATATTGTAACAGCAGTAGTGGATAACAGGAGTTAATGTTAAAGTGTCACCCATTATGCAATTTTAAAGGTTTCTAATTTTGTTTTGGAGGTCTTCTACAATCGGTTTACATGCATTCAAGGTAAAATGTACATCGCATCATCACCTACTTTCTGATAGTGTCAGTGATTGAGGGCGGGTCAAAGTAGATGTTGTTCGCAGGCAGCCAATGAAGAACATGCTGGCATTATGCAAATTTGTTACAAACCTGCAAGTTCGTGCAGGAAGTAAGGCTGGAATTACAGACAACTCCTTTCAGGCTGTTCAGAATCGGTTCTTTCTTTTATGAGAAAATAACTCCATTTATTGTGCACTTCGATTTTTAAACTTTGCAGACCTTTTACAGATGCAAACAGCCATGTTACACACATGACATGTAGCATTTTAACTCTTTCTCCGCCATTGACAGAAATTTCCTGCAATACATGTTTTCACTGTTATATGGTAGGGGCCGCTATTACAGATCAACTGAACAAGTACAGAATCTCCGGATCAAAACACAGGTGAAAAAGAAGCAGAAATAAGTGATAGAAGCACTGCTTATGCAAATGTAAAATATGCGTTCATCAAACAGCATATAAATCAAAACTGCCTAATGTTACAGAATGAAATGTCGACCCAGGACGAGATTTCGGACTGTGAAGCTTTGGGGGTGTTGATGGAAGTGACCTACCCCATTAATCTTTTAATCATCGTTCTGAATCTGACCCTTTGACAAAAACCCGATTTTCTCAGCTTTTTTTGTTTTGTTAAAAAAAGCAGAAGCTCTGTTCTTTCCTGTGATACACTGCATGTTCAGTTACATACAACAAAATATTCTGGGGGCCATGAAAAAAATGCTGCCATTGACTGACAACTTTAAAAAAAAGTTTTTTTTAAAAACACTATGTAGATTGAAGAAGTTGTTTCTACTTGCCTGTAAAGGGCACATCCTAGAGTCCAGCGGCCGTCCAGGAAGAGATTGATGGCTCCAAATAACAGCATCATGGCCACCGGATCATTAAAGAGACGCAAGATGAAGATGGAGTGAATCCGATACGAAGCACAGCAGATGAAGAAGAACACATAGGGAGGAACCTAAAGAAGAATAAACGTACAAGCACTTAATAAGAAAGTCAAATTCAGAACAATAAAAGCATTCTTCTGTAAATTAAAAAAAAACATAATAAACTAGAAATCAGCAATGAATTGAAATATTAGTAAGGTTTTTATCATTTTAAGTAGTAATGAGTAGTTGCTTATGCTTGAATTCAGAGCTTCAAGTCTTGCAAAATTTGTTTAGTTATGGTGTTGCATTAATTTCTTTCAAACTAGAAATCTTACTGACACCAAACATTTGAATGGTAGCATGTACACTTCAAATCCAATGTAAAAATATACTGGCTATTCTTGGGTTAAAAAAAAAAAAAAAAAAGATGGATAGAATTACGCATAATGGTAAATTTCATGGATTTGTTTAATATGGGGTTCTTCTTACCTTTTTGGTGTGATGGTAAATGCGGAACACAAGAAGGAGAGTGATGAGGTAGAACACAGCGAACACGTATTGACCCAAACGAATATTCTGTCCATGATCAGTAAGATAATACAGCCCTGTGAATATATACACAAAACCAGCTGGATACCTGAAACACAAATACATACAATCCAGCAAATGATCAGTGGCCAGGTTTCCATTTAATATGTCATTCCCAGAGGTGTACAAGAACAAGTAGACTACTGGACATCTAAAGGCTGGAATACACTACATGACTTTTGCCCCGAGTCAATGCTAGTTCCTGAAAGTCAAAGCCAGTCTTGCAGATTTTGGTCAGTCAGAGTTGACAGATTTTGCGAAAATCATCTACTATGTGATGAGCACAGTCGGACGATAACAAACATGTTTAATATTTTGAAGTGATTTTAGAAACACATTGTTTTCATTTCCCACGCATCACCTAGCTACAAGGTGCATGTTTCTACATGAGTTTGGATCTACTTGAAAGCCTTGTAGTGTGTAATTCTCAGTTGTTTAGTGTATGATGCCCAGTTTTTCTTCCGTAAACATTTAAAATAGGCCAAATCGTTTCATGCCAAGTGTTTTAAAATCTGTTCAGATTTTAAAAGTTGTGTAGTGTATTCTAGCCTCATTAAAGAAATAGTTCATCCAAAAATTTAAATTCTGTCATCTACTCACCCTGAAGTTGTTCCAAACCTGATGAATAAGAAGATATTTTGAAGAATGTCTATAACCAAACCAATTGATATTCCCAATTGACTTCAATAATATGGAAATATCATAATATGGAAGTCAATGGGGTACATCAATTGTTTGGTTACTGACATTCTATAAAATATCTTTTTACAGCAGAAGAAAAAAATTCATACAGGTTTGGAACAACTTCAGGGCGAGTAGATGACAGAATTATCATTTTGGGGTGAATTATCCCTTTATTGCCTTTCTGAACAATTTTGAAATATGCAGAATTTATGGAATTCTACATATTAATATATTGTTATCTGTGGTGGGAAACAAAATGAGAATGTATTAAATATAGCATGTATAAATTACATAACTTTGTCTTTTAAATAAATATTATGGTATATATATAGAGATATATATTTATGTTGACACTTACACCAGCGGTCCCGTGTCGCCCTTCAGCTGTGTGTAGTCATATGTGCCGTTAATAACGCCCTCCACCTCATCCATGTACGCCTTCCAGTCAATCTCTGTATCTACACACACAACATTTACATCATTAGACAGAGGAATCAGGATAGCACTTGTCTTTTAAGCGGCATCACTTTGCTGTGTTCAGTCATTTTGGCTTTATGGTGCGGGTGACTCGAGCTCTCTCGTCTCTTCACGTGCTCCCTTCCGAAATAAACAACACTTATTTAATACATTTAATAGTGGAACGTAAATGTAACTGTTCAGAAATAAACTAATAAACAATTGCATTAACAGCATGCACTAGTAGTAGCAGCTATCCTATTTGAATACAAAGAGATTATGCAGAATAGAATGATGCTCTGTTTCTTTAGTCTGCAGTTCCTTTAATGAATTGTTGACTATTATAATTATTCAAAGATCATGTCAGTGACTGATTTCTAATGCACTTACATGCAACTCTTTGGATCACCCATATGTTAATCACAATTTCCAGGAGCCAAAGTACGGCCGTGATCAAGAACGTGTACTCTGCATTGAACAACACCATGTATTTGTCCTGCCATATGGAGGAAAGTGTTTTTTGAAATCTTGATGGAAGAGTAACGTTAGATGACTTTTTCTTTCCTGCTGCCATGTTGGCCGCCTTGGTGAAGTGAGCGTCAGCGATTTCAACAAACGCGTGTCGAAATCGGAAATACTGATTTGCAAATTAAAAGTCACTAAGGCAAAAAAAAAAAAAAAAAAAAAAAAAAGATGGCATTTAAAAAAGCTATATGTGTTTTTTTTTGTTTTGTTTTTTATTGTCAATATATGTATTTATATGTATACAAATATATTTATTTAAACTTTTTTGAATGATGTTCGCTTAAAATATTTCAATGACATTCCAATGCAATTTCTATTAAAGGAAAGCTGCAGAGGACAAATCAACAACAAACGTATAATTATCACATCAACTATATGTTCAAACGTGTTTGGCTGCGTAAAGTTGTGTCACCAGATTCAGTCAGGCAAATTTCACAGCTACCCACGTTGACGTACCACTTGATCCAAACAACATCGTTTCCGGTAATGACTTCTGGAGGATCGTGTGAGTGATAAAGGTGATGTTCTGCTCCTTATTCACGCGATGTTCTGTTGTTTCAGACAGAACTGTAATATTTGTTTATGAGCCTGTACATATGTAATAGTTGTCAAAGCATTGGATTAAAATCTTTAAAGGTCATTTATGGGTCACACATTTCATTTTGACAGCCGACAAATGATTCACCATGTTTGAAGAACTGTTGTTATTGTAATGTTAATATTATTGTGGAGGTGTTGGAAGTGTTTTTATGTCGGTTTTCCTTAAATCGACGATATAAAAAAAACACCCCAAATTCCCATGGACTTACATTGTTGGAATGTTTAACAGGCGCAACTATAAATTCTAATGTAAACACACATACAAGGCTCTCTGAAGTGTCTCTCTCTCTCGCTCTCTCCCTCTCTCTCTTATTATTGCTTTTTTTATCCATCCATCAATGACAGCCAGAACAATGCCAATGTCAATGCCTAACAACCACCAGAAAATGAATCCATAATCAAATCAGCATTCATTTTTTTATTCATCTTGATGCTTACAATACATACATCTGTTCACTATTATTTGACTGTGTGTTCAGTAGTCTAGAGAAGAGGAAGAGGGCGAGGTGGAAGATGGAGGATTTCCCCATCCGGACACTGGAGATTGTGTGTTTGGGTTCAAGTGTAGCTCTCTCTGGTCTGTTTTATTACATCTACAGGAAGAAAAGCAAAACTGTGGGCAAGCTTAACGTGAGTACTGAGTAACAATGCAATAATGATAATTAAGACAGCTTTGTAACTCAAATAACATAGATAGATAGATAGATAGATAGATAGATAGATAGATAGATAGATAGATAGATAGGATCACAATGCTGTTAATGAAGCTTAATTTGTATTGAAGCCAGATAGTATATGTAATTAGTGATTTGGATTAAAAGTGTCTGCTACAGGAAGTGAAAGAGTATGAGAAATAGAAATATAGTTCCTAAAAAAAAACTCATTTGTTTTTTATGTTAGGAAGCTCCAGTTCTGCCGCTGGATGAGAAGTTAACAGATCTTTTAAATGCCTCACCGGGGAAATGTCTGCAGTATGTGGTCATCGAGGGTAACCTATATTTTTCACCATATGTCTCAGCTGATGTGAAGAAGATAACTTTGTCTTTCTTTCAATTCCACTGATTTGCTTTCTGTCTTTCTTTCTCTGTAGGTACAGTTCAGCCTGTAGGGGAACCATTAAGGAGTCAGTTTCAAGAAGGCAGTGTTGGTGTCATCCAGAAACTGCTCCTCCGAGAACACAAGCTTGTGTGGAACAGTTTAGCACGCACCTGGTAAAACCTGGTCTCTTGCTGTTATAAATATACATTACCGGTCAAAAGTTTGGGGTCAGCAAGATTTTAGATGTATCTTTCATAAAAACAAATTAATCCTTTTATTCAGCAAGGATGCATCAAAAGTACAGTAAAGGCATTTATAATGTTAACAAATGATTTAAAGATCATAGAATCCTGAAAAAAAGTCCAGTTTTTCACAAAAAAATAGGCATCACAACTGTTTTCAACATTTATAATAAAAATAAATGTTTTTTGAGCACTGAATTAGCATATTAGAATGATTTCTGAAGGATCATGTGACACTGAAGACTGGAGTAATGATGCTGAAAATTCAGCTTTGCATCACAGGAATAAATTCCATTTTATTATATATTAAAATAGAAAACAGTTATTTTAAATTATAATAATATTTGACAACATGGCAATTCTCAAACACAAATCTCATCCTTCAGGACAGACAGCGAGCGTTTGATTCACCAGCGCGTGAATGCTGTGCCTTTTAACCTGCTGGGTGTGAACAAGGCGTTTGTGCGGGTGCTCTGCCCCCTGGAGGCTACTGGTCCCAACATGGAAATCACCCACGAGAAGTTCCACCAGGCCAGTTATGGCTTCACCGACCTGATAGGTCAGTACCTGAGCGGAGAGAAACCCAAAGGTCAACTTGAAACAGAGGAGATGCTGAAGGTGGGCGCATCCTTAACCGCAGTGGGCGAGCTCATCCTGGACACGGACCGCCTCCCTAAACTCCGCCCACCCACCGACGGCTCCGAGTACTTCCTGTGCACTTCGGACTTTGAGACTCTGCTGCGGGAGCAGGAAGGGCAGGCGGGGGTGTGGAGGGTGCTGGCGTGTATTTGCGCATTGGCGGGTGTAGCCGTGCTGATGTGGGCGGGACGCAGGTACTACCAGCAACTGAAGCTGCGCTGGGAGCAAGAGAACATGAGGAGGGACTTTGAACGGATGGGAGAAAGAGGGGAGGACGAGAACGGCATGGATATTTCGGAGAATGCGTGCGTGATATGCCTGAGTAATCCACGAAGCTGCGTGCTGCTGGACTGCGGTCACGTGTGCTGCTGTTTCCGCTGCTATCAGGCCTTGCCACAACCCAACTGTCCCATCTGCAGACAGAACATCCAACGAGTCGTGCCTTTATACCAGGCCTGAGAGACTGATCTAGAACTATCTAATGCATTGAGCAAATTTCAAACAACTAAACATGGTTTAATGTTATACTGTAAATGGACGGTTGTGCTGGATTTACATGTTGAAAAAACAGCCTTAAACTTAAATAAAGTGTTATACTGTGAACAGGACACCTGCGATGGAAGCAGCCGCACAGATTCCTGATACGCACTTTAGTTTCACCGTTTTAGTGATGGTAATGTATGTCAAGATTCTCAGAGCACTAAGTTGTCATCATTACCCAGTTTGAGATAAAATAGCATAATATCAGAGCAAATATGAATGGAATAATTCTTTGACTTCCTGTTTATTATTTTAGTGCATCCCATGTTTGACACTCATCAAATGGTTACTCTTGTTAAATACTGTATTGAATGGCTCATATAAATAAACCTAAAATGATTCGTTATTTAATATGATTAGCTCAGTGCCTTAATTTATGAATGAGAGTTTTGGACGATTTCCAGAGTCTAAATGTTCTCCTCAACATGTAATGTTTTGGGCTACTTTGTGTTTGACCAATAAAACACTTGTTTATTTGTTGTTCTTCTTCTCCAGCATTATTTGGAGTTTTCACATACAGATTCTAACGCATAAATAACTCAGTTGTTGCTACACTCAGTGATATTGCTGATTTATTAGTGCTTATGGCATGGAAAGTCTCTCTTCTGAGAGAGGTGTGTGTGTTCGCCAGCAAGGAATCTTTCAAGGTTCTTATGCAACAGCTGCTGTGATCCTGTTACACGCGTAACCCCTGTAAATCACCCACAACAGCCTCCCCCTCTCCCTCTGTCTTCTCTCTTAAATGCAAGTAAATGAGATGCAGAATTAATATAAAAAAAAATAAAAAAAAATTCAAGGTCAAGCTGAACTTCTGATGATGTATTTACCAGCAGCGCATGACATTTTATATTCAACCACTAGTAGGCAAAAGAGTGTCAGGGGCCTTTGAGCTTCTAATGAAAACAGACTGTTTACTTGCCTACTAGCGATTTTCAAATTGAAATTGTGTACGCAAAACAGTGACTGTAAAATATAAATCAGGTATGGGAGTGGCCGGTCCGAATTTGGTCCGAATGCAATGATACAATGTTCTAGCTGCCTGTCAACATATGTATTTTCATACCGCCACACCCTGCTCACACAAACATCACACGTCTTCAGTGCGTTTCATGCTATGCAGAGTTAGACAGACGTCAGTCACCGAGCACCAAAACAGCAGCCACCTTTTACAGTTCCTCCTGAACCAAAACAACCAGCTTATGCTGCGTTCACGTCATAACATTTGGAAGATGGAAACCAGTGACGTAACCAGTGAAGTGATGGCAACACCATCAACACTGAAATGAACCCGCAGCAGTCAGGTGGTACAGGTCAGTGTTCTTTAAGTTGTTTTTTGTACATTATATTGTAATGTTATGTGCTTTGAGATATGAGGTAGCTTTTGCCTCTATGGTATCCCATACAGCAACATAGTGTCTGCCCAAATCCAGCCCATATCTGGTACATATCGCCTAGATGTGGGCCGGATATGGGCCGACACTATGTTGCTGTATGGGATGGTATATTCCAGTGTTGATACTGTTAACTGAAACTATTGAAAATCGTTTGTGGTGGTACTGTGGTAGAATGATGGAACTGGATGGTAATGCCAAGGTATTTTATAGGCCTACACCATATTGGGGTATGATTATATATTTCTGTTGAAATCTAATTCAAAGATCATGGCAAATAAAAGTGTCCAAAAAACACAGTAAGTTTCAGAATTCACACTTACAAATAAGTCAGATAGAATAAATTGGCATGTTATCCGAGGAGAGGACTCCGAGCTCGGTATTTTGACCCGAACCCAGAGCACTCCCCGCAAGGGCGTAGGTTTAGGGGGGGACGCTAGGTACTAGTCCCCACCAATATTTTGAGATGACAAATTTGTCCCCACCAATATTTAGCAAGCTCATTTGAACTGCTATTTTGATATTTGCGCTGCATTTGGATCTTTGCGCTGCTATTTGGATCGATTCCAACGGCCAGGACGACGACAGTACAAGATACGCTGTAATTTGATTGGCGGCGGGGTATCTGACAGGCAGGCTACACGCGCGGGCCGGGACTACTTTTTGTGCTTGCACTCACTGGCAGCGAGCGGGTGGTGTGTGTGTGTGTGCGCGTGACGACGCCGACGGTAAGTTACCAGGGCTGTCTCTCTGCCTGCCATATACAAAGGCCAGAGTAAAACATTTTAATATTCCGTTTCTTTGCCCCTTTTTGTACTTTGTAGATCAGCTATGTCACCCAAGAAGAAGAAAGGGGACACATACGAAGCTTTTTCATAAAGCAGAGTGTAAGTAGGCAAAATAACTAGCCACACAAATAACTAGCAGTAGTAGTGACTGACCAGGCTTTCAAATGCAGATTCTACTGTGGAAAATAGTATTAACTGGTGATCCTGGTTACCCAGGATATTGTTACAGTTAAACCTAGCTTCTGCAATCTTTCAAGGTTAGAAGCATTAATTAGGGGTGTGCAGCACGGATAGACTCATAGAAGTCGCGCTATCATGATAGAATGCTACGTTAGCAAGTCACTGAATGTTAATTAGCCTACCTTTATTAGAATCTTGCAGTCATAAACAGTGGATCATCTGAGAGATTTTTCGTTTCTACATTCTGTGTATGTAATGTATTTGTGAGTGTAGCCTACTTGCTAGACACATGTGCTGGAAAAACATGTTGGCAATGTTAAAAAGGCAAAAGTTAACACTGTTGGTTATTCAAATATAATGAATCATTATTTGATTGATAATATCCAAATAACAATATCTGGTAGGAGGGTTAAACTTATAGCCATAGGATAGACTACAAAATGAATTAACCATTTTGTATGCAGGAAAGACAGCATCAAACCACAACAGATTTACATTTATTCATTTAGCAGACACTTTTTATCCAAAGCAACTTACAATTGAGAACAATAGAAGCAGTAAACCTAGGATAACAATATGCAAGTTCTATGACCCAGTTTAATCTAATGCACTTTTTTTTCCTTTTTTTTTAAGAATAGAATATATCAATAGAAATTGATATAGAATAGAAGATACAATTTTAGTATTAATAGAATACTGGAGTACTGGAGGGTAAAAAGTGTTTATAATAGAAAAAGGTTATTATATTTATTTATTTAGATTTGTTTTGCTCCACAAGTTCTGAAAGTACTTCCTTGTGACAGTATTTTTTGTTAGTGTAAATACTAATGTACATAAGAATTTATGTTAAATAAAATGTTTGGTTGTTCAGCATTACACAGTCTCAGGTTTGCATTTTTTAGATTATACAGTTATACTAGCTCTTTATTGACAGTATACAGGATGGTGTATCGGGGTCAGGATACAATATAATGAGATGAAGCAGATTCACTTCTGTATTGTGATATTCTGAAATGACAAAGGAAATCGCCATTAAAGCACTGTTACTTATCTTAAGTAACAGGGGGGGGGGGGGGGTATATGGGGGGTATGGGGATGTCCCCACCAAAGCTGAGACCAAACCTACGCCCATGACTCCCCGCGTATTCTGTGGGAGGAACAAACCAAGAGTGAGGAGTCGGGGTGGTGGAGGGATGCTGAAAACTGTCAAGGAATGTATATGCTTCCTCTCATGCTGATAGGATAGACGTGGATGGGGTAATTGCTGATGACGAGTTGATTGAATAGATTATTTGAACGTGCTCCTACCGAACTTTGTTAATGAAACATCATGAACTCTACAGTAGCTGATAAGACAAGAACAGCACACACTCAAAGATGATGTGACAGGAGCACAAAAGCTCAGAGAGAATTTCAAATTGAGTAAAAAAAAAAAACATGATGGCATTTTCCCAGCCACGTAACTCCTTATGCTTCTCAGTGTGACTCCTGGAACCCTGGAGGGGTCTCTGTGTGCCAGCTGTTCTCATCTCATCTCCAGTGACCTGCTTCTGTGCCAAAGGCTTAAACAGGCTGTCTGTATATCATGCTCCTGCTTTAGTGTTTTTGACTAAAAGCTCCAGAGGGAAGAATGTGTGGGTGTGTGTGAAAAATACGGTGAACTGGGCAACACATTCTCAAAGACACTCATCAGCTGGTGCCAATTACATTGCTACTCTGTCTTCAAGAGCCAACCCTCTCACATTTGAGCCAGTTGAGCGAAACTGGCAAGGTTGTTCTCACTTTTATTTCAACTACAGGTATTGGTATGTCTGAGGGATTTTTTTCTTTGCCTTGGAAACCTTTTACAAAAAATATCTGATGATTTTCACATACAATACCGTTCAAAAGTTTGCGGTTAGTACGATTTGTTTATGTTTTTGAGTGTTTTGTGCACACCAATTATACAGTAATATTGTGAAATATTATTATGAATTAAAATAACTGTTTTCTATTTGAATATATTTTAAAATGCCATTTATTCCTGTGATGGCAAAGCTGAATGTTCAGCATAATTACTTCAGTCTTTAGTGTCACATGCTCATTCAGAAATCATTCTAATATGCTGATTAGGTGCTCAGAAATATTTATTATTATCATCGATGTTGTAAATTGTGCTGCTTAATATTTCGGGGGAAACAGTGGTACATTTCTTTTCAGGATTCTTTGATGAATAGAAAGTTTAAAAGAACAGAAATAAAGATAGTTATTATAAATAAAAAATGTGTTTACTGTCACTTTTGATCAATTTAATGTGTCCTTCTTTCACAAAAAAAGGAAAAAAAGAAAGAAAATCGTACTGACCCCTTTTGAACGGTTGTGTATATTTCAGTGTTTTACCCTTTTCCCAGACATTAAATCTTAAAATATGAAAATAGTCATAAAAATATTATTGATTTAAAAAAAAAAGAAAAATTAGTAGACAAATTCAATTAAAAGATGACATGTAGCCTATTTTCATAATTTTATAGATAGCATTTTATATGCTAAATACAATATCTGAACATTTTCAAATACTGATCACACTTCACGTCTCATTTTAGGCATGTTTTTTCCTGACATTGCAGTGTTTCCTCTAGGATTTTTTCCAGCTGTGGTGGCAGGCCCATTTCCCCAGCGGGACGGGGCGTGGCCCATGAGTGATATTCCCATAGGCCACGCCCCCTTGCCCCAGGTGTTGAAACCTCCCCTAAGTATTATAATATGAAAGGCTCCAATAAGAGCGGCAAAGCGATTATGCGCATCCCGTGCGCAGAATGATGCACTTGAAGCAACGCGAAGTCACAGCGCGCAGCGCTTCGCATTGAAAAGTTCAAAGCACAAAGCGAAGAGAATATTATATCTATATATCTATGCTTAGTGTATTCTATCTATCCAACAGTTTATTGAGCCTTTTCTTTTAAGAGTTTTAAATGTCAGTTGCAGTGCGCATGAAGAACAATTCATAGCGCTCTCTACTCCAGTGCTGTAATCTAAGACACCCGGGAGAAAGGAATATGATTTAGAAAGGGCAATAAACTCCAGACCAGCAAGATAAAGGCATTTTATACAAACCATAGACCTTTATCTACAAATAAAGTATAATAATGGGAACATTGATCTTGAACTGTGTGTCGTCGACTCGTGTTACTGTCAACCGGACGCGACGCGCTGTTTGAATGCTGACTGAGGAGAGATGAGTTTCCATTAACTTTAACTTAATGACTTAAATATTAATTTTACCTCACATTATGATATTGAATGACTTTAGAAGTCTTGGAATAAACTTGATTGTGCTTTACAATGTTTTTATGCCTTTAGCTTAACAATAACATAATAGAATGCACAAAATCGGACCTCACGGAGAAGCTGCAGCCGTGGCGGGATGATTTTAGGTGTGGCGGCCCGCCACGGCTGAATGAATGTAGCGGAAACATGCTGTTGCCTGTGTAACTACACTAACTTTTGGAAAAACTTTGCCACGGCAAAACTATTTATTGTGGTGGAAATTGTGCCATAACTGATTTTTTTTTAACCGGTGGCTTGCTGACTATAGCAACTGAAAAGTAAGTGCATATATTCTGTTCTCACATATGCACTACATCTGTACATTTTATCACCCATCCCTTAAAACCTCCTTTTTGCTTTCACTTTTTCATTTGACTCAGGATTTTGTGTTTTTTCCCCTGCTAGTGAGTCAGCAGTTACGTTGCATGAGTCAGCAGAGGCCAGTGTGACCACAAACACTTCTCTCAGTGCACACTTACACACACACAGCCCACTTATGTGATTTCAAAACGCAATGCTCACAACACATGAAGACCAAGGACGAAAGAAAGAAAGAAAGAAAGAAAGAAAGAAAGGTGCAATAAATGATAGATCAAGTGATTTAGAACATTATGCTGTTGTAATTATTTCACTAAATTGCTGTGGTGTGAGAAGAAGAACATTATTAAATGATTAGTCACCCAAAAATGAAAATGTTGTTATTAATTACTCACCCTCTTGTCATTCCAAACCCGTAAGACTTTCATTCATCTTTGGAACACAACTGATGATATTTTAATGAAATCTGAGAGATTTCTGTCCATACTGTAGGGAAATTACAGTTAAACCGCATAAAGAGACCAATTTGCTCAATGAAGATCAAGAATCAAAGTTGAAGTTCAATTAGCTGACAAAGAGTTAACTGAAGACAAATTTCTCCACACTTCCATGGTCATAGAAAAATGACGATCCAGCCTCAAACTAACTTAAAGGGATAGTTCACCCAAAAATGAAAATTCTGTCATCAATTAAATCTGAGAGCTTTCTGTCCCTGCATTGACAGCTACGCAACTACCACTTTGACACTTCAAAAAGTTTAAAAAGAGATCATAATACTAATCCATATTAATTAAGCGGTTTAGTGCACATTTTTTTAAGAGACTCGGTTGCGTTATATGATGAATAGATTTAATTTAGGCTTTTATTTACATACAAACTTTAATTAACTTACACATCAGTTTTTTTTTTGATCCAACCCCTTCATATGCAACTACCACTTTGATGCTCCAAAAAGTTCATAAAGAGATAGTTTGGAATGACATGAGGGTGAATAAATGATGACAGAATTTTCATTTTTGGGTGAACTGGCCCTTTAAACGAAATAGTTTTAACTGTTTTCAAAGCTTTTTAAAAGCACAATATGCAACTCTAGCGGGTTAAAAAACTAACTGCATGCATTTTGCGGAAGAACATTACAGTATGTACTTCGGCTCTCGCTTGACTGTGCGGATGAAAATGACCCTTCACAATAGATAATGCTTTACAATGAACTCTGTTAGAGAGCTATGGCAGTTTATCTGCTCAATAAAATACCTCACTCACAGCTGAGTAATAAAACCATCGTCTCTGCGTCGCTTTTACAACAGTTCAAACCCCTCAGTTCTTGCCATCTCCGAAAATCCAAGTCAATAGGCTTGTTTGAGATGAGCAAAATCTGCGTAGAACCGATCACCGGTGATCAGCGCGAGATGCATGCCGGTTAGAAATGTGTCCGAGTGCGGTCCGCCTTGCTCTGATGTCATGCCGACGTATGTCAAAAAACTCTCGCGACCGCAAGGCGCACGTGTCGGATTCTGCAGTCGCGCGCAGTTGCTCTCCAACGACTGCGCTGATCAAAAGCATGATGGGAAACGACTTGCTGACGACACAGCTTAATGTTCGTTGGTTTAAACAACCGTGATGTATTGTTCTTCTTTAAAATGTTTGATTTTAAAACTCTGATATCATGTTTTATGTGTAGCTATAAATTATGTGTGGATATTCCCAAACTCTCTGACAGTGCGATCTATGTGATGTAATTTTATTTTTATTTTTTTAATAAAAACACTGTATTAAAGAAAAAATATTGATAAACACGTAGGCCTATTTAAAATGGAATTAAATAAGTAGGCTACTTTGGGTGTCTTGTTCATTATATTTATTTTCATATAAAAGCAACAAAACTTAAATTACATCCAGTTTATTAGCAACACCATGCACGAGCGTGAATCCCGTGAATCCCGCGATATCCACCTTTGATCTCATTGGTGTCTGATCCACTGCGAGAAGCGAGATCTGTCCGGCTTGCCTGCGCTTTTTTCACTCCTCCCCTCACTGCAGCCGCCTACTCTCGACTACATATCAGGCGAGGCAAGGCGCATCTCAAACAAGCCTAATGTTGATTCTCGTTTTATTCTATTGAGAATGAGGAGATGTCGTCACGACACAGCGCCCCGCCCCCCCGGAGACCGCTTTCCGCCATTTTGGGAGGACACCCGCCAGCAACGCTTATTGTTTATATTGGTAGTAGAGGAGGTTGTCGCAGTGTTAGAATGCCTGGAAAACACTGCTGTGTAAAAAACTGCTCCAGTGTCTCACACGATCATCGTGGGAACCGTAGCAACCATTTGTTACATTTAATTTTTTTGTTTCCCTAAATGGAAAAAGCATGAAGGAGAGCATGTCTCCGATGTGACAAAGAGACGTCGGATTAAGCACTATATAAATAAAAGTGACTTGACAAAAAGTGAAGCAACTGACCTTTGCCAGTACAACGGTGTTTTCACAGTTTGGGGGCTTGTAGATGACCAAGTCGCGCACGCAGCCGCAGCAGAATGTCTCGTAACTTTCCAAGGATTTCAGGCTTTTGAATTCTAGCATAGTGTAATAACTGATGCCAAAAACCAAGTAATTAACTATTTCCATATACGTACAAGGTGGTAAAGAGTCTAGGTCTCTGTTCCATTCAGCTGCAGGCAGCTCGTATGGGTCGACGTTTTTAATATCAGCCAATTTCTCCAAATACCTCTGTTTGGTATTGATAGTAACGTTAAGTTTCTCCCTGTAAGGACCATTTTCTTTTGCCGCATTCTTCTCCATTTCTTCTTAATTTCTATATTATATGTATTCATTTATATATGTATATATTATATCATATTATATATATTTATATATATATATATTATTTATATAATTTCTCGTAATTTCTATCCTATATCCGTGTCAATTTGTATCCGTCTCTGCATCGCTCTTACACTGTTGCCCCTGGCAACCAATAGCGTGTCCTCCCAAAATGGTGGGCGGCCTCAATTCGTCACGTGACAGCAAGCTACCGTGACGCATGTCCTCATTCTCAATAGAGTGCCGAAGTGATGACGTCATTTTGTAGGACAACTCGGAAGCTAGCGGCGCATGGGTTCCCTCGATCGAAAAGCTATATTTTCCCCATAGACTTTTGCAAAATCGCAAAAAATAAGATCTGTGTTTAACAAAGAGTTGTGACCCTTACACGTTTTGTCTATCAAGATAATCTTTACAAGTTAATCCAAAATTTATACATTTTGAAGCCTATATAAAGTTTTTAAAAAACACAAGCAGACACAATAAAGTTTAAAAAACCACAAGCAGGTTATAACTGTGTGTTCTATGGCATAGATCAAAACGTGAAAATATTTAGAGGCTTTGTTCACCACAGACCTTATTTCAGGCGATTTAGCAAAAACCCATTCAAAAATCCCATAGACTTTAGAGCGAGGGAACCGGGAGTGCTAAAATGCTAACTCACTTCCGCGTTTTGGCCTACAGAGTGACGTCGTAACTTCGGCACTCTATCCACAAGTTTCCTACGTCCCATGAGGCCTTGCGTTAAAAGTGGGTCTTCCGGTTCGAAGTAAACAAGCGAAACGTGACACTCATTCATTCATTCGACTATCGATTAATCATTAATATTTATACTAAAATGTATTATTTAATTTTTTTAACTTTTTATCAATTACAAATGCAATGAAAATACAAAAATACAGCGTGTTTTTCCACGATGAGTTCTTTATTACAAGATCAACTTGTGGCAGTTAAACTGGACATTCGGTTATGGCTAAACTTGAAGATATGCGCTGCGGTGCTCTGGACTGCCGGTGCGAGTCGGCGTTTTTTAAACAGAGACCCTTGTTTGTTCCTAAATAGTAATAAAAAAGAATCATGTTAAATAAAACCGAAATCGCGATACTCAGATCCACGGACCTGTGTCGCGGTCAGGGAAGGCAGAATCACGATACGCCCTTCCCACTCCCAGAGATATCCTTCCCGTCCAGATCCAATATAGCTACCATATCTTTACTATTTGTATTTTTTGAAGTTAACATTATAAAATTTGTAGACCTACACCACAAAACTAGTTGAGGATAAATTATTTAAAATTGGGCGATTCCAGCATTATGGACGTGACATTTGCAGTCAAAATATAAATTCTCCGAAAATGCATTTAGGCTATTGAAACCTCGGTTTATATACATATATCATATCATATCAATAAAGGAGTCCAGACATTAGAAATATATAGCACATGCATTTTGTATTTAATATGAGGGAAATACACGAGGGTGACACAAAAAAAAAACTTGAACTTTTTGAAAGCACTGAGCCTTTATTTAAAGTTAATTTCGTTTTGTATTAATTGTATCTTAATTTCAATCAATGTTTCATCAATTTACCTGGATTTAATAAATAATAAGTAGCGGTAAATATAGCAGACAATAATCAAGACACGGAGGTGCTGGCGCCTGAACTGCAGCTCGTCTCATAAATGAACTGAAACTCAGCGTCTACTTGCCTTACAGACCTGAGAAATATATATATAGCCTATATTATATTAGATATACTATGAAATGTTTACTGTGTGTCATTCATGTTCTGAATATGTTGCTTCACAGTAGCCTTCACTTAAAATCTTTAGTCCAAGATTGTTGGATAATACAATTTGCCACTGAATTAGTTTTGTCCGGTTATAGGCCTATGTACAACCGCGAACAGCACATGTTGTCCCTGAGCTCCGTAACGACATCTCTCATAAAGGTTTGCGACTTATTTTAAATAGTAAAATATTATCTGAAAAACACCTAGCTCTTCGCTAAATAGCACACAAAATACCATTGGTATGCTACTTCCGCCGCCTGACCGGAAGTTGCACCCACTTTATTTTTTACAGTAGCGCCCCCCGGAAACAGGTGGATAGAGGAAATGCATTAACGTCACTTCCCCGCCGGAACACGCCCCCCTCAGCCGGACTGAGTGGCAGAAGAGCTGCTGCGTGACTGAAGTTAATAGGGGAAACTGCGAAAACGTGAGTAAAACAAACTATTATCAGTTTAAACTAAAAGTTGGACTCGATATAGTGTTCCTTAAAACTTATCAAAGATCCAGTGATCCATGGATATTGACATGCAGCCAGGAATCGTTTTTCCTGACACTCATATGCCTGATTTCGACGCCGGGGAAATAAATTAAGAAAATTTGCCTGTAAACGTTTTATATAAATACAATATAGATAGGTCTAAATCCGAGTGATCACTTACATTAATGTTATACTGTATATCATCATATCGTCCAGCCCTAAAACTTGTATAGTTTTTTGTCAGTGTTTATTTAAAAACATCCAATTATGCAGAATATAGTCTGTTCTGTAGGTTTTTGCAGTCTGTAAAAATATACAGTACCTCAGATTTCTGGCCAAATCTAGTTGCACAGTCAATCGCAAAGCTCCTTCCCGTTTTAGATGTGTTTTGTGTGTTTTTCACGGCATTCACGCTGAAAACAAATGCTGCCGCTCAGTCTTTTTGCCACTCAGTGGGCGTGACCGCATTCACTCCGGCCGGCGGTGACGTCATGCTCATACCCTCTATAGCTCTGTAGCGTTCTCTTTTTGTCTGCAGTCTCTCCTCTGTTCTATTATTTTAAAACGGGTGATTACAGAGATTTCGAGATTCAGCGTGCTTTATGTCAATTTTTCGCTCGTTGTGACAACTAACCTCAATCCCACACCACACAGGCGTCAAAGTAGCTGGAGCAACTTTTCTCTATTAGCGGATATGACAAGAGTCGAGACGCACGGGCGAGTGACGTATGTGTGCAAGTTCTTGCGGAAACCATCTCAACATTTCTAAAATATAAACACTTATAATAGTCTTACAATAGTGGATCAGGGTAAGTCACAAACAGGTATTTCTAAGACGGATTGATGGTGTATTGAATCATTATTTAAATTTGGTTAATTTTGAACAAAAAAAATTAGGCTACACAGTGTAATACCTTACGTTTAGCAGTTAAGTTAGACATTGAAATGTCTAAATAAAACAGGCATTCACCCATCTGCTGCACAACACTGGAGCTTTCTCCAGAGTTTTCTAAGGGCTGTTGCCATGCCAACAAACAAATGCATGAGTTGAGGGGGGGGGGGGGGGGGGGGGAAGCCTATAGTTGTTATGCTGCAGGGGATAAAGTAAAATATAGGCTAGAGGTTTATTTTTCCTGTATTGACATTATTTTTTGGCCTTCGTAAGCTCTATCCATGGTGCTGAAAACCGGCACTATATAAGTTTACTTGAAAAGTAAAGGCAACAGGTGAGCCACGGAGACGAATAACGATCTCGAGACCGAGGACATACGACGTGCGCTGATGACGCCATCAGCAGCAGCAGAAGGCATCACTGTCGTAAGGTGATCATCATTTCCAAGGTAGCCTAAGCCTACACAATGTAATTGGGCAAAGCGAACCAAAACAATACAAAACATTTTCCAGATTCTTCTTAACTTTCATTTATCGGGAACCATAAGTCAAAGGCCATTAATTGGCAACATGATGACAACATAAACAGGCTACTGTTCGAGTTCACTCGCAACGTGAAGAGAAAACTGTAGCCTATAAACACTGCTTTGGATGGGTTCTCTATTAAAGAACAAACCCAAAGCAGTGTTTACGTATAGTTTTCTCACTTTGTCTATAAGTAACGAAACCGTATTAATGTGACCATATAGCGCCTAGACAAATTACACGTTTAATTGCATTCTTTTGAACATGTATTTATTAACATTTATATTAAACTTGCCACGGAAAAATGTACGTTCATCAAGACTGATAGGCTTTGTGCACACCATCGGAAGATAACGTTTATTTCTATTGTCTGTCGCCTTAAATGCTCCGAGATCGTTCCGTGATTAACGTTATAGCCGTGATGATTTTCCTATTTTCATAGAATTAGAACTAGGCCTATTATTAAAACTAATTATCGTTATAGTTAGCCTATCGTTCTTGGTGTGAACGGTCCTTCATTTCATAGGCCTATTGTTATGGCTGGCATATAGACTGCAATCAAACTATTTCAAACTTTTTGCATAATTAAAAAAAAATTATTGATTGGAAATTTTGCCAATGCCTTCTTGGTTTTCTTTTGTTTTCTTCAAACATCAAGCATGTTCTTCACTGTTGTCACTTTTGGTACACTAACTTTTGCAAAGACTTTATCTGGGGCAAAACCATTTTCACACAATTGAAATGACTCATGCTTATTTCACTTTTTGCTTTCAAAAAAGTAACAATTAATATTTCGATGAGTTTTCATAGTTTAGGATTGAAAGTCTGAGTCGTGTATGCTTTAAAAACAGTCTAGCCTACAAAGTATACAAAAACAAAGTAGTTCTATATAAAATGCGTTTCAAAAAGTAGCAATAATAAATTATAAAGGCATAGACAAAACTATTGTGAACTTTATTTTTTTTTTAAAGTTGAGAAATTACACATAGGGCCCTATATGCTAAGCAGCAAAACAGTGACAACAATGCACATTTTAACAGCAGATATGGGCTAATACGAGTTGTTGTATTGTATATAGTTGAGCTCCATAAATCGGCTATTTCTTGCGATATTAAGCTATCTTTTAGTTTTTTATCACTTCAGTTCAGTGCTTCCTCTCGCTATTCTCAGCTTTCGCCTGATGGGGCCACCCTTGCACCTCTTGGAGTCCTCATCTCTCTCTCTCTCTCTCTCTCTCTCTCTCTCTCTCTCTCTCTCTCTCTCTCTCTCTCTCTCTCTCTCTCTCCCTCCCTCCCTCCCTCCCTCTCTCTCTCTCTCTCTCTCTCTCTCTCTCTCTCTCTCTCCTAAACACACACACGCCCGGATGGATGACTTCACTGTTCCGCCCGGGTTTCCTTTATGATCGCGGGATCTCCCGTATCTTACAGCAGACTTCACCTGACCGCTGGTGTAGCTGTACACTCAGCCTCGCGCTCTCTCTCTCTCTCACTCGCTCTCCCCAACACGACGCACTCTGCACCGAGCACTCCAGTCACTTGGAAGTTGGCGGTGCGAGGAGTCTGACATTTACGCGCGGGGATATCTACTTTTAAAAAAAAGAAGAAGTGCACTTGTTTTGCGGGGATAGTTGCCATATCCACCGTAGCTGCCTACCTACTTCAGTTCTTTAGCGCCTTCTGCGTCGCGAGCCCGTCCTTCACTGCAGCCATGTCCGAGGTTCTGCCGTACGGAGAGGGGAAAATGAACGGATACGGAGCGGACAACGATGTCAGTCAGATGTCTTTCAGCTGCGGGCTGCAGGACACCAACTCGTTCTTCGGTGCGTCGCAAGCGAAACGACCTCCAAAACTTGGACAGATCGGCAGAGCGAAGAGAGGTGAGAATGTTACGCCGATGGAAGATAACTTACTGAAGTTAAAGGAACAGAGACTTATGTCATTTAAGCTACTCACTTTCTTATCGATGTGCAAAACAAAAGGAGATGTTAGTTAGAATGACAGCTTCGGTCACTATTCACTTTTATTGCACGGGGGAAAAAAGCAATGGTGACCGTCCATAACAGTTCACAAAAAGTCATAGACTACAGGTTTGGAACAGCATCAAGGCGATCAAACCATAGAGTTCTCATTTTAAAGTAAATTATTAATTTAAATGCATGTTATATGATTGGAACATTTGGTGACGTTAGGACAGATCTCCAAAACAACCCAAAACATTTCAATGTAAAGATGTGAATCTGTCATCAGTCTTCCTCAATGTATCAATAATAGGCTATTTAATGCAACCCGACTGAGAAATTTCCGTAATTTAGGTGACATTTTTTTATTTGAAAACGCATCTAATATGCATTTTAACATTTGAATTCGTTTGTGGTGCATGTGTTGAGTCTAGTTGCGCAGTTTCAAAGCGCGCAAATACGCAGATGGAAGATTGTGGGTCTTGACATCAGCTGTCTATCTTCTTCTTCTTCACAGTGGTCATCGAGGACGACCGAATAGATGAGGTGCTGAAAGGCATGACCGACAAATCATCACCAGGCGTTTAAACCCGCGCGATGCCTTGCAGACATTTCAATTTTTTATCACCGATTTGAAGCACTTGTCGGTCGTGCATGTAAAGAAGATTGCAAAGAGATGGGAGGACGGTGGCACGACGCTCGAACCACGAGGAGGCTAAAAACAAAAAGGGAAAACGAGAATTAAAGAAGGGAGAGAAGGAATTTCTTTTGGGCTTTGGTGGCAATTCTCCTATACAAACGACACCCGAATGAAAGCTTTGATGAAGATGTCGGAGACGCTGTTGTGGCTGCGCGCGCTGCGGCTCTGTGAATAAAGATGGATGAACTTGTCATTATTGTTCCACGACCATCATCTTCCAAAAGCGCTGTAAGCAACACAAAGTTCAACCGAAGACTGAACCGCATCTTACACTCTGTTACTATAGCTGTACAGTATCTTTGCTCAAAGACCTTCCCCTTCACACACTCACACACACACAGGAATCTGCCTTGAGCGTCGACTTCAATCCGACTGCTGCTAGAGACAATGTAGACACACACACACACACACACACACAAATATATTGAGCTCCTATTAGGATAATTGAACTATATGTAGGCTACGGATGGTGCAATGTGAATATTTTCTTTGGCTATATTTTGCATCATGTTCTTTTTCAGAAATTGAGAATATTATCATACACATGCCCAAAGGTGTTGAAGCGTATAGTCTTTGAAGCGTCGTTTGCTGATCTATTGTTTTGCCCTTCACTGCAGCTGATGCGCACCTGCGCCACGGATTCACATCATCAGTACAGCACAGAGGAACATTGTGCATTACCACCTCGTGTAATTAAACCAACATGAATGCATCTTGGTTTCTTCCAAGCCCTTTTATGTTTTATGTAATTAGATTTTTTTTTTTCATCAGCTCCTCATTTCTTTTGTCGTGTCCATCTCTTTGCATGAACTTTCACTCCGGTGCCAACAGAGGTGCCACCATGAATTGTATACCCCGGCACGCTTCTTTTTAAAAATAAGTCATATTTGTATTTTTATATCTAAATATTTGTTATTTAAAATGATATGCTAGTATGTCCTCTTAAAGATTCATCAACAAGGATGTTTATATTTCAGAGAAAAAATCTTTAGACAGGGCGAGAGGATAATTCAGTTTGGTTGGGATGGTTTTTCTTTTTAAAGACTTGAATGAATGTTTCTCTGGTTTTTTGCACACCTACACATCTGTGTTGAACTACTGTTATATGGAAATCGTAAACTGTGACTTGAGCTTTGTTGAATTTGTTAGAAAAATGGCGATATTAGAATTACTGCGCTGTTTACGAATATCTTCAAATAACTTGTCCCTTGACAGGTTTTTGGACATTATGTTTCTTTTGTTGATTTTATTTTATTTATTTATTTTGCTTTGTTTTGTACCATTATTCTAAGGAAACTGACTATGGTTTGTTATGCATGAAACCTTAATACTTTTCAATAATGGAACATCATTTTATTGAGCAAAAAAGCGACAAAAAATTTCATGACATTCTAAGAATGAATCATTGCATATTAAAATACCATTTTCACTGTATTTGGTGAACTAATAAATGGTGGAAGAACATGTATGGATTTTTGTCGTCATTTGACTGCATGACAAAGAGGTAAACAAGTCTGACACGTATTGATTTTGAGGCCCCGCTATATGCACAGTCTGCTGGTGAACCCATCTGCATTTAGAGACAGGCCTACTGATAAACAAGACTTGATGTTTGCATCTCAGCTGAGCATATATATATATATATATATATATATAAAAGACTAATACTATCCATAAAATGATGAAACAAGTAGTCACATGCTTAAAAAGATCCACATGCTGTTTTAAATGACCAGATCAAGCTGTTGTCGTCTAATTAAATATTAAAGGCAGTGTATGTGATTTGTTCCAGAAACATTTTTTTGTTATGTTGGTTGAAATTCTCTTCACATCTGTCAGTCACCGAGCACCACAACTGAAACAGCAGCCACCTTTTACAGTTCCTCCTGAACCAAAACAACGAGGTTATGCTGCGTTCACATCGTAACTACTGTCATTTGGAAGAGATGGAAACCTGTGACGTTCTACTCGGAGTGGTTCGTGACTCGAAATTATGCGTTTCAAAGGCAACATCATCAATGCCAACATTAATCTGCAGCAGTCAGGTGGTACAGGTCAGCGTTCTTTAAGTTGTTTAGGTTCATTATTATTGTAATGTTATGTGCTCTGAGATATGAGGTAGTTTAACGCGGTCTCGAAACACTTTTTCAAACTCTGCTGTGTGTGTTCATGTGTTTTGAAGAAGGCATGGCTTTGGAGACGCTCTGAAGGAAGGGGGGGATCTCATGCTTTCAAAGCTAACTTGCTATTGCTAGCAGCTCCGAAAATTGCCTACCCTACCTTTAATGCTTAATGCTACCTCTAATTCATGTTAGGATGGTCGTATCTTACCGTGGAGCTCAGTCAGAGAACTACAATCCTCTTTCAGCCTGTTGTCTCCTCACATCTTTAGTGTTGGAGTTGTCTATGAGAATGAAACCATATGGAGCGTTGGTGCGTTCCAGGCCTGTATTTCCTAAAGGACATAGTGAAGTTTGGCACCAGTGCTGATGCCCATGAAATTACGCTCAGACTGATCTCAGGCTAAGCTCACGGTCATGGTGACGGGGAGACTGTTCGTCTGGCATAAGGCCTCATGAGAGCTTTGAGCTGTGCTGCTACATTTACTTTGGGACCTTCTGCACATCGACATTAAAAGATGGATTATAGGCCTTGATGAAGCAGACTGACGGTAAATCATCTGACGGTTTCCTTGAAATCTTTAAAGGAATAGTACACCCCAAAATTAAAATGCCATGTCATCATTTACTCACCCTCATGTCATTCCAAACCGCTATGACTTTCTTTCTTCACTGATCCGACAAAACCTGCAGAACATGTCAGCTGCTGTTGGTTGACGTCTGTCAGTCCAGTGTCAATTAGCTTTTACATTGCATTCAAGGTAAACATTCTATCAGTACACGCATTCCCTGGGTCTTGAACCCATAACCTTGGTGTTGCTAGCACCATGCTCTACTATGAGCTACAGGAATACTTGTTCACAGTAATCTGACTTTCCCTTTAATATAAGATCTGGCACCTTAAAAGGTTAGTTCACCCAAAAATGAAAAGTCTGTCATTTACTCACCCTTATATTGTTTCAAACCTGTATGAGTTTGTTTCTTCTTCTATGGAACACAAAAGAAGATATTTTGAAGAATGTTGGTAATCAAAGAGTTGACGGTAGCCATTGACTTACATGTACATAGGAAAAAAATACTATGGAAGTCAATGGCTATCGTCAAATTTCTGGTAAACATTCTTCAAAGTATCTTCTTTTGTTATTAACAGAAGAAAGAAACTCATACAGGTTTGAAACAACATAAGAGCGAGTAAATGATGACAGCATTTTCATTTTTGGGCGAACAGTAATCAGACTGAAAACACAATCAGGATGTTAGTGGTCATGTCAGATGGTTTTCTCTGGCGAACGAGGTTTTTCAATTATTACTTCCAAACAGCTTGGATAAATCTATGTTTACAACGAACGCTCTGAAACATCTAGTGCAGTTAAATTTCACAGGAATATTGATGTTTTCCTTCAACACACACTCACACACACCCCCGAGACAATGTGTGTGATTCAACCGCAAGAGAATCAATCGCTTTTATCCGTGATCTGTGCCGTCATGCGCCCATGAGTGGCCTTTGGGTCAGTCATGTCCGATGAGTGCAATGAGCCTCAGGATCCATCTGGAAACAAGTCAGGCTTACCCTAAATCAATTTAAACTCAAATACTCATCCAATCCTGATAACATTTTATAACTCCAGTTGACCCAAGCTCAAGTTTGGCCAGTAAAATTTCAAACGATTTTTAACCTCAGTGGTCATCACAGACTCCCGATATCTGCGCGTGTTGATTCGAAAAGACTCGACGAGGTCCTCACACAGCAGAAAGTCCATCAGTCAGTTACTCAACCGAAGTCAAGGACACTCAGCTTCACCATCTCAGTCTATTAATACACCTTCATGGCTGTTGGAGTGTTCCTGAATGGCTCCAATGCCCAGGGGAATCCTTACCGCTTCACACAGGCTGCTCAGAGCTGGAGATTACTGATACACTATCTGAACAGACAGGCGGCCCGCGGCAGCTCTGGAGTGACTGAGCCACGCTGTGGCCTGACCCAATATGGAAAGCTCGACTCTAGGCAGATAATGACAGCGTGATAACGGAAGAAAGAGGGAGAGATGACATTCTAAGATTCTCAAAGAATGAGCTCTCTGCCGGTGAGGAAGACATTTGATTTAAGAGCATTGTCCTTGATTCATCCCAGCTTGTTGCTCTCAGTTGGTGCTCCTTACTTTGATCTCCCTCATTAGAGGTGATAAAAAAAAAATCTTGCAGTAAATCCTCATTTAACACCACTGTGAGTCAAAGTGAAGGTGTTTGAACTGGATCGTATAAACCATAAATATACTGAAAATTATGCCACTGAAATAAAGCAAAACTTCTTTTTTATTTTGTCCATTTGTATCTACTTTTTATTAGGCATTGGAGAGAGACAACAGGAAATGACAAGCAAGGGGTCAAGTGGAATTTGTAAACATTGCAAACCAAATTCAAACTCTCATTTACTCTGTGGCTCCGCTTTACCGTGATTATCCAAGACCAGTTGGATCCGAGTCGGTCCTGGTGGAATATTTCCAATATCCAATCATATTTCAGGATTAGGTTCAGGGCTTGGCTTGGGACTTAACATTCATATGATTATCCTATCATTTTGCTTTGATTTTAGGGATAGCTTATAGATTAGAAATAGAGTTGGATCTATGACAGGAACGTTGTTCCAGAACCTGGAGCTCTTCTGCAGTCTCAGTGACAGTCAGATATATTATTTTTAAAATGCATGAATAGTTGTCAGTTTTTTCAGTATTTATGTCTATTTTGGATAATATCAGCTGAGATTGGTTAATTTATAGAAGCTGTATTTCACCCTTATATCAGTTCCTGAATTTAGATAATTTTGAGAAAATAATGTAAAAGTTGTAAACATTACATATTGTAAACATTCAAGTTGTCATTATGTCTATATCAGCATTATATTCCTCACCCAGCTCTCTAAACATTAGCATGGGCCATTGAAAAAAACACATATCAGTCTACAAATACATTACAATTTAGAATTTGAAACTCATTACATAATCTTACACATAACAGAGAGATGCAGGGATAGCAGAGTAAGGTAAACAGTTTGTCTTCAACAAATAAATGAAATCAATTATATAGCTTTTGAAGTGCTGCCCTCTTATCCAAAAATACCCCTGCTTTGACCTTAAAAGCAGGAGTGACCAAACCCCCCCCCCCTCCCCCTCCCTATAATTGATTTCATTTATTTGTTGAAAACAAACTGTTTACCTTACTCTGCAATCCCTGCATCTCTCTGTTATGTGTAAGATTATGTAATGAGTTTCAAATTCTAAATTGTAATGTATTTGTAGACTGATATGTGTTTTTTTCACTAATGTGTGTGTGTTTACCCTAGTGTTGTCAGTGGATCGGCTGTGAGCAGGGGTTTTTGTGTCTGCTATCAATACCACGGTCTATGCTGTTGCCGGCTGCCGCTGCTGGATGATGATGTAATGGTGTGTCCTCCTGACCCCTCCCCCCAGCTGAACAACAACACACATTTGTCCCTACAGAAACATGAGCCTGAACAGGCAGATCCCAATCTTACAATAAGGATATTGAAGGGACATATTATCATTTTGAATTCATTTCTTGTGGGTGGAATAATAGTGATGATTACAAACAATAACGAATTATCTATCCATCCATCCATCCATCCATCCATCCATCCATCCATCCATCTATCCATCTATCTATCTATCTATCTATCTATCTATCTATCTATCTATCTATCTATCTATCTATCTATCCATCCATCTACTGCCCAAACATCCATTCATCTACTCATTCATCCATCAGAACAACAACTGTTTATGACATTTAAAAGCCAAATTATCCAATTAAATGTGGTGAGTACCATACAAGGACTGATTTCATTCTTCTCTAAGACAAGCCAACATCTCAGAAAATATCTTACAAGTACACTACTGAAATTACTCATAATCAAATATAAAAAAAAAAACATTATTGAAGATCATAAGAATGTCAAAATAAAATAAAACTTGCATGTGGGTTTGCATTGCAAGGGTGTAAACAAAACATAACCAGCCATTAGACTAATCAGGGTCTCCTGTTCGCCGCAGCAGCTTTGTGGTGTTTAGGCAGCGCTAAGTTCCTGAAGAACCATCACACAGCATGGTGTGAGGATACGATCACAGAATAAATCTACACCAGATACCTACGGCTCACCCGATACCATGGGCCATCTGATACCATCCCTGGCCTGACGTCATTTCTTAGTGCTTCAGTGAAGGGGAAAGACCTGTGACTACATCATCAGCTTTCACAGGTGATACATTCAATCTGGACATGATCAACTCTGAACTAAAAGTTTATGAAACTGCTACTGGTATATTTTGCTTTTGCCATTACTTTTTCACAGGGTTAGGGCTTCAAAATCAATCACTTAAGTATTAATTTGGGTGCAGAACTCATCCCACACGAACATGAATAGTTCCGCAAAATGTGCAATTTGTTTTGGAGGAAAGATTTTCCTATTACTTTTCAAAGCGATCAAACTTCCAATTTTCCCAGTAAGACAGTAAAATGGATTTTAAAATCCCATAGATTTACCTAAGACGTACCTAAGAATAAAAATATCATACTTGGAGATGGCTTATGAAGAAACCACCTAGGAACCACTTGGGACATATCAGCAACCCCCTAGTAATGCCGTGGCAAACATTCACAACATAAAGTGGGTTTAAATATGCTTTGGGCTCTCCTGATTCAAGACTAACTTTCCTCTGTTTACTATTAAAAATCACACTGTAAAATTTCAATCTACATTGGCACACAGGAAGCTGTTCTGAAATTCAGGCACCTTCCTCAAGTCTTAAAAATAGACAGTAATTACATTCCAGAGCAAAATTAAAAATAGATGATTTCTGGTTTATTAATGGCCTCGGATTCACTGCAGCCATTCCTCATCCAAAGCAGCGCGCGCACACACACATACACGTCTGTCATATTCTGGCACACAGCAGGGTTGTTTGTTTTCTTTCTGTCTGTTTATTTGTTGTTTGAGAAGCTTTTGTGACAGATTTGTCTCTGCACAGGTCACTCAACATTGTCTGTTGAGTTAAACTGCACATGAAAGAGTCCTAAAAAAAGCATGGTATGAAAAGCCTTTAAAAAACAGACAAGATATTTGTTTACAAGCTTATTGTCGTTCCAAGTCAATGTATCGAACCAACTCAAAACCGATACAGAGTGGCATAAAAGTCAAACATGGCATTTTAAAAGTTCACAGGATCTAAAAGGGAAGCTGAAGCGTTTTTTAACGTCACCAGATAAACAGAGCGATCCTGTTTAAAGAAGAAGGTCAGCGAACTGTTAAAGGGATAGTTCAACAATTTTTTTTTATCTTGTCATCATTTACTCAAACACATGTTGTTTCAAAAACCTATATGACTTTCTTGCCTCCCTGGAACACAAAAGTAGATTAAAAGTAAAAAAAAAGAAAAAAGAAACATCTTCCACGAAAGAAAGATGAATTTGGAACAACATGGGTGAGAAAACTATTAAATGAAAGATTCGTCATTTTTGGGTGAACGAAGGATAGGAGCATAAAAAAATTCATGAAGAAGTATGTGCAACTTCGGTCAGCAGTCTCTTGATTGACAAATGCTGTACAAGTCCCTATAATCCAATGTTATTTAGGAAGTCCTCAGAATCCACTTCCTGAAATGTGACACCCGTGGGTGAAGCCTGAGTTTCCTGGAGCAGTCTCTTCTCCAGTGCCGCATCCTCTGGGGTAAGCTCCTCCCCTTTGGTGAGAACATACAGGAAGTAGTGGAAGCTGCTGCCATAGTGATGATGCTTGATAGACCAGTCATACTTTGCTCGAGCGTAGAGTCTCTTACGGAAATGTGGCTGCGCAAATGTAACAGAGATGAAACGGCCTCCGGGTTTCAAAACACGACTGACCTGCGGGGCAAAACAAATCACCTGATTACTATAATTATTATGAGCATTACCTACATTATTGTCATTGTTACATCAGATACCATCTTTTTTTATAATTTTTTATAAATATCAACATTTTCTGCACACCCCAAGTCCACATGCTGCCCACACAAGTGGAATTGGATTAAATCTAACTAAAACTAAACTAAAATGAAAATTAAATCAACATTTACTCACCCTGGTCTTATGCCGTATCTTTTTCAAACCACAAAAGGAGAATTTGAAAAAAAAAGTCCCGCTCTCACTCGTCCATATAATGGCAGTGAATAGCGATCAGCATCAAACTTTAAAAAAAATGCGACACATGCCATATATTCCAAGTGTTCTGGGGTATACGATAGGGGTTGGTGAAAAAAACAACAGAATTTGAATGTGTTATTTAAAGAAAATCCTGACCTTGGCCGTTGGTCTTCTGTGCACGGCTGTGCGACATGCGTGTTCATGAAATTCTATAAGCACCACAGTTCACTCCGACGAAAGCACACAATTTGTGAGAAAAAAAACATGAATTACAATCCACGTACCTTCTTCTCTGAGGTGAATATATCCATTGTGTCCGTCGCAACAAGAACTTATCGTATTCACATCCGTCAACTGTCATCAGACAACTGCAGTTCCGGTCTAGATATTCAACTCAGTGAAGAAAAGTGAACTGCAGTGCTAATAGTCTCATGAACGCACACGTCGTAGCTGTGCACAGAAGACAAACAGTCAAGGTCAGGATTTTCAGTTACACTTTATCTTAGAGTAGGCCTATGTGTACTACTACCCAAGAAAGTACTGGTAGGCCTAATATAATGTAACTACATGGGTTAGGTTAAGTTTAAGGATAGGTTCAGGTTTAGTACCTAGTTATAACCCAGTTATTGTAATTGCTATAATAAGTACGTACATGCGGAACAGGACGGTAAAATAAAGTGCTACCGGATTTTCTTTAAATATAATACATTCAATTTCAGTTTGTTTTTCACCAAACCCAATCATATAACCCCAGAACATTTGGAATATACACCACGTGTCGCTTGGGATCATTCTGTGTTTGCATCTTGTTGCATCCTGTGATAAGTTTGATGCTGGTCGGTGTTCATTTCCATTATATGGACGAGCACGAGAGGGCTTTTTTTAATATTTCTCCTTTAGTGGTCAGAAAAAGAAAGAGGTTCCTCAAACTTTTTAGGATAAACTGTCCCTTTAAAATACTATGACAAACTTTTCATTGTAATGCATTCGTTGTGTAATTTCAATGTGATATTGGTTAAAAATGATTTCCTTCACTGCCACTAGTGCCAAACCTTTGATAGAATCAACTGAAATCACATTTTTAATGAATTATATGCTGATTCTCTATGGGGAACGGAAGTTGCAGATTTCTCTTTAAAAAACCTCTCACAGATGCAGCCAGAGAAAAATCCAATGCACAGTAATGTACCTTACAGCTACGTCTTGAGTGCGTGTATATGGGTTTACTAGCTGTAGGTTTACTTTATGGACAAAATTGTCTCCAAAAATGTATCAAAGTATGATAAAATCACCATTTGAAGACATCAAGGGACAAAAGTAAAAATAAAAAATAAGATTTTTTTTAATCTAAAACTGCTAAAAGTCTTGTAGATTTACGGCAAGTATTTAGTTTTTATAGAAAACTTTATTTGAAAACAATATGACCCCAGTGGTTTGTACTTAAAGTGTGTGTTTATGTGTTTATGAGTATGTATGTTTACACTATTGATAAAAAGTTTGTGGTCAATAAGAGTTTTTTGATTTTTTTTAAGGAAGTCTTTTATGCTCACCAAAGCTGCATTTATTTGCTTAAAAATACAGTCAAAACTGTAATGGTGTGAAGTACAGTCTTCAGTGTCACATGATCCTTCAGAAATAATTTTAGCATGCTAATTTGATGATCAAGAAATATTTCTTATAATAATCAATGTTGAAAACTATTGTGCTGCTTAATATTTTTTTTGTGGAAACTGTGATACATTTTTCAGGATACTTGAATGAATAGGAAGTTCAAATGAACAGCATTTATTTGAAAAAAAAAAAAAAATCCTTGTAACCTTATAAATGTATTTACTGTCACCTTTGACCAGTTTAGTGTATCCTTGTTAAATACAAATATTAATTTTGTATACTGAGCTCACACTTTTGAACGGTAGTGTATTTGTGCCCATGAGCATGTTGGAGTGTTTGTGTATATTAGTTAGTGTGTGCATGAGTGTGAGTGCATCACATGCCCCTGCCACCCATTCTTCATCTGCCTGAAGAAATGAATAATTCACACTTTCATGGAATCTGAGAGTGTGAAAGAGAGAGAATAGAGAGAGAAACTTCCAGACTTCCACTAAAAACTTCTTCAGGAATGAAAAGAATGTCACAGTCTTTCTCCCAGTTTAAAATAAATAAATGTTTTCTAGTTAATCCTAGACTGATGTGCTTAAACTATGAGTTTTGATTCTTAAAGGGTTCGTTCTTCTGTGGACCTCCAAAAAAGTATAATAAAATTATAGCCCATACAAAATGTAGAGAGTGTCATGATTCACTCAAAATCTTGCCTTCTGCTGTATCTCATTCAATTCAAATACGGCAAATCAAGATGTGTTGCACCATGTTTGACCTCAAGGGCTATGTGTTCATTCACCTGTTTGTATGTGAATTTTGGGATATTGCATAAAAAACGCTGGATGTAAAGCCAAGATGAGCATATTCTAAAGATATAAAGAAAAAACTTGTGTTCATTTGAGACGGATAATTTTGTTATAGATAAGAAAACGTGCGCATAAACTACGATGGAAACACATTTACCAAAGTAAATCCCTCGATGGGCAACACAATACTTTACATCAGCAGAGGATGTGCTTGGATACCTGGATAAAACCAGTGGACTAATTTACCGCATCTCAAATGTTGGTTTGTTCATTCTGAAATGTCAAAGTCTGAAGTCATTCTGTCATCAGAATGATTTAGTATAATGACCTCCCAGAAGAGTCCTCACATGATTGCATTCCCAAACACCAGGCATCCACCTCCAAATGCAAGATAACATGACAGCATTTATTGCATTTCGTCTGCGTGCTCTGAGGTGCAAATAATGGTTACACTTTATTTCGATAGTCACTTTAGACATTCTACTAACTATAAGTAACTCTTCAACTACATGTCAACTAACTGTCATTAGAGTATTAGTAGGCTGTAGTAGACTGTCAGTAGACTGTTAGGTTAGGGTTAGGTGTTAGGGTTTGGATTAGGAGAACAAGTTGACTTGTAGTTGCTAAGTTACTTATAGTCAGTAGAATATCTGTTGGGGGACCAACAAAATAAAGTGTAAGCAGATATTAAGCAGAAAGTCTACTAATACTCTAATGATAGTTAGTTGACATGTAGCTGCAAAGTTACTTATAGTTAGTTGAATGTCTAAAGTGGACTATCAAAATAAAGTGTTACCCAAATAATTTATGATGTACAAAAAACAAACAAAAAAAACCCCACAGTAGCTTCCCCGGTTGCAACATCTATTTTTATTACAGATATTTTGTTCCAATATCCCAGGAAGTGATGATTTTGTTCTCTCGAACGCATGGGATGGAAACAGTGCTTTATTTGCAAATGTTTTATGTGATATTACTGTATTATGTGATTTTGCTCATGCACAAGTTAAATTCGCAACTTTGGACGGAAGCAGGGCTTGCCATTAACCTTTTCGCTCACAAGCCACTGTGGCTAGCGGTTTTCCAAAGTTACAAGCCACAATTTTGACATTGATACCATGGGGAAAAACGGCCATTTTTTTAATATCTCATAATTTGGTGGCAGGTATATTAGGCTGCTGTCACTTTAAGACCTGACGCACAGGCCCATTATACTGTTATACATGCGTTTTCTTTCTCAACTGTTTACGTTCACTTAAAACACAGCTGACTGTGTTTAATACTCGCCAAGATCGGCGTTTTGACATTATTTTCTGTGTATTTGACTGTTTAAGCGCAAAAAGCAGTGAAAAATAACTCAATTAGGTACTGAGAGGCGGCTTAATGTGCGCGGGTTTGAGCACAAAATCTGCGGGAATGAGTAAAATTATTCTATGCAGAAATTGAAGCCCTGTAACATCAACAATATTCATCAGGAGCAAATTAAACAAGTTTGTGTGTCAACTTGCTGTCGGAGAGATGAGAGAGCGAGAAAGCGCAGCTCGTGTATCTATTCTGCGGGAAAATGAGTATTGGAAGCTTTCAAGATATTTAAGTATTGAAAAATCAATATTTTTGACAAATCTACATTGCAATTAGTTTATTATTTCAGATGCCTTTTTAAAAGACTACAACTGAAAAATGTAGGATCACTCTTCCTATTTCTAGTCCATTTCATATATGTAAAAGCAAGCAGAGCTGCTTATCCTGTGACAGTAAAACCACGGTTACTTCTCTTCGCCAGCATGAAACAGTGAACATGACACTAAACAGTTTCTCCTGGGTGAAGTGCCAGATCTTACCGCGAATCAGATGATCTCAGCTCGGCGTTAGCAGCTGATGAGACTAATGATCAGGTTTATTGATCTCTCTCTCTGATTTATGACCCTCTGACAGCAAACTAGTCTCAAGGTGAACGCTAAACCCTGGATCACACATTACAGCCATACGTCAGTGCGCCTTTGGTTTGTAGATGTTGTTTTTTGTTTTGCCTTGACACAAAAAGACATAAGAAAGTGGTGGTTAAAAGAAAGGGAGGGTTTTCTTCAATAAAAGCTAACCTCATCTGCAGAATTACTGTTGTCATTATAATAATTATCTTGCTCCACTTACTGTATGATGTCAGCATCACACTTCTGCTGTTATGGGTCCTGCAACAATTACATCTAACCTGAAGTTCAAAACACTCTGGATAATGGCGCATTAAGGTTCTTGTCCAAAGCCATCATTACAGAGAATCAAAAGCAGCACATTTAAACAAGTGACTATTAATGTCTTGTCTACAGTTATCATTATTTACACACTGCTATTAACAATGATCTGTTGTTAACTTAATGTAAGTTTTATAGCCATCTGAAACAAGAGCCAGTCATACTACGGCCTTGATTTAACATGAATATTGGTATTAATACGAGTTTTTAAATAGAAGTTGTTTGATGACAACTTCTATAGACATCTGATGACAGCCATGTTGAAAAACATGCTAAAAGCTTTGAAAGTACACTGGTGTTCAAAAGTTTGGGGTCGGCAATAGTTTTATTTTATTTTATTTTAGTTTTTTTGCATATGCTCACCAAAAATACAGTAAAACAGTAAAGTTGTGACCCGTTTTGTCTTCTTTCTAATATGCTGATTTGCTGCTCGGGAAACATTTCTTATTAAATCAAAATTTAAAACAGTTGTGCTGCTTAATATTTTTGTGGACACCATTATACTTTTTTTTCAGGATTCTTAGTTGAATAAAACATTCAATTTTTTGTACATTGTGATTTTGGGTCACACTAATCCTAATCTTGCATACTAAATGGTACCTATTTAGTATGCTGCCCTACCCCTAGTGCACTTTTTCTGGTGTTTTCTTTGTCTTTAATTGGATGAAGAACTGCTGACTGCTGAGGAAACTTGCACACAAAAAAAATTGGGCTGCAAATTGGGAAAGCCTGACAGGGGATTTGTGTGTGAGAGATAAAGAGTTTGTTTGGTAAGGTTTGTTATTTTGAAACACAGCATGGAGGGCAGGCTGCAACTTTATTTACACAGATGATTTTTTTTTTTTTACATAGATACTTTATTTACACCGATATTTTTAAAGACCCATAAATTCAGTTTATTTTCATGTGTTGTCAAACGTCCAATTGAAAAAGGATTTGTGCGGGACATAGCAAGTGGAATGTCCCTTTTTTGGTTCCACTTTATTTCGATGGTCCACTTTAGACATTCTACTAACTATAAGTAACTTCGTCGACTAACTCTCATTAGAGTATTATTAGACTGTAAACTGTTAGGTTAGGGTATGTTGTTAAGGTTTGGGTTAGTAGAATAAGTTGAGAAATGTACTTGCAAAGTTACTTATAGTCAGTAGAATGTCTGTTGGGGGAGCATCAAGTAAAGTGTTTGCAGATATTAAGCAGACAGTCTACTAATACTCTAATGAGAGTTAGTTGACATGTAGTTACAAAGCTACTTAGAGTTAGTATGTCTAAAGTGACCCAGCGAAATAAAGTTTTACCCCTAGTTTAATAGCCATTAGGCTTTAGTTACATGACTTCCTACTTGCTAGTGAATTGGATATGTTGCATTATATCTGCTAAAAGTGAATTATCTTATGCATTAAAGTTGTCATTGTGTAGCCTACTATGAATATTGTTGGCTCTGGTTAAAGCATCTGCTAAATGATTGTAAATAATACTAACAATTACCTGATTAATTGATTCTTTTATTGTCATTACACAACAAATGTAAGTAGCAATCCTTGTAATGTTACTAAAAGCCAGAAAACACACATTTTGATTTCATGGGGTCTTTAAAGTCAGCATGAAATGGAAGTTGTGATGAATGAATGAATCAATGAATGACGCGAAATAGAACGAGTGAAATAGCTTCTCGAAGAAAAATGAGATTTTGTCCATGGGGAATTGACTTTATGCACAGCTGCACTACTTCCTGAACTTAAGCCAGCTCCTTTATTTCCTGTCTTACATTATTGGACACACTGATTAATTCAGGTGTGCCCGACCTCAGTAGTCATAGCAACAATAATCAGACACACCTGGATTAATCAGTGTGTCCAATAATGTAAGACATGAAGTAAAGGAGCTGGCTTAAGTTCAGGAAGTAGTGCAGCTGTGCATAAAGTCAATTGACTAGACTAGATGGTTGTGGTTTGCTATTGGCCGATCTCATGTAAGTGACAGGTTGTAAACACATCATCAAAGAGGAGAAGATATGTCGCTGCAAGAGGAGGGGAAGTTATTTTGATTAAAGATAACGATGGCACATACATTTAAAAAAAGTGATGTGCACAGATAAATAATTAATAATAAATACTGCAATATTCTATAAGTATCCAAGATAGCGAAAAGGCAGATGATATTACTGTTTATAGGTAATATTTGACTTTTTTTCACCCTAACTTAATGTTTCACACAGAAAAATCGCAGAAATAAAAAAAATGATATCAGCGCCACTTAATTTGGTCTATCCGTGCACAGAGCCGGGCATGTGAGGTTGCGGAAACGTGTCATTTTATGACCTAGGATCTTCCTCCTGCTTGTTAGCAGCCAGAAAGTCCTTTAACAAAGCAACTCCCAGCATCCTCCAGGGGCATTAGTAACACCATGCTCTCATCTTCATATCGTTGTCTGGTGCTCTTTCTCTTCCCCGCCGTGAATGTCTCCTTCAAGGACCCTGAGCTCAAAGCCACCATCTGCCCAGCAGCAAAGGGCATGAATGTGTGTGTATGCCGAAAACCAACACATAGCATTGTGGACAGACTATAATGATGGCTTTCTAGTGTGCTAACAGCTGTCATATCAGCACTCAGCCCTCGGGGAATCAAGATCCTTTACGGCCACTGCCACGGCGCTGCCACATTTTCCAGCAGACGCAATTGTCAAACTAACAGTGTGTGAAACCGCAAAGGTGATGAGGTCATTTATTCATCCTTCTCCATTAAAGGTGAAGTGTGTTAATTATTCCATGTGTGTATATCTCGTTAAAGGATTTACTGACAAAAATGCTAAAAAAGGTTTCATCAGTAATAACGAAGACGAGTGATGCACAAAAATGTGCGTCATGGTGATAAATAAATGCTTTGATTAAAACGTTGATGTAATATGAGGAGGAAAAAATACAGCATAATGCACCAAAGTTCAAAAGTTTGGGGTCATTTTGATAAAAAAAAAAAAAGAAATTAATACTTTTATTTAGCAAGGATGAATTAAATTGATTAAAAGTGACAGTAAAGACTTTTATTATGTTAAAAAAAGATTTCTATTTCAGATAAATGCTGTTTTTTACTTTCTGTTCATCATAGAATCATATGGATCCTATATGGATTCCTATATAACTAACACATTCACTAAAATATTGTAATAATAATACTAAAAATGTTTCTTGAGCACCAAATCAGCATATTAGAATGATTTCTGAAGGATCACATGACACTGAAAACTGGAGTAATGATGCTAAAAAAAATTCAGCTTTGCATAACAGGAATAAATTACAGTTAAAATATATATTAAAACAGAAAAAAGTTTTTTTAAATTGCACTAATATTTCACAATTACTGTATTCTTGATCAAATAAATGCAGCCTTGAGCAAAAACCTTTTGAATGTTAGTGTATTCATTCACAATGTTTTTGACGAAGACAAATCTAGAAAGAACATGATTTCAAATAATCCAATAATAGTCACCAAATACACTTGAGTCAGAATGAAATTGACTAAAATTAAGGAATATGACACGAAAAACTGAATATATTTTAAAGGGTGTTTTTTATCAACAGACAAAAACTATGATTAAAACAGAGAAAAATAGTCATTTAGATCATCAAAACATTGCTCTGTTTGTTCAAACATCCCATCTAACCTGACACTGCAATACTGGCGTAACCAATTATGTGAGTTTGGGGTTGGACTATGAGTTTGTCCAACCATTTGAGTGCTCATGAAACCTTTTGAAACAATAATTTTGCTATTTAGTTTAGTTTGTTAGTGGCACATAAAAAACACACACTTCAGCTTTAAGGATGTGATACAGTCTGTTAAAAATAACTGACATGTAATCAAGCCCTCTCTTGCATTTCAACGAATATGATGTGAACTCGTTCACCTTTATAAACTCAGTTCTCTAAACTGCTCATCTTAACCAAACTCACAGCTGTAGCAGAAGTCCATGAGTCACTCATTATGGCTAACGCCTCGAGTTAAAACCAGATCACAACATGTCTTTATGCAAAGAAGTTGCTGCTGTCTTTGGCTCACATCGCACCGCACAGCCATTGTTAATTAAGAGACTCAAAAACATTTCTCACTTTATTAACACTTTAGCTGAATCACACATTAAGCCATCTGGATTGGAGATTACAAGGCAACCAACAGCAACTTTGTTTTATGATCAAAATCGCATGATACTGCTATGCTACTAGTTGTACAATGCAAGTGATGGGTAGAAACTGTTTACATGTAATCTGGATTACGTGATCAGATTCCAAAAAATTAATTGCGTTTTAAAATATGCATAATCAGACTACAGTTGCTTTTTTGATTACATGATTACATATTATTCACACAATGGCAATCATTCATAATTTACTGATTCTCTCTAATTATTCTTTTTCATGTTTTAAATGTTCCTTTCTATAAAAGCATATCGCTTATATACATTCAGAAAGCCCAGCCACTAATCGGATGCTATTAAAATGACGTGGAAAATCAGCCACAAAGCATTTGACCACTGGATTTGCAGAAATCATTTCACTTTTCTCAACATTGCTGTCGAATCAACTCCTGACAAACACATTCATTATTATAAGAATTATCGCTTGTATTGCAAAGTCTTTGGAAGGCCTTTGTCAAACACATTTTTATTATATTTTTTAATTATTTTAAAATTTTAAATTTGTATGATTTATTTAATGATTAGCTTTTCATTAAACTCACAAACCCCACTTCATGTTATTGATACAAAGAATGGAATATATGTTATTTCTCTCTGTATTTTTATATCAATATGGTACAAAATGATCCTATTCAATTCAATATGATAAATGATTAATCAAAAGGTAGTCTACAATTACAATTTTTGTCGTGTAATTTTTTGGAATCAGTAATCTATCCAGCACTGTGCAAGAACATTACAATGGATTGTCTATCCCACAATGCAATGAACTTTTATTTCCAGAGTGACGAATATATAGAAGATATATCCACTCTGATTTGTAACATCTTTTGTTTGACTTGTTTTAGAGGGCCAAAAATTAAGACTTAAACACAAAATTGAATTATTAATAATGCAAAATAACTGCTTTTATTAACAGACAACTATTGCAGATGGCAAATGCTGAATGCATATGCAACATATTGAAGGCAAGCGACAATAAAGTAGCATACTCAAAACATTTAGCAGTGCATACTGAACCGCAAGGCAGAATACAGTATATACTTCAATATGTGCACTCTATTGTTGTGAAGCTTTTAGGTTTAGTCTTGATCAGTCAGTGCAGGTTGTGGGACTCAGCATCAGAACGGTTTGCTAGACTCGCTCCAGCTCTGATAATACTGCACTCAGCACGTCTGATTTGTCCGCAGGCCGGGAGACTGTGGCCTGGATTTAGAAATGAGGGGTCTGGACGCTTTGTGCGCTGTGATGCATAATTGCAGAATTTACACTACTCGTGCCCAGGAGGGATAAACATGACATTCCTTTAACGGTTGTTTGCTGCTGCCTTGATTTGATGAATGTAGCAGTTATCAGTGTGAATTACCAGAGCACATTTCCTTTCTTCCACCCATCTATCGGTCTAACTGGTTGTCTGTCTGTCTATTTATTTGGTTTTCTGTCTATCTGTCTGTACTTATCGGATTTTCTCTATCTATCTATCTATCTATCTATCTATCTATCTATCTATCTATCTATCTATCTATCTATCTATCTATCTATCTATCTATCTATCTATCTATCTATCTATCTATCTATCTGTCTTGTCTGTATATCTATCTATCTATCTATCTATCTATCTATCTATCTGTCTGTCTTGTCTGTATATCTATCTATCTATCTATCTATCTATCTATCTATCTATCTATCTATCTATCTATCTATCTATCTATCTATCTATCTATCTATCTATCTGTCTGTCTGTCTATCTATCTACAGTATCTATCTATCTCTCCAGCTATCTATGTCTGTCTGTCTGTCTGTCTATCTATCTATCTATCTATCTATCTATCTATCTATCTATCTATCTATCTATCTATCTATCTATCTATCTATCTATCTATCTATCTATCTATCTATCTATCTATCTATCTATCTATCTATCTATCTGTCTGTCTTGTCTGTATCTATCTATCTATCTATCTATCTATCTATCTATCTATCTATCTATCTATCTATCTATCTGTCTGTCTGTCTGTCTATCTATCTACAGTATCTATCTATCTCTCCAGCTATCTATGTCTGTCTGTCTGTCTGTCTATCTATCTATCTATCTATCTATCTATCTATCTATCTATCTATCTATCTATCTATCTATCTATCTATCTATCTATCTATCTATCTATCTATCTATCTATCTATCTATCTGTCAATCTATCTATCTACAGTATCTATCTATCTCTCTATCTCTCTATCTGTCTGTCTGTCTGTCTGTCTCTCTATCTATCTATAGTATCTATCTATCTATCTATCTAACTATCTATCTATCTATCTATCTATCTATCTATCTATCTATCTATCTATCTATCTATCGATCTATCTATCTATCTATCTGTCTGTCTGTCTGTCTATCTATCTATCTACAGTATCTATCTATCTATCTATCTATCTATCTCTCTATCTATCTATCTATCTATCTATCTCTATCTATCTATCTATCTATCTATCTATCTATCTCTCTCTCTCTCTATCTATCTATCTATCTATCTATCTATCTATCTATCTATCTGTCTGTCTGTCTGTCTGTCTGTCTGTCTCTCTATCTATCTATCTATAGTATCTATCTATCTATCTATCTATCTGTCTGTCTGTCTGTCTGTCTGTCTGTCTGTCTGTCTGTCTGTCTGTCTATCTATCTATCTACCTGTCTGTCTGTCTGTCTGTCTGTCTGTCTGTCTGTCTGTCTGTCTGTCTATCTATCTATCTATCTATCTATCTATCTATCTATCTATCTATCTATCTATCTATCTGTCTGCCTGTCTGTCTGTCTGTCTGTCTGTCTGTCTGTCTGTCTGTCTGTCTGTCTATCTATCTATCTATCTATCTATCTATCTATCTATCTATCTATCTATCTATCTGGTTTCTGTCTGTCTATCTTCTCTGTCTTAGTTGTATCTATCATTTTTTGCAGGCAAGACAAATAACACTTGTAGATGGCATGCACTCTACAGCAGTTCCTGATCTCGACAGCGACGTCAGTCCCAGCTGAAATAAGAGTGTTGTTTACCCTGAGTTTATGAACACTGATTAGCTCTGCTGCAGTGGAGCCGCTTCCTGCGTGTCTCTTGTGAAGTAAACCATCATTTAGACCGAACTCAAATGATCAGCTTCCGCAGCATGTGTTCGTGTAGTACAAAGCGGTTAGAAAGCAAATCATGAGAGTCGATCAAACTGTCTTCAGAGAAGCTGCCCTACCTGCTGGCAGAAAGCCTCCAATGGAGCTCTGACTAGAAGTGTGTTTCTGACGACGGCATACTTTAGGAACAAAATGACTAATAGCTAACTTGACTTAAACTTTTGTGAACATCCTCAAATAGAGAATGGGAATGGAATACTAAAGTACAGCTTACTGTATACTGAGTAATATATATATATTGCCTAGTTTTTGTAACAATAATGTGTATAACAACAATAATATGTATAATAATAATAATAACCTTTCAAACAGTAGTATACTACTGTATATTGTTGTCACATGACCTCACAGTTATCCTCTCAGAAATAATAATAATATGCCCTATCTCTTGGTAGTCTGAAAAATAAATCAAGTGCAGCCAATATTAGGCTACTGCTGGTTTATTTGTCACACTGGAAATGAAAACTCATGTTAAGTGTATTGTATTGTGGGAGAGTGCTCTGTGTAGGGCTAAGCAATTAATCGCAATAAAACAGAAATACGGCATATGCGATACCATCTGCCACAGTGTGATTATCACATCACAAATTTAAAATATACACAGTTTTCCGATGAAAAAATACCAATGTTCCATGGAGATAGCTAGTGAGCAAATACATTGGATTTCTAGAACATTCTGAATGAAACCAAACCACATAAATTATACATTCATCACCCACAGATGCACACTACTGACTATGAGTGCCAGAATGCATGTTTGCGCATGTGTGCATATGTTTGTGTCCATTCATGCATATGTATATGTGTTTGCGCATCTGTCTGCGTGTGTGTATATAGTGTTTAGTGTAGGCTTAGTGAGGACTAATGCTTTAACGCCTTTATTTGTGGTTCGTAAATATTGATCACTAGATAGAGTGAGGCATTCTGATTTAAACTCTTCCAGCATCTCGATTTCTGCAATTAACAAAATGCACCCAACTTTGACCTCTGTGTCAGATCCTGCTAACGAACGAATGAGCGGAGAAAATCATTTATTCTCTCAATCTGTTTCCCAGCACCTGGCCATTACATAACATATCTTAATTACACAAGCTGAACGGCTTCTCTGATTGGCTGCCAGACAGACTGGTTCCAGTGGGCTTTCGGTCCAGAACGGAGTCATACAAGTTGCACACAGGTTTGAAAATCACTCATCAGTTTCCTGATCATCAATAACGGCTTGAATCTACCTATATTTGTGTTTTTAAGATCAGAGACGTGGCTGGATGTTCTGCTGCCAACTGGTGGGATGCTTCAAGTATTTGTCTTTTATGAGCTCTTCAAATTACTTGGCTGAAAACATTTTCCCAAGGCTCTGGCAATTTCCTACATGTGGTTGCCATGGAAACAAAAGTTTCTACACTGCAAAAAAAAAAAAAAGTCAATCATTTGGGTCATGATGTAATACAAAAGAGCAGCACGTACTGTGTGGAATACTGCACGTCTTTAACATATGCTTGTGTGTCATTTTTGCATCACTGGAAACCAAATGCATCTGTGCATAAAATGCAACCTATATATTTAGTGTTGCATAAATAAAGGCATGATAAAAATCACACTGTGCTGCAAATATCAAATTAACAAAGTGCATTCGCTAGCGCATTCTCTGCTTATTACAAGGATGTGTGATTTAATACTTTTATGATGACATCGATTTAACAGAGTTAAAACAGTAAGCACTGAGCAGCCAGATGGCATTTTCATACATGTTGCAAACTGTATGCAGCCTTATAAGACACTTTTATTTAGTCCAAATTCAAAGGCAGTATTGTGAATGACTGTGCAAATAAGGCAATTCCAGAAGGTACTGTGTCAAAAATAAAAAAATAAAAAAATAGATGGTGAACGAAGTCAAGATAAATATCTATTATAAATATATGTCATTCAATGAGTAAATACATGCTACTGTTCAAATGTTTGGGGTCGGTAAGAATTTTTTAAAGATTCAGCAAGGATTAAACTGATAACGTGACAGTAAAGACATTTACAATATTACAAAAGATTTCTATTTCAAAATAATGCTGTTATTTTTAACGTTCTATTCATCAAGGAATCTTGAAAAAATATATCATGGTTTCCACAAAATATATTTAAGTTTTCTACAATAATGATGTTAATAAGAAATGTTTCTTGAGCACCAAATCAGCATATTAGAATGCTTTTTTGAGATGGCTTTGAATGGATTGATGGCTGCTGAAAATGAATCTTTGTCATCCAAATTAAGTATGTTTTTTACATTTAAATGATATTTAAATTACATTTAAATGACCTTCTGGCCATGCTTTAAAAATACTGTATATATATATATATATATATATATATATATATATATATATATATATATATATATATATATATGCAATTCTTTTTTTGTCCACAGCTGGAACTGGACCGGACCTTTTGTTTTTTCCCCTGTTCTTCTGTAACTACTGTCTTTTTTTTTAAATGATCATTTTTATTCTTCTACCTATTTCTAATTTTATCTATTGTTCTTTTGGTTTCTATTTACCATTTTTTACTATGTAAGTATCAAAACTAATACAAACGTAAAAGAAAAAAATCTCACAGACCCCAAACGTTTGAACTGTATATCAAATTGATCCAATTTACTTTCATTGTAAAAAAAAAACAAAAAAAAAAAAACAACAACAACAAAAAAACATTTTTTAGAGAAATTTTTACTCTTAAAGTTATGGACCAACCCATATGGATGATGAAGACAGAATTTTCATTTTTTGGGGTGAACAATTCATTAGGATGCCGTTGTATAAAGTAGCAGACAGCAAGGCAGTGCAATATGTTTTGGAAAAGATACATTGTTTCTACATTACAGTAATGTTTTATGCATGTATTTCTTTATCAAACAAGCTTTTATTTGGTATAATTCACTGCAAAGAATGGCGGATCTATCCTTTTTTCCCAATTCCCTCTTTACTTGAGGCATCTTAAAAATACACAATGTGGGTGTCAGACAGATTGTTTGTTCTAATTAATTAGAACAACCCCCGCCCCCCACATACACACCCCCTCTATAAACACACAAACAAGCAAAAAGAAAAACAAACAGCTGCCACCTACATATATGCTCCGCCCACTTCACCACAGCACGCAGCTCCATACACCAACCCATATGGCACGATAACAGATTAAAACACACTACATGCCAAAAAGTATGTGGACATCCAAACAGCATTTGATAATCCCAAACAATTATCCCTGAACCTCTTAAAAGTGTGGTTGCTGTTGAGAGAGAAAGCGAAACAGAAAAAGAGAGAGAAAGGATGCTCCTCCTGTACTACTACACCCCAGGAGGAATTAATACACTTACAGCTGCTAAAGGCACTAGGTAAATAGGGCAAAAGTGAGTGTGTGAGTGAGAGAGTGTGTGTTGAGTGGATAACACTAAGTATATGGGGCAGTGTGCCTGGCAGCCCAGAGGATGCCCATGGGACGGCAATCACTATGGATACCACCGTAGCAGTGGCAACAAAAAGCTTTCGCTTGGAGCAACCGGCCGCTGGCCATCAGACTCTGCCGAGTCACACGCGAACAACATGCAGGTCAGAATTCAAACAGTTAATATAGGGTTAAGACTGTCAATACAGCTGGTTACAGCAACATTAAAGTGGCAGTTCACCCAAAAATGAAAATTCTGTCATCATTTACTCACCACAATATGACACAAAAGAAAATAATTTGAAGAACACTAGGGTCCAAATAACTTTGGATGCCATTGACATCATTGTATGCACAAAGAAAAAATATATAAAATATTTTTTCAAAATATCCTGTTTTGTTTTCCAGAATTCCATTATTGTGAACGGTTTGTGTTCGGAATATGACGATTCCTGGTGATAATGTCTCTAACATTATCACCTCCTTTAATACAGGGGTATTCCACACTATTTATTCATACAAATGACCATTTATAGAAGTCGTCTTGATTGACTTTTCAAGAATTTTTTATTTTGTCCTGAATAGTCCCTGACCAGGCCTGCAATCACAATTGTATATATTGAAATTGAAATATTTACAGGCTGTCCATGTCCGTTAACATTCTTAACATTCATAACATTACGAAAAAGATTAATCAGATAGTTTGCAAAAGTGGTTATATGCTAATTAAAATATTCGCTTAATGTTTAATATAATAGTCAAAGGTGTGGTGTCATCATGATTTTTCAAGTAATTCTTATTTTTTATTTAGCAAGGATGGATTAAATTGATTAAAAGAGACAGGAAAGATATTTTTAATGTCCCAAAAGATTTTTATCCCAAATAAAAACTTTTTACTTTCTTCTTCTACTTTCAAAATGTATCAATGTTTTCACAAAAATCTTAAGCAGCACAACTGTTTCAACATTGATAATAATAATACATTTTGAAAATTAGCATATTAGAAATATTTCTGAAGGTCATGTGAAAATTCAGCTTTGCCATCACATGAATACATTAGATTTTAGTTTTTTCTTTTCTTTTTTTATCAAATAAATGCAGCCTTGGTGATACAGGACTTCTTTCAAAAACATAAAAAATTCTTACTGACCCTAAACTTTTAAACAGTAGTGTATATTATGCGGATATAGAGACCGTTGGATCCTGGGAAACAGTCAATCCTCTTTTGAGTGAGAAGGGAAGCTGTAATTGATCTTAAACTTTCCCTGTACACACACACACACATATATATTTCAAAGACATTCTGTATGAAGCTTACTCAAACACACAGTAAACAAATAGTTCTAATACTAAAGGAAAGAAACAGCTGTTTGGTGCAGCTCCGACATGGTGGAAACACATTTCATTTAGTAACTATTTACACAGCTTGTTGACAAACAGCTTGACTATTGATTTATTGGCAAAATAAGATACAGCAAACGATCCGATACAGATGTACCAGAACACAAGGTGGTCTCCCTGGAGACTGTTTATCTGTAAACCTCAACATAGACGATGCTTGATAACGACCTGTTTGCTATCACCACCGTAGAGAGAGAGAGAGAGAGAGAGAGAGAGAGAGAGAGAGAGAGAGAGAGGAGAGAGAGAGAGAGAGAGAGAGAGAGAGAGAGGAGAGAGAGAGAGAGAGAGAGAGAGAGAGAGAGAGATGAGAGAGAGAGAGAGAGAGAGAGAGAGAGAGAGAGAGAATGTGAACTCCAAGCTCTATCTGTATGGAAAACCCTTTCTGGGAACCAAGGTTCCACTCCGAAGCAATGAATAAATATAGCCCAAAACATCCAGCCGAACACTCTGAATATGGTCTGACTCTCTCTTTCACACACAACGTGGTTAGCAGAGCTTCTCAAAGCTGTGTCATGAGAGAAACTAATTAAACAATGTGACTGTGTGTCTGGAGTTCGGTGACCTGCTGTAATCTGCCCTGGGAACCGCTGGTCTGGGATCAGCATATCTGTGCATGTTACTCAGATGTGAGCACAGACACTGTGTCAGGCTGATTTCAGATCAGTCGTGATGTATCAATATCCCTGATCCATGTTAATCAAAGCTGATTTACTATAACCGGACTCCTGTTAACAGATTAGGGATCTATTCTGAGCCGTGCAACCGTGTGAATTTCCGAACATCAAGCACAATATCCCAATACACACTCTCTGTTTTTGGCTGCACGTCTCAGGGGGGCTTCTGGGTTTCCCCCTGTGTTGTCCTGTGATGGAACGTGGATGGTATTTTCCATTCCAGCAGGTCCCAGTCATGCAGACCCCCTTGCTATCGCTCACACACATAAAGCTCAGTGACAGAACGTCCTTGGACGCTGACACGGGAGTCAAGTGACCCCGGGATTACCGAGTCTGGCAGACGCACGCTGACGTGTGACAGTCACTCAGGAAAATGAATGGTCCTGGAATACAGCCACAGAAGGGGAGAGAGAGAAAGATTAGGGAGGGGTAAGGAAGGGTGTGGAATAACTCTTGAGCCACAATTTTGACAGCACTGACCTCCATACATGGACTCACAGATGCCTCGTATTATCACACTAACATCTCTCTCTGAACTACCCATGTTAATGCCGAGCTGTGTTCTATTCATTTTTATAGAACACTGGCAATCATTCAAAAAGCAGTTGTTTTCAGCCAAACATTCTATCATCTTTAATTTTTTCCATTGATGGCATTGAAAAGTAGCTGACAAAATAAATTATTTTGCAAATAATATCTCAAATTGCACACACACACACACAGAGCATCAGAATGAGGACGAGTCATTAAAAGCTTGATGATGATGATGCTGAATGCCATGGTTCTCACATGTCAAAATATAGGCATATATGGCATAAAAAAAATTTTTTTTACCCAGCAGGGGCATCAAGGTTCATTTTTTTTAATCAAATTTAAAATTAATAAATAAATGCATTTAAAATTTATATATGAAGTTTTAAGTAAATAAATCACTTTTAAATAAATATGTTTTAAATAAATAAATATATTTAAAATAAATGAATAAATACATCTAAAAAAATGAATTAAAATGTCAAATAAATAATAAACAAATAAATACATTTTTAATAGAAAATCATACCAGTTAAAGGTGGTCACGGAGGTTTTTGGAAAATGATAGACGGTTTGCATCTGTAATTCTCTTAATTAAAGACTTAGGATTAGTAAATAAAAAAATCCAAGGATGAAATCATCTGAGCCAAAGGTCATGTGCTACTACATAGACCTGAACATCTGCTGGGTTCAATCTACGATGGCCATCGGATTATCATGATGTCAGCTAAGGTACAGGATTTACAGACAATGAAAACATCTGGACTGCAATCCAAAGCCTCTGGTGAGTTGGTGTTAAATTGACCATAGAAGTGAATTATGCTTTAAGATCTTGACTCCGATTCTTTTACCATCTAGAAATGAGTTTTTTAGCATTATCTGCTGAAAATATAATTAGCACAGTGACTTCTCTTGACCTCTGACCTCAGTTAAGACAATGCTGACACTTTCCCTGAACTTTGCCTAAGGGTGACAAAACAAGTGCTATATGTGTCACAATCAGGCATGTGTCTCAGATACAACATTACTAAAGAACCTCATCCAAGTTAGCCTGTGTACTGTAAATAAACACATATATTGTGCAATACAGATCTAAAACTACAGTTTTTCACAAAATATGATCCTTATTTATGAATCATGCATGCATTTGTACAAATTGAGTACATTTTACCGAAATTGACCGAAACAGCGATATGTGTTCAGCGTCCATTTGGTGCACATATAAAAAAAATAAACATGGATGAACATCAGAAGGTATGGTGATAGAAACAGTACAAATGACTGAAATGTATCATGTCTCATGTAATCACTTAATCAGTGTTTCAAACAGGGAAAGACGTCAATAAAACAGTTTCATCTACCTACCTCAGAAAAGCAATTGACCATAACTCGTTAGTTAGCTAGAAAAAATGGTAACACTTCAGTTTAGGGTCCAATTCTCACTATTAACTAGTTGCTTATTAGCACAGTAACTTATTGGCTAAGTAACTTATAAAGCACATAATGCCTTATTCTGCATGACCATATTATATATCCCTTAATCCTATCAAATACCTACATTTAACAACTACTAACTATTAATAAGCAGTAATTAGAAGTTTACTGATGAAAAAGTCATAGTTAATAGTGAATGTGTTCCTCAAACTAAATTGTGACTGAAAAAATAACTTTTTCCTAAATATATTTTGATAGATATGTGGATAGTACATTATATTTTTACTTAACTTTAGTTTAGTGATGTCTTTATTATTTAATGTATGTTTGAATAAATCTGTCATGAAAACAAATTATTAGTGTTTATCATTTAAATTGTTATATTTGACTAACAAATTGGAATAGAAACACAAAAAGTTAATATATTGACAATTGATATGCCTTATGTGCAATTTAAATGTTTGTACTCAGTTTTATTTGAGTGATGATGATTATTAAATAAATTTGATTAATTGATGAATTGATTGAAAGTAATCTAGATTCCTTTTTCAAGCTAAATGTAAATGGCAAACATTTCAATATAATATATTATTGAGAGTTTTTTAAAAGTGTGAAAAGTATAAATTTCATCTCAGGATGATTGATAGTCAGTGGCTTGATAATGTGCTTTCTAAAAAACTATTTATTAATTGTACTAAATGAACACATTAAAGGTGCAGTAAGTGATTTCTGAGAAAAGCTGTTAATAGTGGATTGGACTGAGCACCACAACACCCTTGTAGCCAATCAGCAGTAAGGGGCGTGTCCACCCATGATGGGGGAGGAGAGAGTGAGCAAGAGGGAGATTTGTAGAAAGACTGTAGAAAGAGAGATGGCTGAGAGGCATTACAAAAGAGAAAAGCTCAGAGGAATATCACTGGAAAAATAAGGGTTATGATCAGGCAAGAGTTTTGGGACCCATATTAATAATTGAAAAGCTTTCCAGCGGAAAAGAGACCGAAGTGGGAAGGACTGAAATCAGACGGTAAGGTTGCGCTGTTCATCTTCGCATTATTTTTCGTGAAGCATTATTTTGCTTCACTTCTGCTATGATAAAGAGACCTCCGTTCTTGCATTGTGTGTTTTGGGGGCAGAGCAATGAAGGGTGTGTTTGTTTGGGTTGATTTCAAATATCAACAGTGCTTTATAATTTATCTTACACATTTTATTTGACAGGTGGCTTATAATAGCCAAAAATAACACGCCACCGCCTAGGTTTGATTCCAATCTCTACAGTCACACAGGAACAAGGCTTTAGAATATCCTAACTAAAACATGTATACATATCTACCCTACATATCAATATGTACTCAAATAAACAGTTCAGTATAAAGTTGTTGACTCTCTGAACTCCTGATGGTGCGTCCTCTTGAGAAGTGAGAAATCAAACGAGCCAAAACTTGTTTTTGCTAATAATTAAGATTTCAGCGCTCACAATCTGGGTGCTGATACAAATCAAAGCAGACTGGGAGATCTGCTCTGTGATGGCAGCTGCCAAACATTAAAGTAAAATCTGTTCGCTCTGTGTACACACACACACACACACACACACAATACTCAGCTGTTCTAAAACCAGGACGTTCACAGTATGTGTTTCTGTGTATGAAACAGAAAGGAACACAAATAGACATTTGGCTGTGTTTGGACATCTCTAACTGTAAAAATTGAAAGCAAGCAAGTAATTTTTTCTCCTTTAGCTTTTTTCCCCAACAAAATGCAACTGAAGCTGAGCAGATGCCGTGAGAAAACACAAATCTAATTTAGGAAACCCACACTGTTCTCGGATTTAAATAACAGGAAATAATTTCATATAATGATCCAACACATAAAGGCCCTGTTTACACCTGGTATTAAGTTTTGGTTGTGGTTTAATTCGTCTGTTTTGTCCACTTTCGACCACTTCTATCCCGATTTCTTTTAAGGGGAGGGTCTATGGGCGGGTAAATGTATGTTTTTTTTTCAGATCTTTCGATCTAATGGACAAAATAAGCTTGTGTAATTTGCATATGAACGCGACCGGAGACGACGGCAAAATCAGGTTTAGTTTCTGATATGACAGCTGCAAGACCACGCCGAACGCTGTGAATTTGTGTTAAAAATCAGGAATGGTGAGAGAACATTGTGCTTGGTGCTTTTTTTCGTCTTCAAACCAAACTTGGGTCTCCAGTCGACAAAGTTTAAATCCCATCTGGCTAGTGTGATTCCCATAATGTTTACTCATTAGATCAGTAGGCGGAGAGAAGGTTTTTCTTTATTCTTTTGTAGCTGTTTGAACACATTCGGCCACATGAGCATTTACACTACAAATGTAATCTGATCGAATGTGTTTTTGACTACCTCTGGAAGTGGTCAAAAGTGGACAAGCTCAAAAATGTTTAACACCCCGTTTAAACCTGTATTTATTGTTGTCCACTTGTGATCCGATCGACCAAAACGCATCTTAATACCAGGCCAAAGACTCAAACAACAACAAAAAAACATTGCAAATGAAACAACTGTAAAACCTAACAAAAAATACCATGGTACCATGGTACTGAAATGGTGATATATGGTGCATGTCCAAAAAACACATGGTTCATGAATTTCAGTAACTGATACCATCACTGTATCACCACAGAACTTTTCTGTAACGGCATGTTCGCCATGATGATATATTTGAATGTGTTTTTGTCTAAGTGACTGCAACACAGTTGCAGCTACCAGAAGTATATCAGAGTGAAACTTTGGTTGCTTTTCACACTAAGGCTTTGCTTTGATGAGTCATGCTTGCCTTCCAGTAGGCACTGTGATCCAGTTTCTATAGAAACCTGTTGCTATGGAAACACCTCTTGCTCAAGAGTCATAAGGGGATACACAAACACTAGCACAGGTGACCGGGGTAAATCAGACGGGATTTTAATAAGATAATCAAGGCGGGCCCGTTTATAAAAATCTCATTGCATGAAATGTCAGAACAAACAGCCATCTGCATAACGCTTCCTCTTCTATAAATAGTGTGAAGGGCTGCACAACTTTATGGATTAACTACTTCATACTCTCTACTAGAGCTGCATGATTTTGGATAAATTAAGAATCACATTTTTTTGGTTTCAACTAGAGATCATGATTTTACGGAGCCCCTAAAGAAAAAAAAAAAAAAAAAAAAGAAATGGGAGGGAAAATGGCATTGCTTTTGCGTTTCCCCAAGAAACTTTGTTCGCTTGCAAAATGTTTGTGTTTCCCAGAGAAACTTTGCATTTGCTTGCAAAATGTTTGCATTTCCCTGAGAAATGCAAATGGTTCCGTTTCCAGCCAAAAAATTGTACCAACCTCTGTGATTCAAAAATGAACCATTCAAAAATGAACCATTGGACTGTCAAAAATGAATCATTGGACTGTCATTTGAATCAGACCGTATCAGACTAAGGTACTGCCTTAGTCTGCCCACACTGCCTTAGTCTGCCCACACCATACACTGCCCTTCAAAAGTTTGGGATCAGTAAGATTTAATATATATATTTAATATAGATTTATATATATATATATATTATTCAGCAAGAATTAATTAAATTCATCAAAAGGGACAGTAAAACATTTGTTACAAAAGATTCATATTTACACTATTCAGCCCAAAATACTAAAAAAATCATTTTTTTCATTAATATATTTAGCACCACAACTGTTTTCAACATTGATAATAATAAGTAATGTTTATTGATCGTCAAGTCAGCATATTAGAATGAGTTCTGAAGGATCATGTGACACTGAAGACTGGAGTAATGATGCTGAAAATTCACAGGACTAAATTACATTTTAAAATGTATTAAAGGGGTCATGACATGGTTTTTTGTTTTGTTTTATTATGTTCCCTTAGGTGCAATTATAGTATTACTATAGTTTTTTGTCCAAAAAAAATAAAAAAATGTAGTGATTTATGACCCTTTCCCACCCTATTTCTCAACCTCTGATTCAAACAGTCTCTTTTGGAGGTGTTTCCCCTTTAAGAGTTCAGTGTTAACGCCCACTGTTATGATTGGCTAACGTCAGTGCTGCTTATGGATAAATTATTAACGTTAATCATTTTGTATCACATGTAGGCTACACAATGCTCCATCACATGAAACTTCGGTCTTCGATCTTTTACCATCGCGTCAATTCTCAATTGATTTTGATTCATATGCGCGCACGAGAGAGAGAGAGAGAGAGAGAGAGAGAGAGAGTGAGAGAGAGAGAGCAGGACAGTTTGAAGGCGTGCACGCAGCCGTGGCTCTCTCTCTGCTCGCTCTTTCAGTAACCTGCCCTGTCACACTCATCTACATCAAATACCAATAAGATAAAGCTTTGGCGCGCTGCATATGCTGCAAATAAACTGCATCCAACTGCTTTCCCTGGAGTCTGGATCGTTCGGCAACATTCAAACATGTTGTTTGTCCACAGCAGGAACAGCACATCTGCGTGGCATCGCAGTCATCTTGTAAACAGACCTACTGGCTGCACGACAGCGCATGCGATGATGTCAAATGAGGCGTAGTTGTCTTGCGCTGGAGGCGGTCATATGCAAACGACTGGTACGTCACTTCGTACTGTGACGTCACTAAGAACAAAGGATCTAGAACGAGCTGTATTTAGAGCTTGATTAAATAAATGCTTCGTTTATAATGGGGAGGACGTCTTAAAGGGTTAGTTCACCCAAAAATGAAAATTAAGTCATTAATTACTCACCCCCATGCTGTACCAACCCCGTAAGGCCTTCGTTCGTCTTCGGAACACAAATGAAGATATTTATGATTAAATCTGAGAGGTTCATGACTGCTACATAGGCTCCCTAAGGGAATGACACCGGACGGCCCAGAAAGTCATTAAAGAAAATGTTTAAATATTCCATGTCACAACAGTGGCTCAACTATAAGTTTATCAAGCGACGAGAATACTTTTTGTGCGAAAAAACAAACAAAAATAACGACTTTATTTGACTATTCCTTTTCTTCCTTGTAGGCCTGAAACGAGACTTCAAGAGATTTCCACGACGCGCACGCGCGAGAACTTAACTGGAATAGTTGAAGGAGATCGCAATTCTCGCGCATGCGTCTTGGAAATCTAATGGTAGTGTATGATATTGAAATTCATTTATTGCACTTATTATAGCACTTTAGGGGGAATTTACAACATTTATGGAAGTCCTGGTATTCTTGTACAAGTACCTTTTTCAAATATTCTTGAAAAATGATAACATCTAATTGTTCGGAAATGACCTGAAATGAACTCCAGGACCCCACAAGAGTGCAGCTCTAATGTAAAAAGCACACGTATATCAGCTGCCTGTAGAGAGCCAGAGATCAAATCACTGTCCTGCCGTCTTGACTTCATGCAATGAAAGTGAAGCTCAGTCAACCTTATTTGACATTAAATCCTCTGGAGAAAAGCACAGAGGCTTTGAGAGGATTCAAACAGCATGATGTGTACATGTGTGCACTTGTTTGAGTGTGTGTGTGGTGTCCTTAAAAATGAAGAGCAAAGAAAACAAAAATCTCATTGAAATTCTGGTCAGTGCTGCCAGCTCTTTATACACTAAATATTATGTAACTAGAAAATAATACAGCTTCATCTGCCCTCAACCCCCCACCTCTGCGCTGAGATGGACCGGCTGAGGCACTTACATAAACTCAGATACCCATACTCATCAACTGTGACTCTGTCTCTCTGTCTGTCTGTGGAGGTATTAGAGAGTGGGCAGGTGGGAAGGGAGCGAGCAGTATTTGGTAAGTGGGAGTGGGTGTGAGGTAGACCAAGGTAGTGTGAGGACATTGTGAAGAAGTATGCAGGATTTGGTCAGACCACTCAAAAGTCTATCTTTCTTCATTATATGTTCAAAAACTAGTTTAGTCTTTTACTGCATTCTTCTGCATTACTGCTGTCACAGTCTTCGTCTGCACCTGTCTGTCTTAGTCTGCACTACACTACCCAGAATCCTTTTTGTCTCCACACCTGAACTCACTCCCTCATTATCCACCTGTCCCTCGTCATCATCATCTGTGTCACCTGTCTTCACCTCGTTAGTGTTCATTTGGACTTGTGTTTAGTTTGCTTGTGTTCAGTCTGTCTTGGTCGGTTCTTGTAAATGTTACCTGGTGTTTGTGTTCTCTGCCCGCCTGTACCAGTTTGATTTTGGAGTTAATTAGTAAATGTTGGAATTGGATCTTTTTGACTCAGCGTCCTTCTTCCTCTGCATACACCAACCGTGACAGAAGAACCGACCCCAAAAATGGATGACCAGATGGAGGCTTTCCTCTTTGACCAAAATGGGGCCTCGCTGGAGGAATTCACAGAGGTATATCTTCACCTGCACCAGGACTAGGGTTGGGAATCGTGAGAAATTTTCCGGTTCCGATTCCGGTTCCGCCAAACGATTCCGGTTCCAGGTTCCGGTTCCCATTCATTAAAAAATATTAGTAAGAGAAAAATCCACAATCCTTTTTGCGTTTATTTCTTATAGTACTTGACAAATGAGTTTAAAAAACTGGTAATGTAAACAAATTCAACATATTATCAAGCAATTTTTGCAAAAAAATTATAATAAAAAAAAAATAATTCTGAAGAAAAAAAAATGATGCATTCTCTAGAATAATTTAGGACCTCTCCTTGCTTATTGTATCTCCAACAGTGAAGAATACCCTCTCAGAAGGGGTAGAATATGCTTGAACACACATGAAAGATGTGTATAGAACAGATTTTTTTTTTTTAACGGTTTGAATGATTGATTCATAAAGACTTTACTTATTTAATTACTGGATAAATCGCCGCTCTAACAGAACTGCATGCGTCTTGTGGAAGAACATTGTTGCCGGAGCTACTTTTCTCTGTTTATGTCCATGACGAGTCACGCAGGCATTGGTCTACTCCGCAGCGGCTGCGATCCGCCGGCCAGTCTAAACAAGAAGTCCGAGTATTAACGCTTATTACAGGCTTAACGTAGTGATTCAAGATAAGACAAAAACATGGTTTGAAAAAAAGGCATTCATGATGCAGTCGCTCATTGTATAACTTGCATGTTGTAAATTCTGAACACAAAAAAGTTACGGACTGCATCTGTTTTGACTACCGTCAATGTTTACTCAAACTATAAACTTATCTCAGTACTTCTGTAACGTTAATCATTTGAATATTTGTAACACACTATTGTGTGATTGTAAAGCAGTTTCATATGGACAACAGCTCTCTCTCAGCGCAAACAGATTTGAATGTCGGCTACTAGATAGTGACTGGGCGCACGCGCGCGCCGTGTGTGTGACAAATGCAGCGCGTGTGAGAGCAAACAGCAACTTCAGGGGTGAAGTTTTTGTCATTTAGGAATAAGATGGCGTGGGTGTTTGAATCGAAATCTTTTAAAGATTAATCATGCAGCCCTACTCTCTTTCTCTCTCTCTCTCTCGCTGTCTGCGCATTGAGGAGACGCTAAAGGATAATATACTCCCAGCAATTCGCCCACATATCACACCAGAACCGTTTTCGGAACCGAAACTTAGGAATTTTGCACGGTTTCGGTATTTTTTCCAAAACACTACCGGTTCTGGATAAGAACCGGTTCTCGGTTCCCAACCCTAACCAGGACGTATACTGGGAGGAAGATTTCCTTAAACAGCGGTTCTGGAGAGGTTTGGATGATCCCTTAGCCCAGATACTGCTGCTCGATGACCTACATCTGCCGTTCTCGGAGTTTCTGGACAGGGCACTTTGGGTCTGTGGTTCATCCCTCACGGTAACATCAGTCCAGCCGGAGACCGTCCAGCCAGGGACCGTCCAGCCAGAGGCCGTCCAGCCAGAGACCGTCCGTTCAGAGCTGCCTTCACCGCTGGTGCACACCTACCCGCCAGAGACTGAGCACACCGCACGTGAATCCACTCAAGAGGACACTGCATTGATGGTGATGTCTGCGGCGATTCTGTGTGTGTGTGGGCTACACACGCATCGGTTCTGGCCCATGAACCCAGCCCTGAGCTTCCTTCGCCGCTGGTCCCGTCCAGCCCTGAGCTTCCCTCGCCGCTGGTCCCGTCCAGCCCTGAGCTTCCCTCGCCACTGGTCCCGTCCAGCCCTGAGCTTCCTTCGCCGCTGGTCCCGTCCAGCCCTGGGCTTCCTTCGCCGCTGGTCCCGTCCAGCCCTGAGCTTCCTTCGCTGCTGGTCCCGTCCAGCCTTGAGCTTCCTTCGCCGCTGGTCCCGTCCAGCCCAGAGCTTCCTTCGCCGCTGGTCCCGCCCGGCTCAGGGCCCTCTTCGCCGCTGGTTCCGCCCAGCTCGAAGCCCACTTCACCGCTGGTTCCGCCCAGCTCAAAGCCCACTTCACCGCTGGTTCCGCCCAGCTTAAAGCCTTCTTCGCCGCCGGTCCTGCCCAGTTCAAAGCCTTCTTCGCCACTGATCCTGCCCAGCTCAGGACCTTCGCCGCTGGTCCCGTCCAGCAAAGAGCCCTCACCGTCTGCCCAGTCAGAGACTGTTCACGTCCCGTCTGCTCACGTCCCGTCTGCCCAGCCTGAGGCGGTTCACGTCACGTCTGCCCAGCCTGTCCCACATCCAGTTACTCTCCCCAAAAAATTTTTTGGGGGGGGCCATAGGCCACCTGACGGGTCTTCAACGCCGTGGCCGCCCGAGGGGGTCTCTCCGCCATGACCACCCGAGGGGGTCTCTCCGCCATGGCCACCCGAGGGGGTCTCTCCGCCATGGCCACCCGAGGGGGTCTCTCCGCCATGGCCACCCGAGGGGGTCTCTCCGCCATGGCCACCCGAGGGGGTCTCTCCGCCATGGCCACCCGAGGGGGTCTCTCCGCCATGGCCACCCGAGGGGGTCTCTCCGCCATGGCCTCCTGAAGGGGTCTCTCCGCCATGGCCACCCGAGGGGATCTCTCCGCCATGGCCACCCGAGGGGGTCTCTCCGCCATGGCCACCCGAAGGGTCTTCTCCGCCATGGCCACCCGAAGGGGTCTCTCCGCCATGGTCACCTGAAGGGTCCTCACCGCCATGGCCACCCGAAGGGTCCTCACCACCATGGCCACCCGAAGGGTCCTCACCACCATGGCCGCCTGCACGTCCTGATCCGCCCTGGAGGCTTCCCATCCCAGTTTGGTCACGCCCTGGCCAGCCTTCAGGGCGCCCGCCCCCCTACCCCTTTGTTCTACGGCGCGAGGTTGCGCCTTGTTGAAGGGGGGCGTTCTGTCACAGTCTTCGTCTGCACCTGTCTGTCTTAGTCTGCACTACACTACCCAGAATCCTTTTTGTCTCCACACCTGAACTCACTCCCTCATTATCCACCTGTCCCTCGTCATCATCATCTGTGTCACCTGTCTTCACCTCGTTAGTGTTCATTTGGACTTGTATTTAGTTTGCTTGTGTTCAGTCTGTCTTGGTCGGTTCTTGTAAATGTTACCTGGTGTTTGTGTTCTCTGCCCGCCTGTACCAGTTTGATTTTGGAGTTAATTAGTAAATGTTGGAATTGGATCTTTTTGACTCAGCCTCGTTCTTCCTCTGCATACACCAACCTTGACAACTGCAATACTGATTTTATAATTATTATGCAGCTTTTATTACCCTATATTTATTGAGAGATAATTTTACCAAATAAAACATTTATTATGGACCATTTAAAATTAATTATTAAAGGTGAAAAGTTTATTTTAAAAAAAGGGCTAAACAAAAACAATGTTGACTACTTACAGGACTTAAGATATACACTTTCCCTTATATATTACATATACTATTCAACTCATATCCAGCTCATGACGTTAAACCGAGCCTGAACGGCGAGTGACCGGTGATGGTTAAGTAACTGGTCTAGATCACTAGTCGTGAGTAGGGTGTGATGATACTATTGATAGTTTAAAGCTATCTAAAATGGCGGGCCTCACAATGAGGTCAATAGCGTTACCCATGCTAGAGTACTAGCTAGTGAGGAGAGGATTGTGAAACATCCCACAAGAAACAATCATGAGTAGACGACTAAATAGAGAAAAATGCCAGCTGGACAAATAAGCGCCCCGTCGTAGTTCTAGGGCGCCAATCGGCACATGGAACGTAAGGACACTTTGGAAGGATGGAAGCCTCGAATTACTTGTCGGCCAACTTAACAAGTGGTTCAGATGGGACGTCATTGGTCTGCCTGAGGTACGTAAAACGGAACAAGGAATAGTAGAAAATGCTGGACAAAAGCTCTTGTATTTGGGTGATGAAAAGACGCATCGAGGAGATGTAGGTCTGCTTTTTTCAAAGAAGGCAATCCAAGAGTTTAATCGATTGGAACCCGGTGTCTTCAAGGCTAATCAGTGCGAGATTCATTGGTCAGGGTTATAGCATCACTATTATCCAAGCATATGCACCAACTACTAGCCACCATAGTGACGACGCTGTGGACGACTTTTATAAGATGTTACAACACACCATCGATAATGTGCCAAGAAGGGACATTAAGATCTTAATGGGGGACTTCAATGCACAGGTTGGCATGGACAACGTTACATGGAAAGGTGTTTTGGGGGACTGGATCAAAGAACGATAGAGGTGAGCGATGTTTTGTAGGCTCAACAAGCTAAACATTCTGAACACCTGGTTCAGACACAAACCGTCACAGAAATAGACTCCTAGTTCGCCGGGTAACAGAATGCGACAGATGATTGATTTCATCATGATCGATCAAAGATGAAGAAGCTGCACCAGCAATGCAAAACCAAACGTTCTCAATGACCACAATCTCGTAATGGGCAACTTTAGGATGCGGTTCAAGGTTAAAAAGAGGACACACACCAAGAAATTGGACATCGAAAGACTGTGTAATACTGAAGTCAAAGAGCGCTATGAGATCGGGCTCAAGAACAGTTTTGAGGTGCTTGGCTGGCAACACGATAAAAGAATTCAGCTTGGATGATGCACTCGACATTATCAATGGCACGATAAAGAAAACAGCTGAAGAGATAATCGGCTTTAGAAGACATAAAAACACTCCTCGCACAAGGTGATGAGCACTAAGATGTGGGCAATAAGAACAACAACAGCCCAGATTATGTAAATTTAAAACAAGGATACTCTCAGCTGAAGACCGACATAGACAACAAGGTTGAGAAATGCCACAACGACTGGTTCAACAAAGGTGTTGCGAAGCATAAGAAGCAAGCCGAAAGAACGACATTCACACTCTTTTTCAAAAGGTCAAAACGTTCAAGAAAGAAGTCAAAATAAATGAAAGGTGCAGCAACATCAGAAACAAAGATGGCAACTTACTTACCAAGGATGCTGATATACTCAGCCTCTGTCTCTACAACGCACCTATCAAGGCAGATGAGGATTTTCTTGAACAACTCTGGCCAAACTGCAAGAGAGATGTGCATCGGACCTCCTTGAGATCGAAATCAGAACAGCCATCTCCAAGATCAAATCCCGGAAGGCTCCTGGTATCGAGAGCTAATCAAAGGCGGCGGTGAAGCCGTAGTCCGCATCATGCATACAATTTGCAATAAAATTTGGGTCACTGGTGAGTTTCCTATGCTATGGACGAAGTCCCTGGTGGTTACCAACCCAAAGAAAGGGGATACAACCAAAAGCGAAAATCACTTTACAATTAGCCTCATCTGAAACTCAAGTAAGCTTATCAGGAGCCGGATGAAAAACGATATCGAATTACAAATGGGGGAGGAACAAGCCCGGATTCAGACCAGGTAGAGGCACTATCGAACTGATTTTATCACTCAGATTGATAGTAGAGAAGTACCTCGCACTGCAAGACAAAGAACTTTACTTGATCTTTATTGATTTCAAGAAAGCCTTTGATCGAGTGTGGCATCAAGGCCTTTGAAAAGTACTACACCACTATGGAATCAATCCCAAGCTGATCAATCTGATTGAGAATCTGTATAAGAAAACGCAAAGTGCTATAAGAGTCGGGAACGATATGACAGATTGGTTCCTGCAAACATTCGGTGTCCGACAAGGCTGCGTTTTGTCTCCAGGTCTCTTCAACATCTATCTGGAGCACATTATGCAAGTGGCACTTGAGGGTGTGGAGAGCCACAGATCATGTGTAAATGGCAGAACACTTAACAACTTATGTTTTGCAGATGATATTGGTCTCTTGACAAAACTACTTAGACATGCTCAGGTCCTTTTGGACAGAGTCGACAATGTCAGCTCAAAGTACGGGTAAGAGATTAGTGGCGCCAAAACAGAGTGGATCCTGCTAAGTACAAAATCCGAGCGAACAGTGAAAAATAGAGAAAAGGAAGGACTGTTTCTCAGGGGGAAGGAGCTGCAGCACGTGGAACGATTCAAGTATCTTGGAACGACTCTGACTGCAAACTGTGACTGCTCTACAGACATCAGAATAAGAACCGCCACAGCATTGAAAGTGATGAGCAATCTGGATAATATCTGGAAAAACAAAAACATCAAGAATGAGACTGTACAGATCCCTCATACTCCCGATTGCTTTGTGTGGTTGCGAAGCACTAAGAAAACTACTTGGCGTCCACATCATAGACAAGATGAGAAACGATGACATCGGAAACGCCCTCAATCAGACTAGAAATGAAGTACATGAAAGACAGCACCAGTGGCTTGGTCATGTACTTCGTATGGATAAAAACAAGATTGCCAACATTACATTGCATGGAAGAGTAGAAGGTACTACAAAAAGAGGATGTCCAAGAACAACGTGGATGTCATCAGTGTTGGCTAGATCCGACGTTGGACAATTCATTCTTCTAATGAGAATTGCGCAAGGTATAGACAGATGGCGTGTAGAGTCAACTCATGCAAGAGCCTACGTTGAAGTGTAATATACTGCATGGAGATATGGGGTAGAAGAAGAATACTATTCAAATAAAAACAATTATAATTACAAGGGTGCATAAAATTTATCAAAATGACAGTAAAGACATTTATATAATGTTAGGTTTTTGTTTCAGATAACTTTCTATTCATCAAAAAAACCTTTTGACAAAAAAGATTCCACAAAAAATATTAAGCAGCACAGCTGTTTTCAACATTGATTCAACATCTTGAACACTAAATCAGCACATTAGAATGATTTCTGAAGGATCATGTGACACTGAAGACTGGAGTAATGATGCTGAAAATTCAGCTTTGCACCACAGGAATAAATAGCATTTTAAAATATATTACAACAGAAAACAGTTATTTTGATTTGAAATAATATTTCACAATATTACTGCTTTAATCAAATAAATGCAACCTTGGTCTTAGAGACGGTTATAAGAGACTTCTTTCAAAAAAAAAATGTAAAAAAAATTATAGACCCCTAACCTTTAAAAAGTAGTGTATTTATTAACCCAAATGTTGATACTGATGAAGAAAAAGCTCATAGCAACAATCTACAAATGTGTATATTTTCCTTATTTTTCACCTAGAGATCAACTAAATGCACCAACACAATGCCCACAATAACGTGTAGGCTCAAAATCCCATGGGAGTGTCTTTTAAATACACAGTCTTAGGCTCGCTCCTGTGTTCTCTCATCGATCAGAGCACTAGCAATGCTTGTCAGGCTTCCTCCCATTCACCTGCATCCTGCAGGCTACACATCGCCATGGGAACAGCCAAGGTGAATGAGCAGAGGTCACGAATGACTGGTTCAGCCCCCTAAGCAGTCACCTGGGTCTCAGGACGGCAGTGGAAAGTTAAACCTCCAATCTAAGACACAGCATGGAATGTTTTTTATTTCTGCTGCATCATTTGCGAGTCTACAGAGAAAATGCACTCTTATTAGCAAGCATATACACACAACTCACTCAGCATGCACCGCAGCTTTCCCCTGAGAGGAGGAACAAGAGAGCGTGAGAGAGAGAAAGAGAGCGAGAGAGGATGGTGACCTTGGTCAGGCCTTTAATGAGATGGAAAACTCCAGAAAATCTGTTTCTACTCCACACTCAGCAGTCTCTAAACTGCATTACACTCTGTCAGCATGAATCTGATGAGGAGATAGTCAAATGTGTGTGTGTGTGTGATATGTGAGAGACAGATAAGCTATTTTTCCATAATAATATAGGCGACTGTTGCTGTCTAAGCTCGCTAAGCATGTGCAACAGAGATCAGTGAGCTATCTCTGTATTTGTGTGTGTGTGTTTGTGAGGGAGGACAGTGCTGTAAACCTTTTTTTATATTTCACTCAACGACTTGGGAGTATTGGACCCCGCAGTGTACTGGTTTGGTTTGGGAGGGGGGTTGTCAAACCAGTTTTAATGTCAGACACATGACTCAAGTGTGAGGTTGTGCACTCTGACACACACACACACACACACACACAAACAAACACAAACACACACACACAGAGAGAGAGAGAGAGAGAGAGAGATAGAGAGTCCTCTGGGAAAGTCTAGAGAAATGTTTAAAGGTGCAGTGCGCAATTTCTGCAACACTAGTGGCAACCAAGCGTGCCGCACAAGCCATGAAAAGTGAAGCCAAAACGCCTCGATCGCCCCCCGGTGGCTGGTCCTAGTATAGGTCATAAACCCGCCTCCCCGTGTTATTCAACGGGATGTGAGACCAACTAAACAATTAAATTACACTTCAAATATCTTTTTTTCAAAGGTGGTTTCTGTCATTTGCTGTCATTTTTATCACCCCGATGTAAGTTCAAGTGTCTGTTTTTAAAATAAGTTTGTTTTTAGTGAGTTACGTGATGCTATAAAAACGGTGGTGTAACGTCATGATTGACAGCTGGGATTGACAGGTTCTCTGTCACCGAAGATCCCGAAAAAAAGTCCGTTGGTGCTTCAGAGGAATGAGGAGATTGTATTTACCTTCTTTTAACAAGCCTCTTGTCGTCCTGCAATCAGCAGACATCAAAATTGGAGCAGAACGGAGGAACGGAGCAGATATAGGCCACTTAAAAAAAGTGCAGGGAGAGTGCATTCTCCGAAAGTGAGGGCGGAGCGCTGATTTCGCGGCTTTACTTCCTGCTCACTACTGCGCAGGTCTGGTCCCGAGATCGCTACTGCGCAGACTCAAGTCCCAAGATGTCAGCGCCATATCAGGACAGTGGCGGCTTCTGTCCTGGAAGAGAGCGAAGGGGCGTCGTCCATCTTTTTTTACAATCTATGGTGGCAACAAACACAACTGCAAAAATAACTCTAATCTATTTAAAAAACTAATAAAAATCTAAAACTGCATAAAATTATTAAAACAAACTAAAACAAAATTTTTATATAAAAATTAAAACTAATTCTAATTATTAATAAAAACTATAATATAATAATACATTTAAAAAAACACTTATTCCAACAGGAAGTGTGCGTGAACCAAGCAGAAAAAGCCACTGTTGGTATTTGGAAAATTATAATCATTTCATATTCAATAGTATAGTAGATGCTTCATCTTAACTGTGAAATTAACTTTAGCAGACATTATTCTCTGTTCCACGCCGTTCAGCTCAGAGTAGTTGTTAATGAAGGTTTAGGGACTGATGTCGTCATTTCCAAACGGCTCCAGGATGAGCTGCCTTGACATTTACCGCTCAGCTGATTGCCTCAAAAATCAACAAGTGTCAAGTGCAGAGTGCTGAGAAACTTATTTCGTAATGAACAGGACTGCTAATGGACTTTCTCAAGGTATTACAGACTTTCTATGGACAAAATATGACACTTCATAACTTTCTATCTATCTAGTTCTTTTCTAGGATGAAGCGATATGATGGTTATTACACTCTTACTCTTTCATCAGACATGGATGAGGGCACCTGCGTACTTTTCTGCTTAGCATTAAAATATAATCTGCTCTGCGTACTCAGCAACCCCTATGCAGAGAGAAAAGAGAGATGATCATGGGACTATTTTGATGACACGCATTTACAAAAGTTGATGAGCACTTGGAAAACACACACACACACAAGCTTGATGACTAAGTTTCCTGTCGACACCTTCCTTTTTAGCTTCAATGATCAAAGTTTGTAGTCCTAAAACCCATCATGACTGAAAAGAGAAACATTGGTGTTCAAGTAAAGCATCTTCCCTATGAGATAGAAAGACTGTGTTTTGTGTTTCTTTCACTGTATGAAACTCAGCAACGCTCTACTGCAGTGCTGCTGCTGCTGACGCAATATCAGGAAAGTTCATCTGTGCGCTATATTCAGCTTTGACTCACAATGTTTACACAAACAGCCCATAAAAACTAATGACCGCATCAGAAAACCTTAATGAACTCCTAAATGAGAGCACTAATCAGACACGCTCATATCTCTATCCCTCACTGCAATCCCAAGCTGCTGTCATAGAGGAGGTCTATTCGTCTCATAATTTGATGCAACCTGCTTTGTTTACTCACACGGACATAAGCTGGTATTCTCATTGGCTGGACAGGCTTGACATCACCAAAGGGACAACATTTACATCCTACTTAAAACTAATTACATGTGGAAATGATATTGCTATACAAGATTATTGATGCCAAACAGACAAACAGACAGTACACAATTGTATTTTTATGATTTTCTCTGGACATGGTACTTTGATATATCTCAAAATATTGGAATCCATGTACCATGGTATTTACAAAACCAATAAAAAGAATACTGTTTGCAGCACAGATGGTAATACCTAGGTTTTTAAAATATATAGAAAAAGAAGTCATATAGCTTAGTTGATATAAGGTACCCCATGGTACTTCCAAGACCATAGTAATACCATGGTTGATTAAAACAAATACCAGAGTTTAAAAACCCATGGTCCTTTGGTACCTCTGGTATGTATGTGTGTATCATGGTACTCTCCTTGGACATTACAAAGTGGTAACAGTTTAGTTTAGGGTCCAATTCTCACTAATAAATAGTTGCTTATTAGCACATATTACTTGGATATTGGTTTATTAGTACTTATAAAGCACATATTAATGCCTTATTCTGCATAACCATATGTTATATCCCTAATCCTACCCAATACCTAATTGTAATAACTACCTTATTAACTATTAATAAGAAGTAATTAGAAGTTTAGTGAGGCAAAAGTCGCAGTTAATAGTTAGAATTGGACCCAAATCTAAAGTGTGACCGACATAGTATGAATATGGCATATATATCATACACTTATTAAAATAACCATGGTATTCTAGGAAGTTTCTTGGAGTACCATGCTTCACAATACTGTACCTTGGCAGTAACATAATAATATTATTGCACTCTGATGTATAGTAAACCATTGTACTAAAATTTTACCATGGTATTTATGGTACTCCAAGGTACTTCTGAGAATACCATGGTAGTTTTTTATGATTGCCGTATTCATAAAATATGGCAATTCCAACTTCAAAGAATACCTGATATTAACTTTAAAATAGTGTCCAAAAACCATGAAATTAACCAAAAATATACATACAGATTACCATTCAAACATTTGTGGTCGGTAAGATTTAAGATTGTGGATCGGTAATAAGTCTCTAATGCTCACCCAGGCTGCATTTATTTGATAAAAAACACAATAAAAACAGTAATATTGTGAACTATTATTACAATTTAAAATAACTGTTTTGTATTTTAATACATTTTAAAATGTAATTTATTCCTGTGATGGCAAGGCTAACTTTTCTGCAGCTATAACTCTTAATTGTCACATGATCTTTCAGCAATCATTTTAATATGCTGATTTGCAGCTCAAGAAACATTTCTTATTATTATCAATGCAGAAAACAGTTGTGCTTCTTAATACTTTTCTTTTTTCAGGATTCTTTGATGAATAGAAAGTTCAAAAGAACAGCATATAATAATCCCATGGTCATTTGTCTATGGGGATTAGACAACTGCATCCAAGCAGAAATAAATAAAGCTTAATAAAGAGTATAAACCAACATATAATGGCAACATATAAAGAGCTGTAAGAGAGAAAAAGAGATGCTGCTATAATCCATCCGTGCCGAAACGAAGGCAGCCGCAGCGCCTCCCTGAAAACTGGACAGAACCTGCTCTGACTGCATGCCGAGCTCGAACTGTCGTCTTCTCTCTGTCTCTCGTCTTGTCTATCTGTCTCTCGTTGGCTCTAATTAATGGTGGCCCCCCTCCCAGTAGGCATCCAGCGTTTCCATAGCAACGCTGCTCTGCAGTCGATACTAGCCTCTCGTCTCCGTGGTAACTGAGTCGGGATGCGAGAGGTTCTGTCTCTGAGATTTTGGGCTGCAGTGTGTGGGAGACGGGCTGCACGTGCACAAACATACACGCAAACAAACATCCACGAACCAGCTAAAACGCTCCACTTGACAAGACCTCTTGACAAATTTGACAAGTTACAGGATTACAGACACATATGTGTATCTTACTTGCTGACACATTTGGAGATGCTAAGAGACTTGTTTAAACTTTTTTCAGTAGAACAAAACTCATACGCCTAGACATAATCAGTAACTATCCAACTGTTAAGAAGGGACCATGGTTTTACAATGAAATATACCATGTTAAAAAACAGTGGAACTTTATTATTCTTCAAATTAGCTTATATGGGTATATGAACATGGCAATCGCACAGTATAGTATACATCAAAGTCCATACTGTCAATAAAATGTTGAAATGGAAAAAAGGTCAAAGATCAAAACTGTAACTAAACAAAAACTCATCATTAATTAATAATGAACATTATTAAAGAGAATTCGGTAACACTTTAAATATAATTCATTATAAAGATATTTTCGATGCATTAATCGATGCAACCCCAGTTATAACACATTCTAATACTCATCTATTCATTGTCACACCTTTAGAAAGTATACATTTAAAAATACATGACAAAGAACCAACTTCAGATGTAACAAGGACTCTGCAATGCATTTTAACTTTGGTTACAATTCTTTATGAAAAGACATAATGCTTTATAACGTACATTATGAACACCTTTCTAATAAATTATTCATAAGGCTTTAAGTAAAGAGTTACCGAGATTTCTTGTGATTTTACTCTCATATTCATTCGCAAATCCAAACCAGTCTAGATATATATAATATGTGCGAGTTATTTCCTATCACACACAAAGAAAAAGTAACAATGAACAGAAAACAAATGAGCTGACATGCCAAGTCCTCTTAACCAGGTGCTGAAGGGATCACACGAGGAAAAATAAGAGAAAAGAAACGAGGGATTTTGTCCTTTCATGAGTGGACATAAATCCTGAATGAAGGATTAAAGGAGTAATGCCCTGAAAAAAAAGAAAACCCTAAGTAGGAAAAGAAAAAGGAGAGACAGAGAAGATGGAGAAAGACAGAGAAAGGACAAGAGAGGAAATCAGAGTGATGAGATAAATGAGAATGTGTGTGCGTCTCTCTCTGTGTGTGTGTGTGTGTGTGTGTGTGATCTAGAAATATAATGAGCACTTAAGCCATCTTATGGGCTAATCACCAATCAAAACACAAGGACCTGGCAATAACCATCATACTAGCCCGGAAACAGAGAAAACGTGTGTGTGTGTGTGTGTGTGTGTAAATCTGTTCTTAATGCACGTGTGCATAACATATTTATTATTTCACTGCATCATTAGTATCATATGTATACAAACACTTAAATAAAAACTAAGTTGTAAAAACTTTTAAATTGCACATAAGGCTGTTATCATAAAAATATGATATATTTATTCAAACATACATTGAATAATGACGATATATAACACAGTGCATATATTTAACAAAATTAGTCCTTTTTTAGATAACTAATGAGCTATGGACATTGAATAACTTTCCTAAGGTGAATGTAACATTAAGTGACATTGTTTACAAGCTGTTTTACTGACGTCTTTTCCGTGGTTGAAACATTGTGTGAGACCTACGCTGCCGTGCAAAGGCAAAAGACCGTAACTTCGTTTTTGGTCGAAAATGAGTTATTGATATTTTTGGCACATTCAAGACCTCCTTTATCATGTGGATAAGTATCTTGAGTCAATTCCGTTGTTTTTTCGAGAAAATAATGGTTTGTCTTAACCGTAACTTCCAAAAGCCCACGAGAAACCAAGGCAGAACACGATAACACCAGTTACGGCTCTTTGGCTTAGTTTTGGAACGCTCATATTGAGTTACGGCACTCTGCCTTTGTTTAGCCGCGCGTTGAAGTTACGCTGCTGGCGTTCTATAATGCTACCTATCAGATTATACGGTGTTCTGCCTTTGTTTTACTCTCCATTTAAATTTAAATTACGATGTAGCCTGTGTACTTTGTACAGCTACCATCCGTCCCTGTAACTTCTGATGTCCTCAGAGCTTTGTCCTGCACTAATGCGGTCAGAACATTTAGTATGCTCTTAACCCGCTCCATCGACAAACGTGCGATATCGATCGCGAAGGATATATGCAGAGTTGACAGAAAAATGTTACACATGCCGAAGCAGGTCAATACAACAAAGAACTAAAGCCCCGCCTCACCCAAGTACCCCTCGCTGCAGACTGTAGCACGGTGACGTCACGTATACACGTCACGTATGTACGTCACGTATGTGTTACCATGCATGTGCAAAGCAGACGCATGTGCGCACGCGCAAATTATACGCATTTGCGCACGCGCAGTTCATTACAATCACTTCCGGCGATGGATTCGATGGCAGTAAGTCAATAAGCATTATTTATGCTGTTTTAACAATTGTTCTTTTGTGTTAACGGCTTTTAATTGTAAGAGATTCCATAGAGCGCGCCATAAATGTTTTAGATTTTACAAAAAATGTTATTATATGTTTTATGATCTCATATTAGCAAAATGACTTCAGCGAGTTTCAGCGAGTCTTAAAATGATATGTAGTTTAAACAAATTAAGGCTTGAAAGATGTCTTCAAATAGAGCAGAAAGACTTAAATTAATCAAGTAATGTAGTTGATTGTTGCATCCATTGCAAAAGAAATGTTGTTCCTCAGTATCAGATCGTACTGTAAAAGTTACATTCATGAATGTAGTGAGTGTACTGTAAGTTATGTTAAATACATTTGTGGTGAAATTAATTAAAAAGTAATGGAGTTGAACATTGTATTTTCAAATAAGATTCATTGTGATTCTCCTTAGTTTTTTTTTTTTTATCATTTAGACAGCATAACTTTGTTTGTTTTTTAACTAGTTTATGTTGTTCATAAACAAAGAAAAGTTTCTTAGATACTTTACAGACAAAGCCAATAACTTTGTTTAATATATATATATATATATATAATAAATTCCTTGTATGACTCTGTACTATATTAATGCCTTTCTTCAAAATGATTCAATATTGTTTGTTCTGTATTTTATCTAAATTAGGTGTTGTGAACTGGAGTGCATTTTCCAGCAATACAAGCAAGAGTTCCGGGTGCCCTACTCGTTAACTCTGTGCTTGCACTGCAATATAGAAGCACTGCCCACCTGATGGCAGAAGGGGAGTCCTGCGTTGATTTTATTCTGATAAGAAGGTTGAGGGCTATTGCTCAGTTGATTGTTTTTTCAATGATGGAGGGAAATTTCAAGCTGAGTAGGTGTGTGTGTGTGTGTGTGTGTGTGTGTCTGTCTGTCTCTCTCTCTGTCTCTGTCTATCTCTCTCTCTCTGTGTGAATGTGTGTGTGTATCTGTCTCTGTGTGTCTCTGTCTGTCTGTGTGTGTGTGTGTGTGTCTGTCTCTGTGCTCGTCTGTGTGTGTGTGTGTGTGTGTGTGTCTGTCTCTGTGTGAGTGTGTGTCTGTCTGTCTGTGTGTGTGTGTACAGATGTATGTGATTATCTGTATTTGTACATATTTCTTTTACACAATTATCTTTGTTTTGAAATAAAAGTTATGACTGTTATGAGTTTTTTTTTTTTTTAGTTGGCATGCATAATATCGGATACAGAGATTGACAATGTACTGTATGTAGTTGGTTTAACTTCAAACTACTTTATTGGAATAAATGTTTTATGATATCCTATAATGCACAAAAATAAACAATTATTAACTATTAAAGGGGAATGATTAAAATGAGAAATATATAAGGTGCCATCAGTGTTTACAGTAATTTTGTAATTTACAAAGTGAAGTGCAACAGAATGTGAAAATAAACTTTAAATATAATACTACACAGATAGCATAGTTAAAACTATGGATGTGTGTTGTACTTCTTTTTGCTGCATTCATTATTACTTTAGTTTTTTAATACATTAATTAAAAAAAAAAAATATTATGTCAAATTAACGCGGGGCGTCAAAACACGTGACATAACCGCGTAACGTGCATGCGCTGTCACCGCGATATTGCGCATGCGTGGTAACACATACGTGACGTACCTACGTGACGTGTTGTATATACGTGACGCCACCGCGCTACAGTCTGCAGCGAGGAGTACTGGCCCTGTAAAATTCTGCATATTTTTTCAGATTGAAAATTAAGCCTACAGGCTTACGTACCTTTATCTTCTTGCTTCTTCTCTTCTTCCAGGCTCTTTTTTGTCGTTTTTCTTGGCCAGAAAGATATTTTCATTTCTTGTCAGACATCGTCGATTCGTCGGAGTCGCTAACTGACTGACCAAGTGACAACGAGTGACATCATAGGGGCAGTCGGGATCAAGACGCGCGCGCGCCTTCGCGGGGAGCTCCCGGTTGATTTGCCATAATACAGAACTAAATAAATAACAACTCTGTGCTTATCATGATGCCTGATAAAGAGCGCTGTAGGTCCATTTCTTTTTATTTATTTTTTTGTTACTTTCGTTGTGCGATTTTTTCCTCCCACTAGCTAGCAGTGACTCTAGGGGGCCCTCTGCTGGCCACGGGGCCCTTTGCAATTGCAACGGTCGCTTAGTGGCTCGGCCGGCTCTGCATGGAATATTTAAACATTTTCTTCATTGACTTTCTGGGACATCAGGATTCATTCCCTTAGGGAGCCTATGGAGGAGTGATCCAGCTGTCACATTTAATCAAAAATATCTTCATTTGTGTTCCGAAGACGAACGAAGGTCTTACGGGGTTGGTACAGCATGGGGGTGAGTAATTAATAACTTAATTTTCATTTTTGGGTGAACTAACCCTTTAAGGATTTGATTTCTGTTCCACCTGTTATTTCCTTTTGGAATAATTTGTTTGTTAACCTTAATTGGAAAAAAATCTGGTCTTTACAGCAGAAATTCTTTCTCACAAATAAAGTGAAAGAAATTTCCTTCAAGCTCATACACAGGTTCTATCCTGTTAAGACATTTATACAAAGGTTTAAATCTGACATTGAGCTAACATGCTCTTTTTGTTTAAATTCTGAAGAAACAGTGGTTCACTTATTTTGGTCGTGTCACTATATACTCAGAAGCTTTGGAATGATATTGATGTATTTATCAAGTGTAAGATTTGGCCAGGCTTTTCAATACATATGAGAAACATTATATTTGGGTATTTTGACTCAGACCCCATAAACGTAAATGTCTGCTATGTTATTAATTTAATTCTTTTCCTAAACAAATTTTAAATTCACAAATGCAAATTCTCAAACTGTAAACCGGTCTTCTCTGTCTTCTTAAAAGAGATAGAAAATTATTTAAATGTGATTTCAGTATCTACTAATATGAAAGCCATAAGGACGGCTAGAATCTGCACTGCCTTTGATCTCTTCATGTGAACTTTTTTTTTTTATGTGATGTAATGGCCCTACCTTTTTTCTTTTTTTTCTTTTTTTCTTTTTCTTCTCGTTATTGTCTCCTTTATTGTTTTGGTTGATATTATGTGGTGTACGTACGCTTTCTCTTTTGTATGTTCCAGTTCTAAGCATTAATAAAAAATAAAAAAATAAAAAAATAAAGAATTTTTTTTTTAAAAAAGAGTACTGGCCCTGTCCCAAATGGCACTTCCTCAGAGTCCACACTTCGGTGACGTCATGTAGTGCAGACCTATAGGGCCCTTAGCGCGAGTCCGCGAGGGCACATTGAGAGGTATTTTTGGGACAGCCTCGATCGTCACGCCGGAAACAGGAAAACGGTCTGATTGTTGTTATATGGACAGGAGCTACAGGTTCAGGGAAATATGCTGCCTATTGTTGTTGTGTTTACATATGACTCAGTAAAGCCCTGACATTCTGTTCTATTTATTTAATGAATCATAATGCGATCGTATTATTCAGCTCGCTAGTATTAGCCTATGTTTGAGACCTCAACCACTGGTCGATGATCATAATGTTTGTGTAAACTTGTCATAAAAACTGTAATGATAATTACACTTCAATATTTTCTTCTCAGCCATGTTAACAATTGTCCGTGAGCGAAATCTCCTCCCATCCGTCGTCTGATTGGCCTTTCGCAAGGATTCCTGGGTAGTTAAAGTGCGTGGAGCCTGCATCTATGCGGGCTTCGCGGAAGACCGCTTCAAGCGTACAAAGGGGGCGCTGCTGAGCACACTTCAGAGCGTTAAAATGCTAAATGGGACGGTCTGCGGACTCGTAGACTCGGCGAGCACGCGCAATTTAAGTCCACGAGACCAAAAGTCCGCATGAAGTGCGCCATTTGGGACAGGGCCCTTGTCTGCAGCGAGGGGTATCTCACCTCACCCAGTTCGGGTACCGGACGTAGTTGAAACAATCATGCATCTAGCTGGCAGAGTGCCAAAACTTCGCTGGCGCCTTCAGCTCTGCCTTGAACACGGTTGAGCCCACGCGGGACTAATATATCACAGAGTGATAAAAATGAAGCAATAAGGGTATATTGGCGCATACAACATAATGAAGCAAGAAGTGCTGGTGCATACAACATCAGAACAGCTGTTAAAAGCATGCATACAAAACACAGCGTCCGGAATAAATACATGGGACGGGCGAAGTGCACGCACAATAGGGCAGGCAGCGGAAACCAACGCATACTAAAAAAAGACGCGGAAGTCGTCCAAGTAGTCCAGAACGCGCTCCCTACTGAGCCCGAAAATAGGCTGCATAGGCTAATTTTCGTGAACGGAGCGTGACACCTTCGAACACGAATCTCGGTAAACGCCTGTGAAAGTATGCGTCTTTCAGATCCACCGCTATAAACCAGTCGCCGGGTCGAATGTGCGCGAGGATCTGTTTGATCGTGATCATTACATTACATAATAACGCGTGTTTAGCAAGTCTTATGCCACTCGGTACCACTTGAATATACTCTTTAGTCTTTACCGCTATGGAGGTATTTTGTCATGTCTAATGTATTAATAGGGCCACCAGAATGCAACCAAAGCACAATAACTAGAAGGCTAGGTAGTTGTAAATCATACAAAATAAATGCCATGATCACTAGATTTTATACAGGTGTTACTATAATGATTTTGTTAATGGTGATCAGCAACCAAATATTGATAATGTGGAAGTTACTGCCTTTTGCCTTAGCATGACTTCTCACTTTTTTGCTGACAATACAAAGGCAGAGTACAGTAACTTTAAAATAGTGGTCAAAAGTCAAGTTTGAGCTCAAATTTTTTTAGATAATTTTCATTACTTAAACATCTAATTGCCAGATTTTCAGTGTCCTACCTATAATTAATTTGGCGGGACAACTAAAAATCTTTAAAGAAATTTTTCTCAGTTCCACACTCTAGCGAGTTAAGGTCTTTTGCCTTTGTAGGGCAAAACGGTAATTCATAAACCTAAAATTCAGACACCTAAATTAATAAAAAAAGACACAAACAAAAATCAAAAATTTATTTTGCCTTCTTGTGTTTGTCCTTGAAGTCCTCAACCAAAAGCAGCATCTAAAATGAGTCTCGTGCTAATTGTAGGACTGAAGTGAAATGTTATGGAAGTGATGAAGTTAAAATGCCATGGTCTATGAGCTCAGAACTCAAAGCAGACTTTGTTCTCAGGCCTGGATCCTTCTTTTAACGCGTACACTCACGCTAACACTGTTAAATTTGTCCTCGGGTCTGAAGAATGCCTGCGTGTGATCTTGCCAGTTCCATCTCTTAACAAATGGAGTGCTGTTATTCATGAAGAGAGGATTTTAGCACTTGGTGCTGCTGATATAGTGATCAGCTGATTTTAAAATATGCCTAAATTAAATGTGTTAAATTAAATTCTGATTTAAATGTGTCTGTTTTTTCTATTGGACATTCTATATCAACAACAGAGTATGTTTTTTTTATTCCATATATATATATATATATATATATATATATATATATATATATATATATATATATATATATATATATAATATAATGACCAATTAATATCTTTATTATCTCAATTGTTCCTCTAGAAAAAAAAAAAATATTAAAAGCAGAACAAATGAACACTCCTGCTTTTGGGATTTTCTCCAGGTAAAATAGGCTTTGGCAAACTCACATGTGGCTCCTCAACAGATGAGTCCCATTTTTGGATTGTAAGTCTCTTCTAATTAGGTATAGTTAGAATAGCAGGAAAAAAATGCTTCATCATTTTGTTATTGACCTTAATAGTCGTGTTTCCAATCAAACTTCTACCACATTTTGTTGTACAATCACTTGCTACAGAAGAAACTCTTTATATAAACTATATACAAATGTAAAAGAAAATCTAGAGGCTATATTAAATACAGGTTCACGTGCAACAATGAAACATGGTTTGTGTTGAGGAATTCGGGAGAAATTCAGAAATCAAACATTGAAGACCAAAGAGCAAAACTTAATGGGTAACTTCCTATTCAGCCATGTCATACCAAAAATGTCGCATATTGTTGGGCCCATACAGGTTAATATTAAAAATGCTTATTTTTATTCCTTATTTTGTACAATAATTTTGGTAACATATTAATATGTTGGTAACATTATGGTAACAATCATTGTTGGTCACCACTAAAAGCCAAGAATAAAATCTGGTTCCTGAAGCAAATCCAGTTAAGTACGACTGATTATTGATATTAAATGTCAACTGCGCTCATTGTCTCGAATTGTGCTCAGATTTGTCGATATATTGAAGTGTGCAATCAAAATAGATTTCATTATGAACTCAATTTCTCATCACATTCTTACAGATCTGAAAAGGACAAATTATCCAAGCTGTCATGAATTTTACAGCTCTATACTCTTAGTATGCATGCCAACAAACCTTTATTTTTTATTTAAGGAGAATCTGAGCTCATATACATAAATGTAACAATTTGAGAGAATTCCTAAGCCATTAGCCATGAAAGAGCAATCTCTGAGCAAACACATTTTTCTCTAAGAGACTTAAGATCAAGACACACAAACCATGAGTGATGCATCGCATCTCGCTTCTCTGATCAATAACTGGAAGCATAAACATAACAATTTAATTGCAGATACATGTTAAATGGTGTGTGTGTGTGTGTGTGTGTGTGTGTGTGTGTGTGTGTGTGTGTGTGTGTGTGTGTGTATGTGTGTGACCGAGTGGACATACTGTCAGCCATCTGCGTTCAGGATGAGAGGTGAATGTATGAGGAGAGAAACACAGCTTGTTTAATCAGCCTCAGGCACACACATACACACACACAGAGAGAGAGAGGGAGAAATCGTGTTTCTCTGTCCTACTGTCCATATGTCTCTCTTTTCCACTACACTAAATAGCTTTCCTTTTCTTTACTCTGCCTCTAATATTTTCCATTTTGTATTTTCTCCATCTGCTCTCTTCCACTTCTTTTTTCAATCTGTGTACATTGTGTACTCTGTGTTCTCCTCTACATTGAAATGCATCAGTAAGGGGTCATTCACACAGAACACGTTTTTACGGTTAAAGGACGCAGGTCAGTGAAGCGAGAGAGAAAAAGCGCAAGGTCTAGACAGTTTTTAACTTGAGTGCAGCATTTTTAAAATGCGAGACGCAAACGCAACAGTCAAACATCTGTTTAGCACGTTTACATTGGAAAACAATAGAAAGTACAGCAGTGGAATGAAAAAACATGTTCTGTGTGAAACGGTCCTAAGACAGCTCTAAAGGGAGCGATATAATACTTTTTAAGTTTAGTGCAATATATAGACAGCCTAAAAAAGTGGTTCACAACTGGTGGTTCATGACCCAAAAAAGGGTCGCATATCTGTTATAATTAAGGTAAAAATCAATGCATGAAAATGAAATGCAACTAACTATATAATTGTGCATAATGGGGGTAACAATATATATATAAAAACTTTTTTGTTGTTGAAGTCAAATTAAATTTTACAGTATTTTAGTGCAAATTCGGCAAATAAGACGCCAATACGGACAGGTTGGTAGCATTCCTTATTTTTGAAAACTATGAACAAAACTATGAAAGGTAAAAGAAAATACAACACAGACCATCCAGTTCAACTTCACATAACATGGAACAATGAAATGTGGAGGACAATTTGTTTTTTGGGCGGTGAATTATTGCCTTCCAAGAACATCCATCCATCTACGATCCATCTATCTACTGTATCTATCTCCATAATGTCTTCAGGATCAATCTGCCTTCAAGGTTTTCTTGCACTACAGCAGGGGCAGGAAGAGTTTGATGTGGGCTGGTCGCTCTGAGGAAGTTTCTGGAATTTTCTCAAGACTTAGGCCTACTGCTTTCAGATGAAGCAATTCATTTCAAGCTGTATGTATACAGCGTCCAACAAAACCATTCACATTTGCTGCCAGGGTGTTGGTGTCAGATGATGAAATTTTAATCTGTATGTGACAGCAGTTCTCTGGCAGTCAGGTCAGTGTTTATGTAAAGCCTGCAGGCAGTCAGCTGAGTTCCTAAATCTTTAATAAGACAAAATACACAGGTCCCGGAATCATCTCTCCAAATCCCCCAGCTGCAATTCTCTCTTACACACACAGGCACTCGTATGCATTCAGACATGAAAACACACACACACAACAAATCACAAACAAGGGCGGCCTGCGGGACACAGGGATGGTAACATAATTATTCTGTCTCTAAACTATTTTTTTGGTGTGTATTTGTGAGAAAGAATTAACTACAACAAGAGCTGGCAATGCATTAAATAATTAAAAATGTTTATAAAAGTTGAATAACTTGACTTCCTTCTATAATAAATGACTTTTGCTGTCAGTTTTGTCAAGTCAGACATTTTTTAAAGACATTTAAAACCACAAAAAAGGGTCCAAATGAAGAGAAAGTTATATTACAATCCCTAAAATGGTGGTCCGCCACCACACAGATACGATGTCTGGATTATAAAATACAGAATTAAAGAACTGTCTCACTTTCAAATGATGGGTGTGAATTTGAATTGAATTGGCCACAGGAAGATCAATTGGAATTTGCCATTCAAAGAATTTTAACACAGGTAATGCATTATGGGAAGTGTTTTTCCACCCTGGTCCAAATCATTTATTAATTATGATGAATTCCATCAATCCATCCATCCATCCATCCATACTTTTTTATTCAAAATGTGTTGTGACAAACAATGTTATGCGAGTTATTTTGAATTTCAATAGATTTAATTCAACTACCTTGAATTCAAATTGCAAATCTACATCCTATTTGCAGAAATCAAATTCAATTCAAATTACAGAATCAAGTTGGCATTTAAAAGACATTCTCAATTCAATTCTGAAGAGTGTACAATCCTGTTCCGGAACACACAAACACTCAAAAAACTGTTAGATAACATACACGGTTTACCGCACCCTCAAACTACACCTCACACTCCAAGTGTCTCATACCTCACACACTTTATCCCACACACAGAGATTATCACATCCCAAATTTCATTTTGCAATGTCTGATTGATATGAGCACAAATCTGACTGTCTGAGTCTAAGCAATCATGATTGCAGTATTACATAACTCTGGCTCTAGTTTGCACACTGCTGTGTGTGTATGATACTAACAAGGGAGCTATCAAGACTTTGATGAGCTGACAGATAAATGAGCTCACCCACATGGACGGAAGCATAGAAATCTTATCTCTTTCTTTCCCTGTATTTTTCTATTTAATACACAATATCCAACTGTATGCTTTTAAAAAACACAGTTTCACGCATTCATTTGATTTTTTAAAATCACACTTTCATATACCACAATGACTTTAAATTATCTTTGTCAATTAAAATAATTTGTATTCATTTTTGGGACTTTTTTTCTGCAAGTATTGCACTTTTTTTCTTTTAATATTGACATTAATTGCAATTAACTGCAATTATCGGCATGTCACAAAATTCTTTTGATTAAAAATTATAATCAACTGACTGCAGGACACAGTCCTTTAAAGTGAAGAAATCTGATAAGACGCTCATCCTCTCGATCTTGGCTTTCTACTCTTTCTCTCGTTTCCTTTTTCCGAGTGAGCATAAGAGCCGGAGGGCAAAGAAAGGATAGGGAAAATGAACAAAAAAAAAAGACAGAAAATGAGAGTTGATGTGCAATTTAACCATCCAATCCGCAGTCTCCCTCCTCAGCTGCTTCCATCTCTCTCTCTCTCTCTCTCTCTCTCTCTCTCGATTATGTAACCGGGCCCTATATGAAGGTATATTTGGTGCAATACTTCTGAACGCCTGTGACAGTGGAATTTGTAGTTGTAGAGAATAGCCACACATGTGTAACAGTAAATTTGAAGTCACAGAGAGAAATGTTTTAAGAGTTGTAAACTTGTAGACTTTTTTTTACCTTCCACAAACTAACACAACAGTTACACCTTCTCAAATTCTTCATTGCAGGCGCACAAATCCTATTCTACAAATCACAAATTAAGAAACTCGTACGCTCACATTTTTGCTACAGTTGCTGCAGTGAATATGGTGCAAAACGCATTTACACACCCGCATCAAAACATGTGAAGTCACAGAGAAATTTTGCACATCCGCAAATCAGTATGTGAATTAATCCAGTGAGAGTTGTACACCTGTAGAATATTTTCTCACAAATGTCTTGTATATTTTTCTAGCACAAACACAAGTACACAACTACAGCTGCTTGAATCTGCTGCGACGAATCTCAAACACTGTTTTCCGCAGTGACAAGTGACAAGTTTCGCGCGCTCTCCCTTTTGCACCAAATGCACCGTGAAATGTGGAGCAAAAGTGAGTTGTGCATCTGTAGAGGCAGTGGGCGGAGCCTACATTAATATTCATGAGTTTCCCGGGCATGCGCGTGCAACTGCTCATTCTAGTTCACGCTCCTCGTCTCTCAGCAGGTTTAATGGATTATTTCAAAAAAGGTAAATATAGTTTCAGCACGAACTTAAACTACAATTGTGTATCGTTTCGTTAAGTTAATAATGTTTTTATTAATTCGTCACTGACTGCATGATTGCTGGCATTCACATCGTGTAGGCATAAAGTACAGCAAACTTCAACTCGTTGCACCTTGCGAAGCTTTTGAAAAGTGGCTTTTACTAATTATCATTTGTTGATTGCAATAAATTTGATATATATATATATATATATATATATATATATATATATATATATATATATATATATATATATATATCAAATTTGTATAGCTATAACATATCCTGGTGTGATTGTTTTTAAAATCTTGTTAATTTAAATAAGCCAAATCATTTAAGACCAAACACAAGCATGAATGTGTTGCTTTAATACATATGTACAATTTGGATTAAACAAAATTGTATGGACAAAAGTGGATACATTACATTTGATACAACTAGGTTACTGTAAATGAGGGGAAAAAACACTTAACATTATTTTACGGAATATGATAAGCCACTAATTTGATGTTCTAAAAAATATATTTACAAACATACTGGCAAAATAATGTAACAATATTAGTTTTAATGTTTTGATTGTAAGGTGTGTAGCCTATTACTGTTCAAATGTTTGGTATTAAGGGTCTAAGGTAAGGTACCTCTAAGGTACATTTATCTAAAAACAGTAATATTGTGAAATTTTTATCAACTGTTTTCTATTTTAATATTTAAACATAATAAATATTATAGCTATGTGTATATATTAAAAAAGTGTTAGCCAACGGATATATTTATGAGGGTTTATTTAATTTATTGAAATCAACAAATGATAACAATTAGTAAAAGCCACTTTTCAAAAGCTTCGCAAGGTGCAACGAGTTGAAGTTTGCTGTACTTTATGCCTACACGAAGTGAATGCCAGCAATCATGCAGTCAGTGACGAATTAATAAAAACATTATTAACTTAACGAAACGATACACAATTGTAGTTTAAGTTCGTGCTGAAACTATATTTACCTTTTTTGAAATAATCCATTAAACCTGCTGAGAGACGAGGAGCGTGAACTAGAATGAGCAGTTGCACGCGCATGCCCGGGAAACTCATGAATATTAATGTAGGCTCCGCCCACTGCCTCTACAGATGCACAACTCACTTTTGCTCCACATTTCACGGTGCATTTGGTGCAAAAGGGAGAGCGCGCGAAACTTGTCACTTGTCACTGCGGAAAACAGTGTTTGAGATTCGTCGCAGCAGATTCAAGCAGCTGTAGTTGTGTACTTGTGTTTGTGCTAGAAAAATATACAAGACATTTGTGAGAAAATATTCTACAGGTGTACAACTCTCACTGGATTAATTCACATACTGATTTGCGGATGTGCAAAATTTCTCTGTGACTTCACATGTTTTGATGCGGGTGTGTAAATGCGTTTTGCACCATATTCACTGCAGCAACTGTAGCAAAAATGTGAGCGTACGAGTTTCTTAATTTGTGATTTGTAGAATAGGATTTGTGCGCCTGCAATGAAGAATTTGAGAAGGTGTAACTGTTGTGTTGTGTTTGTGGAAGGTAAAAAAAAGTCTACAAGTTTACAACTCTTAAAACATTTCTCTCTGTGACTTCAAATTTACTGTTACACATGTGTGGCTATTCTCTACAACTACAAATTCCACTGTCACAGGCGTTCAGAAGTATTGCACCAAATATACCTTCATAGCCCTAGGCATTGTAATTAGGAAGCTTTAGGTATTAGCTAAGACCAAAGACACGAACAAAAGAAAAGTAAGAGACTGAGTGTGTGTGGGCATCTTTCTCCACTTCCACATATAAAGGTTGAGCCCTTAGTGAGGAGTTTTTTTGACCAGTCAGATGTGTCTTAGACTTTCTTCAAGATAGCACTGAACTTCTCGACTATTCCTGACCCCTGAGTGTGTCTCATGCAAATCACAGGAAAAACGAATGATGTGTATCTGATACATTAAAGTTTCTAGTTTGATTGTGCATCCTTTCATAGAAAGTGATATTTTAATTAATTGTAAAGAATATTCTATTCTATTGTATTCTATTCTACAGTGTGCATCAGTGCCAGCCCACTTTTCAGCAGCGCTGCTTCTGGAAGTATTTTTTCCAATAATTTCTCCCATAAGGATTTCAAAAGTCTTAATTAAAGAGTTATAATTCAGGGTTCTCAAGTCTCACGCATTGGCCGTGAGACACACGCAATTCAACTAGTTCACACGCTCACACGCCACACCGTGTATTTCTCACGCTGAAAAGGAATGCCAACCAAGTTGTCCTGCGAGCTTTATATATAACGTTGTATTCGAGGCGCAGGCACACAAAGTGAAGTTTCCTGCCGCCAGCACGTATCTCGGCCAGATTGCGCTCGTTACTAGCTAGGCATCATAGATGCGCGAAGCCGCGAATACGCGGAAGTTGACGGAACATTCTCGGCCTCCGTAGCCTACGTTCGTTACTAGGTAACCAACAACATCGCGCGAACACACGTCGTGATGGAGAAGGTAAATTGGAAGAAAGCTCGTCTAACATTTTTAGGCTAGAAGATGTAATAATATACCCCATCCTATACATTATTATTGATGCAGTCAAAAACTCTACAACTACTTTGCAACCAGGCCAGAAGCTTTGGCTCAGTTTGGCTAGCTTACGTAAACTAAGGGAAATGTTAGTGGGTATGGGAAGGAATGAAGATGCATTTCTTCATTTTATTTAAAATTATATATTATACTTCATAGTCTTTCTAGTTACATTAAGGCTACATGTATTAAAGCAAAGTGCTCTGGGTAATATTTTATATCCTGTCAAAACATACATTAATCATTGCCATTGCATTTGTTTTTTTTCAAAGATGTCAGGGAAAAAGCAAAAATATATTTTTATCATTCTGGGCACCAAAGGGTAAGCCCCCTAAAAAGGTTGCAAGGCATCAAAATGTGCAACAAACACTTACAACACAAAACACATTTCATAAGCTGGATTGTGTACTCTTGTGTAGGCTACACACACACACACACAAACACACACTCACAAACACTCTAATATGTCCATTTGTTCACAATGTCCCACCACACAATAATTCAAAATGCAAAAAGATTTGTTTTTCCAAACTGTTTGGAGCAATTTGTTATATTTTAGTAATTTTTGTATATATTTGTAATTTTGAAATATAACATTAAAGAGTATATTTGATGTGATGAATTGCTCTGTCATTTATCAGATTTACCCATTGTTATAATTTCAATTTGTGCTGGTTAATTATGAACAATGGGTAAAATTGGGGGGCAGGGCTCCATTAGGGCTCCTCCCCTAACCGCATGTGATCTCACTCCAAGCTTTTGATAAAACTTGAGAACCCTGGTTATAATTAAACCATGAACAAAGTCAACCAGCAAATGTGAATGAAAACATTACAAACTTTGATTTGAAGCAAAAAAAGTATTTGAAAATTGGACAAAAACACAAAGGTACAAGACTGTGTCCTTAATGGTTTTAGTGAGGGAAATAACTGCAATCCCATGAAGCACTGCAAACAGCATGATCGAATTAAATATATATTCAAATAAAATGTATATTCAAATATTTAAGTATTTTGAGAGTGTAGGGAAACCGGCTATAATATTTAAAAATATATTCTCATCAGGGCAAAGCAAATGAGTTTTGCAAATGACCCCAAAATATTACAACAGGTATTGTTTGAAAAATGGCGACAGAAGAACCAATACAGCAATAAATCATAATGGTGTCGGAGTTACGCTTCCATACTTTATATAGATATGAATGCAACTGTGTGCATGCATGTGCCAAAACATCAGAAAGTACAAGACTAGATTCCAGTCAATTTTACACCTTCCTTTACACACACACAAGCAAACTCAGGTGGTCCTGTAAAGTCTGTCTGGTGTAAAAACACAAGATTCTATGGTGTGGGTTAGTCTATAGTGAATATAATGAGCTTTACTATATATAAAAACAAATAAATCTAAACAAGTGAGTCCTCATTCAGATAGCTAGATAGCCAGTCAACATGCGAGAAAGACAGACTGAAGACTTGTTTGTACTCTGTAAGGGTCAGCAGAGTGAATCTACACAATATCAGACAAATATCTCACTTCTTCACCGCAGGCGAGTGTGACACTCACCGAAGCAATCTCTGTGTGTCTGTGTGCGCGTGTTTGAGGAGGGAGCCCTGTGTGTGCGGACAGCGTTTCTATGGAAACGGGTGTAGGTGATTCATGGAGCGTGTCAGGCTGAAAAATAAATTTCACACCTACGTGTGTGTGTGTGAGGGAGAGACAGAGATGATGATGTTTTCACGTTTTCAAGCGTTTAAGAGTGTTTTAATGTGTCAGATTGTTAAGAATGTGTGTGTGTGTGTGTGTGTGTGTGTCATGAGGACAGTATTGACTTTGTGCCAATATTCGTTAGATGCTCTTCAAATATATCAACAGCACATTATTTTACTATTGCTTTTTCTAAATGGTTTTTCAAAGTTGTAAAAAAACAAAGATTATTGTAGTACATTTTACAAGAAAACACAACTTGAATCTTTCTAGTTCCAAATGTCAGGTTTGATTTAATGTGTAACTTATTTGTACTTCTTTGTAATTATTTGTGAAATGTACACACATTTCTGAGTGAATTTTTCAGTGCAGTATATATTTAAAAATGATGATCTATTATACAATTTATAAATATAAATGATATACAATATAAAATCGTAATATTTAAAATATAATATTATATACATATATATATATACACAATACAATAGTAATAATACATTAGTAGTATAATATTTCTTATACATTTCTTATACATTTATTATATACAATTAAAATACAATAGAATTTCTATATTATATAGAATTTAAAATATTAATGTATGTAATATTTATAGTATAAAATTATATATATATGCATACATACATACATATTTATTATATATTTATTGTGTGAGATTTATTACTTACAGTATGTCAGGATGCTCATAGAAACAGTGGTGATAGAAGATCTCCAGTTTATGGATCTTCCTGTTGTAAAACCAGATCGAACTCAAACTACTTCCTTTTCCTTTCTCATTTTAACTTTTTAAAACTTTTATTATGAGCACAAATCATAAGTAGTGATATCAGATTCAGACTTGATATTTTTCACCTGTCAGTGGATTTAATATACTTGAAAATTTAATCAATGACTAATATTGGCCAGGCAATAACACAATTGCGAGACTCAGCTCAGAGTTTTAATTTATTTTTAATCTTGTGCATGAAGCTGAAGTGGATCCTTTATAAAGCTTTAAAAAAGTCCAAATATATTATTTTGTTCTATCAGTAATCTGTTAATAATGACATTTTTAAAAGTAAAGTGTGTAACGTTATTATTACTTTCACTTTTCCCAGCTTAATGTGCAGAGGCATACCTAAAAACACACATCAATGATTGGAGAGTGGCACAATCAGATTAACAATTTGTTTGAAAACATGACATACGTAATCTGTAACTTATTTCCCTTCCCACATCTGGACTCCTCTATCCACTCTGAGTTAATGCCTAAAGCTGCGAATTACCACAAACACTAGAATAGAGAAAGAGAGGACATTGTTCCTTCATAACTGGCAACATAAAACAGCTTAACTGGCTTTGCTAAGAAGGAGAAAACAGAGCACAGTACAATTGTTTTCTCTTGCTCATAATCGTCCTCTTTCTTTCTTGAGGCTAGACAGGTGTAAAAAACATCACATTATCACACACACACACACGCGTGTTGTGTTCTCATGTTTTATGGGGACTTTCCATAGACATAATGATTTTTAAACTGTAGTACAAACTGTATATTCTATACCCTAACCCTACCCATCACAGAAAACTTTCTGAATTTTTACATTGTTAAAAATCATCACTTAATATAGTTTATAACCTGTCCCTAAAAATGTCACCACAAGGACAAGGATTTCAGATATTGCCATTTTTGTGGGGACATTTTTTCCCGATAATGTAGGGTTTACCAGGCCACACACACACAACCACACACACACACACACACACACACATCAGACTGCCAGCCTAATCTGTGCTGCTCTGACATACTGATGAATAAACTATGAAGGGAGGAAACTGAACTGACTGTTACACTATTAACATGAGAGAAAGAGATTAAATATAAATGGCACTGTGATTTCTGCTGTGATGAAAGGCTAGGTTGTACGGAAATATTTCCTATGAGTTTTAAGAGTCAAAACATCTATTAGTAGGCCTTTAACACGCAAAAAAAACACAGGGTTGTTCTTATGCTGCGTGGCACTCACTGAGACGTCTGATAATTCTTGTAGTAGTGCATTGTGGGATTGAGTGAAAGCCACTTAGCACCTGTGAGTTTAATAACACAAGGTTTGAATCACTCATTTAAGGATAAAAGGGAAAAACACTTTACATCTGTGGCCCCTTATGTCACTGAACATGAGTCAGCATGTCATCTGTACTGTGATTTTCCTTTCCTCTAATCTTCATTAAGGGATGTGACAGATGTGGAAGTTCTTCAAATTTCGAAGAGTGGAATTAATCTCTACCCAAGAGGTAAAAATTTACTCATACGGCATACATGAAAGCTTCTCCTGAGCTGAGCTGCCAAATTTAGACTGTTCAGAATCACCAGTCCTGATGTAAAGATGTAAAATGTTTTTACCTGCACGAGTTTCTTTCTTGTGTTGAAGACAATAGAAGATATTTTAAAGAAAGTTGGTAATAAAACAGTTGACGGTAGCCACTGACTTCAATGTTTTTTTTTTTTTTCTACTATAGAAGTCAATGGCTACCGTCAACTGTTTCATTGCCAACAATCTTTAAAATATCTTCTTTTGTGTTCTACACAAGAAAGAAACTCATACAGGTTTGGAACAACTTGAGGGCGAGTAGTTGATGGCATAATTGTCATTTTTGGGTGAACTATCCCTTTAATTCAAACATTAAAAAAACGGACCCAAATCTGTTCACTGCAAATAGTCCCACTGGCTCTTTTTACTTACTGTAAATATGGTGCTTTCTTTACTAAATGTAAACACAATTGAGAGTTACAGTTTCAATAATGCCTGTCTCCTCCTTACACTGCCTCTGGAATCGAGTGTTGCGAGAAGAAACTGACAAGCATATTGCGTAAAGAAACTGAAGTTATTCATAAATATTCTCTTAGATCTCCAAGGAAGTAAAATAACCAGGTTTGAAAGGGGAAGAATAAAAGGATAGTTCTGTCTACCAGAACATCAGTAAGGGATGTTAAACATAAGAAAACTTAAGTCTGTTAAAGGTAAAGCATGTAACTCATGGATTATGCTCAATCTTTTTTGAAGGGAACAGGAACTCTTGGCTCATCCAATGGTGTAAGTTCGGGGAAGGACCACCTGTTTGGCAGAACAATTGTGTTTTTGTGCCACTAGCAATGAAGAAATTACATTCTTCACCTTTATCCATCTAGAACCCAATAGTCTCAAGAATTCAGACAGCTGAAGCCCCTCAAAGTCAAAATGTTACACTGTCGTTCCTCACCTCTGAGAGAACCTGGTGCAGCAGTCGGGCCGCCTTCTCGGAGACCTTCCACGGGTCGGTCTCGTCCACCAGCATGGCGTCCAGAGTTCCCTTCTCCAAAACCACATCAAACACACCGTCAGAGAAGGCCAGTCGACGGGCGTCCATGCACAACCAGCTGAGCTGAGCGCAGTCCTTGTGTCTCTCCGCCATGCTCTCCACACAAACACTGGAGTAATCCACATTAGTGATGGAGGTGTAGCCGGCCTGGTACATATCATAGCTCAGAGCACTGTTACCACAACCTGAGAGACAGAGAGAAAGAGTCTGGCAAGTGAAAAACAGTTTGAGAGTTCTGTTACTGTATATTTATGTTATATCTTTATAAAAATACTTTGATGAACGCGAGACATCAGAGGTCACATACATACTATGATATTCACTGCATATATAAAGACCTTTACACAGGCCTTATGTCAGTTTATTCAATGTGCATGTCTGTTTAGTTTTTGATGTCAAAACCAAACTTTAAAGGTTTCAAACTCTCATGTATATGGTTCACTGATGATATCAGTGTTCTACACTACCATTCAGAAGTTATTGTTTTGTTAAAGGGGGCCTATTATACAAAATTCACTTTTACATGGTGATTAAACATAAATGTGTGTCAGCAGTGTGTACACAACCACCCTTTATCAAAAAAAAATCTCTTTCCATCATAGGTTCTACACACATTACGGTCCAGAGAATGTTTAAAAGCAGTTTTATACACAAAATATGTTTGCTATGTTGCTAATATTGTCAAAATTAGCTAAAATCAAAGTGTTTCTAAACATGTTGCTTGCTGCATTGCAATGGATACCACTATGTTTCCCATCTCAATTCTGGGAGTGATGACTTTGTACAGACATGGAGTGAAAATATAGTAGTCGCTTTCGCAAATAAATGTAGTCACTCTCAACTTACTGCATTCTTGTGTAAGTTAGCTTAGAACGGGGCCAAGAAGTCATAAAGCAGTATGAAAGGGATAACTTTCTCATAATCAAAACATTCTAATTTTAAAATGTGCCACCCGTGTGACTTTTTGTATAAAAAGTTGTCAGGTGATTCAAAATCACCAGTCTAACCAGAGGTGTGAGTGACAGGAAGATATGTTGTGACTTCCTGTTGTGGCGCGGGGGTCGTACGTCTCAGCTCCTGAGGCGAGAGCAACTTTAATTATCGCCTTCTTCGTTAGTCTAATTAAAGGTTGCTTAACGAGCAATCTTACAGAGGGTGTTTAATCAAAGGCATTTTCTCAGTCTGTAGTCAACACTTCTCTCTTCTCACTTAACGCTGAATGTAAAGATAACAAAGTCATGAAGTCATTTTTCACAGGAAAGTTGGTGCACTATTAGTGTTATCTGGAAGCTTGCATGCTGTCATCTCAGCTGGACAAAAGGCGTTTCCCTGGAGGCACCTAATGGTACGTTTAAATCAAAGTGTCTCAAATTCGATTTATAGCTCTTTATAGAGTTTATCTCGCTCATGCTGCCACTCTTCTCCCAGATCTCATTACAAAACCATTCAGTTCAAGTGTGCCAGTGGGAAAAAAACTTTGTTTTTTTTTTTAGCATATCAAAACCTAACAAGTCCACTTCAGTAAAACAACCCTTCATTTCTCTTTACATACTTACTATAGATATTATTATCACTACAATAAAACTAAATAAATTAAACAACCTGACAGAGATTTAAAAATCTCTTTATGCAAAGGAGGAAGTTCAGTATTAATAATTATAAATGTTATAGTATTTATTAATATTTTGAATAAGCTTTTTATTGTTACATTTTCAGTTTTCGTTTTATTATTAGTATTTTTTGTTAATTACTTGTCATTTTTTTTAATATTTTATTTAACTATTTTTATTTCTGTTTTAGCTTAGTATTGTTATTACTTCAAATAAAATGTATTTCAATTAGTTGCCATAGTTTTACATCTAATATTTAGATTTTATTTCAGCTTTGTTTCAATTACCCAAAATAATTTTTAATACTTTTAGTTAACAATCCTGAATCCAATGTTAACTTATTTTAAATTTATAGTAGAAGTAAATATGGCTTAATTATGGTATTTTGGCAGAAACTTTGTTAAATTTAAAAAAAAAAAAAATCTATCCTATTCAATCTCAAAGGTGAATTGTGTAATTTCTGCACCACTACTGGTATCAAATGGAATTGCAATATTATAATTTTTTTGACATAAGTAACTCAACCACAGACATTGGTTTTGGACAGTTTTTTTGACCAATGGCAGACAAGGCTTTCTTTTTAGGAAACCTGACTTGAAAACAGTTATTTCTCCTATTCTGTTTCGTGCCACTAGAAAGACAAAACCGACACACTTAAATATATATTTAAATGACTATTGTGTGCCAAAAAGATTGAACATGAGACAGACATTTGTGTGCTGTTTATGCTGATATTAATATAGTATATACCCTGCCTCGCAGGTGTTGGTGGTTTATAAGGTCACTACAACAGAGTAACTAAATGTGTGTATGCAGAGAAAGAGAAGAGAAGAGAGAGAAACACTGAGCGAGAGAGTATTCCTAAGATGTCAAGTCAATGCCCTCCACTCATAAACAGTCCTTGTTTCCGCTCTCTCCGTGACATCACCAGCTACACGTGGCCCCTGACCTTTTCTAGCACTGCCTGTGCCTGGATCTCCCTCTTCAGAGCTTTCGTAGAATCGAGGACCTGGGAATTTCCAGACCGGACACACTAACAGGACAGAACGCTAAGGTTAGTTTAGCATATCACGCGTAGCATTCCTTCATTCACTGCTCTCTCACTCTCACCTTCTCCACATAGGGAGACGGAAAAAATTATTACACATCTCAGACAGTCACGAGACATGTCGAACAAACATCACAAGACCCAGAGACTCAAGAACGTGCCATACATAGATCTCTAGGCAGTATGTCTCTGGAATAGAAAGCAATCTCTCGGATTCACTGTATAAACTCTGTCCTAGTCAGGATGCAATTTCACAAAACCTCTCTCTTTCAGAAACTGAATGTTTAAAATTGGAACATGTTGCATAGTGAAACCAACCAGTCTCATCCATACTGTAACTGAGGATCAGTTGATGTTTTTATCCTTGAGACGACGAAAGTGGCTTATCCATGATTTCCCATAATGCACCAATGCTGCAGTATAGTGTAAATGATTTAGCACCATGATGTCATACCAAGTGGAGCATGACATTTCAATGAATTACACAACACTAGCAGAATAAAGACATGACTAGGCCTCTGAAAATAAAATGGTGATGTCACAGTCAGCTAGACTTTTTTGGGCCATTAATTTGTTATAACTTGACAATTCCATTGGCTGATTGGCCGATTATTAAAAGTGAAACCTACTGGCAATCTTATCAATGGATAGTTAAGGCCTGTTCACACCAAGAACAATAACTATAACCATACTATAAACTTCAATTTTAAAATTAAGCCTAATAATTTCATTTCAAATGTTGCTTTTTGTTTATTTTTGATGATAAACAATACTAGTACCATGTTGGATTGCCACTGGATGTCCAATGTAAAACGTGAATCCTGAAGCAAAACTATTAGAGAACCACAATTCTAGATATTACCTAAAGTTAAAAAAACTATTGAAGTTGTTCACAAGAGACACAACAAAGCAGTTCATATGCAGGTCTGTAATGCATGTTTGAGAAAGAAATGCATGAAGAGATACAGATCAGCATCTGAATGAAAGGACAAACATTTTCTAAGATAAATTATCATCACTTTCCTGGAATTTGTGACTACTTCTGATATGCGTTTTCTCTGAACATACATGTTCTTTCCTTAAAAACCTCCACACATTTTTCTCTATATAGTATTAACATTCGCTTTGATGTTAAAGGGTTAGTTCACCCAAAAATGAAAATTATGTCATTAATGACTCGCCCTCATGTCGTTCCAAGCCCGTAAGACCTCCGTTCATCTTCTGAACACAGTTTAAGATATTTTAGATTTAGTCCGAGAGCTTTCTGTCCCTCCATTGAAAAGACATCATCAAAGTAGTCCATGTACAGTATAACGTAGATACATTTTCAATGGAGGGACAGAAAACTCTCGGACTAAATCTAAAATATCTTAAACTGTGTTCAGAAGATGAACTGAAGTCTTACGGGCTTGGAACGACATGAGGGTAAAGTCATTAATGACATAATTTTCATTTTTGGGTGAACTAACCCTTTAAACCCATAAAGACACTTCCGTGCGCACACAAACTCTCATATAGTTCCGGGAAATGTCATCTTTACGAAGGGAGCGGCTCTGTTGCCTTGGTGATGTGAGATAGAGCGCATATAGACAGACTCCCACAGGGCTTTGTTTACCAGCCTCCCAAAGCATGCTGGGAATAGCAGATACACAAGAACACACAGGAACAGAGAGAGAAAGAAAATAACCATCGTCAGCAGCGCCGTAATTAGGTCACGAGAGTGCAAACGCATAGGACGAGAAAAGCAGTGAGCATATGTTTCACTGTTTACAGCTATGAACATGTTCTTTCCACTACAAGCAGTGATGTGTCTGTTTATCTCTGTCACACACACTGAGACACTGAGATCGTCTGTGACACACTATCTGAAAGATTCTCCAATGAACCATTCAACCAAACTAAACTCATCCCTAATGAACTCAGATGTAACTTTTACTGTTACACAGACACCAATATTGAACATGACTGATATTTTTTGACAACAGGACTATTCATGCAACTCAGAGTGAAATGTTTCAAATCATTGAGACAGAGGTCAGAGATCAAAGCTGCAATTCAAACACAAATCATGCAATAAGCTAACATCATGTTTCTTTTCATGTCCTCTGAACTCCTCAGTTATGATCGGCTTTAACGCAGGCATGGCATTAAGATTGCACATGCAATGAAGTGTTCAGTGGAAGAGTGTAGTTTGGCGGTTGGGAATGTTGCCGGTCACGACAGCATAATGTCAGCGTCTCTTATGATTAGCGGCGCTGTGGTGATTTTTTTTAGATAACCTTGAGAAAGTGAGCGGCGTGGTGCAAAACAGAATTATCATACAGGAGACTTTTACGCCAGTGATGTCTTTAGGCAAAAAAGATAATTTTGTCCAATGTTCCCCTGTTCCCCTGAAATAGAGGACATAAATGTGCCATTTAAATTTAGATCCGATGGCTTCGATTATGTTGTGTTTGCAAGTTCTGAGACGATGAAATGTTTTAAATGTGGAGGGGCACATTAGAAGTTTGTGTCCAGAACAGACTGAGGACACTAGTGCAAATGCAGTGGCTAACGCAGCAGCTGTGGAGAATGATGCTATCACAGCAGTCGAGTGCGAACAAGCTGAAGGTGTGAGTGATACAGCAGAGGCTGGAACAAGTGAAGCAAGGATGGGAGGTTCAGGAATGGTTGAGGGGGAAACATCAAATGTTTTTGCCAAAACAGTTGATCTGGTGATGGAAGATGAAGCTAGTGCGGAGTATGTGAGTGATGGTGCACTTTTCAAAGCGCCCTCTGTTAAGTGGAAAAGGAACAAAATGAAAAAAGGGGATGCAAAGTCAAAACAACTGCCAGAAATACAAGTTGATGCACGTAAGGATGTTGAAAGCAGTACTGCTGAAGATTTTGATAGTGATACTTTGGACAAAAGGAGTAGGCGTAGTGCTTACTCTTTTGGAAAAGTTAGGACAAAAAAAAAAAAAAGAAAAATGTCTAGGTTACAGATTTCTTTCAGACAGCAAAATGTTTGTTGACTCTGTGGGGATGTTAATGCGAGGCGAGGGTGAAGAACAGTTTACTCTCCAAGAAAGATTAAATTAAAGAAAATTGTTGCAAAATTGAGATCAGAACTTTAAGCAGAGGATGGGTTTGAAACGATTTAGACTATTTTGCTCCTACATGCTGAATCTTGTCATGATTTTAATCTTTCTCTCATATTTTTCAATGAGTGTAGTTAGGCACTCTTAATATGAATGGGGCACGAGATGCGTATAAAAGAGCACTGTTATTTGAATTAATAAAACAAAAGCAAATAGATGTTGTTCATTCAGGAGACACACAGTGATTGTCTAAATGAAATTGACAGGAGAAAAGAATGGGAAGGAGTGAGAACTCAAATGAGTTCTAGAGGAGGCTGTATTATTTGCTAAACATTTTACTCCTGCCTCTTTTGAGGTGAAGCAAGAAATCCCTGGTAGACTTATTGCTATCCGGGCACAATTTGAAAAATTCAATGTTGTGTTTATTAAGGTATATGTTCCCACTAATTGCGCTGAGAGAGTTTGTTTGTTGAATAATCTCAATGGAATTTTGCAGAGCTGTAACTCAAATGAGTATTTGTTTTTAGGTGGTGATTTCAACTGTACAGAGAATTATGTATTAGATCGGAATCATGCTGAACCTCATGAAGCCTCAAGCCGTGCTATATGAACATTGATTGAGACTCATAAATTGTGTGATATGGAGGCGTTTTGACTCTCAGCTGATCCATGCCTCTCAGCTAATCCATTGACTCTCAGCTGATCCATGCTGATCCACTGACTCTCAGCTGATCCATGTCTACCTATAGGAATACGACGCCTATCACTGTATACATATATAAGCTCCTTCAGTATTATCAGCAGCTATCACATTTCTCAGGAGCTGATTGCCCTCCTCCATCCCCAGCTCCTCCTCTCACCCAGTCAGGATTTGGTATTCTGATTCCCCTTTAATCAGAATAAATTCTCGAAATATGTTGTACTTTAAAATCTTGAATTAATGATATCTGCAATACATTCATGTTGGTTCTGTTCTGTTAACCCTAAGGGGGGTTATTGCTGCTCTTATCCATGCTAGGCTGCATGGATGGGCAGAGAGTTCTCGCCCAGAACGGAACCATACCACCAATCCAAACTGTATGCTAATTGTCAATCGCATTTGACGACAGTGGTCCTGACAGAAGTGAGATCAGACTGCATTGCATTGGTCACGGCATTAGGCCAGAGGTCTTCACGTCAAACTGAGGTAATTTTAAAAATGTGGAAAGGAAAATTAACAGAGGAAGAATTAATCATGTTGGAAAATGTGGGTAATGGAAGCCTGGTTCCAAATATGAGAGATCCCTTTCCGAAAATTGTAATTTCACCAGATTTAAAGGGTATGTCTGGTATCCTGCTGGATTTAAAAGGGTTGCATGATTTGGACTAGGGTTTGGTTGCAGGAAAATTGTTGTATAGGTGTTTTGTTAAAATTTTAAATAACATGGCATTAAATGAGAAGAAAGACACTGTGTGGCGAGAAAAGTTTGGGTTACAAGAAGAAGATAAGCCAGTTTGGAGGGTGATATACAAACCACCATTGAACAAGCAATCCGGTAATTTGTAGTAGCGTATATTGCATGGGGCTATAGCCATCAATGCTTTTGTTTCTGTTATAAATTCGGATGTTGTTGACAAATGTGCATTTTGTGGAGCCAGAGAAACGGTTTTACATAGTTTTACAGAATGTATTAGATTGGGATTACTTTTTGTTTTATTGAAGCAACTGTTTTTAAGATTTCAGGAGAATTTCATTTTCGTTTAATGTGTTTATTTTGGGATTGAGATATGGTCAAAAACATTCTGAAGAGCTCAGAGAATTCAAGTCTGGTATTGTGGATGTCACCTTTACAATAAGCCAGTAAATTTCATACCTGCTAAATATTCCAGAGTCAACTGTAAGTGTTATTATTGGAAACTGGAAAAGTTTAAAAACAGCAGCAAAAACTGTGCAGTGGGAGCTTCGTGGAATGGGTTTCCATGGCCAAGCAGCTACATGCAAACCTCACATCACCAAGTACAATGCCAAGCATCAGATGGAGTGGTGTAAAGCACACCTCCATTGGACTCTGGAGAATTGGAAACGTGTTCTGTAGAGTGACAAATCACACTTCTCTTCTTCACGAGTCTGGGTTTGGCGGATGCTAGGAGAACGTTCCCTGCCTGACTGCATTGTGCCAACTGTAAAGTTTGGTGGAGGAGGGATAATGGTATGGGGCTGTTTTTCAGGGGTTGGGCTTGGATGCTTATTTCCAGTGGAGGAAAAACATAATGCGTCAGCATACCAAGACATTTTGGACTATGCTATGGTTCCAACTTTGTGGGAACAGTTTGGGGAAGGCCCTTTTCTATTCCAGCATGACTGTGCCCCAGTGCACAAAGGTCCATAAAGACATGGTTAGATGAGTTTGGTGTGGAAGAACTTGACTGGCCCGCACAGAGCCCTGACCTCAACCCCATCAAACACCTTTGGGATGAACTGAGACGGAGATTGCGAGCTAGGCCTTCTCACCCAACATCAGTGCCTGACCTCACAAATGCTCTACTGGATGAATTGGAAAAAATTCCCACAGAAACACTCCAAAATCTTGTGAAAAGACTTCCCAGAAGAGTGGAAGCTGTTATAGCTGCAAAGAGGGGACCAACTCCCTAATAATGTCTATGTATTTAGGATGTGATGTCATTATATATAATAAATGTAGCTTGAGCAACAAATCAGCATATTAGAATGATTTCTGAAGAATCATGTGACACTGAAGACTTGAGTAATGGGCACTGCAAATTTCAGCCACAGGAATAAATTACATTTGATCATGTGATCCTGGGTGGTGCATTTGAAATCTGAGGTCATTTCACATGTTACATGGGATCACATGATCCCAAAAACTTACCGGTTTGTTTGTTTTACAAAGAGTTACACAGAAAGACACGAGTTGAACTAAACTTGAATTCAAGACAAAAAGAAGCTATCTGACGCAAAAGTTTCATTTGATAAAACAAACTTAAGAACCATAAACCTGCATTTCTGAGCTTAAGGTAACACAAAAATGACCCAAGATAAAGTGAGTAGGGCATAGCAATGTTCGAACTCAAAGAAAAAGGGAACAAAGAGGTGTAGCGGCCAAGGCGACATTTCCAATCACCCTCCTGCCAGGCTGCAGTCTGTGCTCTCTCTCTCTCTCTCACTCACACACACACACACACACACACAAACACACACACACACCAACTTCTCACATACTAGCTTTTACAAGAACGCAAGGGAGTGTTTAAGTGTATTCTCAAGTGCGTATTAATTTATTTTCTCTTGAGCGGGGATCGCCGCATAGTATGTGTGTGTGAGTGTTTGTAAGGGAGAGGATGTCCCCAGTTGTGTAAAGTGATATGAATCATCTTTGTGAGTGTTGAGAGAAAGTGTGTGTTTGGTGCAGAGATAACTCTAGGTGAATTCCTGATGAGACTCAAGGAGCTTTTCCGAACATACACACACACACACACACACACACACAGTTTAGCTGGAGGGGATGTTAGCAGTCGACTCACGGCAGGAGAAATTAAGAGCAGGACGGAGAGATTAAAGAGCTTACTCACCACAATCTGTACACAGAGAGGGAGAATGATAGAGGGGATAGAGGGATGAAAGGATGAAAAGAAGGTGTAGAGGACACCTCAGACATCTTCAATTTCATTGTGACCTTATTGTGAGGAAGTTTATAAACATTTATGCCAACTTTGTCATTTCACGAACATGTCGATAAAGTTACAAATCCTCTGCCCTTTATCTGTACCACTGCTGTGTTCCCTGACTAGTCGATATGTCTGTATCCACAGGCCCTTAGTCACAGTAAGAGTTTTGTTGTTAGTGAGACTGTTGCTGAATTTGAAACTTATAGCAACATTTGCATACTAGAAAACTACTATTTTCTGCCATTGAAAGATATGGTAAAAGTAATACGAGTAGTATACTAGTATGCAGTTCTGAATTCAGCATGTGACCTGCCAGAGGGACTCTCCCAGAATCCTCTCTGCTCTGACAACGACAATGCTGGCTGCTTATGTAACAGAATGCACACTCTTTGGTGGCCTAACTACTGATTCAGGGGGCCAGGTGGATAAACATAGACCAATCTGCTTTTTTATTCAACTAGCTTAAAAAAGTTTTGAAGAAAAAAATTAGATGACTAACTTGTAAGACTTAGCAGTTTATGCACACGACAACAGTTGATTGGTTGAGTCAGAATGGTCTAAAATGTGACGTGTGCAGAAAAGTTAATTTAACCAAAGTTCACAGGTAGTTCTTTCTTCAAGGATTTTTGAACATAACACTAGCGAGAAAAAGAGGAAAAGAAAGCGGGAGAGAGAGAGAGAGAGAGAGAGAGAGAGAGAGCAGCTGGTCTGTGTGTCACTCAGTACAGCATCTCTCTTGACCCTGATATGATAATGTAATGCTTTGTCTCTGCCCCAGACACACACACACACACACACACACACACACTTTACATGTGTGTGACACACAAGAAACAAGAGTTGAAGATAGTGAATTAAGTGAGCGAGAGACAATGAGAAAGATAAGATACGCTATTTCTGCTGACCTTGAAAAGAGTTCCTGATTCAATAAATATTCTAGGCTAGTACACACACTGCAGCAATAACACTGACCCTAACATACAGTGCTGACCTCTGACTTGCACACATGGGATCATGATATTTTTTTCTTGACCCTGTGACTTTACAACAGAAGTGACTACTAATATCAGAGAACACAGAGTAAATGACCCACAGCCAACAGGCTATCAGCCTATGTTTGTGTCTGTGCCAAATTGAGCTCATAAAGATGTCTTTTTAATACAATTTGCATATTTACTGTTTTAGGTTTTAAAATTCAACCTTGAATTTCTCCTAAAGTAAAGCTTAATGTAAAATGTGAAAACCACAAATCTGGTTGTAAATATAATTTTCAGTTTTAGTCTTTAAACATTGACCCTTTTGATTATTTTAGTGCTCAAATCTGCTGGTTTGTTTACAGTTTCAGTGCCCTTTGTTGCAAGTTTACTGTAAAATTTTGTATTGGCTTGTTTGCACTGCAGTGCAATTTTAAGAAGCTTATATGCTAGTTTACAATAAGTTTAAAATTGTATTGATAAAACCTCAAACCTACTGGCTTGTTTACTCTTTTAGTGCCCTTTTTCGAAAGTTTACTGTAAAATTTCAGATTTCACTTATAAAACGGCTTGCTTACAGTATAATTTTACATTTTTAAGGAGCAAGGTTATATGCTAATTGACAATAAGTATAATTTTAGTGCTAAAACCTCAAGTCTACCAGCTTGTTTACCGTTTTAGTGTCCTTCACAAGTTTACTGTAAAGTTTAATGTTTCTGTTTTTAAAATTGTCTTCGTTAGTCAAATTTAAACCATTCAAACATAAACCCTATTTGCTGGTTTAAAGTAAAGTTTACAATTTTAGAGCTAAACCTCAACACTACTGCCTTCTTTACATCTTTAGTGTCCTTTCTACATAGTTAACTGCAAAGTTTACAGTTGTAGTTATGTTTCAACCATCTCAGCTGGGACTGAGGGGCTACATATGGAAGGACAAGACAATATTTTCTTGATATGTTTAATCATGATCTTAAGTCAGTCTGTGGCAGTCTTCCATGCAAAAGGATTTGACTTTATTAATCTTTTCCCAAGTAATCTCTGTGGATTAGTCTGTGTGAGTGAGGGAGAGACATAAAAGACTTTATTTGATTTGTCAATTCTGATTCACTTAATTTACTTTACTTGTCATGCAAATAAATCATACTCCACTAAAATAGAAAGAGATAGTCGATGGACACCAATTACTGCAGTACCAGCATGCTTTCATTTGATTTCTTTTGTTAAAAATGTACTAATTACTAATTACCTAATTAGTGTGTGTGTCTCTAAACTATGAAGCCAGTGTGGGGTCAGAGCTGCTAAACACCTTCCTTCTCTGCAAACATTGAAGAAACAAAACAAGCCTGAGCTGACCGGAGCTAAAGGTGAGCGGAGGACGACGTGATAGAGCAACAGACCGTTCAAACTTACTCTGGCAAATGCTAAGAGAGCGAGAGAATGTTCTAGAGTTGATTATCCTGTTGCATGTATGCAGAAAAATTGCGGAGGATTTGGAAATGAAAGGCACATCTCTGTCCATCTGTTGGATTTCGAAGCATAGAATGTCAAAGACAGGGTATAAGACAAGATACCTGCGTGTGGGCGAGAGGGGGAACGACGATGTTTTTTTTTCTGTGCTTGTCTTTTTTGAAAAGGGCAGAGGACTCTGGAAGCCTCTGAACTCCCACAGGAAAGCAAGTCTACAGAGTTACTTTTATTCTGAACTCAACAGACATCAAATCTACCACAAGAACACTCCGCTGTCTAACACCCCACACACTTCAACACTGTACACCCACGAGAGATGGAGCCCGAACTCCATAAAGTTTCACTCCAACACAAAAAAGATATGTTTTTGGTATAAACCCCAAATCTTCTCCAAAGTCAGTAAAAATCTGCCTTGCTGAATTATCAAAACACATACTCCAGAAAAATCAGACCCCTCTTGGCTTTTTGCACATTCTAGTAATGAGTCAAACACCTGGTGATCGGTGCTAGTGTATGTGTCTTGCCAAATCCAAGACCCCGTTCAACCCCTCTGGACCTCAATGGACAGGAGTGTGTAATGCCAGGTCAAAAAGCTGATAGTTGGCTGATTACATAAATATTATCATAACAGTACTGCAATGCGTATAGCGTGGTATGATATAATAGGGCTGTCAAAAATAAATGCTTTAATTTCTGATATGAATATTTTCTGTTTAACCCACTAAAAATATTTAACAGCATAGTTTTTTTTTTATTCCTTTGGTTAGCGTTACAAGTGCAAAAATAAGTGTAAATACTTGCAATACTGATGTTACATATCGAAAGGATTGATCCTAACATAAAAATATTGATACAAATGTTTTAACTAGCAATTTTCTTACTTACAATGAAGATTAATACGCAAAATAAACTTTGTGGGGAAAACATGAACTGACATATTGACATACTCTGATATTGACAGAGACAGAAACATCACTATATATTATTATAAACAATATACAACACTATATTAAAGGCACAGCAGCAACATGTGGCATTTTTTATAACGGATTTATGCAAAGATTGTTTGAAGTTCACGTGCATTATGAGAGGATGTAAACTTTGAGTTGAATGATCGGGGTAAATTGTACCTATTTTGTCTTCTGGGAAACATGAAAATATTTTATGTTACTTCTGTAGGGCAAAATAAGAAATAGTTACACGCCATCATCCTGTTCAAAGGTTTACAAAAAATAAAGTAACAAGTATTATATTTATAATATATATATATATATATATATATATATATATATATATATATATATATATATATATATATATATATATATATATATATCCCAAAATATTTCATTTGACTTTTTTGTAGATTTGGTAATATTGTGATGCTCTATTTTAAATGCATAAATTTACATATTTTGATAGTTAAGAAGAATCCATTCAAGGATTTCTAATCAAAAACCAAACAGAATATCGTAACCGGACCGCCCACCATCCCCTCTTGTTCAGAGGTCCAAGAGGGTTCCATTTTTAATGGGTACTTGGATTTGGCATGACACCAGCAGCCTGAATCACACAGTAGTTGAGAGTTAGTCCTGTGGCTCAAAGGTTTCTCTCTGCTTGTACTTCTCTTCCTCTCTGCTTCTATCCAAATCCAGTTCTTTGTTTGTGACTGAAAACTGGGCAAAGGTCAAAGACAATGACCTCTTCTCCACCTGATATCTCAGCAGAACGACTTACTGAGTCAGCACATCTATTTGAGCTGACTGTCATGAATATCCAGCATTTTTATTCAACCACAAACGGTAAACACTTTTCACACGGCAGGATGGATCCATTACCTGAGGGAGGTCAAAGAGACATCAATGAAGCAGTACGTGTTTGGTATAGTATAGTATAGTATAGTATAGTATAGTATAGTATAGTATAGTATAGTATAAAAAATGGTTGGAAAAATAAATGTATTTTCTAAATATTTTGTGGGGTTTACCCTGGGCCCCATTATTTCAAGCAATGGCCCTGGGTATCACACATGGGTTCTGGCGTTTTAGTGTTTATTTAAGTCTCCCAGGGTAGTTCATATTTATGAGCTGGAGTCGGAAGTCATAATTACAATGTTAGGTGAATTCAAATCACTTTGGTCAGAGTATGTAAACAAAAAAGATAAAAATTACAGCTCCAGAAAGTTTTCCAAAAAGTTTTGCAATGCTTCAACCAGTAAAGTCTTCTCTAGTTCCCGATGAAGAACTGACTATAGTCGAAAAGTTGCTGACATCTATCTTTTAGTCTATTGCGTCCAACATGTTTTCTCACTAACTCGAAAACACTGGGCTCAGTTTTCCACTTGTATTTACAACATTGTGGTAACGATCATTTGTATTCATCTTGTAAATCTCATAAATCTGCATTCACCTTGTAAATCTTTCTGACATGATGCACCATTTGTACTGGCATTAATTTTTTTTTCCCCAAACCAGTTCAACGCAAATCCAATTTGCCACTTTCATTGGGTAAGTTTAGGGTGTAGGGTAGGGTTGGGATGAAGGGTAGGGATGAAGGGTAGGGATGCGACAAGATTCCAGCATCAACTGTCCACACCAGACACAACGCGACCAAGAGACACTATCAAATCAGCCAATCAGAGAGCGTTTGGGCGGAGTCTCTCTGCAAGCACACTGCACACGCAACCAAATGAATAAGTACATAATCCAATTCATAAATATTACACCATTTAAACATTATTAAAATTACCTACTGAGTGACTGAAACAGTCTTTGTGATAGAATACACTTGTTTGTTCACAGTTTAAGCATTGTTTCCTTTAAATTATTCGCAGATAAAGCGTTGAAAATCCGGCTCGCGTACCCCGAAGTGATAAAATAAAACAAAATTCTGTATCAAAATTAATAGGCAAGACAAGTAGTTTGTTTAGGCTGGGTTGTATGGAATTACAAACCTGCGCACATATTTTCAAAAGCACATAACTATAGAATACAAGTCTCAATGCGCATCTGAACACCGTCAGCGTTAATCACAGGTTCGCGTTTAAAGTCTGATCATTTCGACGGAGGTGAATCAATCAAAATTAACTTTAGCTGGAAATAACATTATTCAAGAACCGCTATAAAGCCAAAACAATCTCTGTTACCTTAAATTATGTTTATCTCTGTAAAGCTGCTTTGAAACAATCCATTGTTAAAAACGCTATATAAATGAAGATGACTTGACTTGACTTTTAGTAGGTATAGTAGGTACATTTACTATGGCTATAAAGGTCACACAAAATCGTATTAAAGCTCATATCACAAGCTTTTAACATTAAAGCACTGCTGATATTTTCTTAAATCTTAGGCTTCCCTTTTGTCTGTTCTTGTTGTGCAGCCCGTGTGTTCGGCATCAAATTCTTCTCCTACCTGACAGATGGCTGATTTTACAGGTTTAACGGTAGACTTGAGCTGAAGATAGTAAATGCTGTTTGTTACCTTTAGATTTAGCTCAGGTGTCGTATCACAGCTGCAAAAAAATTTGGACTCCATCATAAAGCAGATGTCATAAAATTGGCTGAGGGGCAGAATTTGCGCTGACCTGGTTTGGGGAACAAAAAAAAACAAAAACAATCACGCTTTGTCCTGACACATTCCTACATGACATCTGCTTTATGATGGAGTCCAAATCTTTTTGCAGCTGTGATACGACACCTGAGCTAAATCTAAAGGTAACAAACAGCATTTACTATCTTTAGCTCAAATCTACCGTTAAACCTGTAAAATCAGCCATCTGTTGGGTAGGAGAAGTATTTGATTCCAAACCTGCTAATGAAGTAACAAGCACTGTTTTAGACTTCATTAAAATGTACGAATGTTTTAAGTGTTAGTGCGGAGAGATCTGGGATCAATATGAATCTGCTGGAGAGGTTGCAGTGGTATAAAGTGGGGCAAAGGAACCAAAACTCTACAGATGCGACTGTTGCTTAGAAACAGTTTATTCCATGCCCGATTCCACTCACGACAGACAAAGCTCTGCGTGTGAGGTGAGCACACAGACACATTCACATGCATATGAAAGCATGCCATGCCCACATATTGGGCCACACATGTTTGTGTGTATATATGCAAAGTATATCTTATTAGGGAAGGCAGCTGCTGCTTTGCTAATTAACTGTATTGTTAAAGAGGGACTATCATATACAGCCAAAAAAAAAAAAAAAAGGGCAACATAAAGAAAGCGAGAGTGACAAAGAGACTGCATCATTTGTTAGAAGGTGACAGAAAGTTGCTGGCAGACAAAGGTGCATGCTGAACAGGATTACATAACGGCAGCAGGGATCCTACTCCTCTCTCGCATTGTCATTAAAATCGGATTACATGTGCAGAGAACAAACGCTTTAAGACCACTGCAGCAGGTCTAGGAGAAAGTAGAAGACAGTCAAACAGAAAAAAATATGTTGATGTAAATTAATTGATTCATGTGAATTCAACACTTTTTAAGATGGATGGATGGATGGACGGACAGACAAAGGTAAAAGATACAGATAAATGGAAGAATAGATGAATACAAACAGGTAGATAGAATAACTCCCAGGAATCAGGGAGATGGATAGATGGATAGTTCGACCTTGTTTTGAAAAAATAAAAAGCCCTTTCCATTCATAGATAGCACTAATTAGCTTGCTGAGGTAGCATATACAGTGTATGCTAGTAAAAATACATTCATATAATTATGTACCATCGTAGACAGACAGACAAACCTATATGAAAGACAGATATATCTCTAGAACGATAGATTAAAAGACAGACAGACAGACACTACAAATCAAATCGTCTGGTGTAAGTAAGTGTTTTTTGAAAATTGCTGTTGAAAAGTGGATTGGACTGACACCAAAACACACTTGTAGCCAATCAGCAGTGAGGGGCGTATACACTTAAAAAGAAGGGTTGCGATCAGGCAAGAGAACCTTTCCAGTGCTGGAGGACATTAAGGGCGGGAAGGCCTGAAAACGGACGGTTATTTTTCTTCTCGATACACGCTTACACGTTGGTTTTGTGTGTTTCACAGAACAAAGATATGCTGTCGTTTTTTTTTTTTATATTTGTGTCATCTTCGCTTGTTTGTTCATTCACATTATTATTATTATTATAAGCTTGAAACGTCTAAACCCCTCCACTGCACAGCTCCCAAAGTGTGTCTGAAAAGTGAGAAAAGAAAAGAACTGTTTTTCCTTTTGGTTCCCCTTTTAGTGATCGCTATAACCCCTTAATCTTGTTCTGTTCATGGAAACTGTTTGTATTTTGGGATGGAAGGGATGAATTTGCCATCGAAGGAGTGGAGGAGCTAAATAACAATTAGAAATTTGACCTGAATTATGTTTCCATCCACCTATTTTTACATGCATTTTTGGGATATTGCATAAAAGACTGCTTGATGGAAACGGCAAGATGCGTATAAATTCTAAAAATGTGCTTGTCTGAGTCGGATACATGTTTTATCCGATAAGAATAAAAATCGGTATAAGTCCCTCCCAGAACTATCTTACACGACTGCGATCCCAAACAGAAGGCATCCGCCTCTGAAAACAAGGTTACGCAAGTAATTTTATCCGCAAAAGTTTTATGCGATATTCCAAATTTGTGCATAAGTTAAATTCGCAACTTTGGGTGGAAACCTAGCTATAGACAGACATTGCTTATACCCTCAGGCGGCAGGCACTGCAGATTCCGTCATAGTTGTAGCCTGTGTTGCATATAGTGTGTACGTGACTGTTACAGTGATTTCAAATATCAACAGCGTTTACCAGAAATTGCTTGCTGTACCTTTAAGTTAAATTTCTGAGGTTTTTTTTTTTTTTCAGAATGAGTTTCACAAAAGCATCATGGCAACACCAGCAATAAGCCTCTCTGTAATAATGCCCTCCAACTAACCTCTACCTGGAACAGACATTCTCATTACCTCTAACCCAGTATATCATAATGAGCATGTACACACTCACGTGCACACTCATGGACACCGTCATTCAGTGTTTTCCAGATACAGATGGTCAAAGGAACAAACTGTTTCTGTGTGTTCGTACATTGACAAGTAAACAGCTGATATGAGCATACGTGAGGTAAGGTACTCCGAGGTAAGGAGCTTACGAGGAAGTCATGGGACTGAACCATCATATGAGCGGTGTGTTCTGATGCTGGTAGGTGGTGTTCTGAGTCAGTGTTTTAATCAAAAATGTCCATTTATGAGTATAAACAAAGCATACGTTTGTACTTGTTGTGGATGTATACAAAAAAACATAGTAATTCTCTTTTGCAAAATGGTGCAGGAGGAATTTTCGTCTCAAAATCACACTCAGCTAATATGCTAAACAGTCACAAGACAAGAGTCAGTTGTGACAAACACTTGAGGTTTCACACACCCGTTCACATCTAGATTAACACACAGTGAAGTGTGAAATGGGATACATAACACTAATTCCCACACATATCAGTACTGCTGCTGTTGAGAGATTGTCTTGTCTGTTAGTCAGACCCGAGATCTGTCAGGAGTCGACAGACACAACTCACTTCCTGTGGAAAAATGCCATCTGGCCCTCAAATACACCTCCAGAGAACTTCTAGTCCTTGCACAGTCACACACTTCAGGGAATGAATATTGTGTAATGCTTCCGGTTTAATTAATGATACTACTGACTATATTACTATGTTAACTGCTCACAATCAATGCAGATTTATTTATATTTTTTGAGAACATTAAAGGTGCTCTAAGCGATGTCACGCGTTTTTTAGGCCAAAACATTTTTTGTCACATACAGCAAACATCTCCTCACTATCCGCTTGCTGCCTGTCCCCTGAACACACTGTAAAAAAATGCGGTCTCTGTAGACAGCCCAGGCTCCACAAACAGCAGCAAAAACAAACTGGGGCGACCCGCTCCACGAAACAAAACAAACAGTGTTCCAGCCTGGGGGTGTGGGGTTAGTGAGCGTACATGGGGGGTGTGGAGGAGAGAAGCATGAAGAGGGAAGTTAGAATTTTAACTCTTTAAGTTTGATATGGCCGACACACGACCAAAGAGACGACGTTCTGATGAACAGATTGCAAAAATACAAAGAAGAGGGAAAAGGAGAAGGAACGCATGCCCGAATTTACATTGGAAAAGCCTTTGAAAGGTGGTGAGAACTCCGCCGGCAGAAGGGCTTCCAATCCGACATTCAGATAACGTTAGCTCTGTTTTTGCTGGACAGGTGGGTAAATCCAGTTTGCTTTTTCTAAATGGACTTTCATGTTCGCCTAACAAACACAAAGATATAATTAGCTAAAACAATGCAGTCAGCGCTAACTTTGGTGAATACAACATATAGGTTTCTAGCAGCTAGCGATCAATCTCTATTGTAAATAATCAAGCAAACTCACAGTAAGGCGACAGTTTGTGTGAATGATTGTTTTCACCAACTATTTATTATGAAATTGAATGTTCATTCATAGCCTATAGACAACTTTGACTAAATTTGAAGCTAACGTTATCTTGCTATTATTGCGTCCTGGTATGGGAGCTAAAGTTATAACCTCAGGTGGCGAAACGTTTTATCGTGTTTTTCTGGTAATGTTTCTATTTTTTTTGCATTATATGAAAGCATTTCTCTAACTTGGCGACATTACACCTTGAAAGAAGTATCAGTAAAACTACAGGGGGAGGGGACGGGATGAGGAGGAGGGAAGGTCTAGCTAGCCTCCGTTTTGTTTGACAATACTTTGAACGTCAACAAGAAGTGACGTCACCCAGCATCACTTAGAGCACCTTTAAAAAAAAAAATTATATAAAAGATTACATGATATTATATAAAAATATAACTTTGCATCTTCAGTGTGAGAATTTAATGGTACTTTTTATTAAAATATATAATAAATAAAATGTATATCAATCAAGTCAATCAATGTCATATTTACAAAAATAAATAAATAACGTTTAAAAAAGTCAGTCAATACGGTTTTATTTTGAAATTAATACATTTATTGAGCAAAAATGCATTAAATTAATTTTTAAAAATTAGTGTAAATTCTTACATTTTTACAAAACAAATTTATTTCAAATTAATGCTGTTCTTTCGAACGTTTTTATTCATTAAAGATTCCTTAAAAAAAATTATCACAGTTATGTGATAGTAGTATCACAGAAATGTTTTTTCAGCACCAGATTAGAATTATTAGAAATATTTCTAAAGGATCGCGATAATCTGACACAGAAGACTGGAGTAATGGCTGCTAAACTGTGCATATAAAAAGAAGATTTAAATAATTTGGCTGGAAAGTAAAAGGCTGAAAAAACAGTCAAATGAACTAAGCTGCTGTTGTTTTGAAAACTTTACTTGGTGACAACATCATCCTCCCCTCTTGCCACTGGTGTTTAGTGGTTCTTTGTATAAGACCATCAAGTAAACAGGGCAAATGTCAAATTTTCCACCACGGAATGGTGGAAAACATATGGAATGGATTCAGATTGTGCCCTGGCACCGACCGGTATAATGTAGGTGGAAAAAGTATTTCAGAGATGAGAAACTTCACTGCAGAATCCCTGGTTTCCATAGTTACGATTCACACTGCACCACTCAGAGTCAGAACTCAGGCTTTGGCCTGTTCTAGTACAATGAAGTGGAAGTAAAACTAATACTGACCCAAAATAAGTCCCCCATCAATCTTTACCACGATCTGAAGCCAATATAAAATCGGAGCCAATGACAAACTTCTCTCAGCAGACAACTTATGAAAATCCAGCAGTCTGGCAGCAAAGAAAAACCACAAACACATTCAGAGAAGAACTAATGCCTGACTCACAGGTTGAGGGATTAACAATACACAAAGTGTTAATACAAATTAACCCAAGAGTCAGAGTCATTTTTACATATTAAAACAGTGAAACACTACATAAAGACAAGGTCCAAACATGCATATATATATATATATGCAGGAACACCCATATAAAACTACAGAAATATTTTGCAATTTTTTTCAAGATCACATCCAGGAATACACACGAAACACAACACATTTTGTGCTTGTGTTGACAGTAGAACTCATTCAGATCATCAGCCAGCGGTTGTCTTATGCTTAAACAGTAAAATGCAAAATATGTATTCAACACAAAAAAAAAACAATGTCCAACACAAAAAGGCCATATTTTCTACACAAGCACCCACATTTGACTAGAAAAACAAATTTATCAATATCACGCACAAAATTATAGTAAAACACACTATATTCTTATGAATATACAGTATGCATTCATAATACACTAAAATAGGCAAAACAAGACAGATATCCCCACTTGAGGCACAACCGTGGGTGAGCACACACAATTCGCTCACATGCAACCCAGTTCTTCATTCAATTTTCCCAACTTTCATTCATAAACTGCAGAGGTTGTGGTGGGGAGGGAGGGAGGGGGGGGGGGGGGGGGGGGGGGGGGTAACCCCCACATGACTGCAGTGCCTTCCAGCAGCATTGAATCCTCTCAGCCAATCAGACGGCAGGAGGAGAGGAAGGAAGAACAAAAAGGATTGGCGGGGCCAAGTATATACCGCATAACACCGCAGCCTTCCCCTCCCCCACAGTTCATTCATTCGCTCGCTTTCTTTCATTCATCCCTTCACTGATTCATTCATTCATTCATAAAGGGAAGTGAAGTATCTTTAACTCAACCGCAGCAGATCTAGCCTGCAGGACTTCAGGGTTCAGAACGTGTTACATGTCTCTGGGGGTAATGAATGCCGAGAGTGAGAGAAAAGAGATGCGAGCACGTTGACTCACACTCATTCTGACCGATAGTGACTCATGATTTCTCTATTCAAGATGGTTCATTCAAAACTCAATTCCCTCAAACTCTTCAGGATTTCACTGAAGATGAAATGTGATTGTTCTGACGCACTACAAAAGGACACTTGAACCCATCTCTCCTTCTTTGTTAGCTTGTTCACTGCAGTGAAACCAATAGCAACCGAGAGAGGAGTGTGCGTGGGGGGGACCCTGCTGGAATGAGCTGCCATGGCACTTCAAAGACCACCCTATCGCCTCCCTCCTCTATCTTCGCTCTTTCCATTCTGTCAGCAGTGACTCTAATGAATGCGAGTTTGCCCACTGACTGAGTGTGTGTGGGGGGGGGGGGGGGGGGGGGGGGGGGACACTTGAGAAGACCTAGGAATACACATGGGTAAACAACATTGAAGGAACGCCCCGGGTTTAACAAATCCATCAACAGCATACTGTCAAATACCACAGAAAACTATATCTACTCATCCCTCGGTTTGTAAAAATACAGACTGACATCGATTTCAAAGGCCTAACTAATGGTTTTAAAAGGATAGTTCACCCAAAAATGAAAATTCTGTCATCATTTACTCACACTTTTGGAGTCATAGCATTCCAAACCTGTCTGACTTTCATTCTTCTGCAGAACACAAAAGAAGATATTTTTGAAAGAACTGTTTTCATCCAAAACAGCGTTGGACCCCATTTACTTTAATTGTAAAGACAAAAAAAAAACACTAAGACATTTTTCAAAAAAATATTATTATTGTGTTCTGCAGAAAAAGACAGAGTAAGTAAATGATGAGTTTTTTATTTCAGGGTGAACTATCACTTTAAATTGTGGAATGTGCCATTTTCTGAATGCTAGAAATGAATGGGTGACTGTGGTAAACACGATTTGTCCTACAAACTTTATCTATAAAGACCGCTTCTCAAAATCCAGTTATTTCCTGATGGATGTACTCGCAAAAACACTTACACTACCATTCAAAATTACAGGTCAGTAATTTTTGAAAGAAATAAATACTTTTATTCAGAAAGGATAAATTGATCAAAAGTTACACATTTATGTTACAAAAAATAAAATTTTCAAATAAATGCTGTTATTTTGAACTTCCTATTCATCAATGAATCATGTAAAAAGAATTTCATGAAAGTTTCCAGAAAAATATGAAGCAGCACAACTGTTTTCAACGCTAATAATAACAAGAAATGTTTCTTAAGCAGGAAATCAGCATATTAGAATGATTTCTGAAGGATCATGGGACACTGAAGACTGGAGTAATGATGCAGAATTCAGCTTTGCCATCAAAGGAATAAATTACATTATAAAATATATTAAAATAGAAAACAGTTATTTTAAATTGTAATATAATATTAAAGCCTTGGTGAGCATAAGAGGACTTTGGATTTCATATTTCTGAAGTACAAAGAATGTTAAACATGATTTCTTGATCACTTTAACATACACAAGTGTCCATTCTTGCATACACTTTTATCAGGCCATGAATTAAGATTTCTTGTACCAAAAAAAGGCATAATATATTTTTTCGTGATCATTTCCACACCCCCACTATAGAACTAAACACAGTTTTTGCTACCTTTAAAACCACTATATGTAAATGACATCTGTTATGATCACATAACCTCCACATGCTAGGACAGTTTACACGTCGTTCATCAGGGCGAGACAAATTGCTGAATAGACATTGATATGTAAATGCAGTGATGGTTGTGCCATCATAGCCATGACCATTTACGATTCTGAGCCATTTTTGCAGCTTTGTTCCCAATAATGGTCTGTGTGGACTAGGAAGAAAGTGTGTATATCTATGTATCAAACTCTTATTTTAACAGATCAAATAAGATCTCGCTTTTTCCATATTCTATGTTTCATGTACACATACAGATGAAAGGCATGCTGGGATATGAACTGCCTGCTTGTGACAGAATCAGCTAATGTTAACTGAGGGGAATCCACTTCGTTCTCCTCATGCAACAAATCATTACACGACCACAGAAACTTGAGACACATGCAGCCTGCTCAGGAATCTGCCCTGAGCTAGTGCATTCTGGGTAAGGGAGGACACAAATGTTGCAGTGGCAGTTCTGAAAGAACAGTATCCTTGAGCATGGAACAATTAAATAAACCCTGATCCATTAGACATTAGTTAACATACACACACAAGAAGATAACTGAGAAAGAGATGGATGAAGAGAAAGAGAACATTACATAACCAAAGATAACACAATAACACAATCCCAAGCAATTCAGCAGCAATTTAGAGAAAGAAAAAAGAGCTGGAGGGATAACAAATATTTTATAACTATAAGATGAACAAAGAAGCGACAGAGAATGTTCTATTCAGCCGCAATTTAGGGATAAAAGGGTAATGACTGGTGCATTACATAAATAAAAGACATTACATTAATTGTGTCAGAGGTCACAAGTGAAGCACATGAGAGAGGGTGTGCGGAAGAACTCCTCACCCTGTTCCCCGCTTGAGAAAGGTCATGCAGAGCGTGTTGTGGACTGCGGAGGGAACATGATGTGAGTGCAGAAAGGGTGTCTGTGTGGGGAGAGAGAATGAAAGAGAGATAAACAGAGGAGGAAATAGAAAAGAAGAAAGCTGTTTCCTCACTGAGCTGATGAAATCAAATCCTATTTTTTCGTTAAACATGTATTCCTGAAGTCAGTCACCGGATATATCTATATATTACTGAAATATAACTATTTAAATATATATATATATTACAACAATTTAACATTAATCAAACACTTTTAAATTAATTTAGCAAAATCGGACAACTAACTGGGGGTCCGAGGAAAAGTTTAGAGAAAAACAATAAATCTAAATACTAAAATAAGATTAAACTAATATAAATAGATTTAAACTAAATTAATTAAACATGATTTAAATAAATGAAAAAAAAAAATTTTTTTTTTAAATATCAAAAATAAAAATGATTAAAATCAATACAAATTAATTTAAATAAAATAATGTAGTGATGCAACATAATAGAACTAATATTCTCCAAATAATATTATACTCATTTATAATACTAATTTTCACACTATTAATTTTATCTTTATACATTTATACTCCTTCGCACAAAGAAGATGATGTTTGGGGGTCTGTGGCATCTAAAAGATTGAAAACCTCTGATCAAACTCACCAGAATCTACCCACATCAGACTAAAAAACAACACTACTGCCTGGTTTCACAGACTGGGTTTAGTTGAAGCCAGGATTAGGCCTTAGTTCAATTAGGACATTAAGTAGCTTTTATAAACATGCCTTAGAAAAAAAACATTACTGGTATGCATCATGAGACAAAACAATGGCACTGACATATTTTAAGATATGTTGCTGTCAGTTAAAATAGCTCAAACATGCATTTTAGTCTGAGACTAGGCTTAAGCCTTGTCTGTGAAACTGGGCATACAATTCCAATGTTAACCACTGGTCTTCAAACGCTAGGTTAGGAACACACTTCATTGATCCATGCTCTTTAAAGCTGCATGAAATAAAGATCAAATTGACCCACACTAGCCCCTAAACCAATGCGCTTTTATTATGCCACTTTAAGTGTTGGTAATTGGATTGAGATATAGCTGAACCAGCCCCTGGGGGATGGGAGCTTGTGTCAGTGCATTGAAGAACAGATCTGGAGCTCAGAGAGCATGTCAGAGGTCCACACTCATTTCCAATACAGCACCAGCTGAATATATAATCCATATTGTGAGTGAGTTGAGCAACATTGCCCCCTTCAGCTCATTGTTTGTCTGCCTGACATGATTTTTTAAATAACAAATCTGGGATTACAAAATGTTGAAAATGTATCAAGAAACCAAGGTTCCTTGTCTAGGCCAACCAGATGATAGGAGACCATTCTTGAGCTTCTCTTTGTGATAAGTGCTTGTGAGTATTTTTCATATTGCTAGGTTCCTGGGGTTACATGCTTTTAAAAAGCTGGAACCGCAAGGAAGGTCAAAGGTTCAAACCCTGTAAGGAGTTCCTGTATGTCCAACATGCCAACAAGTAACATGATCCCAGGATACCCAAAGGGGGATGTCCCTGAAAGAACTGTACTGTCAAGCATCTGCGATATTAGAATAACCGATATTAGGAGAATTAGAATAGAAGAATAAAACGGAAGTTTCAAAAGCTTCCGGTTTGTATTTCCACAATATGAAGGTAAGATCTTACGGATTTATGAATGAACAGCTCGCTTTAAAATCTTCCCAGTTAACTGACATTTGTTATGACATCCGCTTCAAACATTTCAATGCTCATGATAACTTTTGTTAACACTACAATAAGTCAATCCACTTCACCAACGAATTACTCTTTGACAGCGATGCCATAGACATATACATTGCTAAAGCAAAAAAGGAAATTCAAAGACAAAATCAAAATTCTAAAGATGGCCGCTGCGCACTTGTTTCTCTCGAGCATAAGGTCTTGATTTCATGGTGACTTTAACTAAAATGCAGCTTCTGTTAGCAACCTAAATTTAACCAAAACAACCACCACATAGGTCTTTGCTATGCAAAGATGAATATAAATAACTCGGGATGATTGAGCCACATTATATCAATTTGCTCATTAAAGATGGATCCAGTGTGTTTTTGCTAACATTTGTCTCTTATTCGTCTCAACAGCACCAGTGCACAGCACTGTAATGTCTTTTCGGGAAAGTGGTATTTCTTTTCAAAAGGTCAAATTGGCAACAAAAAATTAGCTGGGTGCCCAAAAAAAAAAAAAACACAAAGTGCAGTAGCGCCCCCTACTGATCATATTATACACAATAAAACAATATAAAACATTACTCATATTGAACATTTCAAATTGTAAATGTAGTTTTTGGACTGTCTAACTTACCCAGCATCAAAATGTTTTCTTCAGATCCCACATGCTGTTTGAGCAGATGTCCAAATTTAGTGAAGTCTCCGAACCACTCGAAGCTCTCCTCCGTCCGGTACCGCTCATTCCAGTAATCCACATCTTTATATCTGGCGTTAGAGTCTGGCAAATATTCCATCCTTCTTTAAAATATAAACGAAAGTCCTACTGTTATTAAATTAATACAGGCTTGTTATTAAACTATTCGTTGCTGACTGTCATCTCAACTATTGTGATGGTTTGTATAACGTTATCTGTATTGTCTGATCTGTAAATATTTTGCATAATGTTGGTTCATAAACACTGATAGTTCAATGCCGTTAGAACTAGGTCAGCTGGCAAACTATAAAATAAACATCGGTATCCAGAGGCTCTTACCAGCTCAATATATTTATCAGTTTTGATATGAATTAAAACTGTGCGTCTAAAACATTGAATAAAAGAATGGGCGAAAAATGTTGTCTGACAAGACAACCCATGTGTTTCTTTTTTTTCATGCACTCTAACCTCGTGTGGTCATCGTGACGCCAAGAGTGGGAAATGAATGCAATGATGTCAAAATAAAAGTTTAACTAAATGCAAGAGGTTGCTATTGGGAAATGAACTATTTTATTTTATGTACGTTTTTATGTATTTTATGTACACGATTTACCACTGCTTTATTGTAGAGTTTCGTTGTAGGTGCTTCCAATCACAATCAATCGACACTATCATCATTTAGTTTCCAAACTGCCCATAAAGTCTATTATCAGCCTTTCAATGCTTGATCGTCTCTCTTTAGAAGGATTCATCTGCACTGTTCGCAGCTTGTCACTGTTTTATTTGCAGTCATTGTTATTCTGATGGTCATTGATGGTGATGATGGTCCTGTGAAGAAAACTCATAAGAGACTTGGTAAATCGTTGATATCGTGATTTAAATCGTTCCAAAAACGTTTCAAAAACGAGACAGAGGGACTAAAACAAGAGTAAAATAAAACAAAAACAACCAGAACAAACTCAATACATTAAATAATGCTATAAACATGAACTAATCATAGAATGCAGACAAGACACTCCAACATAAGTGAGATGATTTAGCAGAAGAGATTTATGGAAATGTATCTAGGCTACTTTTTACTTATAAAACATTATTTTTCCATAAATGTATACTTTCAAAAATCTTTTTTTTACTTTTTACAAAATATTTGTTTGTTTGTTTGTTTGTTTTTACAAAATTGTTTCTTTCTTTAATTCTTTAAAAATTGCAAAATCACTCCATTATCACAGAGTAGTGTGGCGCCCTCTACTGATGACTTGAGCACTTGTGAGTGGGCGGAGTCAGTGATGACGTACTTCCTTTGGCGCGCTGTGTGAAATTCAAAGCTGCGACTCAAACCGTTCAGTCAATCCAGTTAACTTTCTTTCTTCGGGTTAGTTCATCTGATTAGGAGTTGGTCGGAATAAATCGGTCGTTTTGCACGGTAGGTTTTCTGATATATGATATTACTTTTTTAAACCGTGAAAAGTGCCGTTTACTAAGAAAAAAAGCGAGTTTTGTCTGTTTATACTGTGAGTTAGCGTAGCATGTTAGCTTAACGTTACCCTGTCAACCAAAACAAACGTTGTGCTTCAGTTTTATCAAATACAACGCGTTGATTTCTTTATTTTGCGATTATGGTAAACGAGGTAATAAATTAAGTTACAATGACCTTTGTAAGACGTAAGTTACAGATGTAAACTTTTTTTTCTGCCCCTGCATTGTAGTGACTTTGGTTTCTATAAACATTTAACTTATATTCACTGCTTGTTTAGGCGTGCAGAGATGTCGTGGGATTTTATCGTGCCGGTTTGTTTGGATGATCTCGTGAAGTCTGGTGCTGTTAACCAGTATGTGGTTCAGGATGTGCTGTCTGCTAAACAGCTCCCCTCTCACATCAACAGTAAGTGCTGCTGGGCTCTTCTAATCTGTAACGTTATACATCAGTAGTGGAATAATTACTTTTTTCTGTCTCTTACGAAGGCTTTAAAGCAGCACTGAGAAGTCAAGAGTCCCTGTGCATCCTGGAGCATTTTGACACGGCATACAGTGTTTTGCAGTAAGTGTGGACACACATTCCCATAAGTTATTTTTTAGATAAATTAGTGTAAAATTGATTAAAGTTTTGTTTAAAGTTAATGTTTTGGCAGCAGTTAAACCTGCAAACACATTTTTCTTGGCCAAAATTAGTATTAATACAAATAACTAGGGTTGGGTATCAATTGAAATGTAAAATTTCTGATCCCAATTCGAAGTCAAACATTTTGATGTTTCATATCTATTTGAATTGAGATGTTTCATGATTTTCATATTTATTTTTTGCAAAACAATCTGTTGCAGCTAAATAATACCATGAACAAAACTTAGCAGCCTAAAGAACAACTAACTAATTAACTAGGGCCTGGGTTCGCATGCAAGCAATGCATGACAAGAAACCATTATGGGTATAGAACCGAGCTAAATGCATAACAGATGGGTGGGGGTAGTTATGTTATGAGCCCTGTTAAACATTGAAGGGTTAGCTAACCCAAAAATTTAAATTCTGCCATTTAATTTCTCACCCTTGTGTCGTTCCAAGACTTTTGTTCATATTTGGAACAAGGATCTTTTTGTTGCAACCTGAGAACTTTCTGTCCCTCCATCGATAGCTACGCAACTACCACTTTGACGCTTCGAAAAGTTAATAAAGCAAGCGGCTTTTGGTTCTTGCAGAAGCTCAAACATGTCCAATCACACACGAAAATGAACCTCGTTGGTTCTCGCACATCAAGTGAACATGCGTGAGCATTTGTTTACCACAACTGATGTGTGAGTTGATAAATCAAATGTTTGTGAATAAAAGTTTAAATTCAATCTGTTTATCATATATTTGTATTGTGTGTCTCCAGAAATTTTGGACTAAACTGCGCAATTCTTATGGATTAGTTTTATGAACTTTTTAAAGCATCAAGTGGCTGTTGCTTAACTGTCAATGAAGGGACAGAAAGCTCTCAGATTTCATAAATATCTTAATTTGTTCCAACGATTATTAAACGTCTTACAGGTTTGGAACCACATGAGGGTGAGTATTAATGACAATTTTCATTTTTGGGTGAACTATCGCTTTAAGCCCACGACTTGGCTAAGCATAATTTTCTGATTGCATTTAGACATTGTCGCACAGTGGATGTGGTGGTGAAAGAAGACATGCTGGAGTTGCTGATACAAGGTTGGTATCTCTCATAATCAAATTAAATAATTCTAGTTATGTTCAAATAATCAAATATACATTTCCAACAATGTATCACAATGCTGTCTTCTCAGTGGTCAGAGGCCTGTCGGTTTCCCTGCCGACTCTCCTCCTGTCGGGCTCTCTGTCAGCTATAGACCGCAAACAGCAACTCAATGCTGTGAAAATGAGTGTTTTTCTGCTATGCAAACTCACAGAAACACTTGAGAGCGACTCATACAGGGAGACTATCGTCACAGCACCCAGCAAGGTACAGCTGAATGTTATCAAGTTTTTCATTGGAGTTTATATAATGCCCCATGATGAGAACAAGGCAAATATGAGCTTATTGGGTGGGATCTTGTGTTCTCTTGCTATCTGATTGGTGGGTAATCTTGGCAGAGCAGTGGAGATTTGCTGCGCTGCTGTAAGGGCCCACCCATATTGATGCCAGCTGTCACTCATAGTACAATTCTCCTTTAGAAATGGGCATTTGTCACTGATTTGACAGCTTACAGTGTGTGTGTTTGAGTATGTCCCTGAGTGTGTGTGTGTAAATGTCAGTTAGCAAAGTCACATCTCCTAATGAGCCAACCAGCTGTGAACGTTTTCTTTGGTAATCTGAGGGCAACAACTGTTGCTTCTGATTTCGTTGATTTTATGTGTATAAAATATTAAACGTCTGTGTTTCTTTCAGGGTCGTAAGAAGGATAAAGGTGCCGGAAAAGGTCTCCTGCACTGGGACAGTGAGAGAGAGACGGTTCTTCAGTGTTTGACTCAACTGCTGCAGCTGGACATTCGTACTCTGTGGAGTCTGTCTCTAGTGGAGGAGGAGTTTGTCAGGTAACTGTCTTCCTCTTCAACTGTCACTCACCCTGGCTCTGTTTAATCTTTTTAAACTTTCTATGTCTTCATTAATCACAAATTTCAGTTTTTGTTTGTGCAATGTTTGTCGGTTTATGTAGCTGTGTGACATGCTGTTGCTATAAACTTCTGGAAAACCCCACCATAAGCCACATGAAGAGCAAGTCCACCAGAGACGCCATCATTCATGTGCTCGGAATCATGGTGAAGAAATACAATCACATGTTGGGTGGGTTTATATGCACATCACACACCCATGAGTGGGTTTGCAGTGCTGTAGATGTTGAGCTGAGTGTGTTGTCCTTAATATGCTATCTCTGTCTTGTACAGGAGCATGTGTGAAGGTGATTCAGCTCCTGCAGCACTTTGAGCAGCTGGCGTCAGTCTGTGCACAAGCTGTGGCTGCCTGGAGCACAGAGTATGGGGTTAAGGCCATCGTTGGAGAGGTCATGAGGTGAAATTGAAGTCTTTTTAGTGTTCTTATACTTGAATGGCATTACTGGGTATATAGATTGTGCTTTACAGTCTGATTCGACCAGTATTTGTTTACAAATAGAAATAAAATTGATAAGTATAGTCAATAGCAATAGTTCTCTACCTTTTTGACTCCATGGCCTCCTTTGTCAAAGACAATATTTGAAATTCCTTCTATATAACCTGATGCGTATGTATTTCAGAGAGATCGGTCAAAAGTCGAGCGAGGAACTAGCTAGAGAAGCTTCAGGTGTGAAGGCTTTCTCCAGCTTTCTGTCTGAACTCAGTACTCTGGTACCCGAAACCATGATCCCCAACATCAGTGTTCTCCTGGCTCACCTGGAAGGAGAGGTACAGTCGCATATGTTCTCTATTGCATCGCTTCTGTCATTGGATTTTTGCCCAGTGATGAGACCAAGGCGAATATGAGCCCACTGAATTTGAGTCTGAGCTCTCCTGTGTTCCTATTGGCTGGTAATCTTGGCTGGGCAGTGAAGGTTTGCTGTCTTGCTGTAAGGGCCTGCCTACATTCAACAAGCCTCTTCCTCTTAAATTTCTATCCTTTGAAGATATAGGGGAGGAGAAATGAGGGGGCTTACAGTTGTTGTTTTTGTGTGTTTGTGAGGGTCACAGGTTGAGTCTCAGTTCTCTGGAATAATTCTGTTGGCATTGAGCTCTCTCTTTGGTAATCTGAGGGCAACCTTTAAAGAAAGTTTTATATTTTATAGCTTAACTTTTTTTTTTTTGGACTTATTTATATTAATGCATTTAGCAGCTGCTTTTATTTAAAGCAACTTACAATTGTGGAGCATGAGCAGTTTGTCACAGAGTCAGCAATGTTTGCAGAATACAATGCATCTTTATTAGAAAGTAGGAAAAACGCTTGAGCAAAGAAGTGTTAACATGTTGTTTGTGTTTGGACAGAGTCCGAGTCTGCGAGTGGCTGTGTGTGAGGTTCTCGGGGAGGTTCTGGTCCGGGTTCTGTCTGGTGATAAGCTGGATGATTCTGCTCGTGCCGGCCGAGATCGCTTTCTGGACACACTGCAGGAGCACATCCATGATGCCCACTCACATGTCCGAGCACGTGTGCTGCAGGTCTATGCACGTATTGTCAACAGTAAGGTGAGTGGCTTTTGGGGTTTCCTCCCCTTCATAATAACAGAAATCAAGGTGTTTTTTCTTGAGATATATTATTCCCCTTCTTCCTCTGACAGGCCTTGCCACTGTTCAGGTACACTGAAGTTATGGAGCTGACTGTCGGGCGTCTGGGTGACAAGTCTGTCCATGTGTGTAAGAGTGCCATCCAGCTGCTGGCTGCCTTCATTGCTCATAACCCTTACAGCTGCAAGGTATAAACATGCTCCGTTAAACATGGGGTACATATCCTACTGTACAAAAGGTTGCTGTCAGTTAATTTTATAATTCTTTTTACTCTGCAGAGGACATATCAAATGTGCCACTAAAGACATTTACATTCTGACAAAAAGATTTATATTTCAATTGCTGTTCTTTTTAACTTTCTATTCAAAGAATAGCACTACTGTTTTCAACATTGATAGATCATGGATGATAGATAGGATCATGTGACACTGAAGACTGGAGAAATGATGCTGAAAATTCAGCTCTGCCGTCACAGGAATTAATTTTAAAATGTATTAAAATAGAAAAGCTATTTTATTTTTTGTCATTTCACAATATAATTTTTTACTGTATTGTTGAACAAAATAAAAGCTTTGAGCATAAGAGACTTTCTTAAAAAAAATCTTAACTCAAACTTTTGAGCAGACTTAATCTGTTTACAGAAATTAAATATACCTGTTTGTTATTTCTGTGTTAAGTTGAGCAGTGTAGACCTAAAAAAGCCACTGGATAAGGAGATGGCCAAATTAAAAGAGATGAGAGAGAACCAGAAAGAGCAAGTGCCTGGTATGTTGCTTTTATAATTGAATTGTTCCTTTCAGTCTTTAGCTGGTCACTATTACTATCAATTTGTGTCCAGCTGTAAGATTATAGCTTTGTGTTTGTAGTTGCAGTCATCACAGCAGCTGATCTTTGGAATGCAATGAAGCCTGAGGTGGAGATGACTGTGAAAGCACAGCTGGAGCCTGGAAGTGAGGAGGAGGAGGAGACTGGGGAAGAGGAGGAAAGAAGCGACCGGGACACTGCTATCCAAATTGCACAGCTTCTCCGGGAAAGTAAATACAGGTACATGTGAACTAACTAACATATTCTCATACCCTTATTTCTGCACACAGACATGCAATGTGTGGTCTTTAACTGTGTGTAGGAAGGCAGTTGGTCTGTGTATGAGGGCACACTCCCTGTTCCCAGAGTCATCATTCTTCTCAGATCTGGCTGACTTGAATGCAGAAAAGCTGATCAACACACTCGCAACACTTTTCAAGGGTATGTTTTTTGGTACTTTGGTCTTCAAATAAATAACTTCCATTTTAAAGCATCATGCTGAGGAGCACAATAGTGTCAGACAGAAACTTGTGCATCGTCTCACCTCCCTAGATAAGGGTTCCTAGTCCAAATAAAAACATGGTGTGCATCTCTCTCCTCAGGGCCAGAGCAAGAGACACCTGAGGCTGTGACGAGCGACGCTCCACTCACCCCACAGAAAGAGGATGGAGGCAATGAAGGGAGAGAGAGTGAACTCAAGAAGCAGGAGATGTTGGTTCAGTACTTGAAAGACACAGAGAGCTTTGCTCTACAAGTGGAAAGAGCCATTGCTGTCATTAACAACATGCTGTACTGGAAAACTACTACAGGTAATTACTATGAAGTACCCGCTTTTTTTCTCAATAAGTCCTCAAATATACGTCACAATACAGAAGAAAAGATCTCTTGCTACTTCTGATTCATTGAGACATTCAATATATATAAGTTGAAAGTGTTTACTTTTCTCTGACTGGTCTCTCTCTCCTAGTTGTGCAGGAGGCGGTGCAGTTCTGTGTCACAGCATTTGAGTTTAGTGTGGCTGACTCTGTGTGTGGAGTCAGAAAGATGCTGCCTCTGGTCTGGTCCACTGATGTTACAATCAAGGACGCCATTATCCAGGCCTACAGGCGGCTGTACCTCAACCCTAATGGGGACAACACCAGGTATGCAAACATTTTGGTTTGATCAAGGCTAAAAGAGTACAATTTAATATACTGTAGCTCAAATGTTTTTTTGTTTGTCCATCAGAGCAAAGGCTCAGACTTTAGTGGACAATCTGTCAGAGCTGATGGTCGATGCTTCATTGGGGACAGTCCAGTGTCTGGAGGAGATTGTGAGTGTCTTTTAGCCCCTCATTTAAGCAGTCACTCCCACACTTTATTCTTTTGACTGTTGTTGTTGGTGTTTTTTCCTTGGTGCAGGTTCAGGAGTTTTTCAGCAATGAGAGTACCCTGCAGACTTCAGTGGTACAGGTTTTGTGGGAGAGGTTCTCTGGTAAACGAGAGACTAAAGCACTTCATAGGAGAGCTGCAGTGCTACTGCTGGGTATGGCAGCACGGTGAGACCTTCAAACTCTTTATTCTTCCTGGATGTGTTATTAAATCAGTTCAACTGAATCATTGACTGTCACAGCATAATAAAAATGTTGCCCAATGATGAGACCAAGGCGAATGTGAGCTCAGTGGGTAAGAGTCAGAGCTCTCCTGTGTTCCTGTTGGCTGGTAATCTTGGCTGGGCAGCGGAGATTTGTTGCTTTGCTGTAAGGGCCTGCCTACATTAAGTTAGTTCTTCCCCTCAAGCTCTCCTTCAGAGAAATGCAGGAGAGAGATGGGAAGGGTAATCAGTGTGTGTGTGTGTGTGTACGTCCGTGTGTCTGGGGGGACATGGGTCGAAGCTCTGTTCTCTCTAATGTCCAATGAGCTATGAACTGGTTCTTTGGTAATCTGAGGGCATTTTTGTCTTTGACATGCTGCTTAAGAAATGTAGTATTTTGAGGCATGGTGAACTACTTGTCTAACTTTTTTTTTTGTGCGTTTAGTGCTGAGAGGGAGGTGGTTCTGAGTAATTTGGACACACTCTGCTCTGTCGCTCTGGGTGAGAAGGTTGCAGAAGATTATCTGCTGGCTCGAGACACACTCATCACCATCGTTAATATAACAGACCATGTGAGGGTATGTATACACTGTATATACTACCCTTGAAAAGATGAAAAGTCTGAACATTTTTTGTTTGTTTTTGAAAAGTCTCTTATGATCACAGAGGAAGCATTTTCTTCTAAATATATAGTAAAAACTAGTATTATGAAATATTACAATTTAAAATCGTGTTTAAGATATTTTAAAGTGTGATGGCCAAGCTAAATTTACAGAAGCAATTACTCCAGGCTTCAGTGTCGCATGATTCTAATATGCTTATTTGTGTGTTAAAGCAATCCAAGGGTGTCCCCTTCAGGCTTCCAATGGACCACCATCTCTTCAGCTGTCTGTCCCAGGCCATTGCTGATGGTGTGTTCTTTTAGGTTTTTTTGGTGTTTACACCTCGTATTAGCTTTTGTCTTGGGTGATCTGATCACAAGAGTTGGTTAAAACTCTTGCTTTGCCACAATCACCCAATCTGTTGATGCTGGATGTAACATGGTCTCTCTCATTTCCCTCTTTCTCATCTGATTTCTTTCATACATATCTCTTGTTTGGTAACGGCATTCTTCATTTGAACAGGAGTAGTCCAGTCTGACCCCCATTGGCAGACCTTCATGGAACAGGCTGTCCGTCTCATCTACTTCTTAGCAGAGTCACCTGACCAGCTGTGTTCCCATCTCCTGCAACGCTCTGCTCATCTCCTATTGGAACAAATCACAGAGGGCAGAGAGTCCACCCAAACTCAACTGCAGGAAGGTGTGTCCCAGGGCTCTGAGGAACAAGGTAATGTGGACATGAGATGTAACTTTTTGCATAATTTTAGAAAATGTTTTGGGTCATTAAGTTTTCAAAAGAAAATCTTAGTGCTTTTACTCAGCAATGAGGCATTCACCTGATCAAAAGACTTTTACATTGTTACAAAAAAATTCAATTTCTATTCAAATAAATAGTTACCACAAAAATATTAAGTAGCACAACTGTTTCAACATTGATTATGCTAATAAGAGCTGTTTAAGCACCAGCATATGAGAATGATTTCTGAAGGTTCATGTGATGCTGAAGACTGGAGTAATGATGTTGACAATTCCGCTTTGCCATCAAATTAATTGCGTTTTAAAAAAAATATTAAAATTGAAAATGTTTTTTAAATTGTATTAATATTTCAGAATATTACCATTTCTGAACATAAAAAAATGCAGCCTTGGTAAGCATAAGAGACTCAAACGTTTGAGGTCAGTAAGATTTTCTTATTCGTTTTCTAGTGAATTGTGTGAGCTTGGCCCAGGTGCTGTCACTGTGTGGAGCTGTGGCCTTCTGGCAGGTATCTCACCTTGAGAGGAGTGTCAGCTCTGAGCTACGGAGGAGGAGAGGACAAAAGGAAGAAGAGGAGGAGAAAGAGAATGCACCTGCCAACAAAAAGGTTAACGAAGACAGTCCCCTGTTTGGTTGTTACCTGTTTTCTGCACTATCACATTGAAGTGTTGATCCATTATAATGCTGCTGACTGATTTGTGCCTCTTTTGCTAGGCGGCTAATGACAGTTGTGTGGAAGACGAGCTCGGGCTAGTTGGCGCTTCAGCTGAGGACACTGAAGCGGAGTTTATCCGCAAGATCTGTGAGACTGAGTTATTAGCTGGTGAGCCCATCTAATGAAACAAATTTGACTTAAGTCCTCATAATTGTTTATTGAAGGATTTACCTGCTTGACAAAGCACTGATCCCTGTTGCACTGTGATATTTTATTTTTATTTTTATTTTTTTGTAGAAGGGAACATGTTGAGTGCATTTCTGCCTCTTCTGGTGAAAGTTTGCAGTTCTCCAGGCAAATATTCCCATCCTCAACTCACCACTGCTGCCTGCCTGGCTCTGTCACAGTATATGATGATCAGGTATTTATATTATATTTTACACTAAAATGTAAACGTTTGCGGTTGGTAAGTTTTGTCAATTTTTGAAATGGCTAAAAAAGCCAGCACTAATAATTTTATTTTAAGAATTCCTTGAATGGAAGCTTCAACAACAGCATTTATTGGAAATAAAAATATTTTGTTACATTGATTGTCTTTTACTGCCTAAATTTAACTTATAATGTTGCATAATATTTGCTGCTTTAGTCAAGCAATATTAACATGTTTTCTCTAGTCCTCCTGTTTGTAAAGACAACATCAGGCTGCTGTTCACGGTGCTGGAGAAATCCCCACTTCCTGTTGTTAGAGCCAACACAATGGTTGCTCTTGGTGACCTAACAGTCCGCTTTCCCAACATCCTGGAACCCTGGACGCCCAACCTTTATGCTAGGTAGCTCCAAGCCAAAAGGTCTTTCATGAATTTGTCTGATAAACGACTACTGGTTTTGCACAATTGGTGGTTCCAGAAAGAAATCATTTGCATAATTGGTTGTTCCAGAAAGAACAAGAAAGTAGCGCTGAACCATGTCTCATGTAGTCACCTAATCAGTGTTTCAACTGTGGAAACACTTCAGTAAAACAGCTTGTAAACCATTTCAATTCATTAGTTAGCTTAAAAACACTAGAGGAGCTTATTTACTGTTATGTATGTATGCTTGAATACATTTGTCATGAAGAAGTGTTTATGAAAACTACCTTATGAGTTGAATATAATAGCTCTGTTAACTTTAACCTCTAATATTGTAGAGCATTGGCAAATATCATTCTGAAAAATCAGCTATCAGACCCTCTGAGTATTTAGTATCGATGCTATCGTTGAAATGTTTATTACTGTGGTGATCAGTATTGTAACTGATTTGTCTTAAGGTTGAGTGATGAAAATTCATCTGTGCGTCTGACCGCCATCATGGTTTTGACGCAGCTGGTGCTTAAGGACGTGATGAAGGTCAAAGGTCAGGTTAGTGAGGTTGCAGTGCTGCTGCTAGACCCCGAGCCACACATTGCCAGCCTCGCTCTCAACTTCTTCAACGAGCTCTCTGCAAAGGTAGCTTTTCCACTGCAGCTCTGCTGTCTCTCATATCCCCCTCATAACCCTGAAAATGAGAAGTCCCAATTATAATACTCTGCTTATATCTTCAGGACAACGCCATTTACAACCTGCTTCCAGACATCATCAGCCGATTATCTGATCCTGAGCGTGGAATGAAGGAGGAGGATTTCAACACCATCATGAAGTGAGATATTGTTAATGCTGCTATTGCAGTTTCGTTTATTCTACATGACAAATCACTTCGATTTTATATCTTTTTCACTCTCTCTCTCAGACAACTCTTTTCCTACATCACTAAAGAGAGACAGACAGAGAGTTTAGTGGAGAAGCTCTGCCAACGATTCAGAACTGCAAAGTGAGTATCGGACACGTGCAATTCGTCTTTCTGCATAACCTTAATCGAGCAGCATTTCTGTTGTAAGATTGGGCTGCTTTATGACATGATCAGTCTGAATCTCCCTCTTATGTGTAACTTGTTCTGTCTGCAGGACCGAGCGTCAGTGGGCAGATCTGGCCGTGTCTCTTTCCCTGTTGTCTGTGTGTGAGCGAGGTTTCAAGAAGCTGCAGGAGTGCTGGGACTGTTACAGTGATAAACTCACTGAGTCTGGAGTCTATCAGCCTCTCCTGTCCATTGCGGCAAAGCTCCGTAGAAGAGCGAAACCACAGTTTAAGGTACTACAATTGCGAATGTGTGGTGGCAAAAGTGTATCCGCACAGGGCATTTATCATGACTTGTTGACCAGTTGCTGTTTGTTCTAGTATGCTGAAAGTAGCTGTTTGTTTAGGCACAGGTTGAAGACTATGAGAAGCGTTTGACGGCTGTTCACACTAAAGGGCTGGAGAATGTGGAGAGCGAGGAGAGAGAACCGCAGACAGGAGACACACAGAGCCAAAACTTACATACGCCACAGCCACTCAAGAGTGTGCGCAAATCCACACGAGGTGAAGGTTCAAGCTAATTGTTCACAAACATACAATAAATAATTCTATTATAAAATTAATTTCATTGTGCTTCTCCCTCAGGCCGTGGTAAACCAAAATTGGATGACAGTGATCTTGTAACCCCAAGAATATCTCGTTCTCGTCCCAAACCTGTCATCACCTTCACCAGTGATGAAGAGGAAGAGGGTCGGTTACTTTTTAATTTTTTTTTTTTTTTTTTTTCTTGATTGTTTAGCAGAGCTCTTATTAACAGCTTCATTCTGATTTTTTTTGCAGATGCTGTCATGGCTGATAGTGAGACTCCTAAAGTGACGACACCCATCGCCCGCACACGACGCACTCGTCTCAGACACTGAGCACTCTTTTTGATTTTATTATTTTTTTCAGATTTTTTTTTAAATTCTATTTCATCTTATTTTAAACGTATTATGTCTGACTTTTTAAATGTTTAATATTTTAGTTGTCACCAGTATGGTATAATCTCTGGATTTTTTTATTAAACGTTTTTAAAACACATAGCTCTGAATGTTTATTGTTGTATATAATTATTGTCCTTTGTTTTTTTTTTTATGTAAGTGCTTTTAAAATGGCAGTTTTCACACATGTTGAAGGTTTGCACTTATTAACTATAATTGATAAATTAGCACGTCCTGTCACATTTAAATCCGGTTATTCTTTGTTTTAAGGCGTTACAAGTGGGACTTTAGTTTTGTAGACGGTCATTGCTACTAATCCGAAGAGATTAGTGTCTGTTTTCACGGAGTTTAACTATGTCTGGACAGCTTTTATTGGTTTTGCAGTGCTTCCATTTGTCTTTTCTAGTTTTATAGGACGCACTTTCATTTTTAGAAGTTTATTGCAAAGAATGGGAGAACCTTTAAAGGAAACTAAACTAAGATAATGGTCCGTGTGAAAGTTCCAGCTGTGTGAGTAATGTCGGGTGGTAGAAACGACCTCCAAATTGGTAATTTTGTAACGTCGTGTCCACAGTTAAAGACTGATAATGAGTTTGTATGTGCTTAAACGCTGTCTGAAATACGCCAACAAAAATGAAATGCATGAGCGAGGTTATTGGCTACAAATGTGCAGATTCAAAACATCTGTACCAAAAAACTTCTGCGATTATGAGAGCATGAGACGGGATTACAACATACAATTTCCTCCGCAGTTTAACTTTGCCAAAGATGTGCTCGACCAGTGGGAAACGAAAGAAAAGGTAATTTAAGAAATATAAGTTCTTCTTCTGGTGTTCTATTATGTTCTATTTTTACTTAAAGCGGGATATTTTTTTAATAATTCGAAAGAAATTGTATAGTAGCATTTGACTTCCAATTTGGAATGAAATGAACACAAATGAGAAAACTGCACCTTTATTCGTTTTTTTTTTTTTCGAAAAACGAGATTTCGGCTTGATTTTTCGTTGTTTAGTTCACAGGCAAAAAACGAATACATGACTTCAAAAAAAAATTCCACATGTGGGCGGTCATGAGACGCCCCCTTCCGCTGATTGGTCAAATAAATATGAGGATGTGACGTTATCAGTCGTCGCTCAGGTCTGTTTGAAATAGTCCTCAATGGTAATCTACCCATTAAGGATGTAATTTGTCTTTTTTGAAATCCCAAACAAATCTTTAGAATCTACGGGTAACTTCCTTTATCCTTGTGGCAAACTTTTACTTTCACAAACAAAGGTTTCTTAAGAAAATTCCTAGTTTTAAAGATTTCTTATGTGAAGTAAAATATTTAATCAAATCATTAAGAATAATTGATAATAGAAAATGTACTTCTTTTTTGAAGAAATATAGAGATGGTTTATGTACCATGATTAATATCTGTTTGGTGTTTCTTTTTTTCCCTTTTTTTTCTTTGTTTAGCTCTTTCCATTTTTGTGCTATGATTGTGGACGAATGAGTTTACTTGTTTAATATATACATTGTTGGAAATGTTTTAGATTTCTAAAAGATGTGTGTTTGCATTATTATATTTTTCTTTTAATAAAAATAAATAAATAATAATAATAGTCCTCTACTACCGCTTCTTAAACTGTACAGGGCAGGTCCTAGATTGGGCTTTCTTCTGTGCAATTTAACGCGTTTCACAGAAATATTTACATCAGAAATATTAAATATTAGTCTGCGACCAGCCTGTTTTATTTAGCTGTGCGGAGTTAAATCTGTGTGGTGCTGTGCTAGACAGCGCAGAGCGGGTGAGGCACAGACCAGTGTTCAGTCAGCAGTCACAACTTTTCTTTTAGACAGTATAAGCTCCGTTTTGGACACGGGATGGTCATTGCAAATACTGTAATTATGCCAATCGGCTGAGGGTGGGTACCGATGATGGTGAAATAAAATTTTACTGAAACTGTAATCATGGCCGCGACCCGAGAGAATGAGACAGATGATTGACAGGATGATAGCGGAGGCAATTAAAGGGGCAAGATAACTTCTGTTAACAAAAAAAAAAAAGTGTTTAATATAAGTGACTTTGTCTTTGTTTTATTGTTTTCAATAAAATAATAGTGAACGGTTGACCACAAACTGAGCCTTCGTTTTAAAGGGCAATTTCCAAATATCTTTTATTTATTTGTTATAATATGGGTATTTTGGGTCACCCGTCTTATTAATAGTATATTTGGAATTAAAAAATTTTTTTTTTATTGTGTTTTCATTAAAAATATAGGCCTATCATAACAACTTATAAAGATCAAAATCTACAGAAGACATTAACATTTTGATGTTAGACTATGTAGACAGATGTTTGACATTTTGAACAATTTAAATTGAGTTGGGCCAACTTAATTTTAGAAAATTTAAATTCTATATATTATTTATTGAGTTGGGCCAGCTTCATTTTTGAACAATTTAAATTGAGTTGGGCTAACTCAATTTCGGAAAATTTTAATTCTAAATATTAATTATTGAGTTGGGCCAACTTAATTTTGGAAAATTTAAATTGAGTTGGGCCAACTTAATTTTGAACAATTTAAATTGAGTTGGGCCAACTTCCTTTTAGAAAAGTGAAATCCTAAATATTCATTATTGAGTTGAGCCAACTTAATTTTGAACAATTTAAATTGAGTTGGGCTAACTCAATTTTGGTAATTTTTTAGCTAAATAAAACAGGCTGGTGGCAGACTAATATTTAATATTTCTGATGTAAATATTTCTGTGAAACGCGTTAAATTGCACAGAAGAAAGCCCAATCTAGGACCTGCCCTGTACAGTTTAAGAAGCGGTAGTAGAGGACTATTATTATTATTTATTTATTTTTATTAAAAGTAAAATATAATAATGCAAACACACATCTTTTAGAAATCTAAAACATTTCCAACAATGTATATATTAAACAAGTAAACTCATTCGTCCACAATCATAGCACAAAAATGGAAAGAGCTAAACAAAGAAAAAAAAAGGGAAAAAAAGAAACACCAAACAGATATTAAATAATTAAATATTAATTATTGAGTTGGGCCGACTTAATGTTGGCTACATGTTACAGTAAATTAAATTAAGTAGGCCTATAGTGTTATGCCGGTGAGGAAATTTTCCCACTGATTAACTTATGACAACACCAGTGTTATTTGTTAATGTCTTCTGTAGATTTTCATCCTTATAAGTTGTTATGATAGGCCTATATTTTTAATGAAAACACAATAAATAAATAAATAAAAACTTTTTATTTCCAAATATACTATTAATAAGACGGGTGACCCAAAATACCCATATTATAACAAATAAATAAAAGATATTTGGAAATTGCCCTTTAAAAACGAAGGCTCAGTTTGTGGTCAACCGTTCACTATTATTTTATTGAAAACAATAAAACAAAGACAAAGTCACTTATATTAAACACTAATATTTGGCGTGTTTTTCGGAAGGTTTGGGGGAATCATGGGATTGAGAAGATGCCGAGTGTTTGGAAACCTGTTTGTTATTTTGTCATTCCGTCATGCGGTACTTTTTGAATTTGCTTTTGTGTAATTTATTCAAATGAATAAACTGGAAATAAGGAGCTACTTATTGAGAATAATATTAAATGAGACTGTCTGCTTTCTGTCTTTTAAAATTGTTATACAATTTATGGGACTAAAAGTGAAAGAAACTAACTAATACCACAAAACATGACAAAAGTCAGTTACTAATAATTATTGATGCCCTGAGTTTTATTTTTTCACCCCAAAATGGTCAGTTATGGAGCTTGGTTTTGTTAGTTCATTAAAAAATAAAAATGTCTTAATTTACTAAACCTCCAGTTGTTCCACATTAATTGATTGAACGAACACAAAAGGAGCTATTAAGCAGGTAGGAATTATCATTTTGTAATTTTTTGTGTGACTAGTGCAACAGAAACTCATGCACATTGAATTATATAATGTAATAATGTCTGTGGTGACTTAATAAAAAGTATTGTATAGTATTATCCAAGCTCAATTTTAATGTCTTTTAATTTGTAAAAAAAAAAATTTTTTTTTTACAATGCCAGCAGATGCTTGTGATATAGTTTGATGTATTGTTGCTGTATATTACAGAACGGACAGAGGTCGTCTCTGCCAGCTCTGTGGTGGGTGAATGACAGCGGAGAAGAGGTCAAATGGAGTTTTGAGGAGTTGGGCTTCCACTCAAGAAAACTTGCAAATGTTCTACATCAGGTGTGCAGTTTGGAAAGAGGGGATCGTGTGTTCCTCATTTTACCCCGAGTCCCTGAGTGGTGGCTGGTTAATGTAGCATGTCTCAGAACAGGTACAGTCTTACAGACCTGCTGAAATAGATTTGTTAGGTATTTGCTGAGAGAGATTTCTATGATTCTTTCACCCTTGTTCTGTTTTCCATTGGTTCGTTGTTGGGGTTAAACTGTAATCTACTTTTATTGCTTCACACTGCTGGGGAAATATGCTGGTTTGGACCAGCTTAAACTTTAATTGTGTAATTTTAAAATGGTAAAAATAAAAATAAAAAATATCCACTAATGGATAAGCTGAAAGTTATGTACATATTATGGCAGGCATTTAAATTCCTCACTATTTTTCCTAAAATAAATGTTAAAAAATGTTTAACAAAGTTTTTCTGAATGCTGAATTTAAATGTAGCCATCAGTTCACTACTCAACCTCTTCTCTCTGCTTGTCCTTTCAACACATGGTTTTGTTGTGGCAAAAATTCTCAAACAAACATCACTGCGTAAGAGACACTCAGAGTCAAATTATATAAAATAGAAGTATTTATTCTTGCAAGAATAGGAGCAGTCTAATACACAGTTGTTACCCTGTGCAGAAGAGTGACACACCCCCAGACAGACTGAACTAGCTTTTATCTTAGTTTCAAGGCCTTCTTCCCCCCAGAGCCTTCCTCCCAGTAGTTTTCCATAGACGTCACTAGTTGGCCCACTAAGCTCCCCTGCACCAAATGGCCTTCTGACATCTAGGTCAGAGGTCCTTGTTCGTCTGTTCTTTGGAGTGTCTCCCTCTTCTGCCTCCCCAGGTACATAAACAGAATCCTCTCACTACAAGTGAGAGACACACATGTGACATTCTTTGAATCATCTATATTTAACTAAAGATCAATGAATATCATTAAAATTGCCACCACAGTTTCTTTTTCGTCGTTACCCCCATTTCCTCACACAGGTACGGTTCTGATCCCCGGCACCTCTCAGCTCACGGCTCGAGATATCCGCCACCGGCTGCAGTCGTCTGAGGCCAAGTGTGTAATCGCAGATGAAACTTTGGCCCCACTGTTGGACACAGTAGCCTCAGAATGCCCTTCCATCTCCACCAAGCTTCTGCTGTCCCGCAGGGCCATGCATGGCTGGGGCAACCTGACAGAACTCATGGGGTCAGTGGAGAACGAGGGATATGCATGTACAGGGGGCACTTTAAATTAGTGAAGAAATGGCTGAGTGCACACATTAAACGTGTGAAAAATTAAAAAGTTAGACCTTTATAGAGACATTTTTAATGTTATTATCAGATGTTGTGTTTGCGTTGTAGAAGAATGTCAGATGATCATGTTTGCGTGGAGACCAGGAGTGAGGAGGCCATGACTATCTTCTTCACTAGTGGCACAACCGGCTCTCCAAAAATGACCCAACAAAGCCACTGTAGTTACGGTCTTGGGCTCACGGTGAACGGCAGGTTTGTGACATCATTCCGAGGGTCAGTGGGCTGAATTCATGACAGATCAGCACTGCATTGAGCAGTTAAAAAACTTACACAGTAGCTAAGGATGCATTGCAAGTTTATATATATATATATATATACACTCACCTAAAGAATTATTAGGAACACCATACTAATTCTGTGTTTGACCCCCTTTCGCTTTCAGAACTGCCTTAATTCTACGTGGCATTGCTGAAAGCATTCTTTAGAAATGTTGGCCCATATTGATAGGATAGCATCTTGCAGTTGATGGAGATTTGTGGGATGCACATCCAGGGCACGAAGCTCCCGTTCCACCATATCCCAAAGATGCTCTATTGGGTTGAGATCTGGTGACTGTGGGGGCCATTTTTTGGTCAGTGAACTCATTGTCATGTTCAAGACACCAATTTGAAATGATTCGAGCTTTGTGACATGGTGCATTATCCTGCTGGAAGTAGCCATCAGAGGATGGGTACATGGTGGCCATAAAGGGATGGACATGGTCAGAAACAATGCTCAGGGAGGCCGTGGCATTTAAACGATGCCCAATTGGGACTAAGGGGCCTAAAGTGTGCCAAGAAAACATCCCCCACACCATTACACCACCACCACCAGCCTGCACAGTGGTAACAAGGCATGATGGATCCATGTTTTCATTCTGTTTACGCCAAATTCTGACTATACCATCTGAATGTCTCAACAGAAATCGAGACTCATCAGACCAGGCAACATTTTTCCAGTCTTCAACTGTCCAATTTTGGTGAGCTCTTGCAAATTGTAGCCTCTTTTTCCTATTTGTAGTGGAGATGAGTGGTACCCGGTGGGGTCTTCTGCTGGTGTAGCCCATCCGCCTCAAGGTTGTGTGTGTTGTGGCTTCACAAATGCTTTGCTGTATACCTCGGTTGTAACGAGTGGTTATTTCTGTCAAAGTTGCTCTTCTATCAGCTTGAATCAGTCGGCCCATTCTCCTCTGACCTACTGCATCAACAAGGCATTTTCCCCCACAGGACTGCCGCATACTGGATGTTTTTCCCTGTTCACACCATTCTTTGTAAACCCTAGAAATGGTTGTGCGTGAAAATCCCAGTAACTGAGCAGATTGTGAAATGCTCAGACCGGCCCGTCTGGCACCAACAACCATGCCACGCTCAAAATTGCTTAAATCACCTTTCTTTCCCATTCTGACATTCAGTTTGGAGTTCAGGAGATTGTCTTGACCAGGACCACACCCCTAAATGCATTGAAGCAACTGCCATGTGATTAGTTGATTAGATAATTGCATTAATGAGAAATTGAACAGGTGTTCCTAATAATCCTTTAGGTGAGTATATATATATATATATATATATATATAATGTACACTACTGTTCAAAAGTTTGGTGTCAGCAAGATTTCTTTGCCTTGAAAGAATTTATTTAGCAAGGACGCATTAAATTGATAACTTAAAAAGTGACATCAAAGACATTTATAAAGTAAAAAAAGGTTTCTATTTCAATTAAATGCTGTTCTTTTGAACTTTCTGTTCACCAAAGAATCTTGAAAAAAATGCATTTTGAATATTAAGCAGCACAACTGTTTTCAACATTGATACTAATTAATAATTGTGCATCAAATCAACTTTTGAACAGAAGTGTATAATGAAATCTAAATGTAACATAAAATGTATATAAATTGTGTGAATTCTGAAGGTACTGGCTGGATCTGACTGAGCAGGATGTGTTTTGGAACACGTCAGACACAGGTTGGGCCAAGTCGGCGTGGAGCAGCGTGTTTGCTCCGTGGATCCAGGGAGCATGTGTGTTTGTTCACCACATGCCACGCTTTGAGACAAGTACAGTTCTCAAGGTACAGGAAGATCACAGGTCCATTCTTGACAAGAATGTTCTGCTTGAAAGTTAAGGATCAAGAATTGATTCTTTAAGAAATCTCCCTATCATGTTGTATGAACATGTTTTATGGAAAACACAATCACAACACTTAATCTTACTTTAAAGAGACATTGCAAATCGACAGTGGGTTTGGAGTTGGTAAGAATTTTTTTTTTTTTCTGCTCACCAAGACTGCGTTTATTTCATCAAAAATACAGTAAATGTAATATTGTGAAATATTATTAGAATTTAAAATAACAATTTTAATATATTTTAAAGTGTTATTTATTCCTGTGATGGCAAAGCTGAGTTTTCAGCATCATTACTCCAGTCTTCAGTGTCACATGATCCTTCAGAAATAATTCTAATAAAATGATTTGCGCCACAAGAAACATTATTATTATTATCAATGTTGAAAACAGTTCTGCTTAATATTTTTGTGGAAACTGAGATTCATTTTTTTTTTTCAGGATTCTTTGATTAATAGAAAGTTCAAAAGAACCGCATTTATTTAAAATGGTAATCTTTTGTAATACTATAAATGTCTTTACTGTGACTTTTTGATCAATTGAATTAATCCTTGGTGGATAAAAGTATTAATTTCTTAGTGACCTTTGAACAGAAGTGTATGTATTATTTATTGACTTATTTTACTAGAAAGCTTTCTGGTAACACTCATGTTTTCTCCTAACAGACTTTGAGCAGCTATCCCATCACCACCTTCTGCACGGCACCAACAGCTTATCGAATGCTTGTACAGGACGACATATCCAGGTACTGACTGTAACTGATGTTCTATGATATATTTATCTTTTAGGTCTAAAGTTACAAGTTCTTTATAGAATTCATTTGTTGGTTTTATGATTATCAAGTTTTTATATAGTGTCTGTAAACGTTTATTTTTTTAATAGCATGTAAGTTGCAAAATGTTTAACTGACCTGGCTATTAAATGACTGAGACCTTAACCTGGACTTGTAACGCTGTCAATCACAGCAGAATCCAGATGAATATGTCTGGTCCAGGTGTAATCCTCATCTTTGCCTGTGGTTTCTGACAGGTATAAGTTCCATGCTCTTGAGCACTGTCTGTGTGCAGGAGAGCCCATTAACCCAGAGGTGATGTGGAAATGGAAAGAACTCACTGGACTGGACATCTATGAAGGATATGGACAGACTGAGACTGTAAGTCTGGGATCAGTTTTTGAAGGATCAATAAAGACAGGGCTGAAAACGGGTCCTAAATTAGCATCTGTTTTCATCCATATTATATAGTCATTGATTTGATTCATTAACAAAATTCTTAATGAACAGGAGAGTAAATCTAAGCTTAGCCTTGTGTGCTGTCACACACAATATAGTCATTCCTCTGTTTTTTCTCCCAGGTTTTAATAGCTGGCACATTCAAAGGCATGAAGATCAAACCAGGATCTTTTGGAAAGGCTTCTCCAGGATATGATGTTCAGGTGCAGTAACAGTCTGTCCAGGGTTTAAACTGGGAATAATAGTGGTTAAGTTGTATACTTACTGGCTTCATATTAAATTTACTATGAACTCAAAATGGACTATTCTTATTTTGTAATGGAATATTACATTATTGATTATAAATGGTTTATACGTGCACATCATTATTATTATTATTAATTCATGTTCCCTCATCATCTTTATTTAAAATAACTTCCCCTCCCTCTTGCAACGCCTCTTCTCTTCTCTGAGATGTTTACTGGTGTGAGGGCGGGGCAACCTGTCACTCACATGACATCACAGCAATAGCAAACCACAACCACAAATCTATTCCTGATGGACAAAATCAAGTCCCGCCCTACTTTTTTTTTCTTGTTTGAGAAGCCGTTTCACTCAAATATACATCACAATAGTAGACTAAAGACTCTCACCACTTCTGTTTCATGCTGACTTTAAAGAGGATCTATTATGCTTTTTCAACTTTCTTTAGTGTGTAGCTAATGTTGCTGTTTGAACGTCTTCAAATGCCTTGATTGTAGTCTTGAGTTTTCTTCTGGGAATGAGCACGTCACAATATTCCTCATTTAAATAATTCCCTCCCAATGCGTAAAAAAAGGGGCCGAAGCATTAGTAGTGTGTTGAAACTCGTAGTTATGGTAAGGGGTGTGACGTTTCTGAAACACTCGAGCCAGTTGACCAATCACAACACACTGGTCCAGTTGACCAATCAGAGCACATTGTGCTTTTAGGAAGGAGGGTCTTCATAGAGACCGGAACTAAACAGAGCGTTACTGACAGACTGGGAGGAGGGGTGCTGCAACAATGTAAAATATGTGAAAATAATGTTTGTTTTTTTAAAAACACAACATGAAAACCTATTCTACTAAACCCTAAAAACAAAATCAAGACTTTAAAAAAGGGCATAATAGGACCCCTTTAATAATAACTGTAATATTTGCACTGAAAATGATCTAAGACAGATAATAATTCTGTAAAATGAAAAGACAAAGTTAAAAAAAATGACACAAAAGCAACTGAGATAACAGGTGTTTTTTTTAAATAGATGCTTTTCACTGATTTTCTGTGAGGTGTTCTAGTAATTCTGGACTGCTTTGGTTTAAGGTGGTAGATGAAGATGGTTCTGTTGTGCCACAAGGACAAGAGGGAGACCTCGGCATCAGAGTGAAACCAGACAGACCCTTCTCTCTTTTTACAGAGTATACGGTACGTTTTCCTTTTCTCCGCTTATTAGGTTCTGTACTAACAATAAAGCTGTTGAGCTCCAGTTGATTGATCTAAATTCATCCTGTAGGGGGAGCCGGGGCGCACGGCCGAATGTTTCCGTGGTGATTTCTACCTGACAGGTGACAGGGGAATGATGGACGAAGAAGGATACCTGTGGTTCATTGGCAGAGCTGATGATGTCATCCTGTCCGCAGGGTATGAATTCTGCTTTGATCATGATGATGATGATGTCAGGTTTTGTAATCTGACATCTATGGAGTGTGTGTGTGTTTTAGGTACCGCATTGGGCCATTTGAGGTGGAAAACGCTCTGATAGAGCATCCAGCTGTAGCAGAATCTGCTGTGGTCAGCAGCCCTGATCCGGTTCGAGGAGAGGTAGTGCAATGCATTCTGGGATTTCCTTCTCAGTAAAGGGTACATGCAGTGTGACCTTAGAATTGGGCAAAAATTTACGGAACTTGAAGGCAGCACTATGCCTTAAAATGGTGTCTAAGTAGGCAGCTCAATTAATCTTCTATTTAGTTTAAGTTAAATTGTAACCATAATTTTTACACACATGGAATACAACATGTAAATCGCATTGACTTCATGTTTCAGGTGGTGAAGGCTTTTGTCGTGCTGACAGCAGATTTTAAATTTAGAGACCACAAGGAACTGATCCAGGAACTGCAAACTCATGTGAAGACTGTCACGGCTCCTTATAAATATCCACGCAAGGTAACTTACAAATAGAGTTCAGTGCTTACTAATTTAATTCTTCCAATTTAGTCCATTTTAAAGGTATCTTTTGTTCCAACTTTCAAATGTTTAAACCCTTTTTTTGTCAGATTGAGTTTGTGGATCATCTGCCCAAGACAGTAAGCGGGAAAATAAGACGAGTGGAGTTAAGAAAGAAGGAATGGGGACAGAAAACTAAAAGCTAAAACTGGATATGAGAAAACAAGTTTCTGTTCAAATCACATTCCTATCTTTATATGTCAGGCAGTTCAGTCTGATAAATTGATCTACAAACCTGTAGTCCTTCAGCTCGCCTGCAGGTGGCAGCATTTCATTACAATGAAGTTGCAGAACTCATTTCTAATTTCATGCCATATACAATTTAATAGGTTTTTAATGATTCTACCTCATGTTTAAGTAACAAATGTATAAGCTTTGCCATTCAAAAATATATCTTTTATTATTTTCTGCATATGCAAAATGTAAATATATATATATTTTTGCATAATAGTAAGCATTTATATAATTAAAAGCCCCTTTTGAATGAATTAATAAAATAGTTTTTGGGTGACTTTATGTTTGATAAACCATGTTTCTTCCAAACACAGGAGTGCGCCTTTATTCCTCAATATTAGACCATGATGTCATGTGACTGATGATAGATGGCAGACACAAATCTGATCTTTGCTGAATGATAAGAGTATTTTAAGGTTATGAAGATTTCTGAATTTGTGGAAATTTTACCCTACAGAGGAATCCAGTGACTTATCAGATGACAAATCTGTTGGTAAACTAATTTTGACCACTAATGGAGATACACAGCATCACTGCTACAGCAGACACATGACATTAGCTTTAAAAAATAATAATAATAATTTAAATAAATAATGCCCACAATTTATGAAAAATAAAAGGCAACATTTTTCAAACTGCTCAAACCTAAACTAGCCGAGCTGTAAATTGCCCACACTGGTTATTCAAAGAGCATAGAGTGAGAAATGTGGTGGCGCAGCACTCTCGCTGACAGCAGTAATGACAGACAGGTGCTTGTGTAATTGACCTGTTAAAGGGTTAGTTCACCCAAAAATGAAAACTAAGTCATTAATTACTCACCCCCATGCTGTACCAGCCCCGTAAGACCTTCGTTCGTCTTCGGAACACAAATGAAGATATTTTTGATTAAATGTGACAGCTGGATCACTCCTCCATAGGCTCCCTAAGGGAATGAATCCTGACGTCCCAGAAAGTCAATGAAGAAAATGTTAAAATATTCCATGTCGCAACAGTGGCTCAACTATAAGTTTATCAAGCGACGAGAATACTTTTTGTGCGAAAAAAACAAACAAAAATAACGACTTTATTCGACTATTCCTTTTCTTCCTTGTAGGCCTGAAACGAGACTTCGAGAGATTTCCACGACGCATGCGCGAGAATTGCGATCTCCTTCAACTACTTCAGTTAAGTTCTCGCGCGTGCGCGTCGTGGAAATCTCTTGAAGTCTCGTTTCAGGCCTACAAGGAAGAAAAGGAATAGCCGAATAAAGTCATTATTTTTGTTTGTTTTTTTCGCACAAAAAGTATTCTCGTCGCTTGATAAACTTATAGTTGAGCCACTGTTGCGACATGGAATATTTAAACATTTTCTTTAATGACTCTCTGGGCCGTCAGGATTCATTCCCTTAGGCAGCCTATGGAGGAGTGATCCAGCTGTCACATTTAATCATAAATATCTTCATTTGTGTTCCGAAGACGAACGAAGGTCTTACGGGGTTGGTACAGCATGGGGGTGAGTAATTAATGACTTAATTTTCATTTTTGGGTGAACTAACCCTTTAATGGGGCTTATTCTTATCGGGTGGAAAAACAGAGCCATAGACTTTATTACTGGAATATCAAGCCAAAATATGCCAGAAATCAACACATTCAACTGCTTCCTGGCGGATGTCATTAAATCTGACTTTGGATGTTTGTTTTGACAGCCTAAAGGATGTCGGGCTGAAAACCGCAGTCGTTTGTGTATCTCAGAGTGTTTGCGGATGAATCTGTCGGATTTGGTTTGCAGAAACTGATTTGAATTGCTCAAACTGCAAACTCGTTGTCAAAACCTGTGAGCCGCGTAGGCCTGTCCTTACAAAATAAAAAGTACTGTGGCTGTAGCCTACCTTCAATGGTACCAAATGGTAATATGTATGCAGTGGGTTCCAGGTTTGAGACCTCTACTGAAGAAAAAAATATATAGGGCTATATATATATATTTGGGTTACAGTGTAATTATACATTTAAAAACTGAATTACATGTAGCCTACTTACTATAGGGTTAGGTTTAAGGTTAATTGCGTCTAATTATGCATAATTTGTTGTTATTAGTAGGCCTAGGCCTAACTAGGCTACATGTAATGACAAGGGCACTGTAAAATAAAGTGTTATCATTTGAATAGAAAACTTGGACCTCAGAATGTCCAATTTGATCTGTCATTAACATTTATCGATATATTTATATCTTAGAAAAGATTTGCTTTTTAGTTTTTACAATTTTAATTCAGCTATATAGGCCTGTGGTCTCAGAATATTGGAAACTAGTCACCGTTTTAATTTCCCTTTTGCCACCAGTTCATTCCATAGTACATGGCCCTGCGGTGTGACAAGTTATTTGTCAAAACTAGAAATACTGCATAAAAGTCTCTAAATTAATTTGAGCTCATGCATATTAACTTTTAACGAATTAGCAATGCTGTTTAAAATAGTTTTATTTAGACGGAGTAGGCCTACAGCATATTACAAAGTCAAAGTGGTCAAGCATTTCATGTCGACTACACGTTTAGGCACAAGCAACTTCAGAGAAAGTTACCATGGTAATATATCTAGAGAAAATGGTAGTAACCTACTTGTAGTCAGTGTCGACAACATGTTTGCACATCAGTTGCTATCCTAGTCAGCTGCACGCGCCGATGGTGCCCAGGAAAGCTGTTTAGGTAGACAGAAGCGCACTACTGGTTTTGATTAAAAGAGGGTTTTAGGACATTAAGTTGAGCTTTGTCAGGGAAAATAGCAGTGAGGTGCGCACGGGTCACCGACTCGGATCTTTATGGATTATTATTTTTTCTGCGTCAACTGCAAATCACGTGAGATGAATGTGCAATGACAGTGTCCCGACACCGAACGGTCTCACGCAGTTCTCGAGGAACGGACACGCGCTCACACACCTTCATGTAAATCTAGCGCTTCATCGCATTTTTTTTACTGTGTTTTCTTTCTTTTTATTTTGCTTTTTGGTTTGGTTTATTTAATAGCAATGGCTTGGCCGTGTATCAGCAGAGTCTGTTGCTTGGCTCGCTTCTGGAACCAGTTCGATAAATCGGATTTGTCGGTTCCGCTAACGATTCAGAACTACTCGGACATCGCGGAGCATGAGGTGCGATCTGTCACCAAACTCGTTTCCACGGAGCAGGCACCGAGGGTCGACTTCGTAACGCCGGATCACGCTGCTGGAGTCCGACGGCCTCACCGGGGACGGACCGAACCGAGTTATAAACCCAGCGAGGACTACCATCCCCCGGGTGTGCCTTTCCCGAGCATCACCCAGTATAAACAGGATTACAAACCCTGGCCCATCCCGAAGAAGGATAACTTTCCCTGGATTAGTAACGGAGGGAAAGGCGGCACTTTGACGGACAGCCCGGTGAACGGGTACTCTGACGGGGCGGAGAGACAGGAGCGTGGCGGCCGGCAGAGAGGAGGAGATCAGATCAGCTCACACAGGTACTGATGATCCTGCCGTTCTTCAGCACATCTCAGTCACTGCAACACACTCACACTTCTCAACAGTTAGTTATTATCAGAATCATGAGTAAACAGATTTGACTGATCCAGCAAAGATTGTTATGAGAGTTTATTTTATTTTAGCCTACTTAGTGAGTATACACATCACATAGGCTAGATCATTTTTTTTTTATTTTAGCATATGTATTGAGTAAAAAAAATTAAAGACAAAAAAAAATCCATAGTAATTTTCTCTATTTTAATGCACCAAATAGACTACTCTTAAAAAAGTGTAATAACACTTATTTTTATTTAGTATGACAGATAAAATGTGGTATCTCTGAGATATGTCCACTATAATGTACAAAAAATCAATTGCTGGGGAATACATTTGCATGATATCTTTCATTGATTTATTGTGCAGAGAAAAGTGCCCTTTCTTTGAAGATAGTTTGCTGTGCTGCTGTAACGGGACTGGTGTGTTTGTAATGGTTGTGCATTGCAGTGATTTTCAGACAGTGTGATCACTGTCATGCATATTTCATCTGACGGCTTATGAAAGACCGGAATGAAACTAAAATAATTACATAAAACAGTTATTTAATGAGAACACAATGAATTATGAACAGTCCTCTGTGTTCATCAGCCTTTGGTTTCTAAAGGATGTGATCTGTGAATGCTGTGATCATATAAAAGCTATACGTCCAGTCATTATTCACCCAAACATTTCATAGATTCTCTAAATTTAGTTTCCCTTCTAAATTTCTGAATAGGAATGTAGAGATACGGATAGTGAGCATCATTTTTCATCCAGGTTATGCTGAAGTAAATCTATGGTGGGGAAAGTTGCTTTTAAAAAGTAATGCACTACAGTATTGCATTTCTCCCTAAAAAAGTAACTAATTGCGTTTCTGAGTTGCTTATTATGTAAAGTAATTTGTTGTTACTTTTTCTCATCTGGGCTAGGCTTGCTTGTTTTTTAATAACAAAAAAGTTCTATTTTTGGCTAATTTAATGGCCCTTTCACACCAAGTGAAATAAATAAGCCTCAGACTGAAGGAAATGCAAAAGTAATTCAGATATTTTGTTGTAAATGTAATAGTAATGCTTTACTTAACTAGTTACTGAGAAAAGTCATCTGATTACGTAAATTCTCCTAACACTGATGGTGGGCACCTGTTGCTCTCATTTTGCAGCCTGACTTTATCTCTGCCCGACATCTGCTGCTCTTCACACTGCAGATCCTCAGGGCTCCCTCTCTGTTTTTGCCTGTCTGTCTTTTTCTGTCCCTGTCTGATACATTTTATCTTTCTCTGAAATCAGACAGGAGTACCAGCCTTGGTCTGGAGCCCGGCCGCCAAAGCCTGGCCACAAACGGCCCACCTTCCTGGGTACAGGTGCTGACAAGCCCCCGCCGGAGACCAGCTACCAGGCCGCCTTCAGCACGGACACACACAGACACATGGACGGGGTACAGGAGACCAGCACACACGGTCTGCCAGAGAGAGCACACACACACAGGACAGAGATCAGCATGAAACCAGAGGTGAGTGTGAGGACAGATCAGAGGAGACGTGGGGAGAAGAGAAGGAGTTTAAATCTGACAGCCGCTGATGTGACAGAAACTTTCCATGCTCAGCAGAATGAGAACGAACTGCTTCTACTGTGATATAATCAGCAGGAGATCAATGTGTGAAACCAAGTTCAGACACAAAAAATAACAGTTAATGAAGTTAAGAAAATATATTTTTTTAAAATTTTTTTTAGAAATTAATAATTCAGCAGGTACACATTAAATCAATCACAAGTGACAATATACATTTAAATTACCAACATACAAAAATTTTAATAAATGTTGTTTTGAACTTTCTATTTATCAAAGAATCCTGAAAAAAAAAAATCACTGTTTAAATATGAAGAAGCACAATGTTATCAACATTGATAACAAGAAATGTTTCTTGAGCACCAAATCAGCATATTAGAATGTATCATGTGACACTGAAGACTGGAGTAATGATGCTGGAAATTCAGCTTTGCATCACAGGATAAAATTAAATGGAAGTCTACCGGGTAAAGGTATGGGATGGTTTTAGCAGAAATATGCAAATGTTATATAAATTATTCACGTTTGATATTTGAGCTGTAAAGTTGACACATCATCCTTTTGAAGTGGGTTTACTTTTCTAGGTAAATGAACTTGTCGCAATAACCTATGTCATTTATTACCGTAACATAGTGACAAATCAAAATGACTTTCTGTGGTAATCATCAGCATTTAAATCATATATTTAACCCATAATTATGTAAGCGGCGATATTGATTTGGGTAACCTTTTAGGTTAATCTGCTAAATCAAGCCTAATATGCAATTAAATTAAATGTGTTTTTAACACTGATCCCTTTCTGGGACAAATGAGAGTTTTAGGTCAGTCTTTAGGGCTGATCTGGTAAAAGCGCTGATTCATTGGGGTTATGTAATCGGTGACCCGCTCCTGTGTCCCGTTATGTGAATCTAGTCTGAGCGCTACCTGTCAATAATGATCCAAACTAACTGAAACAGCTGAAGCTTTTGCACATCAGAGGTCTTCAACCCTGCTCATGGAGACCCACTGTCCAGCAAAAGAACAGGATTGAGACCTGCAGTAAAGTATGCACTAATTAGGGTTCATCCTTTAGTCTTAATTACTCTCTGGGTAACCCATGCATGCTGTCATACCTCACGCATGACCAGTGAGGAAAGAACACACACAATGCCAGGAGTCTGAGGCAGATCTATGAGAATTTGTGAAGCATTTGTGCTCCTGGTTTAAATGTCTCTGTGATTGAGTTGTAACTTTTCCCTTCATAACCTCTGCACTGCTCCATTTGTCAAGTTGTCATATAGATCCACTAGTCTGATGTTTTTTATGAACGTTGTAATATCAGAGGGACCATTCTTTCTACTATATTATTGTTATATTTTTTTCATTTTTATGTCTGTTATGTGTATGTGTAACCGTACTGATAGAGTCTAGTACACTGGAGACTTGCGTGACTGAGCCAGCTGGCATTATTTAAGCCGTCCCAAGGGTTTAACTCACACACAGCTCGTCCTGCCCTCCCAATCTCCCTCCAGATGATGCATCTAATTTAATTGTAAAAGGCAGACTGACCGTCCACTGTTCTTAATGGAGAGACAAAACCAGATGATCATTCTTAAATCTTTAAGTGGCAATTATTTCATTATTGTTTTCTGTAAGACCATCAGTTTATTATGGAAGCTAATTTCTGCCGACTTTTTGTCTCGCAATTGCGAGTTTATATCTCAGTTCTGAGAAAAAAGTCAGAATAGCAGGAAATAAATGTGCAATTGTGAGAAAAAAATCAGAATGATGAGTTTTCATCTCACAATTATGACTTTTCTCTCAGAATTATGAGATATAAAGTCAGAATTGCGATACATAAACTCAAAATTGTGAGGAAAAAAGTCGCAATCAATTTTTTTACACGGCACCGTTTACCTAAAAACTGAAAACTTTTTGGTGGCCTGAAACCAAGCGGCAACCTTCTGGTCTTTCTTGAATCCAACATGGAAGTGACTTAAACTGCAGTTCATCAACTGGCCGCTAGAGACAGGCTGCAAAAGAGAGTCGATCCCATACAAAAGTTTAAGTTTGCGTTTTCGGGCCCCCAAAACAGGGGGGTCCCCTGTTTTGGGGGCCCGAAAACGCAAACTTTTGTAAACAGGTTTCGAAGTGCAGGTTTTTGAAAACGATAGTGTTATAGTCTCCATGTAAACTACAAAAACGTGAATTAAAAAAAAAAAAAAAAAAAAAAACCAAAAAAACGCATGCGTATATTTGTTCAGTCTATAGGAGCGTAAGGTTTTCATTATAAAGTGACATCGCCATCTACTGCCCTGGCAGCAAAATATAGCGTGTTTTTTTTTGTGCTGTTTTTCGCATTTTTAGTACATCATTGTCGTGTAAATGTACCCTAAATGAGGTCATGGGCAGGGTTCCAGGGGCAAGACTTTGAGAAACACTGTTGTAGAGATCAAACCTGCACAGGTTTCACAGTGAATAAATCCCAGCGTTTCATAAATTGTCATGTAACCTTAAATGACAGTTAAACAGATTATATAAGCTTTTAAGTTGACATCAGTTTCCCATACGACAGCACTCTGTCCCTGATGGTCAGCAGCCTATGTCAGATGACAGATAGAAGTGGGCCATGTTCAAAGTAGAATATTACTGGACTGTATACTGCATATTTTAAATGCAATTTATTCCCGTGATGACAAAGCTGAATTTTCAGCATCATTACTCCAGTGTCACATGATCCTTCAGAAATCATTCTAATATGCTGATTTCCTGCTCATAAAACATTTATCAATGCTGAAAAGAGTTGTACTGGTTAATATTTTTGTTGAAACTGTGATGCTTTTTAAAAATTCTTTGAATGGATACTTCAAAAGAACAGCATTTATTCGAAATCCCAATCTTTTGAAACATTTTAAATGTCTTTATAAATGTCACTTCTGATCAATTTAATGTCTTTTCTGAATAAAATAATAATTTCTTAAAAAAAAAATATATATATATATATATCTTACCGACCCAAAACTTTTGAAAAAAAGCCCTGTTATCATTTCAGAACGTTTGTTGGCAGTTTCAATGGCCAAATTTGCATACTGTGCCCAATATTAAGGTGCGTTCACGCCATGTCATAATTATCCTAACGATTATGAACTGTAACAACTAAAAGCCTTTACGTGCTTGTAGAAGATGTGCAAGCACGTAAAAAAACAAACAAATTGTACCACCTGACCACTGCAGATTTAAGATGTGTTCGACTTGAAGCGGCAATTTATGGTAATTCCGACATGACGTGAACGCAGCATTATTAATTCATAAAGCATTTCCAGCAGTAATAGGTAGTATGCCATTCTGAAGACCTGAGGGATGAACAGTGTCTGCTGCTTTAAGCAAGTCTGTGTGGCTGAGGGTGTCGAGTTCTTATTCTAGAAACGCTAAACAGTGTGAGAGTGTGTGTGAAAGAGAACAAGTTTAGTAGATGATAAATCTAATTTTCACCTCACTGCTTGGCTTCTCATATAGCAAACTCTTCTTAGATGTCAGAGAGAGAGAGAGAACAAGGCAAAGAACAAAAAATAGATGGAGGCAGGGTGGAGGGAAATTATATACTATAATGCAGGACTTGGACGAGCACATCCCAAATTATAGGTAATAGTATGCTAAAGCTGCCCAAATTGTGCTCTATTTTTAGTGGATTTTTGAAGTGTGCATATATTTCATGCTAATATGTCCCACAACACCTTGTGCTGCAGAAGAGGAGGGGAGTATTCCATGACCTTATGGTTCTTTTTCAACTACTTACATTTTAGATGAAAATTATAAATGTAAATTCAGGCTTGGCCTGAGAAGTGACATCAGAGCAGCAAATTGGGGGGAAAAAAATTGATTAGTCAAAAAACTGCTTGGCATGCGAGAACCAATGAGGTTCATTCTCCAGTGTTACGCAGCATGTTTGAGCTTCAGCAAGAACCAATGAGGTTAGTTCTCGTGCGTCAAGCAGGTTCGGATTGGCTTCTGTTTATGTCCTCTGTTCAATGTTTATAGGTCAATAAAAGCCTAAATTCGATCAAGTCTCTCTCTTCAGAAAATTTGGACTAAACCGCTCCATTCATATGGAGAGTGAGTAATTAATGACAGGATTATCATTTTTGGGTGAACTATCCCTTTAAAAGATTTTACCAACCTCAAAACTTTGAATGGCATTTATATTTATAAACTTTTTTTTTGTGATTTTTTTAAAACAGATTTTGACCCTTTTTTTTTTAACAAAAATGTTTTTATGTGTAACAGGAGCCGAAGACTAAACTGTCACCAAATCCATCTGCTGTCTTTCAAAGCAAATCCAGGATCTTCAACATATGATCCATCAAGCTCCACACACTCGCGTCTGATTCAGCCTTTCACTAGAAGAGAAGAGGAGACCATTTTGAAAAAGGAATGTCTAAAGAGACCACTGAATGTTATTCTGAGAGACTAGGATAATCAGAGGAAGAAGGATGAATAAGACGGTTTCAATGCAAGAGCTTGTGAAGAGCAAAATCAGTAAAACTAAATCATTCCACGAAATTACAGAACTAGAGGATTTTTGCTGGAAATTTACACAATGTGAAATATATGCAAGAGAATGTATGCTTCAAATGTCAACCATCTACTTGAATGATATGTTTGTAAGACGGATCAGGTTTAAGAGAGAGAGAGAAAGTTTTAAGGCCTCATATTCTGCTGAGCTCACCCTGTCCCTGCTGAATGAGTCTCTGCATGTTTCGTAATAGTTTTATGAAGGGATTGAATATGCACAATTAGAAATGTTTTAAAAGAAAAATGTAATCTAGTAACTCTGTGTCTGGGTGTGTGTGTATCCTGTACAAGCCTTGTTAATAGCATTATTTTTGTATATAGTGATGATGTTGGTCTGCCTTTATCGGTCTGTTAATGTCTGCCTGATGATGCCTGGTACTTCCAATAACCCCTTTCCTGCTCCAGACTCACTAACCCTTTGTGAAACGCACATAAAGACTAACACATTAAGAATATTTCACTGATTTCTGGCTTGTCCGAGTTTTTTTTGTAAATTTGGTTGAGAGATAAATGGGGAAAATAAGGCACATCTGTTTAAATAAAAATTACATTCTTAAAATGTCTTTCGTATTATTTGGCTGATTCACATCTTACAAATATTTGATTTAAAAACACTTCACATGTTCTTGTAACTAACACTTTTATGGCAATAAATACAACTGAAGAAAAAAATGATACACCTGCACCTTTTGATCAATGAATTTCCATGACTTTGACAAGTCACTCAAAATTAATATAAAACTCACTCTATAAAGAGAAATTCAGAGCAAAAGGAAAGTGCTGAGCATGACTATTTACAAGAGACATTTCAATGCGTTTATAATTTATTTTATTTATAGAAATTGCATTGATTAAGGGTAATTTAGATCCAATGAAATATTGAAGTCCTGTGCATAACTATTTACAAGAGACATTTTCATGTCCATTAAATAGACTTAAACTCTCTCTAAGGCAGCACAAAAAAAGTAACACTAAGTTTAGGGTCATATTCTATACTATTAAATAGTTGCTTATTAGCAGGCATATTACTTAGATAATAGCTGTTTATTAGTACTTCTAAAAGCACACAGCCTTATTCTGCATGACCATATTCTACATCCATAATCCTACCTAAACTCAACTACCTTACTAACTATTAATGAGCCGTAATTAGGAGTTTACCGAGGCAAAAGTCGTAGTTAATAGTGAGAATTAGACCCTAAACTAAAGTGTGACAAAAAGCAATTACAAATCAATGCGATTTTTACATTTTCTGTAGAAAACTTGAAAAAGTGGCTAAATCTGCTTACATGTGCATCTCACTGAAGGTCACCGTTTTGCTACGTGACATTTCATTTGTACTGGCAGTTGGAAAAAGAATAGAACAAATCAGGAAAGATGGATCCATCTTAGTTTTTAATACAAGAATAGTCATTTTCTGATACACAATGTAAAGGTAAAACATCCAGGAGTTCGGTTAGACAAGTAATGACTGACTTTAACACTGAATAAACACACAGAAATACATTCTCTCTCATCCACACAAACACACCAAACCAATTATTGATGTGTTTTTAAGCACACACACAGAAACTGAGGCTAGTTGTATGACAAAACAAAACACCCCACCAAACCAGAGGACACAACAGATTTAGCAACCACACAAATGCCTCCTGTATATCTGCACATTTTCCTAAATGCCCCCAAATGAAAACAAAAAAAACTTCCACCCTCACTGAAGTTCAATCCTTCATAAATCCTAGTGTACCGAAAAAGATTCATCTGAAACCGGCATGATTAAGACTTTTCTTAGACATTCTTTGCCCTAGTGTGAAACTGGTGAAGACGTGTGACTCAAAAAGGCCATTTAAACTCCACCCAAAGTTCTTAGAACCACATGAGAAGATAATTTAAGACCCAATAAAAAAAGACAATGAACAAGGATGATTTCACATACTGTGAGCTGCACAACAAAAAGTAATTACCTTCTCCAAATAAATCCTGCTCGATAAAGTACAGAAAAAATTATAGTTTTTCTGTATTGTTCAATGGCTCATTTAATGTCTGCATTTCTGGTTTAAGTAATACCCAAAAACTTTTGTTGCAGATTTGGAAATACATGAGGATGAGTGAATCATTTCAGAATAGTCATTTTTGGGTGAACCATTCCTTTAATACTAACATAAGCTAAACAGTTCTGTGTCAACGGCGGAGCAGGGTCATGTGATCATGAGTTTTATTTTCAGAGATTGAGGGTCTCAATGTAAGCAGAATCATGGAAGAGCGACTAATAGATTTGCTGCATGAAGCATCTACTGTACCTGCTCATTTCTGAAGAGATAACTGTACTGTAGTTATTGTACTGATGGTTACTTTAATATACGGGACCATAGTTCATACATATCAGAATTCATGAAAAAAGCATGAAAAATAAATATAAATAGAGTGATGTAGCCATACGAAACAAATGCTGTTCAGGCAGCGTGTCAAGATTACGTTACTATCCATTTGGTGATCTTTCCCTTGAGCTCAGTACTCTTGTATATAACGCAGCTGTCATCCTAATAAATTACGACACGGGCAAGTCAGAGGATATTTGCGCCTGTGACTGACCAGCCCTTACACATTCTCCATCTTTACACAATGTGAGGGGAATGAGATAGTGTGTGACATTCCACCTGTGTCGTCCGTGGTCAGATGCCAAGAGGTGAAGTCAGTCAGCGTGGCTTTCATCCTTCACCATGATGCCCATGTACCTATCAGAGACAGAGATTATGTACTAGAGATTTAAAAATGAATAAATAAAGCTGCAATAAAATGCCCTCACGTTTCCAGCTTGTTCCAGACCATGGGAACACTGATGATAGACGCTGATGATAGTTGAGAAAAAAGAAAATATAGAGAAGTCTATAATGAGAGCAAAATTACCTATTAGTCAGAAAATCACAGGTGGGAATAGAGCTAATGGCCTGATGCACATCCATAGCTGATATCTCTCTCGGAGTTCTGTGGAGACAAGAAGAGAGGGATAAAACAAGGATGGGAAAGATAGAGAAAACTCACAGTACATTTGCTATCTCGGTATAATGGGTTATTGAACTTTGAGCATTAAATGAGTGGTCTCAGAGTATTGTCAAACTGCTGCTTTCTGTTAATGTATGAGACATTGACCAGTTCCTGCTTGACTGATCAACACAGTCAAAAAGGCAGTTACAGAAGAATGTATAAAAGCCTGATGCTCTGTGTGTGTGTGTGTGTGTCTGTGTGTGTGTACGAAAGCAGATGTGCTGAGTAAGTAGAGCAGCACCGAGCCGATCTCTTCTGTCTCTCAGGGCTGGGCTTAACTGCACTACAACTCAAATAAATCAGATTTTAATGAGCTATTCTCAGTGCTCTGATAATTACACATTATCATAAAGCACTTTCCCACAATCCTGATAGAATCACATTCGATTAAGTTCAATGCTCAGAGTTCATCAAAATTGACCAAGAAATAATGCTACAAGCTCCACCTGAAAAGAACAAAACTACTTTTCCTCGGAATCCTGCTGGTTTACCCATCTGTCCCGATTAATCTTGTACTGGCATACGGGCGGACACACTGACCTGTTTTGCTGGGATTTCCCATGGGCATTTGCTAAAGACCCCCTGAGGATTTCATTGGCAAACTGCTCCACAGCCTATGAAGAGATTTAGACAACATTCAGCACTGACATGTTAAAAATGCATTATCAAATCAAAACACTGTGTTCTTCTCAGGAAACATTTTCTGTTCTCACAGAAAATAAAAATAAGACAAACAAAAGCAGAATGAGCAAAAAAAAAAACAGGTTTACAAAAACAGAATAACAAAAAGTACATAGTGTATGCTTCTCTATATAAAATAAAAACAAATGACTCAATCTCAGACTATTTACCTTAAGAACCATGGTCTCCACGACAGGGGCAAAAACGTTCTTCTCCACCTCCACCTGCTGCAGCGTGACGCCGATCTAACACACACACACACACATCATTACATGTCTGACAGTCAAACACACAAGAGACAAGTCAAAGAAAATTTCAATCTCACTCACCTGCTCCGCTGTGTCTCTGATGAACTGGGTCGATGGGCAGCGTCCCAAGAAAAACTTGGGTTCCTGTTCGGCCTCTTCCTGTTCCAGTTTGACTTTGACAGCGTCTATATCTTTCACACTGATGATGTCAAGAGGCTCATTATCTTCCTCGTCAGGCTCCGCCTTCAGAATCTTCTGAAGTTGCTCCAGACGTTGAGACAACTCCTCACAGCCCGTCAGAGTCGAGCTACACTCTAACAAGCACACACACACACACACACACGTGTTAGTGTAAAACAGCACACAACTACTCACAAGTGCTAGTAGAGCTACACAAACACAACAAAAACAAACAATACTCTTGATCTATATTATGGCTCGGTTCCAAACAATATTATTATTTATTTATTCACAATACTATTATTTTGATCAATAATAATCATTTGTATTTTCTCTAATAATTATTATAATTAATATATTATAATAACAGTTTGTATATAACCTAATATTTATTGTATAAATGTATTATTATTAGTTTATATAGTGCCTAATAATTATTATTGTTGTTGTATATATTGTTGTAATATATTATTATAATATTGTCATTATTATCACTACTACTATTAAAAATAAGTTTATGAAGTGCCTTAGTATTATTATTATTAATAATAATAAATTATATTATTTTTATCAATAATAATCATTTGTATTTTGCCTAATACTTATTCAAATTAACATATTATTAGTAATAATTATTAATAATAATAGTTTGTATATAATCTTGTTTATTATATTAATTTATTATTATTATTATTAATAGTTTATAAAGTGCCAAATAATTGTTTATAATTATTTAAAATTTTCTTTCAAGAAGGCAGGAAAAGTACAACAACCAAGACTCCTTAGTGAGTATCCTCGCCATCTACTGTCTACACAGGATATTTTCTAAGCCAGCATGCTAACTGAAAATAAACCTCATTAGTGACTAATTTAAAAACACTCCTTATGGACAACATCTCCATTAGTGGTCACTCTGTTCAAACAAACAGCGCTCGTGATGCGCATTATACCTCACACTCGATCCCAATAGAGTATGATGTCAGCACATAGCTAAGCTAATGACCCAACCCTCTATTAGAAAAACAAACAAAACCACATTTGGGTGACAATTTTCAGTACCAAATAAAATATGTTCATAATCAACACTTTCATTCTTGGATTCACCATTAGTTTATTGCAATGCAACAGCTTTATCTGCAAAAGTTGCATGAAATGCTGCATATAATTTTGCCTAAAATGAGCTTCACTATCCACATTTTTCCTACGCCCCATGTAAATTCCCTAAACTGTAAACAATCAGCGAAAAGTTCTCAATAAGCGTTTTCATAAACTGGGTACAATGAGATGACATTATTCCATTGAATATTAAAAGGAAATTTAACCATGTAAAAGCATTAACAAATTACTACAACAGACAATGAATAGCCCCAAAAGCTTTTCATTGCTTATTTCTGCAGCAATATTACGGACATCCTCAATATCACCGTAGTAATAAATATCTGTATTATGTAACACGAGTTGCCTTAATCTAAAATGTTCATTAACTGGAACATTGAGTGATAATATTTCAGAGTGATTTCCTTAATACTGTATTTACCTGCTTTAGAAACATTCCAGTAAACATTGCTAATGGGGATTAGAAGTGAAAAGGGGAGACAATTACATTTTAAAACATCTGTGTGAAAGCAAACCTGGAAAGAAACGTGAAGATTTGGGGAGAAAAACAAGAGATTCTCAGTCCATTCCAGTGAATTATTCATGGGATATATCAATATCATAAATCATATATTGTAAATTAAACCCAAACCGGAAGTGCCTCCCATAATCTAAAACTCAGTAGGCTCGTTAGGAAAAAGGGGGATAAAGCAGCATCATTTTGATACCTTATTTATGAGGCAGCAAAAACTGTGTGTAACAGCATCTGGAGCATACAGTATCTAAAATGCTGTCTAGGTAGGAAGCTCAGTAGGGACTGAAACAGAGCTGATGCTGAATTTCAGCTACGTCTGAACTATAAATTCTGAGAGTTGAATTAATGCCCAACTCTGAATACTGACATCATTATACAGGCTAATGCGCCATCACTGGAAACTAAAGAGAGAGAGAACACTACTGCATTGTCTGTGCCAAGTCTTGTGTAAGTCAAAGCTCTGGATAGCTGAGAGAGACACAGGACATGATGAATTAACCTCAATCACAGGTTCAAAAACACACACGTTACATAAGCTACACACTCACCCGGTTCACTGTCGATCTGTGTGAGTATGTCCTCAATGGAGTCCTCCTCTGTGTGCTGGGGTTCAGGGTCAGGGGGTGTGTAACCCCGGAGACGGCACCAGCGGAGCACCTCTTTAGTTCTGGGTGGGGTGAGGGCCTGAAGCCGAGGTGTTCTTTCTAACAGATCAGCACACACACGGCGCACAGCCACTGCTCGCTGCAACTACACAGAGAGAAAGAAACAAAAGTAAATGAACAAAATCCAACAGAGCTTACAGATGCACCCAGACCAGATAAAACACACACTCCTGTACCTCTGCAGCTCTGCGTTTGCCAATGTTCCATGAGTAGTACAGATCCACAGAGGTGGCGCAGAACGGATGAGAGTCCTCATCTGTAAAGCACATAGACATACACACACACAGACAGACACACACATATCTCTGTTGGTCTGGCTTAGGTAAATTTACATTATTTAAGTGGACTAAATGATTGCAGCAAGCTGGTAAACACCTGTCATTTCACTGGAAAAGTTATGACATTTTGATTTAAAGGTTAAAAAAAAGAAAAGAAAAAAAAAAGAAACACACTGTCGTTCAAAAGTTTGTGGTTACTACGATTTTTTTTTGTTTTAAAGAAATTAATACATTTATTCAGCAAGGATGCGTTAAACATTTTAAAAGTAAAGATTATAATACTGTTAGAAAAAAAATGATTATATTTCAAATGAATGCTGCTCTTTTTAACTTTCTAAGCATCAAAAGAATCATGGAAAAAACTGCATCAAGGTTTCCACAATATTAAGCAGCACAATGATTTTTAACACTGATAATAATAAGAAATGTTTCTTGAGCACCAAATCAGCATATTAGAATGATTTCTGAAGGATCATGCGACATTAAAGGCGAGTAATGATGCTGAAGATTCAGCTTTGCCAACACAATAAATTTAAATTTAAAATATATTAAAATAGAAAATAGTTATTTTAAATGGTACTAATATTTTAAAACATTAATGTTTTTACTATATTGACTGTATTTACTGCTCAAATAAATGCTTGGTGAGCATATATAAGTCTCTTGGTGAGAGACTTATTTCAAAAAACTTTTTAAAATGTTACCCAACCCAAACTTTTGAACACCAGTATATGTATGGATGAATAACATGCAATTAGAAATTCACTAGGGTGAAATATGCGTAAGGAGATGCTGAAATATGTGAAATTAAACGTACTTTTCTCAGGGATAATCAGAGGAAATTTCTTCACTATGACTGTCAGAAGTTGTGTCATGTTTTCGATGTGTTCCGTGCTGAGAGAGATTGACAAATATGTTCACAAATATCACAAGCTTTAAACATTACAAAACATTTAAATAAGAGTTTCCTGCACTGATATTCAGCAGCAGTGGTGCCCCATTGCAACACATACGTGTTTTTGATTATTATTTTAATTGCGAGTTTGCAGACTAGACTTGGTGAATGTGCAAGTCTATGGGTGTCAATGCCCCTATGCAGAAACAGAAAACTTAGTGAATCACAGATATTCAGACAGATCAGGGCGACACAATTCTGTGTGCGCTTCTTACTTGATGAGTTCATGTGTTGATTCCATGCCCTGTTCTTCTTTGATAGCAGCTGTGTCTGTGGATGTAGGGGTTGTCGGCAATGAAGCAGGGGTTGGTGTTGAAGTGGCTGGGGCAGATGATTGGGGAACTGGAGTCGTACAAGTGAAGCCAACCAAACCCGGTTCAGTTTTAACTATGTAACGAGGCAAGCACAACAGAGGTAAAGAAAAAGTTTGAACTCAGTGGATTGAATAGCTATACACAAATAACTCATTGACGTTATTTCCACAGTATGAATGTGTGTGTGCGCATATGTCTTACCTTGAGCTACAGGTGTGGATGCTGAGGAAGCAGTTCCACTCGTGGTTGTGTTGCTGCTAGATGCTTTAGCACCAGACTGCACAACTGAAACACAAACACACACAGGTTTACTTTACCGTTCAAAAGTTAGGAATCAGTAAGTTTTAAGAATTTTAAAGAATAAGAATAAAATTTAAAGAAATTAATGCTTTTATTCAGCTAGGATGCATTACATTTATCAAAAGTGACAGTAAAGACATTTATACTGTTTCAAAAGATTTCTATTTTAAATAAATGCTGTTCTTTTGAACTTTCTATTCATCAAACAACCCTGAAAAAAATGTGTCACGATCAAATAAATTACAAATATATTAAAATAGAAAAGTTATTTTAAATGGTAATATTTCACAGCATTACTTGTTTTTACAGTATTTTTGATCAAGTAAATGCAGTCTTGGTGAGCATAAAAGACTTTCAAAAACTTTTAAAAATCGTATCGACCCCAAACCTTTGAACGGTAGTGTAGGCAAGTCTTAATGAAATATAAACAAAATGCTATGTCAGATATAGCTGCTTTCAAGCTTTTTCCAGAGCAGAACCCAGAACATTTTGGACATCCAGAAGTTTTTGGTACTACATAATATGCATGTAATTTTGGTTAGCCATTTAATATTTCTTTCCGTCTATTTCACCCATCGAAGAGCTTTGCCAAAGCTACTGTAACAAAATGAAAGCAGAGAATGTGCCATAGGCGTGTGATTGATATTGTATCGATGTTACAGCTAACTACATTTCAATAGCTTCCTCTGCGCAAAAAAAACCCCGACTATTCAACTATTCATTTTCTTCTGTGTGGGCCTCTGACGTGAGTTCACGAGAGCGCCACGACGCATGCGTGAGAACTGAGAAGATGATGCTCATGATCATTTGATGGGAAAGTGTGAAAAGGTAAGCCCTTCATTTTGCGGCATTGGTAAGGCACTTTTACATTTTCTCATTGGTTTCTCACGATTCGGACATCCAGGAAATGCACACTTTAGAACCATTTTAAACACTACATCGAGACGCATCTGCGTCATCTTCTCTGTTCTAGCGCATGCGTCGTGGCGCTCTCGTGAACTCACGTCAGAGGCCCACACAGAAGAAAATGAATAGTTGAATAAAGTCGTTAATTTTCATTTGTTTTATTTTTTTCGCACAAAAAGTATTCTAGTCGCTTGATAAACTTAAGGTTGAGCCACTGTAGTCACTTGGACTATTTTAACAATGTCTTTACTAACTTTTCTGGGCCGGCAGATGAAATTACGTTGCAGCCTATGAAAAAGTGAGCCAGCTCTCAGATTTCATCAAAAAAAATGTTAATTTGTGTTCTGAAGATGAACGAAAGTCTTCTGGGGTTGGAACAACATGAGGGTGAGTGATTCCTGAGAGAATTTTCATTTTTGGGTGAACTAACCCTTTAAAAAGACCCCCTGTGGTAAAAATCTAGTTTTTAAATGTTGTTTATATGTCTATGTGATGTTTTTAAAATGCTTTAAGAAATTCATCAGTCAACACGATTGCTGAGTATTTTCTCCTTAAAACTGCAGTGAACCAAAGACATTCTCACAAAAGCTGTTTGAAATCACCGGTGTTTCTCACGTCACAAAATACCTTGTAACCAATCACGTCAATGTGTGGGCGAGCTTTAGCATATCACTAACTATGAGCGCTCTGAAGCAGTGGAGTCTCAAGAGAAGCCAGGTTATCCCGGTATAATTTTCTGTTGATATGAAAAATCGGGTACATTTAGCAATATAGCGGGTGAATTATGTATTGATGTATATTACGATGTTATGATGAACTATATGCCTCTCACTGACGTTCCGAGTTGTTCAAAGCGTTTCTAAGGACACTGATTTTTAGAAGGCAGCGGTCTGACTCTGAGATGGCGAATGGGAACATGGTTTATGTAACATTAGCAACACATTATTAGCTGTTAGAGAATGTAGTCAAGCCAAAGCTAATCATATGAAAATCATCATGTTTTAGCGAGTGATACATAAAACGCATTACCATTCTGATTTCGCATTACCATTTTAGACAAGCCTGTATGAGTGAGTGTAGGTGGGGCTCGTTGCATATTCATGGATCCACGTATACTACATGAAGCAAGGGTGTAGAGTTACATTCAAGCTATTTTAAGGCCTGAATTTAAAAAAAAAACACAGGAAAAAAACATTTAAATACACCATTTTGGTGATCAAAGATGAGTTTTAAGGGATACAATTATTGACCACATGGGGACTTTAGTAACTAGATAGGGTGGACTATGTAAAGTACTATTAAACTAAATCTGTTGCATGTCTATCAATAGAGATTTTGCTATATCGTGGTATGTAATATATCCTCAGTGCAGGAAAATAAAGTGCAGAATTAATGTATATTTAATTCATACAGTGAAGAATGTTTTATTTTTACATTACATTATTCAGTTTTGGTAGTATTTCTTACTTGAAACATCTTAAATACACCTCCTTTACCAGGCTCATTTCATTTGTATCTTCGGTTTATTGTGTTTTTAATGAAATAAATAAATAAATAAATACTATATTGTTATCTGGAAATACAATTTTTCATTTTGTGAAGTTACATTTTGTTCATATAGCCCACCCCTAGAGCTAATTTAGTAAAAACAATCATTTCAACATGACTAAGGCCGTGTGTCCACCAAAGCGTTTTTTCACGCGGCTGGCATGAGCGCAACGAGGCGCTGAGCGTTTTTTTTTTTTCACGCTGAAGTGCTGAGCGCTCGCCGAGAGTTGAAGAATGTTCAACTTTGGGTAAAACGCAGCGCTCATCACTGTCACTTTTTACCCAGCCGTCCAATCACAGTGGAGGAGGGGCGTGACAAATACCACACCGATCAACTGTCACAACATTCTTTCTGTACAACATCAACCAGCAGAGCTAACCGAACAAAATGGATGAAAAATAAATTTTTTGTATGAAATAAATTATCTGCGAAATCAGTTACAAGTAAACTGTGCTGCAGATATTCAGTATCATAGCAACGAAGCGTCAACTGAAAAAACGCTGTGCTGCCAAAAAGCTCTCAAGCGCCCACAGCTAGGCGTCTTCAGCAGAGCGTCTAGCATTTTCAGCTGGCTAAAAACGCTTTGGTGGACACACGGCCTAAGGTAGCATTAAAGTGGTTTTTATGTTCTGTTTTATGTTTATGCTCTCTATCACTATGACAACAGCTTGCATATTGTTACAGGAAATGGCCTGTCCTTCCTGCTCTAATGTACTGTATTCATTCAACGCAAAATAAACTAAACTGAGGTAGCTTCTGCCGCCATGGTGCCGCACAGATCAATCTAAAACAAAGCAACCAGGTAAAGAGAGAGAACACAAAGTGAGAAAATGAAAACCATATCTGACAGGAGAGCGTCTCTGGAGCTCTGTTCACCTATTACCGTCATCGCTGATGAATGCAAAATAAAAACAAATATCTCTGATACATACAATCTTGCAGACTTAACACAGCTGACAAAAAACATCAGTCCATTAAGGCTGGCAGAATTATAACAACACAACCTGAAACAGCCCATCACAACATGCAAGAGCACCTTGCTTAAGATCACAATTGTGATGAATCATGAATCGAACCTTCAATCTTTGGGTTGCCAGCATTGGGAAGAGAGCTTATGTGTCAAAGCAGTTAACTAGAGCATGAAGTTGAAAATAAATAATCTAACTTTACAATATTACACAGACTCACAGCCTTCTGGACTGTAGAGATCAGGAGTGTGAGTAAGGCTGTGTGGGTATAAGAGGAACAGGGTGCTGTTACCTTTGCCAACAGGCATCAAGATAGTCTGCAGCGTAGAGGACCCACTGCCCACACTGAGCTGCTTCAGCTGATTGGCTGGGATGGTGAGAACCGTTTGCTGGGAACTGGGCTGAGCAGGGTGCAACTTCAACATTCCTGCAAGTGAAGAGAATAATGGTGAACACAAAACAGTGACCAAAAAATGAAACAAATAAAGCATTTCAAGCAATGTATTAATTAACTTTACGGCAATTAATTCAGAGAAGGGGTGGAAAGCTTGCATTATCCAAAAAAAAATTTTTCTTACGTGTGTTTTTTTTAATATGTCAACCAATTTTAATTTTCCATTCATGAATCATGATAAAGTTACAAGGCTTTGACACACCCCCCACCCCTAATTCAGTGTTGAGAAAGATTTATTTCACTCCTGAAATGGTCAAGGCCATTCAGTCATCAGATTACATTTCATATAATTACATTTGTGATCTGTGAGAGTCCGAGGGAGCTTTAGCGGTTTGCCATTCTAAAGGTGTTGATCATATTAGCGAAATTCTGTGGGCAAAAAAGGTCCATTGTCGATTGTCAATAATGCAGTGATGTATGAAGCACAGCTCACAAAGAAGTCACTTTCAAACCAAGCAGCTTTCTGTTGGTCAATGCTGCAAATTCGCATCACCAACTTCAACCCATAACTAAATCTGCGTGGGGAAATCTTTCGTCCTCACGCAAAATTCCAGATTATTTGGATTCCTGAACAATGGTAATTGTGACCGCACCTTAAGGACAAAATATTTGGCAACTCTGATGACTGGTTACCTGAGATGGTGGTAGCAGTTTTCCCGCTGAAAGTTCCTCCCCCAATCAGTGACGCTGCAGTGACCAATGAAGGGCTGGAGCTTTTGGACCCGCCCACTACAGACGACCCCGCACCCTTTGACAGACTGATAAGAGGCATGTTGACGGTCTTGGCAACTGTGACTACGGCTCCAGTGCCAGAGGCAGAGCTCTTTGCTGTGTTGGCGGCAGAGCTAGCACTCTTGGCCGCACTGATCACGGCAGCTTGATTGGCAGCTACAAGCACAGGGTGCTGCGGTGGTGCTTTAGCTGTCTGAGGTAATGGCTGAGAGGAGGATGCTCCAGTGGCTTCTGCTGACTGTACAGAGAAAAACATTAGAGGGGCTGTAGGTCAAAATAACTTTAGATATTAACTTTGTGACCCATGCACAACACAAGTTTCTATCATGTCAAAGAAACAGAATGATGATAATGACTAAGCTACCTAATACGTACGTCAATTCTCGAGTCAATGTGTCAAGCCTTGTCAGACAATGGAGAAAAAAAAGATACATCTCTTACCTGTTGAGAGGTTGGCGTGGAACTGGGTGTTGTTGGGGTGGAGCTTGTGGCAGTAATGACACCACCCGTCATTCTCAGGGTTGTTGTGCCTGGTTTGTTTAGGTGACTTGCTGCGGCAGCTGTTACCATCTTCACTGAGCCGTCTGACAGCTTCACCTGAGGACCTTGAGACCCCCCCACCACCTGTCAATCAAACATTAAGAGAAAGAAGTTGAAAAAAAAACAACAACATATATATGTAATGCATTTAGTTTTAATGCTTTCAGTTCATAAAAACTAGTCCCTCCCAACTCTTGTTTAATTTTAAAACATAACATTACAGAAGTGAAATAGATTTTTAGTACTATTTTTTTTTATTTGATTTAATTTATCTATTCATACATTCTGTATATAAACCGAAATGTTGTCCTACACCACTTTGTCAATTATGTACTTCAATATTCATGCCAATATATTCACTGGACTTGAAAAGAGGGTGAGAAAAAGACTGCAGGTATCTCTTTTACATAAAGCAAATGGAATTATATAGCAAGAAGACTTTTACTTGTTTCTCACACTCATTTTTGCATGTTCAGTTCCTAAGGCCCATCTCTTTCCCTCTAATATTCCTTCTCTCTCAAGCACACAGCAAATACCCTTCACACACAAATCCTCCACCACCACCTTCAGAGTATTTAAATATGTCAGGTGCTGATTGATATATATGACCATTTTACTGTACAAAAACAAATTCAAGCAGGTCTAACAGACCAGAGGAAAAGGATTGATTTAGTCTCACCTCTGCTGAAGGAGATAACGAGAATTCTAATAAAAAAATTATGAGCAGAAATCATGGTGCCCTGTGTGCTGCACTTTATGATGAGAATAATGAGGGTATGATTTTAATGGATAATTAACAAGAAGAAAGGTTGTAAGAGAAGGAAGGAAGGAAGAGATGTGCATGAGTGTGTGTTCACAGGTTGAATTACAGCTCAAATGTCAGCTGCAGGCATACTCATTAGCCTCTATCTGATAATCAGGACACACACACACACACACATAGGAAGGGCTCTAGAGAGTGTGAGCTTTTCAGAAGAGGCGTTGTGTAACACTAATGAAAGTGCAGCAAGTGAAAAAAAGAAAAGAGATAAAGAAAGATCAATGAGATGGAGAGAGCAAGAAAGCGATGGCGGAGAGGGAGGAAATAATGGCAAACCCCTGAACACTTGCTTTTAAACAGTAGCTAAACTAATCCCACTCCTTTTGAGTCACTGTGAGTGTGTGTGTTTTAACACATTCCTTTATTTTCTTAAAGCTAACTATGACCGTTTTAGCAAAGGAAATTAATGCGCTGTTGAATCCATCTCAGTGTTTTCTGCATCGCTATCTACAGAACCACACCAAAAAGAAATTATATTTCCCAGGAATTGTGAGCTTGCATGTTGAATCTAATTAAAAGTTAAATGGGGTCAGGTACTCCAAAAAAAAAGACAAAACAGCTTTCAACTGCATTATCTTGCATGTAAAAACAAACCTACAGCATAACCTAAACACCTGTCTATTCCAATCCAATAGGCTCCATCTATATAATTAATAAAATAACTTTAATATAAATGATTATATATAATATAATAAAAACAACTATATAAAGTAGAATGGGAAATTTTGTGTTATTAAATCCTTCCTTTATTACACACCTGAGCCAAAATGGCTGCCTTCTGTCCTGCTGTGACCCGAATGGGCTGCTGAGTACTGGAAGCAGGACTCGACGCCACATGACCACCACCAGAGCTCTGTTTCCCAGAGCCCCCTGGCTGGCCAACCAAAAACGTGCCCTGGAAAGATCAATAGTGACTTCGTCAACGTAACACAAACTGACAGGGAAAGGCTGACTAGACTGTTTTGGACAACAAGAGCACCCACTGAGCTAAACACATTAAATAAAGGTTATTTAGAGCATATTTAGAGTATGCAAGAGTTACTGCGTGAACAAAGTAATAGTACACACATGTTCAAACTATAGTTGTTTAAATTGTTAAAAAACGAAACAGTTTGAGTATATCAGGATCCATTCCACAGACTTAGTGTGTAAAAATCGTTATTTTAAACAGTTTAAAACAAAGACTATTACCTGCGGAGTCTGTTTAAGGATGTAAGAAGTGTAGGATAAATTAGAAGGCAGGCTGCCAGTCCCTGAGGAACCACTGGAGGAATGTGACCCTCCAGAACCAGAACTCTGAGACTGCTGGCCTACAGACAGAGACAAAAAAATTGATGGATTGAAACACCAGTTGTAAACAGGTCTGAATGTGTCTACCTCGTCTACTTGTGATCCGATCAATCAAAATACATCTTAATACCAGATGTAAACAGGCCCAGAGAGACAATGATTGTTCCCAAATCCTATGATACATGTAGCGTGTCAGTGTATGTCTGACCTGCGCTGTGAGAGGCTCTCAGAATGGCTCCCTGTGGGATCAGTAGCAGTTTGCCTTTGCCCGATGGGTTCTTGCTGTTGGTGGTCAGGTAGAGTTTGGTGCCTGGAGGCAGATTGGCCAGGTTTGCCAAGTTATTTGCTGGCAGCTGGAGGGTAGCCATTACTGAAAAATAAAAATAAACACAAATCATCAAAAGTTTCAGTGAATACCAACTTGACCTTTTGCTCACTGAAAGCAACTGTATGCCTCTGAACTGTATTAACTATTTTCATGGTGTTTTTGTGCGTGAAAGCACATGGAGGCTATATGTTTTCCACTGTATGGGAAAAAGCAGCGTGAACTACAATTCAAAAGTTTGGGGTCAGATTTTCTTTGGAAAGAAATTAATACTTTTATTCAGCAAGGATGCATTCAATTGATCAAAAGTGACCGTATATTTATAAATATATTAAAGTAAAAAATTGTTATTTTAAATTGTAATATTTCACAATACTACAGTTTTAACTGTATTTTTGATCAAATAAATGCACCATTGGTGAGAATAAGAGATGTCTTCAGAAAAAAATAATGGTAGTGTACTTAATTATTTTAACTCTTTTGTGCTTCATAAAAGAAAAAAGTCATACAAGTTTGGCACAACATAAGAGACGAGTAAATTAATTATTAATATTAATATTATTTATTTTATTTTTTTATTGCTGAGCTGTCCCTTTAAGGGTCAGAATAGTGAAACTAATTTTGGTGCAGATTCTACTAACATTATAAGTGGACTCATAAGACAAAAAGTACAGAACCTAGACACAATCTATAGCGACAAGGCTTAAAGACTATTTCATATACCACTAAAACAAGCTTTCAATACGCATCCACATTTTGGGTGTTTTTAAAATTAATCAAACTAAATCCTGTTTCCCCCTGTGGCAGCAGGGAGATACGAGTGTCTGACTGAGTAACGGCGATTCCTAATGGTTTAGTCAGCTCTGCAGTACAGCCACACTTAGATTAGCCCTGTGATATTCCCCTTTCAGCACAACATCTGCTGATCAGCCTGATAAACATTTCTCCAAACACACCAACAGATGCTTTCACACACGCACTACTATTCTGAACATCTTAATTAGCATCCCTGGCAAGACAAATGCTTTCTGCATTTGCACACATGTGTACTTTGGACACATATACACACTTTACCTTCTAAAAATGACTATGTAACATACACAATTTTATTTTACAATTCAGACATGGATTCATGCATCTGCACAAAGCTATAATCTCAAGAAATCAGTTTCTGATTTGTTCAGTGTATCGTTTTCAGTGAGTACAAAAAAACAACCTAATGTTGACAACTTGTCACGTCACCCCTGGTTAAGATTAGTTCATTTATTTATTTTGACCTGTTTAAAAGAAAGACATAGCATAGTAGAGATCAGTTGTTGAACTATATGGGTTAGTTTATGGCATGATGAGGGTCAAGAAAAAAAAAGTGTATGAACTCTGACCTCCACTTTTGCCACTTCCTCCAGACCCACTTGCAGCCTTGGTACCAGCATGCACCTGCTGTCCGACAATGCCGCTTGCACCGCTGCCTCCTCCACTGACGATTGCCTTAGCGACGCCCTGTGCTACCACTTGCTTTTGGCCCACCACCTTGGACACAGAGGGGCTGGGCTTAGCAACCAAGATCTGCCCGCTGCTCATGGAGACCTGTTTGACGGCAGAGCCCAGTGGAATTCCCAACACCTACGCGCACACACACACACACACACACACACACACACACACACACACACACACACACAGTTACTCTGCATCTGGAAAAACTTGTTAATTAAAAAGTATCATTGACCAGACGACTCGCTATGCGCTTTTAAAAAGTATCTCATTTGTTCACTGGGGCCTTACCTTGATTTATTTTTTTGTTGTATTTTGTTTTATTGTTTTTTTTCTTCTATTATGCGTGTATGTTTTTCTTTTCTGTGAATGCACACATGTATTTCTCTTCTGTAAAGCACTTTGTAAACAGTTTTTAAAAGGTGCTATTACTCAAAGCTTAACTTACAATAAAAGTACGACTTTTAGTCTCCTTTTGGGACAAAACACAGTTTATAAAACAATTACTCAATATCTTTCCTCTGCTCATTTTATTTTTTAATTAATTAAAAATTAAGTATACTACCGTTTAAAATTTTGGGGTCAGTAAGATTTTTTTATATTTTTGAAAGAAGTCTCTTATGCTCATCAAGGCTGCATTTATTGGATCAAAAATACAGAAAAATAGTAACATTGTGAAATAGTAAAGAAAATAATTTATTTAAAATAGAAGTCTTTTGGTCCAGACCAAAAAAAATAAAAAAAATAATTAAGTCCTGTTCTGCTTAGCGTTCACATTGGCATTTTAACACCTAACCTAAAGGCATTGGGATATGTTCACAACCTGATTGGTCGGCTTTTATGACAAAATTTTGTGACGTAACTTGCCGAACATCCAATATGCTGTGTGCTGGGCTAAATGCGGTCTTTTTGTGGACATAGCCTACATATTTTGTATTGATGTATTTTGACCAGCTGAGAGCTTATAAAATGTGTAAAGGTGTCAAAACAGCGGCAGGAATCCCTCCATCAACCACACAAATGAAGATCTGCTGCAAGGAGACGCGGTTCTGATGCCTGAACCGAACTGTGATGGGCAACATCGTGACTACGTCGGGGGAAAAAACAAGCATGTCTTTTTTAGGGTCACATCTTGTGACATCATGTCCTGTTTTTGGTGTCCAAACCTTGATATCAGTGGAATAATATAAACAATATGGAATAAAGAAATAAAAAATGCTTAAGCCTATATTGTAGAGTCAGAGAATTAAGATGAATTTTTTGAGCAAAGTGGCGTTTGTAAATGGACAGTCTCTAAACAGGATGTACAAATGACTTTGACTCAAGTGCTAAAAAAAAAAAGGCTGCAGTAAAGAGACGAGTAGGACGTCCACAGAGACACAATGACCTGAGATATGTTTAGACCGCATGACCACAGCGCACTCCATTTTCAAAAACTCTCTCAGACAGGAGGGCCAGCATTGAACAAGGGAAGGGACTGTAGAAACACTTCAGTTCTGTATGGAACTAGCTAGACATCAATTTTGGATATTATATATGGATCGGAACAATTGTTGAGCTTTGATGCTCAAATGTTTTCAGCTATGAAATACAGCCAAAGAACTGAAAAGATATGATATTGGTTTTGTGACTGAAGAGTCAAACAACTATGAAACATAAATAAGCTATATGAACAGTAACAATGGTAAAAACAAAACAAAAAACAAAAAGTATACATAGAAACCTTGCTGGGTGTGGCCCCTCCTCTAGCCCCCGCCCCGCTCTGTTTCTGCGGTGACATGGCTATCATGTGACCGCCCTTCACAGTCACATACTGTTGTTGCTGCTGGGATGTTGCCGTGGAGATTACCTGTTGCTGTGGTGACGGCTGGGTGGGCACCTCTCCTGGTTCTTGCTTGATTATAACCTTAAGACAAACAGACAGTCAGACAGAGAAATTGTATTACTCTGTGTGTGTCGTATTACAGCGAGATGTGCACTGAAAAACCATCAGTTTGATTCACGTTTCAATTTGAACCAAGATATTTTCAGAGATATTGGATGTGAGATCAAATCCAAAGTTAATTTAGTGAATCTCACATTCCCTTAGGTAAGATAAACACACACTTCTCTGAGGGAAAGACTGAACATTGAGATGAACTCGGTGAACTTGTGCGAGATTCCCCTCTCCTGCCACTAGCACACAGCAAAGCACACACTTACAAAAGCTCCATCATAGAAAACACACATCACTGTGTGTCATATTGCTCTTATATACAACAGCAACAACGCTCACGCTTAAACACTCTAAATATGAATTTAAATCCAAATTCTGTTCCTTCAGGAATCTACAGTGCAAAAAAAAAAAAAAGTTTGCAGACCTATTCATTCTTTATATTAGAATAGAAGTCCTAAGACTATGAAATAACACAAATGGAAGTATGGGAATTATATAGTGATCAAAATGTTAAGCAAATCAAACCTCTCTTTTATTTGATCTTTTTAGTCACCCTCTGACTAGATTCCAGCTATGTACAGAGATCATTCTCTTAACAAATTCATCAAGGGCATTCTGGAATGCTTTTTAAACACTATTAAAGGAATTCACATGTATCATGGACATATGATAGTTTTATTCCTTCACTTTGTCATTTAAAGAAGAAAAAAATAGTTTAAGAAATTCATAGGCACAATTTATAATTACAAAAGTTTGTTCAAGCATTTAAGCTTCTGGCAAAAAGATTTTTAAAATCCTGAGTCATAAATAAATTCAGTCAAGTGCACTATTGTTCCAAAGTTTGGTGTCAGTAATATGTTTTTTTAATAATTAAAAATACTTGAAATTAATACTTTTATTCAGCAAGGAGGCATTAAATTGATCAAAAGAGCCAGTAAAGAAAGTGCCAGAGTGAGTGAGTGAGTGAGTTCTGGGAATACTCCAGTCCTCTGCATAGCTTGTGCAAAAGCAGCAGCATCACGCCACAGATAGATGTCCCATTTTAAACCCTCACACACACACACACACACACACACACACACACACACACACAGCTGCTGCAGACCGCTTACTGCACTGCCTGGCAGTACCTATTAATAACTACTGGTGTTAATTTAGCCTGCAGTGTCAAGAAAACACTGAAACAGCCTCAGAGAATAACCCAGATAGAGAGAGAGAAAGAAAGATCATTACCTAATTTCAGTGTGTTTCTCATCAGTTCAACAGAAGGACAGACAACATATTAAAGCTTTAAGTGTCGGTATGATTCAGTCAAACACTATCTTTTCAGTTTGTAAATAACAGCAGAGCCCATATTAATATAGCTCTAAAGCACAATGACAGACAAATGATTACCTATTTAGGAGTGCCTTCCTCTTACAAGCTCCATCACAGCTCTCTCTGAACACAAATGGACTGATTCATCCAGCCAATCTGCCTGAGGGGAACTGATTGTGCCACATTGTTTTCAAATGCCTACATCTGTATTTTTCAATTATAGTTGATTTCAATCACAATACCCACATAATTTCTTCTGATATTCTATTCTCATCCACACGCCCTTCACTTCAGTTGCCTTATAGAAGCAAGAGAGAGATGCTCACCACTATGCATGGTAATAAATCAAGCCGCTTCCAGATAATGAAAAAAAGACTGCTAAAGGGAAGCAAAATACCCTCAGAGTAGGTAAATTCTTCTTTAGGAGTCCTAACCACACAGCTGGACTTCAGCAGTAAGACCCTAAACTTAAATCAAAGCAGGGTTGCATTGAATAAATCCATACACTATGAGAAAAACACATATACTTTCAGTCTCACCTTGACGCCAGAGGACAGGAAGCTGCTGGTGTGAACTTTAGGAGCAGGTGATCGAGCACCATGGGCTGTGCTGCTCTGCTTGGCTGATGGACTGCCTAGGATAAACATATGGATACAGCAGATATAACAAATAGACATGACATTTCATCTGATAAACACAGTGTTAATTTTGACAGCAAATTTTGATTTAGTTTTAGTCTTAGTCTTTTGACTAAAATGCCATTTAGTTTTAGTCATATTTTAGTCATCTGAATTGTTTAAGTTTTAGTCTAGTTTTAGTCGACGAAATACAATAACATTTTAGTTGACTAAATCTACAGTAGATTTAGTCGACTAAAATATAATGGGTTTAGGTAAATTGTAATGTGTTAATTTAGAATTTCTCTAAAATTTCCAAACCCATATACTCCCGGAGAAAACATATATTAACCTATTAATATGAATGATTTTTAAGTTTGAACATGCAATACAGACACAGATTTAACTACTGTGACTTAAAATAATCTTAAAATTAAATAAAACCACTTTTCCTAAAGTAGAACAGTCTTCTTTTCAATGAATATGCATTCTTTATAACTACTTGCAAACATCATTCTTTATTCTTTCAAGCAGAAATATTTATTTGTATGAATTAAATAATTAATCCTTATTAAAGCTATTAACAAACAGTGAATGCTTTTCTCTTTTTCTTTTGTTGCTTGATCAATATTAAGGACACAGACCGCATAATGTTTATTGCCACTGTCACTTTAAGACGTCAGATCATGTCCAATGACATGCGGATACAATTGCACTGATGATACACTCACAACTGTTTAAGACATAACCAGCATAGTTTACATGAATACTCTCCAAAACGGTTATTTAGACATACTGTTGTGTGTATTTGTCCATTCAGACACGAAAGAGAGCTTAATTCAGTCCTCGCGTGCTTGTGTCAATGTGCACGGCTGCACGCTTCGCTTCGGGTCGGGTGTGTGCGCACAGAAAACCGTACCGAATAGAGCTCTTTTTTGCATCGTCACTCTTATTCAGATCTATCTGTACTCATTCTCCCAGACGTTCACATTTTTTAACGTTTTATGAGACCACGGGGTAGATCACGTTACAGCCTACAAATGTGCGCATCTAGACTAAGTTACACACACACACAGGACATCAGTTCTGACGGATCGCTTCCCAAATCGTCACTAACATTTTCGTCTAGTTTTTATTCGTTGACGAAAATGTCAATAGATTTTCGTCATAGTTTTTGTCATTCAAAACTATCTTTTATTTAGTTATCGTCTTGTTTTCGTCTGTGAAAAAATGTCGTTGACGAATAATTTTCGTCATTATTTTCGTCAACGAAATTAACACTGGATAAACAACCCATGCCCAATGGAAGTATGTGTTGAAGTCACAATGTATCAGAAGTAGAAGAAGTAACAATCTTTTCTTCTGTATTGTGACGTACATCTGAGTAAAATGGATTTTCAAAAAAATCTTTTTTTTTTTAGTGCAGGCACTTGATCAATTCATTGGTTGTTGATTGGATGAAGGCAAAAGCTTAAAGTAGACATGACACAAAATATGAGATAGTCTTTTCTTCACTATTGTTGTGATATATCCGAATGAAACAGCTTTACAAGAAAAAAATGTAGGGCAGGACTTGATTTTGTCCATCGGAATTGATTAGATTGTTGTGGTTTGCTATTGCTGAGATGTCATGTGAGTGACAGGTTGTCCCACCTGTTAAAGTAAGGTCTAGGAAATTTTTTGCAGATGAAATGACTGGAGAAGTCTGACATATGTCACCAGAGTGAAATCAATGTGAAAATCAGGTTATGACATTTTGATTAAAAAGGCACTTTTTTTTTTTTTTTTACATTCATAGATGAATCATTCACCTTAGGATCAATAAAATGCATTAAGCAAATAGGTAAATCTCCATTTAATTTGAATGTGAAGGCCTTTTAAAAACAAACAATTTTTTCAGCACAACAAGATCGGTCAAAACACATGAAACAAAGCATCTTTATGGATCTCTTCCACAAGCTCAAAACTTTGCCCTACAACAAAGCCTACTATGTGTGAATATATCATGTGTCAGTGTCTTTTAAAACTTTTTCTCAGAGGTTGAAAAAAACATTGGCACATACAGCTTTTTTTGTCTGCATCTTTGTGCACAATGAAATTGTGAGTTACTCTGCAGCTCAATGTTTAACCTAAATGTGTTAAGACTGCAGCTCTGCTCAATTTCTCCAGTATATCTGTGCGAACTGAAAAAACAAAGCAGTTTATTTACTCCAAATCTCATAATGCACCATCCATCTCCCAGGATGGTTAGCATGCTGCTGCTTTCTCCAGATTCACAGCATGATTTTCACAAGCTCTGTTCTCCAGTAACAAAAATACACACAGCTCAAGACATGCATGCAGTGAATTTGTGAAGCTGCTCTGACACTCCTGACAAAATTTAAGTCAAATTCTTTCCCATTCAATTAGGAAAAGCAACATAAATGACAACAGTTGTCATACTGTTATTTAATTTTCATTTTTAAACAAGTTCCCACAAACAACTGAATGAATCAGGGCAGTAAAACAGCTTTACTCATCCTCATTTAATAGATACATTTTCCTGGTAGGTATTTCTAATCTCTTGGCAATCCCTTAATAATTTATAAAAGCATGTAGAATAGTATTTTACATGTTGATGTTAGCTTTAACTCAAAGCAGCTGTTTCTTAGATATTCAGACTTCATTAACACCTCATTTGTTATGCTGTTGTATGAATTCTGCAGAGACCATATCAGGATAAAGTGATAAGAGATTGGCTGTGTTTTTAAACCTAGTAAGCTTCATACAAAACAGCATTATTTGCAATCAAAGATGCACTGAAATGTTATATCCAAGTGTCTACTGTACCTGAGAAAAATGACAACTATGATTTCTACAGTCATGAGGTGGTAAATAGTATTGAGTTTTGATTAGTATTTCTATGTTTGTTCTTGATTTGCCCATCTCTAATGGTCACTAAGTTGCTTCAGAACCACAGCACAGAGCTCCGACCACCCACACAAACATTATCCCTAAGAGCATGTAGGTGTGTTTGTGTGGAGGTTTGTGTGTGTGGGTGTGTGTGTGTGTGTGTGTGTGTGTGTGTGACACACAATACACACACAGTAATGTTACATCAACTCCATACTCCACACACTCCTAAACTCTCAGTGATGTGGTCGCTATGGCAACTTGGTCTTATGATGGCCTGCAAACCCACAGTATGAGTCATGGGAAAGAGTGAAGTACAGAAAGTATGTGTGAAAGAAAGAGTGCGAGAAGGATAAAGAAAAAGAACTGAAAGGGGGAACTTGTACTTTGTGATTTGTCTTCATTATTCACACCTGACACTCACTAAGTGTCCTCCTCATGCACGATGTGACAAATTTCTAGTAAAAAATGATTTCACTGTCCTTGCTACTACCAGAACATTGCTGCAAAGCAACAAAAATAACAGCCAAGCAGAACTTCTGTGATGTTGAACATAAGGGAATAAAACCAATAGAATCCCCATGGAGGAGATGCGATGTATGTACCTGTAGCTGCAGATGACGATGCAGCCATATTAATGACTTGTCCTGGTTTGTCCACTATAATATAGGGGTTATTTATGACTGAGGGGCTGGACTTCATGTGAACTGGTGTGGATGACGATGTCCGGGGAAGTGGAGAGTGACTAGGGGTGGAGATAGGAGAGCCTGGAACACAAAAATTCTGTTTCTGTAATTAGATTTACAGTGTGACCCTTATAAATTTCTCACTGTGTTTCAGAGTTACACAGACTGCACATCCATAATGCATTACAGGACAGTTTGAGTCTTCTCGAAATGGCAAAATCAAAACTGATTGGCTGGCTTTACACAATTTCAGACTATACAACTTTCAATGGAAAACACAGACATGTTGGCAAGTTCCCAGGCTGCTACAAGTCAAATGTCTGCCTAGAATTGTCAAAGTTTATGGGTTTCAAAGAATCACATTTTTTAAAGTTCTTAGTTGTAAGAGATACAATTGGTAGTTTAGTAATTTTGCATGCTAATCAAATGGCCCATTCTGTCTAAAGCTGCCTTTTCATCATCTCCACACAACCAAATGATATTCTCTTTAAACCTATGAGCATAAGGTGAGAATCAACAATATTTTTCTACTAAAATGTTATTCCATAAAAACTTTACCTGTAAAATGGATGGTTATGAATAATTATATCCTAAATTCTTATTTTATGATTATTTACATTGATTATCCCTTGAAAACCTGTTTTTTAGACACATTGGGAGACATTTCTTTCGTGTGGATATACTCATTATGCATTAATTTCATCATGTTGAATAAGTGGATGAATGTCTGCTGCACAATCCATTTGAATGTTTAATTTGGTTCCTCTAGGGAGCAAAACACGACAATTGTATGCAAAGGCCGGAGATAGCGGAAATGCGGCATAAGTGGGTGGTTCTTGGCAAGAATAAGATGTAATGTGTACCACACTTTATAAAGGGTAGGTCTGGCAAAGCAAGACTAGGACATATCAGACTAAGCTCCTCTTAGATCTGCTGTCACACATTGACAGCAAATCTATAATGCATTACAGAGGAGTTTAACAACTTTCTGACAGTCTCCTTTTCTCTAGAAAATCTAACATTCTCTAGCAGAAAAAAAGCCAGAGCAACATGAAAGAGACTATATATAGAGGATTTTACTGCTTGGACTTCAACTCTGCTCTTCTCCACCTCCTTTGTGCTCCTGTGAGACTCACCAGACACAATCTTGCAGCTCATCGTGATCGGCTGGAATGATTTCCCGGGTGATTCGGCAGGACTGGGCACTTGCCCTTGTGGAATGATCTTACAGCTGGCCGTGATTGGCTGAAAGGCAGAGTTTCCGTGGGAACCAAGGGTGATTTTCTCAGACCTATTTGACTGCGAAGTTCGTTCAGAACATGAAGAACGCATCGACTCAGTCTTGACAGTGACACCTGGAACTGAGGGGGAAATGAGAAAATAGAGGGACTTTTAAGATTCTAATCAACAGATTTAATCAAGAAGTCATTTACACACATATAACTTCAAGAAGTATCATTAAGAAACAGCATAAGCTCCTGTTTAAGGATCCTGTGAGATGGACAAGCATTTGTGTATGTTTTTCTACCTCTTTCTAAGCTGGGTTGATCATCATGAGGGTGCTGAGAGGGAGAGGAGTGTCGCCGAGAGCCCAGGGCAGCTGTGGAGGAGGAGGAGCCAGATCCGCCCACAAACGGCAGATGAGAGGAAGATGATGATGATGAAGATGAAGGGGCAAAAGGGAAGAAGTCATCGCCTAGTGAGTTTCTGTGGAGCTCAACGTCCACCACCTTTAGGAAATAAGACAGAGAAACTGAAAAAATGGCATTTTAAGATAAATGCAATAAACATTGTCATTGCAAAATCATTTTAGAACTATAAAACCCCTGCACTCTTACTGTGTCCAGATTGAAAAGTAATTTTATGCTCTCTGAGTTCTGTAGCTAAAAAAACCTACATCATTCATCATTTCCTTAGAGTAAAAAAAAATGACCTTCTACACACCTTTTAGTACACATACTCTGGAAAATCATTTACACAGTTTAGCATGTAATTATGCTGTGGCATCATTTCTTCCTTTGTTACAAGTGACAACAACAATAAATCTACATTGGACACATTCACCCATACTGTTAATTTACCTGTCTGACACTTGCATTCCCACACTAACCAGAACTCCAGTTTTGTGCTTTCCATCATCTTGGAGACTATGACACTTTCATCACTATATTCCCAATGGAGACCTTGACTCTTCTTAGCCCATTTAGATAAGTGTGCTCCTTATTTAAGTTGATCATTTTCTGTTATAATTTGCAGCCACTTATACACAATGTTCTCACTCTGAGCGCCTTACAGTCCCTTCACTCTGTATTTTAAACAATAAAAATGAAATGTAGTTTTTTTTTTATTTAGTAGTGTCATGATGAAACTATTTAACATAACTATTTAAAAACTTTATATACTGGTTTTTAATATAAACTTAATATCGTGTGGTGCTTCCTTGAGCATTAATGTTTGTTTGTAGCCTTTTGTGATAGTTGTGCTATTGCAGGGTAGTACGGAATAAAAAGAAAACTCAATTTTAAGCTCTCTCTCATTTTAAAATAATAATAAAAAGCATTAGGTATATCTATAAGCACAGCTGTAGTTTCTGGTAAATTTTAAGTTACTCTGTGCGACTTACCGTTTCAGCTCCCAAAGTCTGTAAACCTGTGTAAGTTCGGTCAAGCTGAGGGAAAACAAATTAAAGAAGATAAATAACAGAGACATTAAAGAACATTCAACAGTCTTTGCCGTCAAGAATCTAAGAGGATGGTGGGTTAAGGAAAGTACTTTAATCTACAAACTTTCCTTTTGTCTTGACATCTCGATTCATCTCCCTCTATTTTACCTTTGTATTTTTAACCTATAACAAAAGGGATTGTTGTGACAAGAGATAAAGGAGAAAGGAAATATAAACAGACAGAATGCTTTTTAAAATCGACCATTTCACCCTTTAGACTCAGAGAATCTAGGATAAAGTGATGGATTCATACAGGCATATTCTATTAGGTGCAATTTGCACACACACAAAAAAATGGAATTTCAAAGACATAGAGGGGGATGTCCTCTACTTTTTGAATGTCCCACGTAAAATAAGTACAAAGAAAGATAAAGAGAGAGAAAAGAAAAGATGAAAAGGGCAACAAAAGGGTTCAAAGAGAGGGTGTATGCAAGCGGTCAGTAAGCGTCTGACCTTTAAGTGGTGGATGATGTCGATACGCTTGTTCCGTTGATCTTTAAAGTGAATCTGCACACGGACAGGAAACTCTCCCCACCCTCGACGTGTCAAGTGGAACGGTGGCTCACTAAACACACACACACACACACACACACACACACACACACACACACACACACACAGTTTAAAAAGAGTCTTTCTCTCTCAGAAGAGAGAAATAAAAGCACCACAGGGATGCTCTCCTCCACTAGAGGGCAGTGCCTGTTCTGTGTTGATATTGCTTGAAGCAAAAAAAACAAGCAAAATGAATCATCCCTAATAGGGATTTTTCTTCTTTTTTTAAAGAAATTAATACTTTTGTTCAGCAAGGATACATTGATCAAAAGTGACAGTAATTTATAATGTTACAAAAAAATCTATTTCAAATAAATGTTGTTCTTTTCAACTTTTTATTCACCGAAGAATCCTGAAAAAAAATGATCAGTTTCCTCAAAAATATTAGAAACAAAACAGAAACAATAAATTAAAGAGGCAAGTTAACACACACCTGACTTCCACAAGATCATTGGGCTTGTAGCTAGGGTGCAGGAAGAACCAGACCTTCTTCACGAAATGATCGATACTAGGCTCTTTACGAGAACCTCGAACATACACCATCCATTTATGCGTGGACTGATCGTTCTCCTCGCGTTTATCAGGAGCAATATACCTGAGAAAAAAAACATCAGTAGTCTAAAAATTTAACTCAAATCAATTTATAGTAGCATACACACAATTTTTCACTTATTTGTTTGGGTCAGGGTTGTAGTTCAGAACCATGAATTAGAGAAGGTGAAAAAAAACCTGTATGAACCTCCCAGTAACTATATTCAAACATTTTAAATATTTTGAAATACTTAAGACTTTTCTTCAAGCTTCAGTAGGTAGCAGTTTTCCTATGTGTGCATTCAGTAGCAGGAAGGATAAAAAGTCAGTTTATTTGCCAAAGCTGTGAGTTTCTTTTCAGCTCAGCATGCATTGTGTATTTTCAGCATCCTGCCTGTGATTTGTACACTTCATTTTAAGTTTCTCAGAAAAGAAAGCATCTGCTAAACACATAAATGTAGAATGTAGAGCTGTTTAGAGAGATGAACAGCTTGAGTGTTTTCAGCACACTGGCCCTGAAGTAAACAGTCTCATAAAGATCTTTAGTAGCTCTGCAGGCAGAAAAAAAATTAGCTTATATAGTTGCTCATATGCAGACACACACAATTGTGTCTCTCTCACCTGCTCTGAATGAATTTTATGAGGTAAAGTAGACGAGGACTGTGTGATAATGCAGAATAAATTAGGTTAGATCGCTGCCTAAGGAAAGCTAAAGCTTTGCCTTTTGCCACATAGAGGTTTATTGGGTTTCGGAAAAATAAGACTGAGAATAATACTGAAGTTATGCATTTAAAAATGAATACAAGCTCAGAGAAATAAACATTGTTTCTCATAAAAGCATTTATCCAAATAATCTATAGCTAGCATTCATTCAGGACATTTTCTTTCTTTTTTTTGACAGAGGAACAAGAAAAGGATGGTTTGAAAAATTATTAAAATGAAAATTCTGTTACTTACTTACCCACATGTCATTCCAAATCTGGATGACATTCTTCTTAATTTATCAATCACTCTTTTCCATGAGATTTCAATGAATGGAGAGGAGACTGTAGCTCCTCACTACAGTGTTATATTCAAAGTCTTCTGAAGCCATAAAAGGCATTTTTTAAACAAACACCATTTTTTACATCAGGCGTATTTTGCCTTGGTGTGATGAAGACACTTCAGATATTTCTCCTTTTGTATTCCACAGAAGAAAGAAAGACATTCAGATTTAAAATGATATGAAAATAGAATGATTACGGAATGTTCCTTTTTGGGTGAACTATCCCTTTAAGGTTGCACTGCAGAACCGAGAATAAAGCGTCCTACTCAAGGGCACACCAGAATTGTTCAGAGAAAGAGCACAAACATCAGTGAACATCCCAGAGGTGCTAAATCGAAACTCTCTAGTGCACAAGTGCAATAACAAAGATTTAGGCCATTAGCCCTCTGGTTGTTGGGATAAAGCTGATCTACACTACAAATGATCAAATGTTTTTTTAAATCATACAGGGTTCACACTACTAGTGCAAAAGACATCAAGCTAATCTAGTAAAATTAAAATTGGTAATATGAAGCACTCTGATCTATCCATGAAATAAGGGCAAGGAGACAAATAAAAGGCTACATACTTAGATACGTTGCCCACAACAATGGTTTTCTTCATGTAGAGTCGAGAAGCCTCCTCTCCTGTAGTATGGTAAGTCACATGCTGCTCTAAGGATAATGGCACACCAAATGTGTCCTATACATGGGCAAGTAATAAAAAATTGTTACTGTCAAGTAATGGCTCAGACATGTATTAAAAAGTTTTGGTAACACTTTACTTAAAGTCTTTATGTAGAATACATTATAAAAGTTTTTTAATGCATTAATTATGCCTTGCTTGTAACTTATAATGCTAACCATACTAACGTTTTTTTACTAGCAACACTATAGTCCCTCACTGAAAATTTTAGGAGCACAAACTCAAAATTTAGGGGCACACCTTAAATCGACCTGCAATGCAGTTATTCACATTTAGAGCTTTGAAGTGCTTGAAAGTCAGTGAATTTCACTCTCAAAAGGTTGAACAAACCCTGAAATTAATAATATAAAAACATTCGACTATTTCTGCCACAATACCATGGTTACAGTTAGCGTTACTACATTAAATCCATGGTGAATGTTGGTGATTTGTGGACTGGAAAGCATGGTTTCCACATCAGCACTGTTTGATCTGATATGGCATATAACAGAAAATTCTGCAATGAATTCAATTTTTTTTTTTTTTTATATATAATGCAATATCTAACATACATTTTGAATACCTGAATACCTTTATAACGCATTATACATAAAGGCTTTGTTACCAAAGTTTTTATATACTACATAAGTACAAAAAAATGTGTTTGATTTGTAAATAAATAAATTTGCATCATTATGTACCTTATGTAGCAATTTGCTATCAACATTTTTTGGTCTTGTTCCATTAAAAGGCAAAGTGCTGTTTTTATACTACATTAAGAATTTTTTATCTAATTAGATTCTTCATAAATGTTACTTAATAATTTAATAAACAATCCTTTGATAACATTTTATGTAATCATAGAGGTCTTCGATTACTTTTCTATCTATTTTTCACATTGGGCATAAATAAACACCCCTGAACTATGGTAAAATCACTGTGACACAATCTTTGAGGTTTATTGAACTATTGTAGTGTTGCCGCTACATTCATTCTGTGGTAGCGGGGCGCCACACCAAAAATCATCCCAACGCGGCTGCAGCTTCTCAGTGACATCCGATATTGTGCGCACAATTCTGTGTTATAGTTAAGCCCCACTAAATGCATAAAACATTGTAAAGCACCATACGGTTTTTGTGCACTATATTCCAAGGTTTCTGAAACCATTCAAAAGCTTAATGTGAGGTACTAATGAATATATAAGTCGTTAAATTAAAGTTAATGGAAATGTATCTGTCCTCAGTCATTCTCCATTCAGCACTCAAACAGCGCGTCGCGTTCGGGTACGACAGACAACAAGATGAAACTCACTCCAAGATCAATGTTCCTGTTTTTATACTTTATTTGTAGAAAAAGGTCTATGGTTTTTCATAAAAGCACTTTATCTTGCTGGAGTTTATTTCTGCTTCTATCATGAGTCTTTCTCCTGGGTGTCTGTTAGATCACACTGGAGTAGAGAGCACTATGAGTTGTTATTCACGCGCACAGTAAATGAAATTTACAACTGTTAAAAGAAAAGGCTCAATAAACTGTTGCATAGATATGATCCACTGAGCATCAATATATCTTCCCCTTGTTTTCTGCATTTTTCAATCCGAAGCGCTGCACGCAATGACTCCATGTTGCTTCAAGCGCATCATTCTGCATACGGGATGCGCATATTAGCCCTATAATACTTTTGGGAATCACCCATTGGCGATGCCCCCTCCCCTGTGGAAATAGGCCTGCCACCACAGCTGGAAAAAATCCTAGAGGAAACACTGTATTTTACTTCTAATAAAATGGGGTTTTGCAGTATTATTACTACATTCTGAAAACCTATTAAAGCCTTATGTTCTGATAGTGCGTGGGCCACTAACCTTTCCTGTGTTTCTGCCGGGTCGTCGTTCACGTGGAGCCCCGTCCTCTCTCCCGCTGTCTGTCTCTCTCTCCCCAGCTTCCCCATGCTGGCTGAGGGACTCGGTCTCAGACTGGACCTGTGATGGCGTCTCTGAGTTCTGGTTCAGTGGAGACGAGGAGCGGGAGGGGGAATCCAGGAAGCGCTTTATGGCAGGGTGGTTAAGAACAGATGGGTCACTCTTAGTGGCCTGGAAGCAAATTAAATCAGTGATCAACTGTTTGGGCTTAAAGGAGCTTTCTACAAAGCAGCAACAAAACTGGATTTTTATTCATGCAGAATGAGAAAAAACAGACTTTTTCTGTTTTGTTTTTTCACATTAAAAGAGCAAGAGTGTTTGCCCACTTTGTGTGGCCTTAGTTCCAGCAGTATTTAATCAAATTTAAAATGATGGAGAAATATATATATAACTTCCTGCTTGTTATTTTGTGAAGTAAAGTCCAAGCCTCTGCTCATTTCAATTAAGAATACTATCTCAGCATCCTTTTTTGAGCACTGTTTAATTATATCACACATTAAAGCTAAGCTTTTAAAAACTCACAATGTACATTATAGGCTCTAAGCTCAGAGACCAATATTTTAATGATTAATAAAAGATGAATCACTGTCTGGCCATCTGAGATTTCAATATGGACCTAAAGGTTAGGATCATGATTTTTCTGAAGTATTAGAGAACGCAGTGTGTATATATCAGCACCATTTGTTGTTTGCTTTTGAGATCTGATAGAACATTTGGACCTGGAAAAAGTGATGTGTGATGTCAGACTTAACAAGTGGACTCATTTAAAGATGCTAATTATCTACATAGAAACAATATATTTGGTAGAGGTTTTTCTTTCTTTTTTTTCAGAATCATGGGTACGTTTTTCCAACAGGAATTCCACTGTTGAATGACTTTAGGCTGATTTAACAAAAGCATGCACCATCGAATAACAACCTCATCACTCATAGTAGGTCTGCCTTTAAATTTTAAAAAAATTATTGTTCAAAATCAATTCCCCTATGGAGAAAATAAATGGGATTTTTACTTCCGTTTCATTCTATAGACAAAATGTATCTCTACACATTACCTCAGGGACTTTAGGCTGGCCAGCATTGGCATAGTAGTTTGCAACAATGCAAGCTCTGAGCTTGTCCATCATTCTCCTGGCCTCATTCAGCCTCTGAAGAAGAAAAAACAGATGAAAATAATAACATTATTAATGGCAACATCAAAGTAAATTTTTTTTTCTAATCCATTTATAGTGATTCACATATTTTATTACAATTTTATATTCATATTAAAATATTATATTTTTGTCCATTCAAGCAAATCACCTCACTAAACCCTTATTTAAACCACAAACAAAATATATTTCATAACCTTGTGAAGAGACATCTCATCACTTTTAGAGTCTTTTGACCTAAAGCAGCTGCTTTAACTAACGCGTTTTACTAACAATCACTGCTAATGATGGGTGAACTTCAGTCCTTTCTTTGAAGCCTACAAAAGTTTATATTTAAATACTAACATACAAATAGGAAACAAAAATCTGGAATACATTACACAACATTTTTCAAGATTTTTGTCCAGACTTACAGTCTGGAAGATTCTACACTAGTTGCTGAATGTCAGAGCTTGCAATTGTATAATGCCTAGTGTTTTAAAATCTTTTCCGAATTTAAAAGTTGTGCAGTGTATTCCAAGTATTTATATAGACTTTTAAATAAAATATTGACGCAGTACCCATAAGTGAATGTAGCTGAGACTGTAGTCTCAGTACCTTTTACACCCCTCATTAAAAGTACATCAAGCCTAACAAAGTACTGCTAGCCTAGAAATAAGATAAAGTTCTGTCCTGAAGTCCAGTCCACATTATTTTGAGACATACTGTAAAGATCAGGTGAGTGTTGGACAGACGATTACCTGCCCGATGACCTCGATCTCATGCTCTTTATTCTTCATCTCAAGAGAAAACTGATCCTTGATGATGGCATCAATCTTCTGCACAGCAGCATCACGGGCTGGTAAAAAAATCAAACAAGCAGATAAAAAAAAAAAACTTAATTCACTATTAAGTAATCCACTGTGTTATACTTTACATCCCTGTTAGGAACCTAGACTTACCATTCTGCTCCACCACTTTGCTCCTCTTGTTCTCCTGCACTTGAGTGATGTCCTCATAGTCAGGATCTTTGTCCTCTATTTTCCTTTTCACCCCAGACATGATCACTCATTGGCTGGACTGCAGACAAAGTATACAACATGACAAATAAACAACAACTAACTTATTCTACAGACACACAGGGGTTGTGTCTCAAAAGTTAACGTTAGCTGCCTAAAGTAGTGCTAGTTGATTTCTTGTGATTCCCAAAAATGCGTCCTGGGTAGGCAACTTTCTAGGTTTTCAGACACAGACCTAACGTTAGTCTCTAAGCATGATACAAGTTTCATTATATTTCCTTGACAAACTGCTATTAGTTGTTGCAGAGGTTTAATAATACGAAAAACTGAAAGAAGACGCTGCTAATCTGACATACACACACACTAAGCTAAATAAAACAACACCTTTTAAGCAGTTATTGCAAAACTCTCATCACTGACACTTTACTAAACTGAGCAAAATGTGACGTAAACACGCACAAAAGTTGTAGGTGTGTTTAATTACTCGTTAAACCTACGCTGAATGTGATGGTGATGTTTAAAGGTGAGGTGTTTAGCCGTTAGCTTCTCTTGGTCTCGCGCACAATAAAATCTCGCGCGGACACACGAGCTCGTGCAGGGCGCGTTCCCGCTCAGGAAAGAGCGCAGCGAGCGCGCGGCCTGCAGAGGTTTACAAGAAAGGGTCGAAAGTAGGGAGTGCTAGGAGGTCCTTGTTTAGAGAAAAACTGTAGGCCTATGTAAAATAAATAAATAAATAATGGCTTAAATAATATGTGCAACAGTACAGTTATATCATGAATAGGAACAAATGTAATAATGAAACTAAAACTAAATATTTTCCAAATAATGTTTTTGGATATTGGCTAATATCAATTTTTCACAATATAGATTGGGTCTTTATACAAGAAACTATTTAGCTGGCCTTTAAGTTTCAGGGTAAGGGTCCCTTGCATGAGGATAATCATATCTGGGTGTACAAAACATCTAAAAGGTTGAAAATCCCTGAGCATTATTGTATTGAACCTATACTGTACCTGCGCAAATAACTAAAATCCCCCAAAAGAATATTTTTTAACTCTGCATAAACAGTTCAACAATAGCCTATTAACACACACACTGACTACAACTTCGCATCCTACATTTAGACTTTCAGTTCAAATTTGCCGGAGCAAATAAAATATGTTTTGGTAAAACTAGCCCCAGACTAGTGTATATGCCAGAAAATAGATTGAATTTTTTGTTGGTGGTGGATCCAATCTGAACCTAATACATTCAAGAAGAGATAGGCCATGCTATATCCGAGCCTGACCAAAGGGTGGCGCTGAAAACCACATTTACATCAACATCTCACCAAGAGTTAATAATGTGATCCTGCTTATGTATGTTTTAAACAGCAAAAATCACACATCTTATGAAATGCATTTTCAGTTTTTTGTAACTTCTCATGCAGGTCCTCGTTATACTTTCATGGTAGGCCTACATGTTAAAGATATGACATTTTTTATATTTATCATATATCCATTCATCATATATTTGCAGTTTCACATTCAACCCCTTTTTCTTGTTTCTTACACCTGAGTCAGTCATCCGTTCCAAACAGTACATTAACACATCATCTCTGGGGGCCATTCATCGCCTGAGGGCACTAGCGGCGCCAGGAATTTGATTGTAGGTGGGCCTCCAGAAAACTGGATGGGCCACTTAAAATAAGCAAAAAACAAAACAAAAAAAAACGGGTTCCCCTTCATCTCCTTTTCTGCGGCACTAAGGACAGCGACTCAGTAGCCTACCTGTGTGGCTCTTGTTTCGCTGTCCTCAGCTCAGTGCAGTAACGTTAGCCTAACTGGACAAGAAGCGCAGCGCTGTGCCGCGTCGCGTCTAGGACAACTCGAGGTATCGCACACTGGACGCGCACTTTCTCAGTTTATGGCCAGCAATACTGTTATGTTTAAGGACATTATGGAATTAAGATAATGTCTGTACTATGTTATGATTGTACTGTACAATTAAATACAATCGTTGCTGACTTTGCAGTCTGAACACTTTACCTCAGAGCGTCCGTTAACTGAATGAATTGAGAATATCAGCTGAAAATTCGAGAACATCAGCAATTTTCATTCAAGCAGCTGATTTCTGTAAATGTAATGAATATAAAACTAAATGTATATTGCAGCACAGGGTGAAGTCAGTAGCCCTATACATTAACGACGATTTGAGACAAAATTTAAATTTAATATAAAACAAATGGCGCTCTGTGGCGCGGCAGGATTTTGAACAAGGTCCAGAGCCGTTGCTGGGCGCTGCAGACAGACGACGAATGGCGCCGCCGGTGTGTACACTCACAGAGAATAATGTGTTTGCATTTCAAAGACGCGGCGCTGCACTTCTCGTCCGGTGTGCGCTACCGCCTTAAGTCACACGTGGGGTAGAAGCCACTGATTGGTTGAGAAGCTTTCACTCAAAGCTTTCCTCGGGCTGCTAGAATGAAAATCACTCACTACTCACAATGGGCGGGCCCGGACCTAAAATGGGTGGGCCAAGGCCCACCCGGGCCCAATTGTAGCGCCGCGGGTGCCTGAGGGCCTTTACTTGGACAGAATAATGAACGTAGAAGACCTGAACATTGCACAGGTTTCGAAGTCTCATGCTTGTTGTTGGCCAGGAATGTGATCGTGAATGTCTTCTTATTTCCTTTCACAAACGACAACTTGTTAGTAAGTTTCATTAGTCACACCAGAGCAAACAAAGTCAATTTCATTTAGCTTTATTCAGATTTAACAAAGGCAGACACTTTTAACAATGGCAATTGTCTCAGGTCATATAGCATTTAAGAAAAAATAAAGAAGAGACCTTGAGAGGAATCAGCGCTCAAAGGAAGGTCTTTCTTTCTGTTCTGCCCTTTCGCTGATAATAAAATAATGTTTTAGAGGTCAACTTCAATAAGGAGAGCTGTCTCAACAGTGCTGCAGAATACAGATTTTTTACAAATATATTGTAATTGTTTCCACTTTTTACAATATTTAAATACATTCTGTGGATTTTCCCTCACAATTAGCACAGAAAATGCAAAAATGTCTGGGCCTAGGCTAGGCATGAGCTGAGACATGCAGACATGTAGCCTACATGCAGGGCAAACTGTTTGGAGTCTTGACCAGTTGTAAAGTTTGTCATGTGATAGGACGACTGTCCATATGCTAACTAATTTAACAAATGCCAGGTATTAACCCTGCAGGTAAGAAAACTGTAAGCTAACTGGTCCACAAATGGTTATAGAATAACAAATAAATCTCTGAACTCTTTTTATTGTTATATTTTTAGTTTTCATGTTAATTTTAGTTTTTTTTTCATTAGTAATTTTATTATTATTATATTGCTATTTAGGTTTAATTGATTTTTATTTCCAAACTTATAGTTTATTGACAAGGCAACATTTCAAATTTTTATTTTAGTATTTATATTTTAATTATATTTTGATAATATTAATATATTAATTTAATATTTATGTTTTATTTTTTCAGCTTTTTTTTCAATGAACAAATGTTTTTAGTAGTTTTAGTTTACAATTATATCCTTGAACCTGACTTACCTTGACTAGAGTATGAGGAATATGGTGCATATAACTTGGAAATCCTTTCATAGGAATTTCCATAGAATCTTGAAGATCTGTTTCCTCATGCCTGAAGAATTAATAGTTGTACAAACATTCTTCATGCTTAAGATATAATGACAACATACAGCAAATATGGTGCATGAAGCACTTTTGCAGTTTTACAACTTAAGGTCTATTATATATTTGGAAAATGTCCAGTGTTTTTTATGCTTTGGCTCAATTACAACTACAGTTTCATTCCAGATAAATGACGTGATGGTATTTTAGGTTTAGCGTCATTTTGAGTTTCTATTGGAACAGGAATACCAGGATATACTTATTTCAACCATGACAACTCTTGGAATAGTTTTAGCATGTTATTAAATGGTAAGGTTAATACATTTGGTCTTGGCGGACTAGATCTGCTACACTGCTGTTGCTGCAGAGCATGTAAGGATACACAGAGCATGTAAGATATGCTGCTGGTGCATACATAGACATAAATAATTCCTGTAAAACAAGATCTGAAAGATCTGAAAAACAGAATATAAAGCTGGTTTATTATATTTATTTTTAAAAAAGTGTAAAAGTACACATAATGGTAAAATCACATTTACAAAAACCTTAGAACAGTAAAGCTGGTAATAATTAAAATGATTGAATGGAAGAAAAATCAACAAATCACATATGTATATGAGAATATATAAATACATATATACAGACACACTTATATCTTTTATCATTGCAGGCAGAAATGGCGATGCAGTGCTTTGAGTAAACTAGCTGCCAGCATCCTGCCTGACCCGTTCAGATGCATTGCAGAAAATGAAACCAATACTATGAATCTAATGTAAAGTAAGTAAATGTCTGTTTCCAGTACTGATAAGCACTAGACTAGAGACTGCAAAAACATGAAAACAGTTCCAAGGTAGTCTTATTTGAACTTGAACATTCACGCAAGAATTAATAAAATAATAACAGATAACATTAAAAACACAACAAAAGAGCAAAATGTATTTACACTGAGATATATTACTAACACTAGTACATACAAGTGCATGATTGGGGCTCTGCTTAAAAACAAAAAAAGATCAGAAAGGCACGTCCTGGTGGGCACAAAGATGATGAGATGCTTAAATACAGATATGATACAAAGAAGGAAAAAAATACAATAATTCACAGCTGTACGGTTCATTAAGAACCTAAAATAACCAGGCGTGACATTTCATTGACCTAAATCAGAGCTGTCCATCACTGAGCTCCTGCTACGAGCCTTAGGTTTTCAAGTGCTTAGAACACAAAAACCTCCTTATGAAAACCTCATACAGCATGTTTGATTAATTATTTAAGTGCTTTCTTTTATTTAATAAGCTCAGAAGTTTAATATGATGTAGAAAGAGTAAATAGCGCAAAATTTAGGAGTAATGATAGAAAACAACAGTAATGATAAAAGAAATAAAAAGGTTTAAGGCATAAACAAATGTACATTTACAAATAAAAAAGAAAGAAAAAAAATGGCAGCGTCACAGCATCTAAGCGATTACTCCATCAGATTTGACACATTCTCTGAATCTGTGTTATTTTAGTTATCAATATTTAGCTTTTATTTTTATATTTTTAACGTTCATGTTAATTTTAGTTTAACGTTTAGTAATTTCATTATGAGCTTTTGTCATTTTGTTAGTTTTTTTATAAATATTGCTATTCAGGTTTAATCGTTTTTATTTTTATATTTTTAACGTTCATGTTAATTTTAGTTTAACGTTTAGTAATTTCATTATGAGCTTTTGTCATTTTGTTATTTTTTTTATATATATTGCTATTCAGGTTTAATCGTTTTATTATTTTAGTTTCAACTAATATTTACATTTTATTTTAGATTTATTTCAATGGACCCTTTTCACAGACTGCGATGACGAGTTTCCACAGTGATCAACATCACAAATCTAGTAAAGTTTATCATAGTTTTTTTTTTTTTTTATGTATAATGCTATAATTTATGTTATACATTACATCGGCAGTAAATAAAAAACGAATCAACACTTTTGCAAGGGTGTTTATAATACAACGGCTAAGAAATTAACGGCAAATTTGACATCTTTCTCTCTTCTGACTGCTGTAATCAGACTCTCTATATTTTTTCCCTCTTTTGGAAAGTCGTGGAAGCGCCATCACAGACTTTTTATTTTGTTATTGGAGCAAACAGGAATACATAAATTATATTTCCTGTCATCTCCCCTTCACCACTTTGATGACTTCCACGTCTGAGAACTGTGAAATGTGAGAAGTGTCCATTAACACAAATATTTTTCCTAGTTTTCGTTTACTATCTAAATGTATTTCAGCTATGAGGAAGATTATGCATTACATCCGTCTTCCAGAGAAACGACTGCAGGAAACTATGCCACATAGATAAAAATCTAAACAGCTTTGGCATGATGAAAAGAGCACATCTGGTTATGCATGTTCAGACGAGGCCACGAGTTTGCATGTGCGTTAGTGGATGCTATCAGGCTTTGCGCTGTTTCTCACTGAAACGGTGTATGGTAACACAGCCATGGTAGGAGATGGGACGAGGCATAGCAGCCGTGGATGTGATGATGCCAGAGGCCGGGTCATAGCACACAATGTTGTCAGATGCGTCCCCATTATCTCCCCGTCCACCCAGGATGTAGATCTTTCCGTTACAGATTGTTATCCCGCAACTCTCCTAAACACACACAGACATACAATAATAAAATCAGTATATGGGACAAAATGACAGGAACGTTTGACTTTTTGGTTTATTAGCAGCTGTGCTTCAGGTACCTGTCTGCTGAAGGAGTGGCCCACGTGTATCCAGTGGTCCTGTAAAGGATCGTAGCAGTAGATGGACTTGGTGAGGCCCCCGCACACGTAGATGACGTTATTGAGAGAAACGGCTGAAATATTGGGTTTGGTGAAGGGAATACACGCCCTCAACTGCCAGCTGTCTGTCTCTGGGTCATAACACTGGACCTGAAACACATATTTGTGTAGAAAGAACAGAAAAGGCATGTGTTATAAAAGGATTCAAATTCTAAACTATATAAACGTCTTCATTTAATAGTGTTATTATAATATTATTTATATACAATAGTCATCTTTTGTGACGCTATCATTTTAACAGTTTTAGTAAATTTGTTATATGTCATTTTTATTATTAAATTTTAAGTTATTCTTTTATGTTGATGAAGATGTCATTTTTTACATTCAGTTTTATTCACTTATTTCAGTTAGTCAGGCAACTTTTGTCCATCTACAGTAATATTTTTATTTCAGCTTTATTTCAATTAATAATTTTTATATAAATGTAATAATCAGTATTGTATAAAGCGCTATGTAAATAAAGGTGACTTGGCGACTACTTGGCGTCCTACTTTTCAGCATATGAACATTTACATTTTTACTTTACATTTTTACTACATATATTCTTGTTCCTGTGTGTAGAAATTAAACTCGCACAAAAGTTCCTTTTTTTTTTTTACATGAATATGCAGGTGTTATAACTACCATATTCATAATTTCCTTATTGCCATCAGCGAAATGCCAAATATATTGAGCTGAAACCAGAGAACAGGCCCTGAGGGTGAGGAAACAGAACCAACTAGTATTTGATATATGCATTCTTCAGTGCGAGCAATCTTTCTCTGTGCTAGCTGATGTATAGATTTTTAAAAAAGCATGACAATCTGGATGTCACCCAAGACACGCATTCTGACAGAGAGTAAAGATGTATTGTCGAGCAGACACCATTTGGAAACTCTCGGGTGACAGACGTAGCAATTGCATGGAGGAACATTCAGCATTTTGTGGAAGAGAGCTTTCTATTAAACTATATCAGCTCCTTCTCTTTCTGTTCCAGATGGCAAGTAAAGTAAATGCAGTAATCTGAGCACTGGAAAATCAATGAGAGAAACCTATGTGAGATGTTATCCGAGATGGCACCAGTGTCTGAGGACAATAAGCTCACGACGGAGGTCCACCTGTTCACTCGGTTACAGACCACCTGCACAAACACACACGCACACATTCACTCCCCATCTGCCCTGCCATTAGCAGCCCTTCTGTTCAAAAAGATGCCCACATTCGAGGGGTTGCAAGGCACAAAATAAAGGTGAGCTTAGCAGGACCCTTCTCATACCCAAAAGTCTGGGGTTATCACTTTTTGTTTAAATTAATGCTTGTTCAGCAAGAGTTATCAAAAGTTACAGTAAAAACATTTATAACGCAACAAAAGATTTCTATACCAACTAAATGCTGTTCTTTTGAACCTTATATTCAAAGAATCCTGAAAAGTGTTCCACAAAAATACGAAGCAACTGTTTTCATCATTAATAATATTAAGAATGTTTCTTGAGCAACAAATCAGCATATTAGAATGATTTCTGAACGATCATGTGTGACACTGAAGACTGGAGTAATGACACTGAAAATTGTTTGTCAGGAATAAATTACATTTTAAAATATATTCAACCTCTTCCAGAGGAAGTCGAAAACGCATTTTGACCGGACTGCTTTCGTAGCGGCGAATGCGTTCGAACAGCCACAAAAGACCTCCAACTCTCCGCCTACTGACTCAATGCTTAAACATTATGGGAAGCGTGCTAGCCAGACAGGATATAAACTTTTGTCGGCTCGAGACCCAAGTTTGGCTTGAAGAGGAAAAACGCACCAAGCACAATGTTCTCTCACAATTCCTGATTTCTAACACACACTCGCAGCGTTCAGCGTGGCCTTGCGACTGTTAGAGCAGAAACTAAACCCGATGCTCTCCATATGTTTTTGCGTCGTCTCTGGGCGCATTCATATTTAAATTGAGGGAGCATATTTTGTCCATTAGATCGAAAGATCTCAAACGGGTATGTGTCTCCCTCGTCTACTTGTGATCTGATCGTCAAAACGCATCTTAATACCAGGTGTAAACAAGGCGTGCGTTACAGGTTGTTTAACCTCTCTTACTCTGTTTATGGTCTATTTATGGTCTATTTATGCGCTTTGGGTTTGAGAAAAGCGCATTATAAATAAAATGTATTATTATTATTATTATTATTATTATTTACTTCTTAAAGGCATTGCGTCAAGGAGGAAAAAAACATGACAGTATCATTTAGACGTGACTAATCTAAGTTGGAACGAGCATGTGGTTTATTCCAGGTAACAGATGACAGGTTTGAGGAAAGGAAGGAGAAGGCAAAAAAGCCATTTTTATCTGATAAAAGGCATCATCTATGTCAGTTTTTCATAAACAAATGAAACCAATACTATTTTTTCCCCTTTAATGCACCTAGTCAAGAGCACACATTGGAAGGGTCTGCCACTCCACTTAAAAGCACTGGGCATCAACTGCATTATCAGTGCTTAAGATGAAGATCAAAGACCAAAGATTTTTGTTTTGGATCAGCTCTGCCTAATTTTATATTGTGTGTTTGTTTAGTGCCGTTTCTCAGTCACCTTATTGGAGCAGCCGTTTTCATCAGGTTGTCCTCCAATGACGAAGAGTTTTCCCGCACAGCTGGTGACCGCCGGAGAGTAGACGGCTTCTTTCATAGGGGCCACCTCGGTCCAGCGGTTGGAGAAGGAGTCATACACCTCCACGTTACTGAGACAACACTGCCCATCATAACCTCCAACTGCATACACCTGCAGGATACATACACAGATATGAAATTATATATATATACATATATATATACATATATATATATATATATATACATATATATATATATATATATATATATATATATATATATATATATATGTAGGCCTATATATGGGTGTGTATTCAATTATTTATTTGTCATGTAATCCATCACAGAGATCTAAAATAAATCAACACCATATTTTCCCTAGCGCATGGCTGATGTTCAAGGACAATATAAAAATGGTCTCTGTAGCCACTCAAAAACAAACATTCCTCATATCCTCTCCACAAACCTCTTTATCCTCAAACTGACAGCGCAGAGGAAATGTGGAGAAGCCACGATAACAACATGATGACACCAACCGACATTGCCATCTGTTGAACAGGTTTCCCGTTTAACAGCTTCAGTTGCCTTAGGCCTAAATCCATGTGCAAACACACACACAGACAGATGACCTCTGATCTAGGAGAGTAAAGTTCTCTCATTCACGCTCTCTAATGATTTAAACTCCATCACACCCTGTCCTCAGTGAGAAATGGCATTCATACCAATTTTCCTTGGTAAAAATTAATTTATAAATAGGATTAGAATTTGAACCCCACTATCTTCGCACGCTAATAACAAATCATTTTATACAGGAAGGCACAAACAAGATAAGAGAATGATGGATGGATATATAAAGGTAGATGGAATGAAATCATGTTAGATGGCTGACTCATTCTTTGAATTGTAGTTGTAATCCTGTAAGTGCAGGTGATCATATTTCAGCAAAGCAATTAAGAGGTTCTTCGGAAATTAGGAGAGTCTTTACAGTGTCACAACCTCCAAACAAGAACCAAAAAATGCATCTGCAGTACAAATGTGGACAAACAACATGCACACAAAATGAAATGCTTGGGATAGTTCACCCAAAAATGTTCCAAACCTGTATGAATTTCTTCTGCTGAACACAAAAGATGATATTTTGAAGAAGATGGGTAACCAAACAGTTGATGGCCCCAATTGACTTCCATAGTATGGAAAAAAATACTATGGAAATCAATGGGGCCCCATCAACTGTTTGGTTACTGAGATTCTTCAAAATATCTTCTTTTCAGCAGTGTTCATCAGATAAAAATGAAATCCATACAGGTTTGGAACAACGTGAGGGTGAGTAAATGATGACAATTTTCATTTTTGGGTGAGCTATCCATTTAAAAGAAAACCTAAAGGAAAAAAATCAAATGGAAGATGGAATGAATTAAATATGTAAGGGATAGTTCACCGGAAAACATAAATTGTCACAATTGACTTACTCTCATGTCATTCCAAACATGTATGACTGACTTTTTTGTGGAGCACAAAGATAGTGGTGTAGAGTTTATACCGGCTCAGTGGGGACAGGGACCTGCAATGCGTCAATGGTGTCACAGTGAGCCTGCTACGTCTGACAATCAACAAACTTGTGGCCCTTGGCCCATGACATGGGCCCGACTGACCAGTCAGACTACGCTTTTCAGAAGCGTTCCAACGTTTTAAAACTGAGCGTTCAGACAGAGGGTGAAAACAGGTACGTAAACAACGTAAATAAGAAAAATAATGAGTTTTGAAAAATGTATGTATTCTAGTAGTAGACCCCATAACATTTTTTGGTGAACCTGTTAATGAGCATTACAGAGTTTTTTTTTAAATTGCGTTCCCCTGAAGAAAAAGTCATACGGGTTTGGAACAACATGACAGTGAGTACAGGCTCAGATTAGGGCTGTAGCGATACACTAATCTCGATACGATACACGATATTCAGCTCACGATACGGTTTGATAAGATTCGATATAATACACTTACATAATTTTCTGAAATATTTAAAGGCGACAGAGTGATTTTGGTAACATCTTGTGAGTGTTCCATTTACTTGCATTTAATTAATTGAACTGAAAACTAAAAACATCAATTACACAATATAGGGCTGACTTCTACTAGTCGACGATTCGACGATTCGATTCGGAGAGGTCTGATTCGACTATGAACCTCATAGTCGAACAGTAGGGAAGTGTTGTGTAACCAATAGGGGTGTGACGGTTATAACCGTGAGAACGACGGTTATAGTTGAACACCACCATTAGAACTCTATAACCGCCAAAACCGTGCTATTAAAAGATTTTTTACAAAGATTTTTTTATCATAGAGAATGTTTAAATACTAATATCATCTTACGAGGGAAACGGAGGCGGAGTTAGTGGTGCTTTGGAGGCTGAGTGCTGGAGATGATTCGGGAGAGGTCTGTGCCTCTTTACCGATCAGAGCGCGCGCTGACACGGAGCAAAGCCTTGTTTATACTCGACGCGTCCGCACGAGCGCGAAGGTGCGCACGGTAAAAAATGACGCGTTGGGTGCGCAAGACCGGCAAGACCCCATTTCGCTTGGCTGTGTCGTGTCCACAGCTTTTTTTGTAACAGCGCGCGCGACGCCGCATCCGAGGATGAACGACTTCAAGCCGAATCTGCTCTAGCATGTACGTCTCACCGCACTGGCACGCAGTTTGCGCGTCTAAATTGCAAAGTTCATTGCAAAGTTTTTTTTGTTAAGGTTTTGTTTACTGTGTGTGATTTATTTAAAACAAAGCATGTTCATTGCAACGTTTTTTTTGTTGTTGTTAAGGATTCACTTAATGGAAAGCACATTCACTTCTAGTTGTCTTGTTGTTCATTTTAAATAAACGTAGAGCGATTTGTCCTATAACAGACGAACAGTTATTCAACCGAACGTCTAGCTGCTATCTAAAAAAAAAAAAAAGAATCGACTATCAGTCGACTACGGTAAAATCTAACGAATCAGATTCGACTATGAAAATCCTTAGTCGAAAACAGCCCTACTGGACAGAGTCTCTACAGCTTGCAAATGCTGGACAAAATGAATCAAAAATGTGTTGAGAAAATTTGTTCCATTTATTGAAACAGTGCAAACTGTAGCTTACAAGCCTTTGAAAAGTACATAAAGTGCAGTATTGGAATTAACAATGCAGAGTTAAAAAGTGCAAATAAAGTTGAGTAAAAAGGTTTTATAAAAAGATAAACCTCACATATTTCAGCCTTCAAATCATTTTTATAAAAAGAATGAGTCAAAAAATATAAATTACTGACATTTACAATGCACATCTTTTATTATTAATAGTAAAATTCGGTCCGATTTTCCCGTGACGTCTGTCATTGTTAAGCAACCATGCACTGCGCTCTCCACAACGACAAAGAAGTTTTAGTAGCTAATAGATTTCCACCACTGAAAAACGCTTGCTGTAGCTCTGCTAAGTTACAAGATTTATTTACGGAGAAGAGAAAAACACCCGTAGTGTTTGGGTGCACCCCCATCTTTCATGTTGACCGAGCTTTCAATGTCGTTACGGAAAGGGTTAGGCAGATGGTTGGTTCTTTTCACATGAACTGCGGTCCGCTTGCGGCAATCTGAAAAGTTGAGTGTTTCCAGGTGTTTTCATCTCACTGCGCCTGGGAAAAATGAGCGCGCCGCTTCAATTATGAGCGCGCCGCTTCAATTATGAGCGCGCTTGCCGCCCGCCTACATTTGAAATAACGAACTTGAGTGCGGAAAAGACACGATGTGTGAACGGCCTCTTGACGAGCTAAGTTAAACACAGGGATTTGAATGTGACTTATGTATCGATACTCGCGGCTTAAAAATCGATACTTTCTTGGGGAAAAAAAAATAACGATTTATATCGCAGAATCGATAAAATTGCTCAGCCCTAGCTCAAATACACTTCAAGTGGAATCGAAACACGAACTGATGTGACGTCATTTCGAACAATATCAGGCCAAAATGAAGTTCGTTCTGGGAGTTCGAAACAGCTTGCCAAAGCTAACTCTCCGAAAAAGTTTGCTACGGCTGGTAAACACCTTTGTATTACCATTGGTCTGTGGCGATTACGTAATAGGTAGGTGTGCGCTGAGGCTCCACCTTTCACGTCAAAATCTTTTACAGTTCATTTATCCTGTTCAGTCCGTCGTGGTCAGACATCCTTGAGTAATAACATGAACATACTGGAGAGCTTCTTTATAGTAAAAAATTGAGTTGTACTTCTGATGAAACGAGACACTGACACTGTTTTTCATGTTTACATACAGTAAAGCTGCTTGATTTTAAGCAATTTATTGAATAAAGTGCTATATAAATAAATGTGACTTTATTAGAGTGTCGAATTGCAGAGCTTGTGCAAACATATCCACATTGCTATGATCAGATGCTTTTCTTGTGCTTCACTAAAATGCTTGCCATTTTCTCAATTTTGTTGTGTTTATTTTGTTATTGAAAGGAAAGCTCACAGCACATAATACACATTCATCAAACCATTGCTCTCAGCAGTGTGGGTGGCGTCAGATGTTCGCTAACAGTATATTGCTGCTCACATATGTTGAACTTCGTTTTACCCCTAAGCAAAGAACTACCGGTATAAGGAACGTTGCCGTGAGTATACCGGGCCTTAAATATGAACAAAATTTCTATTTTTGGGTGAACTACTTTTTAAAAAAGGAGGACTTCAAATGCGTTTCCATTTTAAAGCAACTACAAACATCCTGAAAATCATGCAACATGATTGGTAAACAACCAAAGAGGAAGATGGGCACTGGGCGGACAGATAAACACACACAGAGGAAGAGAGAGAATTACAACTGTTTTCCAAGGAAAACAGATTCTCAAGAGATCTTTATGTGCGTGTCTATGCCTCTCTGGGTGTACGAACAGAAGAAATCTATTACATCCAAGCAGGCAGAATGTTATACCCCCCGCATGTGTAATGAAATGCATATGTCTCAAACATTTACAAACACCCAAAATAAAATACAAATTTAATACAGTATCAAAAGACCATCAAAACACTTTTCATGAGTAATTACAGAAAGAGGATCTTGATTCTGCATAAGACAAATAAAATATACAATAACAGGACAGCTAATTTCTACATAATTATCAATCAAATGAAGTCAAATTACAACAGCACAATCTGATTAGAGCAGTAAACATCTGATCATAACATCAGTCCTAAACACGCACTGAAAGCCTGGATATTACAATGTCTAAGTGACAACTGTACACTTTTTTTTGTTTAAATCTGCACTGATTATAAAGTAAAGTTTCATGCTGCAAAAATGGTCAAATTGTTTGGTAACACTTTACTTAAAGCTATATATATATATATATATACACTCACCTAAAGGATTATTAGGAACACTTGTTCAATTTCTCATTAATGCAATTATCTAATCAACCAATCACATGGCAGTTGCTTCAATGCATTTAGGGGTGTGGTCCTGGTCAAGACAATCTCCTGAACTCCAAACTGAATGTCAGAATGGGAAAGAAAGGTGATTTAAGCAATTTTGAGCGTGGCATGGTTGTTGGTGCCAGACGGGCCGGTCTGAGTATTTCACAATCTGCTCAGTTACTGGGATTTTCACGCACAACCATTTCTAGGGTTTACAAAGAATGGTGTGAAAAGGGAAAAACATCCAGTATGCGGCAGTCCTGTGGGCGAAAATGCCTTGTTGATGCTAGAGGTCAGAGGAGAATGGGCCGACTGATTCAAGCTGATAGAAGAGCAACTTTGACTGAAATAACTACTTGTTACAACCGAGGTATGCAGCAAATCATTTGTGAAGCCACAACACGCACAACCTTGAGGCGGATGGGCTACAACAGCAGAAGAACCCACCGGGTATCACTCATCTCCACTACAAATAGGAAAAAGAGGCTACAATTTGCAAGAGCTCATCAAAATTGGACAGTTGAAGACTGGAAAAATGTTGCCTGGTCTGACGAGTCTCGATTTCTGTTGAGACATTCAGATGGTAGAGTTAGAATTTGGCGTAAACAGAATGAAAACATGGATCCATCATGCCTTGTTACCACTGTGCAGGCTGGTGGTGGTGGTGTAATGGTGTGGGGGATGTTTTCTTGGCACACTTTAGGCCCCTTAGTCCCAATTGGGCATCGTTTAAATGCCACGGCCTACCTGAGCATTGTTTCTGACCATGTCCATCCCTTTATGGCCACCATGTACCCATCCTCTGATGGCTACTTCCAGCAGGATAATGCACCATGTCACAAAGCTCGAATCATTTCAAATTGGTTTCTTGAACATGACAATGAGTTCACTGTACTAAAATGGCCCCCACAGTCACCAGATCTCAAGCCAATAGAGCATCTTTGTGATGTGGTGGAACGGGAGCTTCGTGCCCTGGATGTGCATCCCACAAATCTCCATCAACTGCAAGATGCAATCCTATCAATATGGGCCAACATTTCTAAAGAATGCTTTCAGCACCTTGTTGAATCAATGCCACGTAATTAAGGCAGTTCTGAAGGCGAAAGGGGGTCAAACACAGTATTAGTATGGTGTTCCTAATAATCCTTTAGGTGAGTGTATATATATATATATATATATATATATATATATATATATATAAAATAATGCATTAGATTTGTATTTTAATGCATTTATTTTTCCTTGCAATACACCCTTTAATGAATTGAATGGTCTCATGAATAATTGTAACCACAGTTATAATATACCTATAGAAAGTATAATGCATTATTTAACAAGGAATCTGTGAATATTATAATGCATTTTAACTTTGGTTACAATTATTTATGAAACAATATAATGCATTATAATATACATGTAATGCCTTATACATAAAGGCTTTAAGTTAAGTGTTACCAATGGTTTTTGTCTCATTTTAAGCATAAACCACACTAAATGCCGTAAAACAAAAAATAAAAATTTGACAATGGGATACAATTCGTTTTTTAAATATCTTATGCAATTTGTTTCTGTTTAGTTGTTTATTTGTTTGTACTGGAAAATAAAATGATTTTTTACTGAAATTGTTCTTTCTGTAAGCATAATTGATTTACATATGGTAAAACGTGTTAACCATTTATTAACGAAGAATAGACCAATAACAACACAATATCCAAATACACACAAGAGAGGAAACCAACTGCAGCAGGAGATTGTCATATGTTAATTTTAATTAAATGGCACATCAAAGGCTGAATTTGTCCACAAAAACATTTGCTGGAGTCGAAAGTAAGTGGAGCAAACATTAAGTGTATTAAGCTGAAATATTTGAAGATTGTGGAGAAGAAAGATAAGAAGAATTCAGGGGAATTACATTACAGGGCTAATTATGATAAGGAAAATCAAAGGAAGGGTGGGGGTGTCTAAAAAAAAAAAAAGATAAAAAAAAAATTTAACTAAAGCATTATGGGAGTTAAAATTTTATTTCTAAAAAGTAGCCATGTATTTGAACCAATTAAAAAAAATGTCTAAGCAACATTGAAATCACAAATATTTTAGTACATTAGATGTGTAACCCGTGCAACACGCGTACAAATCCTGCATAATTTTCTCCAAACAGTTCCACTGCTCTAAAGGATGCGTTCCTCGGATTTAGGAAATGGGACACTGGGACTTGAAACACTCACACATCTGCACACCACACTCTCTCTCTCACCTTCCCAAGTAGGACGGTCATCTTGTGTCTCCAGCGCCCCTTATTAAGAGAGGCCACTCTGATCCAGACGTTGAGCTGGGAGTTATACATCCACACATAACTGCTGTTGATGCGTCCACCTGTAAATAATAACCAAAACATTAACAAGCAGCAAGAGCAGGCTCTGTGTGTTTGTACATCAACTTAACCTTATTTTGGGGACAAATTTATATCAAAAACTGCATCCTCAGACAGTTGTGGCCTAATGGTTAGAGAGTCTGACTTGTAACCCGAAGGTCACGGGTTTCGAGTCTCAGTACCGGCAGGAAATTAAGGTGGGGGGAGTGAATGAACAGTGCTCTCTTCCACTCTCATTACCCACAACTGAGGTGCACTTGAGCAAGGCACCTAACCCCCAATCACTCCCCAGGTGCCGCAGTAAAAATGGCTGCCCACTGCTCCGTGTGTGTGTGTTTAAAACTCACTGCTGTGTGTGCGCACTTGGATGGGTGAAATGCAGAGCACAAAAAAAGTCTGTGTGTGTGTGTGTGTGTGTCTCTAAGAAAATAAGTATTTTTCTGTTTTACTTTATAATAAAGCATAAAGCATTGCTTCCGGTCTACAGTCATACGAGCATTCGTGAGAGGGACGTTGTGATGCAAGCGAGTTGTGAAGCTCGCACGAGAAGTAACACGGAAGCACAGAGGACCACCATTTCTCTTGTGAGCTTCACAATGCTATAATATGAGTTTTTCCAAGTGTCAAACAAGTAGCACCCATTCAATGCCATTGTATGGACTCACAGAGATGGAATATTTTCCTAAACATTTTCATTCGCGTTTATCTGAAGAAAGAAACTCATATACATCAGGGATGGCACGAGTGAGTAATTTCAACTTTGCAAACCCACAAACATGTTATTAGTTCTCAGTTTGAGACGACACAATGTCTGTAATTACACAAACCACAGTGCTTCACCTGTGTTCCCGTTAAACAGAAATGCTCCCTCTGATCTGAACATCCTTTCTTGTTGTCATCTATGTTTATCTAAACCCGCTGAGGGCTGTTCTATTCTGTGCCACTTCACATCTGACCCAAATGGCTGGTTATCATCCAAACAGCAGGTCTGAGGCAAGCTCTGACAGTCCTTCTCTCCCACACACGCTAAAGACCTGGCAGCAGGCCGTTCCACTTTAATTCTGTTCATAGACTTAGATCATGTAGGTGTCAGAAGTTCTCAAATAGCACATGAGGCCCTTCCTCTCAGAGTCCCTTCAAGCTAAGTTGGTTGGTGCACTAGCTGGGCATCTTGGCAACAACACCTTTATTCAACTATTTTCGGTGCAGGAAACACTGTTATCATAAGACTTTGCCTTTTTAGCTTATATAATTGAATGAACGCACATGCATTGAAGAGTAAACCTACTAAAAACAAGCAGTAGAAAAAAAAGGAGAAAGGGGAAGCTCAAAGAAGGAAAAATCAGGGGTTTTTGAGGAAGTACGAGCACCACAGTAAGAACTACAGTGCTCATAAACTCCATTAGCGGAATAGCTGAACAACTGTCTGGTAAACAAAGGCAGAGTCAAAATCTCTGTCTAATTAAAGAGGATGTGTTTGCCATTTCCTCTAATACTGAGTAAATAGAAGAGCAAACTAAAAGGACTGGATCCAGGCTTTATTATGTCATAAATATCCCCTGACAAAAAACATCAGGCCTTTGTGACATTCATTCAGACTGAAGACCGGACAAACCAGCATGTAAGATGGAGTCAGTCTCCTGCCGACATTTCACGTTGTCACAGAGATTGCTTAAAGTAGGATGCAAAACCTGCAGGTGAACAGTAAAGCTACTCATTAGCAGACAATGCTAGACATGCTTAAGGGATGTAGTTTAAAACATTTAGGATTATCCTAAATAGATTTGAAGCACATACAGGGCTTGGATAAGTGCTAAATTGGTTGCCAATTTTAATATATTACAAAATACAATTCTTTTCAGCATTCATAACATTTCTTGCAAAATCATTGCAAACATCAAGTCAGAACCAGTATTGGATCTTGGCATCACTGATCTATATAATGACATTCTATATAGATCAGTGCTTGGCATACACAATATACGTAGTATATGGAAGTATGGTTCCCTAGAACAGGGTTGCCAAGTTTTCATAACAAAACCAGCCCACTTGCTATTCAAAAACCTGCCTGATTGTGGCCAAAACCATGTCCACTAGCCCAATCGTGTTCAGTGAGGATACTCTGTAAAAATTGGGTTCTGTGTGGTAAAAATTGTGCTCCCGTGGGTTTGGGGTGGACTTAGTTCGCTACAACCCGCAGACTACGGGAAAAACAAAAAAAACCCATGTCAACAGTATAAAAGTAGCGGAATTGTCAACACTGCCATGAACACGCATATACATTTTTATAAATTAATTGCATATAAATTCTGCTACTATTTTATTCTATTCCTTTAATTGTAAAACTGTACAATTTAATTTAGTTCACTGTCTGTAGAAAAATAATTAATGTTATACCATGGTCTGGGTGAATACTCGATTCTGATTGGCTGCAGGGTGTCCATTAAAAAGTGATAGAGGACACCTAGTAAAGGAGTTCTGGTGAAATTGACTGTTTACCGTTCGAAATTAATAAATAAATGCGCTGGCTACATCAGCTGTGAGCAACAGGCAGTCAAAGTATCCATTTACAATTTATTGTATCAAAACAAACATCTAGTTAGCCGTTATACTATGCCTACCTGTGTGTTTTAATTATAGGTTTAAAAAAAAAAACAAAGGTGTAACGCCCATGGCTAGACAAGCCTAACTTACATGAAAAAAAATACTTTAACATTCTGGCTCGTAAGTTAGCTAAACGGAAGGGTTCTACGAGCTGAGCGGACTATAAATATCTCCAGTTGCTAAATACGCCCGAAGGCGTAACCAGGGAAAGCAAGTTATTGTTTGTAAAAACTTTAGATTTCGATTGTAAAACTAATTAAAATATAAACTAATGTTTTAAAAATGTGTTATTTGGCAAGTGACCATGGTATAAGCCGGTTAATGCCCTTCGAGGTGTCCATTGTCTAGGTATTAATGGACTTCGGCAGAGGCAACCCACGCCTCGCGGTCGTCCATTAATACCTGACAATGGACACCTCGAAGGGCATTAACCCTTATCAATAATCCTGAAAAAAGGAATCTTTTATTTGAGTTAGTTACACATGTATATAATAAGTACATATGTATTATGCAATGGCATTAATAGAACCACTCTATATGATTATGTTTAGTGACGGCCCTCTTCATTAGCCTCCTAAAATGGACAACCGTGAACAGGAAGCACCAGATCATTCAAACGTCAAGCGAGAAAGCATATATTTATTTACTCATTATGCCATTGCAAACCTGTATGCTTTTCTTTCTTCTGTGAAACACAAAATATGGTATTTCAAAAAAAGATATAATATATATTTTTGTCCATAAAATGAAAGTCTATGGGGTCCAAAGTAGTTTTGTAGAAGAAAGAAAGTCAAACAGGTTTGGAATAACATGATGGTGAGAATGATGGCAATTTTTATTTTTAGGCTCTTCTGAAGAAATGCAAATAAAGGGCTCTCCCATGACAGATTATTTGGCAAGTAATTTAATACGTTAATACCATACAAACTGTCCAAAATGCAGGGCACTTTAGTGCATTTCAAGTTTATTTAATTGTACACACTTTGATTGTATTTGTATGCAATAAACCGAAAGCAAAAGCTTATTAACTGCAAATTCTTACCAGTTCTGCAAGAGTAATGTTAATCAAAGACACCTGAACCACCAAGCCTTTAGGGTATGACTTCTGACAGAGGAGAGGGACAGATTTAGTAAAGGGCCTCTGAACCTAATACTGGAGGCCGGCCAACTGCACGTGCACACGAGAACAGCAATAAGTAGCCTGTATGTGTGTGTGAGAGAGAGAAGGGCAATCCTGACACGCGAGATCATGAGCTCAAAAACACAGCTCTATTCATGGAAATCAGTCACACTCCTTACTACTTTATGTTTTTAAAGCACTAAATAATGGCTCTAGAAGGAGAATAATAAGAATTATACAATTCAGAGTTCCTAGTTATTACATCTAGCTTGTGTAAACAAAAACACACACATGACCTAAAAGTTTAGATCAAGTTGAAATGTATAAAAACGTCAGTGTTATAGAAATTCCTTGAGTGCATGACCTGTATACATAGACATAACCTTTGGGCACTGGATGACGTAATGCAATAACTCCAACATCTGCAGCCAAACACTGCAGATCATTCCTGGAACTATTCTGAAACTTTTGGCACAAATACTCCCTTAAGAAGCCGCTTGCCTGTGCCAGTTTAGAGTTTAAAATGACCTAAGCTCTCAGCCAATAGAACGCTAGAGTTTGCCAGTGAGAACAGCCCTTGACACACTAGCTGGTTACAGAGGCAGCTGTTGTTTCCGATTTTCATCGAATCATAAACAGCTGTTCTAGAAATGTCCTCACAAACAAGGCATTTGCTAAAAGCCCTTAACTCACCACAGAAAGCCCAGGACTAATTTGCCCAACCCATCCCTAACAGAATGTTCAAATGAAGCTCATCTGAACAATGCATTTAAAAGTAGAGGGTTACATTGTTTGAAGAAAATGAGACTGGTGCTTGCTAATGCACAAGGCACTGTCACAACGCCAGGAGTGTGTGTATGGTTGAAAGGGTGTCGCTATGGAGTTACTAAAGTGGTATAAAACATGTTACTATGCGGATTTTAGGGAGTTGCTACGGTGTTCTGAATGGTTGCTTACTAGCATTATACCTTAAAAGCTCATTCTCTGGGAATGTGAGTGGTGCTTGCTCAATTTTTGGGTGAATATTCCTTAAGGAGCCCATTCCCAAGTATCTATGGTATTCTACTACCCATTTATGGCTTGGGTCCTGTCCTCAAAACTGATTTTTCTTTTTTCAGTTTTTAACCCGTCAACTGGACATCATGTCTGACTTCTTCAAAGTTCCAGCCCACTTTTTCCCAACACATCAAACAGTGATAGACTTGTCAGAATTTGGACACTTCAAATGTTTTTTTGTTCTGTTTTGTTTTTTACAGTAAAATTAAATCAAAACACTTCAAACAGCAAAAATCAATTGAGTCTAAATATTCTTGTCAGCATTACTCATAAATAGGGTTAGATGTCATTTATGTTCCAAGCAGACATCAAGACCCCTCTCTAACATGTAAATCTGGGTAAATCTACTTTTATAGGAAGTTCCACAAGTTCCACAATTTGTGAAGTGGGAATAAGAGGGTCTCACCTGACACAAGAATGTCGTTGCGGAGGGCACATACAGCATACTCAGACTTAGTGTACTCTGGGTGTTTAGCAAGAGATGTCCACTCTCCCGTCACAGGGTCGTAACATTCTGTGTATGGCAGATTGAACCCCCCCACTCGCTCACAGCCACCCACCACCACAATGACCTCAGAGAAACCAGTGGACCTGCAGATAGGAAGAAACAATATCTTAGATAAGCATGAGCTTGGAAGAGGAGAAATAAAGAGATGACAGCAGCATCAGGATGTGGTTAAGCTTCATTCCATGCCTAAGGTACAATGAGCTTCTGCAATGATTCATTGGAAAAATAATACTCTTCTTAGACACTTTCATGTGTTTCTTTTAAAATAACATTCAATGTTGTGTTTGAGAATTCTGACCAGAACAAGCCAAAACCCCCAACCAAACATGCAAACAGCCGTCTGAAATACCCTATGCGACAATGTTAAAATTGAGTGCCTTCACAGCTCTTTTATGTGCGTTTAGCGCAGACAATAACTTGTCCTGTACAGTGAATGTTTTGCATTTGTGGTTTCTCTGGGCTGAATGTGTGCGTTTTTAAATCACTAAATCATTTTGAAATATGATTTTGACAGAGGTTTTATGGCAGAGTGGAATGTCTGAAAACAACCTCATACATTTTCAGCACCCAATGCAAGATACTAACTCCAAACACACATAACACATCCAGAACACAGATATGGCTTCTAAATACAGATACAGACCCCATATTAGGATATTGAAACTAAATACAGAAAGTCCATATTGAGATACTGCCTTCGAGTACAGATTACGGCTCCCGACATCTGACTGCTATAAAGACAGTAATCTAAAAATACAGATACTTCCTCCAAACACATATTTCCCTAAATAAATACTGCCTCCAAAAGAAGACATGCTGCCAATAAACCAAGACATTTTTTTAATTAATGCCGAGCCCCCTTTTAAATGAATTCTTTCTCTAAACAAAAGTACCTAATGTCCTCGTCACTCATGATTAATCGAGCGAGTATGTAGAAATGGATTACATTTGCTCGCTCGAAGAAAACCGTGAGTGGTGCCCACCTATGCAAAAGTCACAGACACAGTGTGTTTTGAGTGGTTGTAGTGTGGTTCCTAGATATGACACCCCTCCTGCAATGCAAGTCAATGTTTTTTTTTAGGTCCAATCATTTTTTTACTGATTAATGGCAACACTGGCCCAGGCCATTGTTTCAAAGTCAAGGTTAAAGGCAAAAAGCGCATTAAAACTGAAGTTTACTTTGGGTTTAAGGGGTTTGTTCAAATTCAAAAAGAATAAGCAATACTGATAAAGAAAATGAATTACAAGACAGTCAACGTTTATAATAACTTTGTATTTCAAACAGAATCATGTCCCTTAAAAATTTTCAGCTGTAGTGGATTTTCCAGTAAAGCGTGAACTAAGTCAACATGAGTGCATTTTTATTTGGTAATGTCATTGAGTTAATTGTTGCATGTAAAATTCAAAGGACATCATAATAATGTTCTACATCTCATCCTCAAATGTTCAGTGTTCAGTGGTTTCATTTTCTCTGTAAAATGCATGTTATTTTAGTCCTTCACATGAAGAAAAAACTATTTCATGAGCAATGCTGTCAATGTGATCTGACATCTCATTGACCAATTTTTGATCAGAAACTACATCGTACCTGCGGGGTCTTGTACGTGGTGACATCATCTCATTGCCAAGTACATGGTAGCGACGTGCTTCATGCAGCAGTTGGTAACATTCTGGAGCATTCTGGATCAGTTTATCACCTTCCACCTGCAGCAGAGAAATTACCACAATCTTATTGCTTGACCTCAAACCTGCTTCCTCATGTCTGCTATCCTGTAGAGTCCAGCTATCTTGTTTAAATAATCTTGTTGCATTATGACAATAAAGAAAGCTTGAATTGACTAGTTCAACACACCTGCCGATAATTTTCAAGCGAACCCCAGGATCTTGATTAGCTGGTTGATTAAGTGTGTTTTGAATTGGAACAAAACTCAGCAAATAGCCAAATCTCAAGTCTTTGCTTTATCTAGTTCATAATTTTAGGACCATATACTACCCAAAGACATTTTTTTTTGTAGGTCAAAACCCTGCAGTAGAATTTTATAACTTATGGTTCCATCGTCCTGAAGTCAATGGGTTTTTTAAAATTTGATTTTGGTAAATGCTTAAAATTAGGTCTGTGGGTTAACACAAGTTCAAGATATTTTCACGTTTTATTCTGTAACTTAAAATATATTAGTGCTTTCCCGTTGCGACTTTTTTTAAACCTTTTAGTTGTCTTGAAAAAAGTTGGTCTGGGACATAAAAAAAAAATCCTATTGAACCAGGGTGATGTTAGCTTCCAGGTTGGCCTATAAAAATACAACAACACTGTAGCACTCTATAAACATCTAAGCAGAGCATGTCTGGATTTGTTGAACAAAAAAAAAAGAGCTTCTCCACCTGTCCAAATGACTTTGAATGTGCCACTCACCGTCTGGACAAAATAGTTGGGGTGAAGCAGAGGCAGTCGGACATGTTGCAGCAGATCTTTCAGCATGGGCCTGCGATACTCCACGCTGTGGTAGACCCAATGCATCACCGCCTCAAACACCACCTCCTCCTTGCCAATGGACAGTTCGTCGCTGGCCAAGTATTCCTCCAGCTCATCCTTGTGGAGGTCTAGAAACTCCTCATGCTGAGCCACCTCTGGAAAATTCAGCAAGGCGAAAGCACGGCAACGACTGGCCAGCTGTTTGAGACAGTGGGCATCTGCGAAGCGCTGGATACCGAGACAGTTGCAGGGGTCCAGCTGCTCCTCCAGGAATTTTGCGCAAGCATCCCGCAGAGTGGCGATCTGGAAGAGGCTGGAGGTCTCGAAGAGGAACTGGACGTTCTGTGTGGTGATGCAGGCATGTCCGGTGTAAACGTACTGCAGGAACGTGTCCATAGCGTCCGCCTGGATGCCGTTGATCTCCACCAGCATCTCGTGGCTCTCCTTGTGGTCGTTGCAGAACATGGCACGGAAGTAGCTGCTACAGGCCGACAGCACGGCACGGTGACAGGGGAACTGGCGCCCCTGGACACTGATGATCACGTCCGTGAAGAGGCGGCTGTCGCGGAATTCGTTGAAGACCTGGAGGACGCTCTCAGAGTGAGAGGAACCGGAAGAGAAGTTGAACACCTCGCTCAGGGTCTTAGACTCCATCTCAAAGATTTTACGCTTGATTGCTGGCGATTCAGGCACGCCACCAGAGTTTCCATGATTCAGACGCCGACCCAAAATGAGCACCATGATTGTATCCGACAGGAGCCCTTCACTAACTAACAATCACTATCAATGCCTGCAGGAAAACGATCAGCAACCATCAACACCTGTAGAGGAACAGCAGTTACAATCAACAAACACTATAAGTGGTATTCAGTCCTACTGAGGTCCACCTTCTTGTGAATGGTACCCCTGCTACAACATTACAGTCTCTATTTTAAGGAAATCCACAGATCTGGTTCAAATGTTGTTATCACTTACTGAGAAAGAAACTACTGCAGCCATATATTATTGACCTCTTGCATTATTAATTTCATACAGAATATGGCCAGACTCACACAATGGCACAGACATATCTTAAAATATGTCAGTGCCATTGTTTTGTCTCAAGATGCACACCAGAAATGTATTTTTCTAAGGCATGTTTATAAAAGCTAATTTTTTAAATGTCCTAATTGAACTAAGGCCTAATCTTCTAAACCTTTAGGGGTGGAACGGTACATGTATTCGTAATGAACCGAAACGGTACGGGCGTCACGGCTCGGTGCACGAATTTACACGGAGAATACACGGTATAAAAATAAATAAAACTCGCGTGCAAATTAATAAATGTAATGCGGAACTACTGTTAGAGACGCGGGTTCTTTAGGGACACATAATCTGTACCATCGGCTTATCTCTGAACGCGCGTTCACTTCAAACGTTGGCTTTATACGCGCGTCCTATTCGCTTTGGACTAGCGTCGAACTAGACGCGATAGACGCGAATTTGACGCTCTATTCGCGTTTGGTGTGAAGTGTTTACTTATATTTGTGTACACTCGCAATAAAACACAACATTGTGCTTTTGTCACACTGTAAACTCTTGTCAAACTGTAACCTACAACTGTCACCCAACCAAAATCACACACACACTGTTTTAAAAGCAAAACATATTTATCCAACTCCATTTCAAAACAGTCTGTGGGTCCCATCTTTTGGACAACCATATTGCATTGGTTTTCATTAGACCTCGGACCGCTAATCTTACACATTCTACATTGATTAAAAAAAGAAAATCGAATGCGTTTTTAATGGTAGTATTATTTTATACAGAAATCAATTATTTGTAATTCAGATGAGAATAATGTTACATTGTCAATTAATAATTTTAATTAAAATTAAGGAAAACAAATATATTGATCTGAAATATAGCAAAATAATTTTAAATTAATTCAGGTACAATTACCAAACATATCGCAAGGTCTTTTTGTCTTTTTATTAATTTAATTAATAAACTAATTATATAAAACTATTGTCAGTGCACTACAAACAAACTGGTTCTATGCGTTTATTAATAAAACTTATTTAAAAAATACAATGCCTTTGCATTTGCTTTTCCCTCCATTGTACCGAAATCGTACCGAACCATGATGTATGAACCGAACCGTGACTTCTGTGTACCGTTCCACCCCTATAAACCTTGTCTGTGAAACCGGGACAATATTTTCAATTTTTGTTGCCAAACCAAGTAATTAATTATTAATTCAGCATTATTATTAAGGTAAAATTTTAACTTAAGTGTTATTATAATTACAATTGTTTTAAGTGTTATGATCTGTCACAATAGGGTCATGACAACCAGCAACATTTAAAGTACAAATGTGTAACGCAAACTATTGCACAAAGTGATTGAGTTCATAAATATCTGTGAATGTTACTAGAGCACACTGAAATTTGTCATGTCGTGAGCAGTAAAAACAAAAAAGTTACCAAATATATTCCTCAAGGCAATATAGCACTCATATAAAGGGAAAACTGATTCTTTGTGCTGAGAGATAACGTGAGCGAGCGCGTGTGTGAGAGAGGGGGAGAGTGAGTTTGCGCAATCTTTTTTAAAAGTCACTCAGGTTTGTTTTGTTGTGGAAGTAGAAATAAAAGAACATGGACGGTTGCTCAATATTTCCCCTACAGCTAAACATGCCCCATGTGGACTGAAATGATGACCTCATAGAAATGAGATCAATTATGTGTGATTCTACTCTATAAAAGGCTAGAAAGGCAGGGTACAAGCAAGTCGACCAGATATTATGTTCCAAATAACCATCCTGGTATAACCATTTTGTTGCTGGTCCAAGATAGTCGACCAGGGCTTTCCATCAGGCTAAACATTTTCATGCAGATTCTGAATACGTAGCATATATAACACTACAGATTGTATATCCTGAATAAATCCTTGTTTGTTAACTCGCCATAAACAAACATGACACGGAATTCATCTTTAAAAGCACACAGTGTTAACGCATTCATCATATCGCATTATACTGAAATGATCTCTCAATCATTCAAGTTGTTCAGAAAAGTTTTTCAGCATTATTTTTCTCACCTTATCCCCAGGAGACCAACTTTCTGGAAAACATCAAAAACAATATAGCAAAGAGTAGAGGTCCTTAAAAGTAAATGCGATCAAACAAATCCGGTTTGTTTCTGAAAAATAGCCCCATAAGCGTGAGTACTTGTGCTGTCACTGTGAAGATTTCTTTGTTAACGTCCGTCTCATAGTGGCTTTCTGCGTGTTCTGGCACAAAGAAAGTACACACAGCTTTTAGTCTTACGTTGTGTCCGCTGTTCTGCAGGGTGTTTATAGGGAAATGTAGTTCTGGTGGCATATCACCAGTCCTTCAAACCAGCAAAAGAACATCATATCCCAGAATTCCGTGCGGGAGAATTTCCATGTGGCTGGCCGTTGTTTGCAAACAAAAACCTGATTATGATATGAACGAAGACAGTATGTGTCATGTTGTTGTCACGGCAAAATAAAACAGCCTTTTCAAGTGTAGCAAAGCCCATAGTGTTGATTGACGTTATTATACATATTATTTTGTACTACAAGAACAAATTAGATTAGAAAACGTCAAGTCTCCCTTATATGTTACATGTGTTTTTGTACTGTATATTAAAAGGCTGATGTTGATATTGCGTTCGTTTCTTTACTGTAGAAAGCCGACTTGATTAAAAACTAACAAAACAGGTAGTTCACTTGACCGAAACGGAAAAACACCGTCACTCGTGACTAAACTTGATCTACCTGATATAAATTTCGATAATCATCATCATCAAGGCCTTTTACAGCGCAAGCGCCGATCTGAACGGTGTCTAGCATGCCGTCTTTCTGTGCAAAAGGCAAGCTGGTGTAAGCATGGCAGGACAAAGTTGTGCCTTCTGTCAGCGCAGACCGCCAAGCTGCCCGGTCTTCCGCAAGGTGATGCCATTGTTCAGGGTTGATGTTAAAGACATTCATGTCCCGCTTGACGAAATCCCTAAAGCTGAGCTTGGGTCGGCCACGAGGGCGGTGTCCCACAGCTAACTCCCCATGGAAGATGGACTTTGGGAGACGTTCATCTGGCATACGACGATAATATGCCAATAATAAAAGGAATATTATGTGAATGATATAAATTGCTATCTATGCAAATAATTATAGGAATATTAGTTTAAAAAACATTTTATTTGGTGTAATTATTGTATAGACAAAAACTCGCCAGCATAACTACAAGGAGAAATCATCCTTTTAAAAAAAACTGTATCAATACCGCCATCTTGTGGTAGTGTTATGCGCGCATTATTTTCTGAGATGTCCCACAGCACAGACAAACATTATATTACAAAAATGTTTTATACTTATCACAATAATAGGGATATGTATTCTTGGATTAATTTCCATTAGAACCTTAATATATGGATCGAATTTTGCAGCAGCAGTGACATTTGTAAAGTTCATTTTTATCAGACCACAAGAGAGAGAGAGAGAGAGAGAGAGAGAGAGAGAGAGAGAGAGAGAGAGAGAGAGAACAATGTTAAACACTTAAACTTCTCTGGTAAGTGTTATTTATTCATTTTCAGTAACCTTTCAAATAACCCAGACGTATAATAACCATTTTAACATAGCTACAGGTGCTCGGTTAGTCGCCCTAACAATTACCATGGTTTACACAGGCTTTCAGTCGAACTATTACAACAGTCACTGCAATAAAATATAGCAACTTGGATTCAGCCACAGCTTTTATCAAAAATAAAATAAAATTAGCGATTTTCAAAGCCTCTTACACACTTCTTGTAAATTGATAGGGTTTATACGACAGGCGATGTCATAGGCTATATGAATTAGGCTAAATCTGATGTGCAAGACTCAACAAGCATATGTTGAGCAAAAGCATCAACAAAGCATATGACGGTTGGAAAATGACTTAGTAGTTTTTTTATTGATAGTCTAGAAATAAAAAGTTTTAGTAACAAAATGCATTGTGTAAATACCATAAGTAAATACATTACAACACCAAAATAAACTACAACACACATTCTCAGGCATTTCATATTATTACTTTCCTCTTGTGAACAAAACCACAGTTGAGCATCATTGGAGCTATCAGATGTAAGGTTTTAACTGAATGAGTTGATTAAAAACTCAACAACACCCTTTCAAATGTCTTTTTCACAGGTAAAATAAGCATCTTTATAGCACAGGTGTGATAGTTCTTGGCCTATTCAGCCGAAAGAACTGGAACAGCACTCCGCACAGTTCTCTATAGCGAAGCCCATACAGGTACGGAGCTAAGGCTTTGGGCAGGATGAGTAAGACGTTACACACCACCAGGGACATCCACAGGCTTGCTCTGAGGTCCAGAGTCTCACTATTGTGGCAAAGCATCAGCTCGATCTCCAAAACCAGCAGGGGACAGAAAGCCAGGAACAGGTGGAGATAATGGATGATAAATGTTCCTTTAGCACGGGACGAGGCTCGGCCCTTCCACACACCCGAATTACGTGTATAAAAGTAGAGGATGAGGTAACCAGACAACACCAGGAGGAGGATGAAAATGATACCGGTGACTGTCAGCAACATTGAGACATAGAGTGGGCGAAAGTGGCTTACAGTCAAAACCATCAGCAAAGGCAGGGAGCAGATGTGGAGGGCGCAGGGGGCCGTACTATGGTACCACAAAAACATGCCAACAGCTGCCGCAGGGAAAAAGACTGAGACGGCCCAGATGGCAGCAACTAATCCGTAGGTTCGCGACACGTGCCACACTGCCAGGTAGCGAAGGGGTGCTATTACAGCAAAGCAGGTATCCATCACCATTGCTGTAATACTTAGTACGCCAGAACTGTATAATACCGCGGATAGGAAGAGCAGCACGGCACACGGCCACTCTGTCATCAACACACCGGATAAGTTGATGCAGGCACTAAGAATATTCATGCAAACAAAGAGTAGGTCGCTGAAAAGAAGATTGGCCAGGAGGAGGAAACGCGTCTGCTGCCGCAGGTCAACGCGGGACAGGATACGTATTAGAAGAACCGGAGTGGTCAGCAGAATGGCCAGGAAGGCCAAAATGGGGCACATCTCAAGCACTTTCATGTGGCAGGGAGGGATGAATCCATGCCACTCGTGAGCAAACATCTCCGCTTGGCTTTCAGAGGAGTTGGAAAAATTCGAGGAACGTCTGTGAAGCTCAGCTCGACCAGACCTGTTGTACCAATTGCCAAATGAACAAAGCAGAGATAAAAAAAGGTCTTCCTCAGCTAGGTAGAAAAGCTTAGACTTTCCCTCCATCAGAGTTTCCATCTCTTGGCACGTGTTTGTGCGTCCAATCCAAGGCAAAAAGAGCGACGGACAGGTAAATGTGTCTCTCCTTCTCTCTTCTCGCAGACTGTAGTAAGTGATTTAGGGGACAGATCTGTCACAGACAGGCTTGTAGACGGTTTCCGTGGAGATAGAGAAACGGGTAAATATCACTTCACAGCTAAAAGGATCAGAATGACAGTGGGATTTTGCACCAAGGCATAAATATTGATATGTCTTCCTAGAATCAGGACTATTGCGCAACATTTACACTGTTATTTTTGGACTGATTGTTTAACTTGGAGGACTAAGTGCCTCAGGTTAAACATTGAATGCATATAGGAAATTGGAGAAAGACACAATCATGTAAAAATCCTGTAATGTAAATTTATTTATCTTAAGAGAACAAAACAGCACTATCGACCAGTACTTACAAGAGTTTGAATCAATATTGTGGTCATGAATAACAACATACAGTATATTGCTGGGAGAATCTCACAAAAAAATGTCAAGAGACATCTAAGCCTGTTTTATATCTTTTTTTTTTTGTGTAAATATGAGAATGGCATGCAAAAAAATCTCATTGTCATTATAAAGATTATCCTGTACACACACACACACATACATATATACATACTGAGTTTTGTTTCCACGTGATGACGATGAGAATTTTGGGAAATTGTGCTTAAATATAATGTCATATGGCTAAATATTAGAATATATATATATATTACAATTATATATAGAAATATTAGGCTTTTTTTAACCTTTTTATTTAGGTGTAAAATCTGACCTGGACATTTCTTTGTGAGATTCACCCAGTTGCACTTGATATAGTTTTGTTATGATGAATAACAGGACATAGCATTCAATGTTTAGTTTACAAAAGAAAATATAAAAATATTTAAATATATGTGATATTATTTCATGTTAACAGTTAAAATGTTTAATATAATATTAATACTAAATATTAAATGTTTCTTTTGAGATCTCTTTCTGGCTCAGGAGTAATTTAAATTCACTCTTCTGCAAATTAATCCTCCAAAAACAGAGGAACCAGATACAGTTATTTTGCAGGGTGGCTCTGCTCTTGCTTCAAGTCCACTCTTCTAGGCTGCACTTCTCTGACTTTGATGTCTTTTCTTCCACAACACCTGCTGGACAGTCTCGTAAATCTCGCGATAGCGCAATATGTACAGGTAAGGAGTGCAACAGCGTGGCAACAACATCAGTATGCACATATTCACCAAGTCAATCAACACTCCCACCACATCATCCTTGGTTTTTCGATTTAAAAGAGCCAGCTCGACTGCAAAAACCAACGCCGGTACAAAATACATCATGAGCAACAGAGTGTGTGCCAAAAGCGTCATACGCGCCCGGGAATAGCGACTACGCCATATCCCAGAAGTCTTGGTGATGATGTAGAGATGTATGTAACAGTACACAATGAGAGCAGTGCAGAGGCTGATGGCTATGATGAAATACAAATGAACGCCAGCACCGATTTCCTGCTCCAACGAGTGCAACGCAATCAGCATCAAACACACTGGACGGCTCTGTTGGTTACTACCCATCACCATCTCAAACATCACTAGCAAGGAGACCGGACACACTGCGGCCATCAACCATACGCTCATGATTATCTTCTTGGCCCGAGATGGCGGGAGAATCTCTTTGTAACGTAATGGCCAACGTACAGCCACATATGTGTCGACAACCATCAGTGTGACCGTGATCACAGAGCAGCTGTACGTCATTACCATGCTCACCATCATAAACTCACACAGCGAGTAGGGCATGTGCAGGCCTACAGAGTTGCAGGTGACCATCGCAAGGTTTATGGTGAGGAAAAGCATGTCGGCGAAGAGCGTGTTAGCAAGGAGCAGGTAGCGGGTCTCTTGGCGTAGCGAAGGATAGCACAGTATGCAGATGGACAGAACGGGGTTCACCAGCATTGTGACAGAGGTTAGCAGGACCGTGGGGATGAGGAACAGATCCATATGTCTGGTGTCCATTATTCTGTACCACTCCACAGAGATGTTAACAATGAAAGATGGAGTCATATTTAAAGTCCAATGAAGCATTACTGAGAGAAAGCGTTGGGGTGAAGAACAATTGCTCCTCGGTATGCTGAGACTGGAACGGTGGAGCACATATATAGCTTCTCTACCTACAGAAAACAGAAAAAACATGAGTACAGAAATATGTACATCACCATACACACCGTATGACCTGTAAACTTAGGATAAGGCTTCAAAAATATGGAACGTTTTTCAAACAAATGCAAATTCAGTTTCATTTTTTGTAAACCAGAAGTAAAGACAAGTAATACAAGAAATATTCGAGACGCATCCTGCAAATACACTATTCAATCAAAAGCTCTATAGAATAAGAATGTCCATCCTAATATTACAGGCAATTTTCTTATAGGAACTATCTTCAGTATGTCCCAATTTCTGGTGGACTTTAAAAGGATAGTTCACCCAAGAATGAAAACTCTTTTACTCCTCATGTTGTTCCAAACCTGAATGACTTCTTTCTTCTGTAAAAACATTAAAGAAGCTATTTTGAGAATTTTTTATTTTTTTTTTACATTACAATGGAAGTCAATGGTCACACAAATGGTGTAGGTACCTACATTCTTTAAAATATCTTCGCTTGTGTTCCATGGGAGAACGAAATGCATAAAGGTTTGGAATAACATGAGGGTGAGTAAATGATGACTGAATTTTCAGGTTTAAGTGAACTATGCCTTTAAATGGTTATTATAGCCTGAATTAATCTTTCCAGTTTCTCCAAAAAATAATGATGGATGTTAAAAATAAACAAAACAAAGCAAAAAATCTTACATTAATCATAAAAACTAAAATCAAACAATTTTTTTTCTCCCAATACACAATTTGACAAACATAAGTCTTTTTTTTTTGTAAATCATTGTAATTTCTATGAATTTCTATGCATCTCATTCCAGTCTCTAGTAAATGGACCTGAACGATGAACAGAGAATAAAAACAAATAGTCCAAACAATATACCTCTAATTAGAACAAGTTCATTTGATTTCTTACATATTCCTGATAATACTGCAGTTTTTTTTAAAAGAGAAAGAAATGCAGAAAATGGGTGAGAGTCCATATTTTCATGAAAACATTAAGACACAAATGAAAGGGTTAATATCGATAACAGTGTGAAATATATAAAAATATACTTTTGAGTGAAACTGAATGAGCCTTATAAACCTAATTAGTTTCATCTGAAAATTTATCACAATGCCAAATGCCAAATTTTTCCAATGAGTTACAAGGAAACCATATCTATGCAAATAATGTGTTTATTTTGTGCTAGAAACTCTTCTCTAATAACACACCAAACGAGTTCCTGTACTATTCCTGATCCACAAAAACACTTCTGTTAGTTTCAGCCCCGCTTCACAGACAAACAGTTCACGGAGGAAGAATGAAATATGGTTGTATTGACTAACAATCGATTAACTGTTAAAATGACTCACGTACCTGTTCCACTCATCCACGTGCAGTAACCTCTGCTTCCATCCAGACCTCCATTAGACTAATGTCGCCCCAGATCAATACCTCCCGACTCTGTCCTTGTTATCAGAGAGCAGGCGTTCCACTGATGCGCACAGATCCGTAAACCATCGCACGGCACTAACACTCTTTAAGCTCTCTATGGTTACTCAGCATTTGGTGTAAATTGTGCTGACCCTCCCCATGACAGGCCGTTCAGATAAACTAACACTAACACCGTTATTACCTCAATGTCCCACGACACTACTATGCACCTCATATCCGGAGCTAAAAGCTTATAAAGCAATAAATGAGCTGGAGGGTTAAACAAACAAATGATAAACAAACAAATAATTGGTGGCATGACCACCAGTCCGTAAACAAATGATGTTAGCATTTGCATTGTTTATGCAAAACTGAAACCATCATGCATCACTCATAAAGAAAAAAACATTGGTGAATTTTGCTGAATGAAAAAGTTTATTAATTTTGATTTATTTTGATTCAAAATGCCTCATTTCCTGTCCTTCTTGTAACCAGTGTTCCAGTGATGCTTCCTCCTGTGCTGTCCGTCATCATCATCATCATCTTCTTTATCCTCCCTTAACTCCTCGTCTTCATCACTGCTGTACTCGTCCTCCCTCCCTTCTTCCTCCTGCTCTCTCGTCATCAGTTTGCGAAAAACATGGAACTCCTCTACAGTTGCCATGGCGACCTGCGTCAGGTAGGTTTCCTCTGAGACGCAGAGGACGTCGTTGAGCGGGGGGTTGACGATGAGTGTTTGGCCCTTCTTGTCTGGCGTCTGGTACAGTCCCCTCCGCTCCAGAAAACAGTGACGACACCGCAGCTCAGACAGAGACACCCGGAACACCTTCGCCTTCAACATCTCTGCCTGCCGCACACCCATACGGAAAAATGCATACTGGGGGGTATGGGGGGAAACAAGCTGTGAGTCAGTTTGCAACTACTGTAAAACAAACACTGCCTTGTGAATGGCTACTCACGAGAAAACCATTTACAAGGATAGTTTACCCTAAAATCAAAATTCTGCTATTTATGTCATCAGAGCAAGGGAAACTTTTAGTGAAGAATAGTTTAAACTTACAGATACCTGTCGTACCTGAAATTTGTACTCCAGCTGGACCAAATTCTCCTCTAAAACCTCAGGTGAGTCTCTGAGAATGTCTGTGACCTGTTGGGCGGTGAAGAGGCATTTTTCTTTGAGCAATCGGGACACCATGTTCACCCTCTTGATAGGCAGGGTCATGATCTTGGGGTAGTGACTGATCATCCTCTGCAGACTGCCTGTGGATAGATTTCAGACAGATTTCAACTTGACTGGTTTTCAAACTGGGGTCTATGGACTAGTCCATTCATTTTTTTTTTTTTTTTTTTTTTTACAAAATGTATTCAATAATGATGTATAGTTTGTCAAGGTAATAACATTAAATCTGATAGTAACTTCGAACCATTAAAAAAAAAAAAACGCTTCAGTGCGCCGGCGCTCTGGTGAAGCTTAACAGGTTAACAATAAAAAAAAAAAAACGAACAGTCAGAAATAATAGCCTTGTGGGCAGCGCTCTGCGACTCCAGTGGACCTTTCCCGATCCCGCCCCCCTCGCTTACTGTTGATTGTCTATACTGTCCTATCTCGATAAAGGCAAAAAATGCTTAAAAGAAATCTCACACAAAAAAGAAAGAATTAGCGTTATTGGAATTAGAAATTAGCGTTTAATTTTGAGAAAACAAACTATTAACCTTCTCTCCTTACTTGCAATGTACATAGGTTTAAGGTTTAAAATGCTTTGGAACAATATGTATCAAAAACTGTTCAACACAAATAAATCATAGTTGAATTAATTCATAAAGTTTATCTTTTATTTTAATAAGGTTAAATATTACTTTATACCAAGTAAACATTTTCCAAATAATGTTTCACATTTCACACGTTTACACCACCGTTCTAAAGTTTGGGGTCAGTAGAATTTTAATAAAATGTTTTAATAAGCATTTATTTTAAATAAAAAAGTTACTTTATAAACGTATTTACTGTCAGTATTTATCAATATAATGCATGCATGCTGAACAAAAGTATTAATCTTAAAAAATTAAATATTTTACTGACCCCAAACTTTTGAACGGAAGTGTAATTTCCTACCAGAAAAGATGCCTCACCTTCTAACAATCCCATCTTCCTCAGATGATTGATGCGCTGCTGTAAGTCTGCACCTTTAAGTGAATATACCTCTGGACACTTTTGCATTATTTTCAGGATACTGGAGGGATTTAATCCCAGGAGCAACAGTGCTGTCAGAACAGATGGAACATGTTTCCCACGGCTCTTCGTTGCACCTTCATGCATCTCCTCGGCTTGAGTTTCTGAGAAGCCCATTTCAAGCAAAGAGGACAGAGTGAGCTGGGTCACAGGACTGTGGGTGACCTGACCGGTGCGAGATGGATTCACGTGAAGGGGCTCTTGTGTGGTGCAGAACGGCATATGACCTCTGCTCGCAGCCACAGGACAAACACGCCATCTCCACATCCATTGCACCATCTAGGCCACAGAGAGAGGACGCAAATCATGCTGTTCAATTCTGTAAATAGTGTTTGGACAATAAATCTGAGGCCTGGTTTCACAGACAGGGCTTAATCTAAGCCAGGATTGGGCCTTTTTAAAAAAAAAAAAATTAGGACATTTAAGTAGCTTTAATAAACATGCCTTAGAAAAAATCATTACTGGTGTGCATCTTGAGACCAAACAGAAATTGCTTTCAGGTAAAACAGCTCAAACATGCACTTCACTTTACTTTTGGCCCCGGTCTCCCTTATGTGTGTATGTTGAGATGCTGTAACTGTTGAGGGGCTATACATTTTAACCAGATTTAGCTAAAAGAATGAGAGAAGTTTTAGATGTATGAATGAATGATTGTGACCTTGCACTTCTAATCACCGAGGCAGACGTTTCTTGCTAATCTATTTTCAGTTTTAACGTTGTGTTAGGATATCCAGATTTTATAGCAATCACATAAACGGTTATAAATGTTAAATACGCTATTATACCATTATTATAATCAGATTAATCACAATTGTTACTCTGGTTCCCGGAATCTGCGTGATACAAAGTTGAAGTTTGCTGCATCACGACAGTTTCTTTGCAGCTGTTGTTGAACATTCAATCGAGTGTCTAATTCCATGAAAAGGTGTGAAATTTCTTTAAGCATTTCGTCCTCACCTGTTTTCTGCAAACATGCGTTCCCATATCTGTGCCGCGTCAAAATACACCCGCGCTGCAACAACAGCCAGAGCTCAAAAGTTCCGGATATTTCATCAGAAGACGTGATTATAAACTGCAATCATTTTTATTGAAGAATTCCCGTGACAGTAACATTTGATAGAGGCTTTACAAAGCCTGTGAGCAATTTGAAATAATACCAGTAACAGACAGCCAATGCAAACTGAAATGAAGCCAATAATTTATTCACAAGATAAATATTGCAATGTTAAAATTAATTAATATGTTCATTATTTAAAAGGTTAAAAATCAACCTAAAAATATTTTAAAAACTCTGAAGGCCTAATAACACATATCTTAAAGCTCAGGTAACCCTCATCCAGGTCTAGGGCATATGCCATGTTTTAATAGGACAATCCTTGTGCTCAACACCATTACAACAAACAGCAAGAACTTTCAGAATACCATGTTTTAAACCTCTAAGAAAGGTGAAATACACAACACGTTTGATAAATACACTCCTATTCCTTCACCAAACACAGAGATAAAACTGTTTCTTAGCAACACAGATTGCTTCCATTCCCAGTCACACTTTCCTTTTGCTCTTTGGACGGACTGGTGTCATCAAGAAGGACAGCAGCAGGTGGACGGAGAGTTCTGCAGAGATTGTGCATTAGTGTTCATGGTGACATTAGATGTAATGTCATAATTAGTTGGCCAGAACGCATTAGTGTTTCTTTCACAACAGTTCCTCACTCATCTGTCAGATATTTCAGCAGCTCAGACTGCAGCGCCGCCATAGTTCTCCTCTGCTCCTCATCCTCCTCCTCATCTTCATCTTCTAAAGGAGTGTCTTCAAGGTTGTTTTCGGGGTCCAGGTAGAGGATGTCTGCTCGGTGCACACATGACGAGTTGGAGTCCACATGCTCTGTGGATTTTGAGATAAAATCGTATATTGTATGAAACCTGCAGCATTGGATTTAAAGTTAAATATGTTTGACTGAGCTGAATATTATCTTTTCGGTAGCATAAAAGGCCACAATAAACTAAAACCAATACCGTTGCTGGAGGGAAAGACCTCTCCCCACGAGTACTCTGCTAGATTTATGGGTTGCTGTATCCACTGTGATTCCAAGAGCTCCTCTAGATTCATTCTCTGATCAACCACTGGATGCAAAAGACCAGCCAACAGTGCATACAACTCTAAAACAAGAACAAAGCAACTGGTTGTACAGTAATAAAGCCACAATTCACAAAATTTGTCACGTCTCTAGTCGATTTTTATTGCTGTGATGAAGCAGATCTTCAAACCTGTAGAAATCTGGCATGGAGGGTGGAGTCGGGCCTGCAGGGTTTCTTCCACACTGCAAAATGGGTTTTCACTGAACAGTAAGGTGTATAAGAGCACTCCTAGAGACCACATCTCCAGCTCTGGACCCTCGTATCTAAATACATCAAAAAACACCACAATGAAATATGGAACTTGCAGTCTCATATTTCACCTTTAAATGCAAGCACAGATGAGTGGACATACACATTTATGCAAAATTCTATTCTCATCATTTTAGTTAAAATTCTCATCAAGTTTTCACTTAAAGTCACATAACGTTTTTTTTTAATTGAATATTGCAGAATTTACTATAAATCATCGATCCGTTCACATTTAATTCATGTGTCCTCGTAATCTTTAAGCGGAATAACTTCCCCTTCATCTTGAGATCACAGCAATAGCAAACCAAAACCATCCAATCAATTATTGGACAAAATCAAGTCCCGACCTACATTTATTCTTGTTCCAGAAGCCATTTCACCTGGGATATACATTACAATAAAGGAAAAGACTAATTGCAACTTCTGACTTTAAGGTGTAAATTTTATTTGTTAAAGCCATTAAAGCACGATATTTGTGTGACATTCAACTAGATAGGCTTAAAGTCAACTTAACTTGGAAATATGCAACATCACAAGTAAAATAAGGTTGTGAAATAAAATTAAGCAGAATATTCATTTTTAGGCAGTAATTTAAAGTTACTACATTTTTATTGAGGGAGAATAAATAAAAACCTGCTTTGATGAATCATGCACAACATCAGTATTAAAAGTAAATAGGGGGGGGGGGGGGGGGGGGGGGGGAACTCACTTGCGGCACCCTCCTCACCCTTTCTACCGCTGCTCATGGGCATTTGTTATCATCGGAGCAAGACAACTTTATCGCGTGGAGCTATGTCTACCGAGGTGGGTAATACATCATACACAGTATCATATGGCGTGTGTGATAATGTCGAATTGCCGTAAAGCAGTTTGTTTTTCTCGCTCATTCTGTTGCAAGGTTAGTTTTCCGCCTGGGAACGCTGGGGGGAGTGGGGAAAGTCACCATTATCACCAGAACAGGTTATTTAACCATCCAAATGATTTCTAAACGGGTTTATTAAGATGAAAGTGTTGCCAAGTTCCCCTTTAAGGGCATATCAGTTATCCTGTGAAGTTAATGTGTGGCTCTTTTTATAGACATGAATACATAACATGCGTTACCCTTCTCACAGCCTTAACCACCTGATCCTATCCTCTATTCTATCATTATCAAGCTAAGACACCCAGATGGAACTGAGACGGGCTGTGTGATGTTTCAGTACGTACGGGTTTCCCTGAAGCACCTCTGGTGAGCAGTACTCCAAAGTGCCACAGAAGACGTAGAAAAGTTTTCCGGGTTCCAGCAGGGCGGCTGAGCCAAAGTCGATCAGCCGGATATGAAAGTTGGAGTTTATGATGATATTTTCATCCTTTATGTCCCTGTGAAGCACTCTTTTGCCACGCAGGTAACTCACTGCGGCGACCAACTGCGTACAGACACATACAGAAATATCAGGTAAAAGTGAAAGAAATACTCAATAAAACTTTACTCCAGAGCTCACATCAGAATATTATAGGACTGCTGGCTACCGACACATCTACTCTGTGCTAGTTCTCATAGCCTGTTTCTCACCTGTCTGAAGATGTAGCTGGCAAGAGGCTCGTCCAGTCTAGGCTGCATGTCGATAAACTCAAACAGGTCTAGTCCGTCCCCATGTTTCTGCATGACCATTTGGAAGAATCCCTCATTCTCAAACACCTCTAGCACCTGCAGCAAAAATTTAGGACACTAAACGGCAACCACAGTGAACATGCTATAATAACGATTGCATTTTCTCAGGATTCTTTGATGAATTGAATGTTCATTTATGTAAAGTAGAAATCTTTTGTAATATTATAAATGTCATATATCATCAATTTTGATCAGTTTAATGCATCTGTGCAGAATAAATTTTTTTTTTAAAAATAAGCGCGGATGAGAGAAGTTTCTGTGTGGAACACTGCAACACCGGCAACGCAGATCACAGTTCATTTCGGGACTAGAATAAGAGTGTTTCAAGTTTTTACGGACATATTTCTCAGTCTCCTGCTCCAAACATGAACCAACATAGTGTATGCGCACACATTTCAACATGTCTTCTTCAAATGAAATAGTCTATGTGTGTGCAGATAAGGACACTAATACAGCGGTACGTCTGATCATGAACACAATGACATGATGGATTATTCTGATGATAATAATGTAGACCAAAAATGATTCTTAATTCCCCCAACTCTGTTGCTTGTTTTTTTTATCCACTCATATTTCAATAATGAGTGTGCAGCAGGTCTGTGTTTTAATGGTTGTTAAAATGCCCAATTTTTGGAGTTCTTCTCAAATCTGAGGTGTGAATGATCAGGCTAAAACAGGGGGGTTTCATGACACTTTAATGGCCAATTTATTTAAGCAGGAGCAATGTTTGATCATTTTATTTTGGCCAAAAAATATTCTAAATATTTAATATATAGTCAAACAGTTCTCTGAGTGTACCTTCACAATATTGGGATGTTGCAAACGAACCAGTATGGCAACTTCCTGACTGATCCGGCCCAGATCAGGATCATCCACCCAGCATTCACTCACCACCGCACTTTTCCTAATGAATTTCACAACCACCTGAAATTGAAGTGAGTGATAATAAATTCAACATCTCTTCAGCAGCTCATATAATTGTCCATAAAAGATTGAATGGACCTTACAGCAATGACACTAAATCAGTGTGTAAACATCCTCTTTAAGAACCCTGTCTAAGGTTTGAACAACTGACGTCAACATTATCAGGTTATTATCTCTCAACCGGATAAATATGAGTGCATGGACAGCAGTGAGCGCAGAAAGAGTGTCACTGACTTCCTGTCCACATATCCGTCTTGAAGCGAGCCAGACAAAGCCGAAGGCTCCCTTTCCAATAGAGCGCAGTGGGCGGTAGTTTTCCTCAAAATAACCCTCACATGCTCCGGACTGCTCCAGGTCCACAGAAGAATGCAAAGGATCTGACCGGATTGCCTAAACGAGAAAAAAGTAGTTGCTTAAGAAATTAGTTTTTTAAAGCCTGTCTTATAGATTAAGTACTCATGCAGATCACCTCAGCAAGGCTGCAGGCAAAGGCCTCCTGTTCTGGGGCTCCTGTTCTCACTGTGGGAGACATTGTGCTCTGTAGCGCCTCCTGGTGGTGGAGCAAGAGATGACTCCCACTCAGCCATAGACAGACCAGAGAGCTGCCGCTGGACAGGGACACCCATCGCACATCACACTCCACCTCTACACAGAGTGAGAAAAACATGCTGAAAATGACCACTTTATCAGTTGGATTCATGCACTGAAACATCATAAATGTACAGTAGAAAAGATGGATGGTGCTTTTGAAACATGGCATACAGAGAGTACACAGTGTGAAATGGACAAATTAAGTACAGTAAGAGATAACGTACAGTCATTATCACAGAATAAGCCCAGGCAAGGTTCACCCAGAAGGGCTTTATTTTGCGATAATGACTACAATATCCTGTTTATTACACGACTACTTGCCAAATAAATACAAGGATAAGAAATGTTGATTGGAGTTTATATTATTTTACTATCTAACTTGTGGTTTACCTGTCACAGCCTGTTACAGACTGTGCGGTTTTGGACAGAATATAGAACAAATCCTATAACATCATTACAAATCACACTGTATGAATGTGGATCTAATAAACTTCGGTACAACATGTATGTAGACTGTACGACCCAAGTTTGCATAGAAGAATAAAACTTCATCAGCATATGCTAATGGTAAACAAATAGAGCAAGATGAATCGCACTTTGGCAATTGTGGTTTTTATGTGCGCTGAAAAGAGGAGAATTTAGATGCGTTCATGGCTAGGGAAAAGAGGCCTACTTGGCATGCCAATCTTGCAGGGGCATAGCCAGAACTTTTTTCCAAGGGTGGCTGGCCAGTTAAGACCCAGCGATTTTATTGGGGTGGCAAAAAAAATAATAAAATCCAGCTTCAAATCTAGAGAAAATCACTTAACATGCAAATTGCAATTGTGTATAGCCCACGTGTAACAGGCTACCTTAAAACAGATGTGGGATGGAACACATAAAACGGATTTCATGTGACTGCATCTCAAAAACTGGTTAAATCATCATTCTTATGGATCATCATCGTTCTTATGTAATGATTGCATTTTTGCCTGACATAAATTCCCTTCCATAGCCATAGACAAGGAGTCTCAGACACAAACACAATCAATCACCGGTAGAGCTCCTTGAGTAGCCTATAACTGATTAAACAGCTTATATTTGTAGCTAAACATCGCAAAATAATGTTTAAGTGGTGTTAAGTTTTAGCGCCATGTGCCGTGGATCAATACGGCATTTCCTGCTGCATTTTTATTGGTCAGTCAAGCAATAAACTATTATTAGTCAGTAGACGTAGGTCATAGCAGCAAACACTGAGATGAATCATGACCATGCTAAATTTTCTGATACTGTCAGAAAACGATTGCAGGCCGTCTTTGAACCTCTCTCACTGTATGACAATAATAATAATAATAATAATTCATTACATTTATATAGCGCTTTCTAGGCACTCAAAAGCGCTTCACAAGGAAGGGGGAATCTCCTCCACCACCACCACTGTGCAGCATCCACTTGGATGATGCGACGGCAGCCATAGTGCGCCAGAACACACACCACACACCAGCTTACTGGTGGAGAGGAGACAGAGTGATGAAGCCAATCAGTGTATAATATATATATATATATATATGGGGATTATTATGAGACCATGATGGACAGATGCCACTGGGGAAATTTGGCCAGGATGCCGGGGTTACACCCCTACTCTTTCGAAAGACATCCTGGGATTTTTAATGACCACAGTGAGTCAGGACCTCGGTTTAACGTCTTATCCGAAGGACGGGGGATTACCATTTAGGAACCACAACCACAGAAATAGCCACAATTGGTAATCTTTTGTCTGGGACAGCTCAAAATCATACAATGTGTACAAGGCATTTAAGGGATAGTTCATCAAAAAAATAAACATTCTGTCAACATTAAATCACCAAACAAACTGTTAAAGGTAATAAAAGATTATATTTTGGATATAATTTAAGTCAGTGGGCTCCAATGTTGTTCCCAGCGTTCCAAAATATTCTCCATTTCCTCTAATTTAAAGGTCTATGATTTCATCGTCCTTGTTGACAATGTCAATGTTTTCTTGCTTTGGCTGGGAGTTTCTGCCTTTCTAACCATCTAAAATCAAAACGTTTATGCTCACCATAAAACTAGTATTGAGAAAAAACCCCCAGCTACTTTAGGCATTTCAATTTACAAGATGGCCCTAATTAGCCATTCAAAATTACAGTATGAAAAAAGACCACAGACAGAGTGATACTAAACATGAAAGTAGCACCGGTATAATGCTATGGACAGTTTAACAATCATTATAGAAAAAAATGTTGCCACTCAATGCAGCGTAACTGATATGATCTGCTTCTAATATTGGCCTAATCAGACTAATGGCAAGTTTAAAACAATTATATAAAGTTCTACACAACATGGTCATTGTGTGTCCCTAGTATTATTAAAACCGGTGAGGTAGAGGTTGACATACCGATCGGTGTTCCGTCTCTGTTGTAGCACGTCACATGAATCCTGCCCTCTGGAATGGAAGAGTTCACCTTGACTTTCTTAGGAGTGGAGGTGGCAGGGTTGTCGCCTGGCAACAGCAGTCCACCCCTCCCCCTCCGGAGATCCAGAGCTCGGCCAAGGGCTTGTTCCGAAAAGGAATTCCACTGTTCCAGAACTTTAGTTAGATGATTTTTTGGCAGTTGCTCTAGAGCCTTTACCTGAGGGCTTGCCTGCCTTTCTTTAGGTGATGGGGCAGTTCCTTGTGTTGCTTCTTGCCCAGAGCAGACTTGAGCTTCTGCTTCAGTGTCCGACTCTACAATGAAGGGTGAAGGAGTACGCAGGAGCTCAGCAGTGTCACATGAGGTAAGTGAATGGTTAAGATCTACAGGTGCGTTTGGGGTCTCAATGCTGTCGTTCAGGTCCATCTCTGACATGGCATGAACAATGACATCTCCGTTAGAGTTCAAATCCAGAAAGGTGCTGCCAGATTCCACTAGCTGACATCCCTGCTGAGACTCATCAATCTTTTCCGGACCAGAACCGCCCACAAGCCGCTCACAGAACCCAGATGATGACCCACTGCCTAGGGAAATCACCTCAAAACTGGAGTCCTGAAGCTGGGCCTGCTCTGAACACCGGCAGGCCTGCGTGTGAGGTTCAGGATGTGGTACAGAGTCACGGGACTTTACTGGAGCTTCTTTACGATCTGAGTTTTGGCCTGCCTTGGAAGAATTTCGCCCAGTGAAGAGCCGCCCAAATGGGCCACATTGAGCGGAAACCATAGCAGAAGGGCAGGTCCTGTGGACCTCCAGGGACTCCACCAAAGCAAAGGTCTGTAGCAGAGCAGCGGTAGAGTTGGCAGAGTCAGACTCAGATTCTTGAGTGGTCACATCCACAATCTGCTCGCACAGCTCTGTAGTGTCATCCAACCTGAGATAAACAGAGAACGATGTCAAATCATGGAAATCTGCACTAGTCATTGCCTTCTTTTATGATCTATAGAGCTTATTCAGAGCAGCACCATGACGTGTATGAAAGCGAGGCGGTAAGCCGGGATAAACTTGCTGTGTTTTCAATGGCATCCGCTATAAAAAGCTCCTAGATCACTTATAATTTTCCACAGCTCATGCTGTCTGGAATTTTTTGTCTGCAAAAATATCTTTCCAAGAAATATAAGTAGTGTTTCATCAGGAGAACAATCCAAAAAACACCTTAAAGTACAACCCACTGAAGAGAAGTGTGTGTCCCTCACAGACTCGCTTTCATTCCCCCTTAAAAATCGAAGATGGCGCTGCTTATTCACATAAGGTCTAAAGAGTGCTTATTTTTTTTACATGAAAAGATGATACATATTTTTAGGTTAAAGTGGGAATCACACAAAGACACGCCCAGTTCATATTTCATCACAAAATCAAAATATAATCGATTCTTCAAAAAGAAGCTTATTTTTAAAAGCCAATTAGGAAAATTAGACACTACATTTAATAGAAAAATAACATTTCAATTTATTTTTATTTAAAAATCGCAAAAATATTACAAGCAACAAATGCTGCCATGACAGTCTGCAAAAATGTTATATTATAATAATGGGTTTCATTTCCTTTAGTACTTTTACTATAAGTACTTTTTTTTTACAGGTACAATATGACCTGGACATGTTTCTGACAGGCTTTGAGAAATTCACTATTAAACTGTGCACATCAACAAAAACTGAATTGGAGTATTTAGTGGAGTATCTAACCCATTCAGTGGTGTGGAGGTGACAGCAGGTGAGGTCATGGTTGATGGGGCATTGCTCTCCTTCTCCAGTTTAGCGATGGTCCCAGTAAAGATTCTCTTTCCTTTCCCAAGACCCGCTCTCCTACGCATGGCTAGATGCACCATTACACTGTCACCAGCAAGCACTGTGTTTGGATCTGCACATATCATCCAGAGACAAAACACTGGTTAATACATAATGAAAACAGCAATAATTTATTCAACATTGAAGTTACAGCAAAAATATCTCATTCAAATCAGTACAGGAAAACAAAACAAAAAGTAAAGTAAAATAAATAGAAAAAACAAATAATTTAAAAGGGTCATAGACTGGATTATTTTATTATTTTAGAATGTTTCCTGGGGTGCCCATATAATTTTAGTATGATTTTAACATAAAAAAGGCTGCATATGAAAATTGGCTGCATATGCATATGAAATAGCTAGCATTGCTAGCAACATGTGGAACTCTCTCTAAAAGTTACTACGTTTTATTACAGCTATCAAGATTAAAGGTCCCATGAAATGAAATTATCACTTTCTGAGGTTTTTTAACATTAATGTGAGTTCCCCTAGCCTGTATATGGTCCCCCAGTGGCTAGAAATTTCAATCGGCGTAAACCGAGCTTTGGCTATCTTTCTCTGCCTTTGAGAAAATGAAAGCTCAGACGGGCTGATCTTGAATCTCCTCCGTATGACGTCATATCTCTGCCTTGCCTGCCCAGAGAATTTGGCTCGCCCATGAGAAAATGAGCTAGGAAGCACGAACACCCGAGCGCGATTTGAGTTTTTCCTCGAGAGATATCATGGCTTGCAAATGAGCAAAGCATGGCAGTTGATCAGTGTTCGGATGTACAAATAAACACAAAAGTATTTTTAGTTCCTTCATCCGAGCCTCTGAAGAAACAGTGGGTTAATTTTATTTTGTCTGGAAATGCGCCGACACAACAACCTAAAGTTTTGTATGGTTCAAACATTTCACCGACGACTGTTTCCTCAACTTGGGCCAATACAGAGCTGGCCTCGATGAACGTCTGAAAATAAATCGATCGAGCTATCAACCAACAATTTCTGATGTGTAGCCTAATTGTTCAAGTTCAGACAGGCAATCTTTTTCTCAAAATCGTTCAATATTGTTTATGCATCAGTAAGTCAAGCCAGTGACTAAAATATCACATCGTTTCTTTTAGTAGGATGAAAATAATCTTATTTAAATTGTGAACAAATTATATACAGAAAGCGATCAAAGAACAATCTTTCCACACAGTGCGAGTTTATCTGGACAACTCGTTATGAAATCAATGACGCACGTTACACTGCACAACGAAGCTCTTACTGTATGTACATCATCGTGTTTGCATTGGTGAAAGCATTAGAGAGAGTACACAAACTGCGTTGCAATGATAAGATCTTCAGTCTCGCGATCAACAGACTGTCCTCTGCTTGCTCAATGCTCATCTAGGCAACATTTTATGTGATGGGAATAGATCTAAATACTTTAAAAACGTCTCACGATTCGTTAATCTCGATAGCTGTAATAGTAAAACGTATAATAGCTATAGTAAAAGTATTCGATAGAGTTTCACATGTAATACGTAGCTATTTCATATGCAAGCATGTCAGCCAATCACAGCAGTGGGCGGTTACACTGAATCCCACAGCAGACACGCCCCTTCAAACAGAGCGTTCAAATCAGGCTAAAATGCCTTTTATTTCTAAATTATGACTATTTTTGATCTAAAAAAACAAACTAACATTATAAGGGCAACCCAGGAAACATTATAAAATAATAAAATAACCCCATGTCATGGGACCTTTAAGGAATCGAGAAAAGTATTGATCATAATGATCTATTCCCATCACATGAAAGGTTGCAGTGAAGAGCATTGAACAGATGACAGACAGTCTGTTGATCGCGTATGAAATTACGCCTCTGGCTTTCACCAAATAACAATGAAAACACGATGCAAAGAGCATCGTTGTACTGTACGTTGATTTTGTGATGATTGATTTCAACGAGTTTTGGCAAGTGTCCAGATAAACTCGCACTGTTTGATTGACAGCTTGGGCAATTGGAAAGGAAGCGTTCTTTGATCACTTTCTTTATATAATTTAATCACAGTTTAAATAGGATTATTTTCATCCTACTAAGAGAAACGACGTGAAGCTGATTGTTTAGTCACTGTTTAATGCATAAACAGCATTGAATGATATTTTGAGAGATAATCTGTCTGAACTTGAATAATTACATCAGAAATCACCGTTCACAGATCAGGCATTAGAATAAACATGACTACTTACATGTTTGTGGCGTTGCTGGCAGATCCATATCGTTAAAGTCTGTTTGCAAAGCCTGCACCGAAATTTACCAAATAATCCACATTGAAATACACCGAATACAAACAAATAATGCACTGCTGAGACAATCACATTGTTGGGAAAAAAAACCCACTATCCTACCATTAAGATCGTTTGGAAGGTAATGGTATTGATCCTGTATCGATCTTTTCTCGTTCTCATGTCACTGTTCACTAACACTCCAGTGGGCGGGGCCAAAGCTGAAGTGTGACGTCACAAGTCTCCACTTTTTAGATCCTGTCGTTTGCTGGCATTGGTTTCAATAAAAGTAGTTTTTGGAATAACAAGAAAGTTGAGTTTTGAAACTTACAGGGTATTTTTTATAGTATAACGAACTCTTAACCGTCAAAGGATCAAGGAACAATTGAATTCTCATTCTATGACCCCTTTAAGGGACAGCAATATAATTATAGCAACATAAAAATAAAGTGTGTATTGAGCAATAACGGTAAGAACTCACTACATGTCTCCTGTTGGTCGTCCTTAGTTGAGAGCATGTCAGTAGTGAGGGTTAGAACATCACTAGGGGGACAGTTAGCACTAGCAGAACATCTACAAGGGTCTGAGAAGTAGGCAGACAGGATGAGAGGGGATTTTAGAACAGCATCACAAGCTAAAGTGTGTGTCCCGACTCCTTACAGCACATGTCTCTTTACCTGTGTGGCTGTCAGAGGGGATGGATGCGTCTCGTGGATGAGATGCAGGCTGGTCACTTCGTTCCGCAGCACGAACTCGCTCATAAAATGCTGGTATCAGGTATGTGACGTTCTACACAGGTGCAAAGGCTTGCTGTTAGCATGTAAACTAGCTTCGACACATCGCTTACAGGTTGGATCAGCTTTGACATTTAAATTGACATATTTGTGTTATTTCCGCCGAGGGCATTACCTTTATAAAATGCATATTGTGAGGATGTGTGAAACACCATGTGATTACAGAGCTGTAAAACTCATTAGCTGATTTCTTTCAAAATTCTTATAGACCTCTAGGGCCATGAGTCGAACATGCCCACCGAGTTTCGTTCTGATTGGCCTCTGCTAACCTTGTCTAATAGGTGCTCAAATTTCATTGGCCGATGTTTTTTTTAGATATGCCAATGTCCTCAGACTAATGGCACCTGGGACAAAGTGCCAATTTTCAAGTCAATCAGATTAACGGTTGGGGAGTTATAGCCATTTTCCCCTTGTTATATCGCCACCAAGTGTCCAATCGCCAGGGTTATTTTTACCCCCTTAGCGACCATGAATCAAAATGTCATTTTTTTTTTTTACAATTATTGATATTCAGACTCCAAAGAATATTTCTGCACTGGTTTGGTTTCGATCGGGCCAAAAACCTATGACTAGTTGATAACCAGACAGGTCACGGTAGCCATTGCCTTCTATGAATACTATGGTTACCAACCACAGCATCGAAAATACATTTTGGTCCAAAAATAACAAAAACTACGACTTTATTCAGCATTGTATTCTCTTCCGGTTCTGTTGTCAATCCGCGTTCAGTGATGCTGATGACGTAAGACGCTGCTGACGTGTAATCTGGTGCACCCGTGCTTCGTTTACAGTCTGAGAGAGACGCACGCTGTAAACAAAACAATCTTCACAAACATGTCTGAGGATTTCGACACAGAGGAAGACTTGCATTTTTTTGCCCAGCCTTATTTATTTGGTAAACGCTCAGCTCAAACAACAATACACAACTAATAATGACTATTGGGACTTTCATATTACACAAGACTGTAAAGAGAACAATATTGTAATAAAACATTGTGAATTATTTGGCCATGTCTCGTTGTTCCAGGAAGAGTGCGTCCACCACAACATATAAGTCATTATGAATGGCACGTAACTCAGTTTAAGTTCACTTGTGCATTCACATCATTTTGTGCAGATATAATTTTGTAATATTATGCTTATTTTGTATATATCCGAATAATATCAAATAGGATGCGTTTCTTTGAGTTAAATAAACGCTAACAAAGTGCTCAACGGTTATTCATCCAGCGCGCGCCGCTCAAGCAGAATGCACGACTAATAATAACGATGGTTAATTTGGGACTGTCATATTACATAACATGAGAACACTATTTTTTTAAATGGTTGTGAATTCATTGGGTTTAGTTGCCGTTTTCAGTGCGTTGTTCTAGCACGTCCACAACAGTCACGCATCTGACAAGCACGCATCTGAGGCGGCGTTGGTGACACATTGTATTTGTCGTTATATTTATATATTAAATAATTAATTTAATTTATCAATCACATCAAAACATTTTACAATCCTACTAACCCTTTATTTAGATTAAAAACCATTCTTATTAATTTGGTGAGGAACATAGCTTTTTGAGCAGCATTTGCAGACCCTGTGCTGTTTGCCATTAATGCTAACGATTAATCGATTAATTGATCGTTAATTTAAACGACGATCGTTCATGGGAATTTGTGAAAATTGACATTCCTATCTCGGACTAAATCTAAAATATCTTAAACTGGGTTCCGAAGATGAACGGAGGTCTTACGGGCTTAGAACGACATGAGGGTGAGTCATTAATAATGACATAATTTTCATTTTTGGGTGAACTAACCCAAAGGGTTCTACAGGCACTAAAAAGTCAATCCCAGCAAAACGGGGCAAATAAATGGGAATGTTTCATAGCATCTCTACCTTTCCAAGCAGCTGACTGCTGTTGTATCCGAGCAGCAGAGAGCTGAAGGGGTTGTTGAGACTGTGAATGGTGCCGTTGGGCAGGAGCGTCAGGAGACAGCTATTGGGAGCAAACACACACACTGACCCAGAGTACAGCACACCGGTGCTGGGGGACAGGACACCACCCGTACACGATTTACCACCTGCAGGACAAGAGTGCACTGTGTTGATCATACTGAAAATCAATAGCAATTTGAAATTTAATTTAAATATATTAGATATAATTACATTTAGCAGCAACTTTCTTAATTAGATTGGACAAACACCAACAAGAAACAATAGTATAGATTTTCTTTATGTCAGACCAAATATTGGCAATGCACTAACTAGCAAACTTGGGTTATAAATAAATCCCCACATATAGAGAAATCTTGACTGTTTGTGACTTCAGTCTGTTGAAGCAGCACAATAAAACTAACAGTTCTAAAACTCTGCATGCACTGTAGTGAACGAGAGGACGGACCTGAAGGAGTTCGGTTGGGCCATCGAGAGCTCAGGAGTGAACCATCAGAAGGTTCTGGATGTGCTGATTCATTCATCTGGAGCGGTGATCTTCCACAGGACACAGCGGCCTGCAGCCGGACACATGCTGGAACCACCAAACCAGACCTGGCTTTCACAAACAATCTCTGCATACGCAACACCTGAGATAAAGAGCAAAGAAACAAAGGTGCACAATAGGATTGTTATTGAAAATGAAACTAAATCAAAATGATTAAAAACACTTGTATATATTAATTATTTATATAAATATTAGATGAAAAAAAAAAAAACTAAATGCAAATTGGCAACCAACTGAAATAAGTTGAAGCACTACAATTACTAAAAAACATACAAAAACTAAATAGATAAATAAAACCTAAAAAAAATAAAAATGACAAAACCACAATATTACTAAAAAAAATAATCAAAAATTTTAATGAGAACAAAAAAAAAGCCAATTCAAAATATTAATAAAAACTATATTCGTATATAAATAATACAAATATAACACTGTTGCACAATGCTGGTTTGACAGAACCAATCATGAAATTCGGATTTAGTCTGATATTTTTGTTGTCACTAGCATGATTAAATGAAATTGCAAAAATGACAACCGTTTCCCTAGAGTTTTTTTTATTTTTTTATATGATCATGACCTTGGGAGTTGTCCTGCAGTGGAAGGGAATCTGTAAAGATGGCATAAGAGACATGATTGAAAGTCCAGTCATCTCCTCAGCAGCGTGGTAACCATAGAGATGGGCAAAAGTGGCATCACAACTGAGGACTCCACCCTGAGGAAACAGTAGGAGGAGCTGGAACTTTTCTGGTCCACTGAGCAGCAGCTTTACAATACAATTTTCTTCAATGGCACACTACACTAACCCACCCCAAAAGCTTTGGGTCAGTAAGAATTTTTTTGATAGAAATCTCTTATGACGACAAAATTCTGCATTTATTTGATAAAAAACAAAATACAATTAAAATAGTAATATTGAGAAATATTACAATTTTAAAAAAGTTGTCCATATTAATACATTTTAAAATGTAATATGTGATGGCAAGGCTGAATTTTCAGCATCATTATTTCCAGCCTTTAATTTCACATGATCCTGTAGAAATCATTATAATATGCTAATTTGCTGCTCAACAAACATTTCTTATTAATGTTGAAAACGTCGTGCTACATCAGAAATAGAATGGGGCATCAGTTTACTGTTTACAGTTTACCGCATTCAGTGTTGACAGCATTACTGATTATAATGGGTTCTATTAGCTTTAATCACGTCACTTGCTTTTGGTCTAGACACGGTGTAAGTCACTTTTGATCAATTTATGCATCCTTGCTAAAAGTGATAATTTATTAAAATATCTTACTGACCCCAAAACTTTTGAACAGTAGTGTATGCTTCAGTTAAACTCTTTTGAAAATAACACTGATCAACATCATGCTTACAAATGCTTAACTTAATAAGTAAACCTTTCAGTTCACAAGGGAATGAATCTCACATTTTGAGTGAAAGTCACGTGTGCCGTGATTCTCTCCACTCGCTCCAGCAGGAGCTCTAAGATCTGCTGCTGCTCCGATATCTGAAGCCACACAGACACAGGAAACTCAGCTCCTGTCAAACTCACTGCAGTCACCTGTGGAGAGAATGAACCAGAGCCGTGCGTGACTCTCAGATCCAGCACGTGAAAGCAGGGATCAGAGCCAAAAGACACTTTTACACCGTCGGGGTAAAACGTTCTCTTTGCTTAATCACTCCATTCCGTGGGGATACAGTCCAGTCGGTATGGATATGGTTTCATTTTCCACTGTGGGACTGATAATAACAGAGCTTTTTGGAATTAAATAAATTATCAGTCATTGCCTCGCTAACGTGAGAGTCTACAGACGATATGTGATGTATATAGTAAATAGATGTAAAAATGCTTTTATTTTAATAATTAATTTGTTGTTTACGCTGCTCAAATAGCACACTTAACCAGCTACAGAGAAACTGGTAGCCAGGCAGCAGGCAAGTGAACAATCCTGAATGGTGACGACAGTACACGCATTCTTCCAGCACTGAGAATTCCCAGGCAGAGAACGGTTTGTAAACAGGCTGTACCATACCGGGCTCAAGTGGAAATACAACTGGAACCGCTCGGCTCGACGACGGAAAAGCGGCTAAAGACAAAACGTACAGCATGGAAGGAATTATAAATTCATGACTCAAAAAAGTTGAGTGACAGCTAAGTGAATCGTTGTTTAATTAAATGCAGTGTTTTATACCACTTTTGCAGAAATAGCAACTAGGTTCCCATCAGAATCCAGAGTCTCCTCCTTCAGGACTTCCACTAGCGTCTGACTGGCTCTTAGTAGAGAGGTCAGTTTCCGGCCAATCAAATCACTGTATGCACAATCAAACAGCTTACAAGCATGTTCATTTGCATCCAAAACCTTGCAAAAAAGAGAGAGAGAAAGAAATCCTTCATAATTTAGTAATTTTATGAATAACAGTGTAGCTAAAAGACCAGGCGAAGTATCCCCATTACCAATATAATGTAGTGTAGGCCTTTGTTTAATCAGAAAAAGGGCTTTGACAAGCACAACCGCCTGATACCTGTGATGTGGTGCGGTTAATGGACAGGACAGCTTTATTAGGGTTGATGGTGAGAGCTGTGCCTCTCTTCTCTGGAGCGATACAGATGAGCTGTCTGAGCAGAGAGTTCTCCAACACAGGAGACCCTTGATTTGATGACGGAGGCACAGGTTGAAAGCAATGCAGATCAGAAATGTGAAGATTTCTCATCGCCACTGATGAACTAACATGAGAATCACCTTTTGGAAAAGAAACAAGTCAGGTAAAAATTAATATTCTTCCATTATTTACTCAACTTTCCAAACCCATTTAAAATTTCTTCTTCAGTGGAACTGGAACACAAAGGGAGATGTTCGGCAGAATGACAGCTTCAGTTACCGTTCACTTTAATTACATACACAACCATTCTAAAGTTGGGGTTAGTACTTTTTCTTTTAAAAAACTTAATACTTTTATTCAACAAGGATGCATTAATTTGTGAGAGTTAAAAAAGCATTAAAAAGTGAGAGTAATGACATTTATAATGTTACAAAAGATTTCTATTTCCAAAAATGCTATTCTTATGAACTCTCTATTCATCATTGATAATAATAAATGTTTCTTGAGCACCAAATCAGCATACTAGAATGATTTCTGAAGGATCATGTCATATTGAAGACTGGAGTAATGATGCTGAAAATTCAGCTTTGCCATCACAGGAATACATGACAAATATATTAATATTAATAAAATATATTAAAAAGAAAATAGCCATTTTAAATTGTAATAAAATTTTACATTATTACTCTTTTTACTCTATCTTATATTAAATAAATGCAGCCTGGGTGAGTATGGAAGCTTGTTTCTGCCACAGAATAAAAAAATAAAACCAGTAATTGCGACGTTTTATCACACTATTCTGACTTTTTTTCTCACAATTGCTAGTTTATGTCTCACAATTCTGAGAAAAAGTCAGTCTTTTTTCCTAAGAATAGGCTTTATGCACAGCTTCACTACTTCCTGAACTTTAGCCAGCTCCTTTGTTTCCTGTCTGCCATTATCGGACAAACTGATTAATTCAGGTGTGCCTGATTATTGTTACTGAGGCCAGGCACACCTGGATTAATCAGTTTGTCCAATAATGGCAGACAGGAAACAAAGGAGCTGGCTAAAGTTCAGGAAGTAGTGCAGCTGTGCATAAAGCCAATTGGACCTTATAACTTGCAATTGTGACTTGTGTGTTATCCTCACAATTGCAAGCTTACATCTAACAATTCTGAATTGATCAGAATTGTGAGATAAAAAGTCACAATTATCTTTTAAATAGGTTTTTTTTTACATGGCAGAAACGAGCTTCCATATAAGAAACTTCTTTAAAAACAAAGAAAATCTTACCAATCCAAACTTTAGACCAGTAGTGTATTTTTTCAACATAGTGAGAGTGAATGTTGACTAAGGCTGTCATTCAATCTAACATCTTTTTCTGTTCCACTGAAAAAAGGCTTACAGTTTTGGAACAATATGAGGGTGAACAAAAGTATGCCAATTATCAGAGCAAACTATTTTAGAAGAGAATCTCTTTAGCAAGCACCCTGAAACTCATATCTGAATAATCATATTTTCTAAAACATTTTGCAACAACTCTTAAAAGATCTTCCTTGTGGTAACACTTTATTGTCAACAACAACTACTGCTGCTGTATACTGTATTGTTGTGATTTTGATCAAGTTTATTGTTATTATTTTATATATTTATATTACTTTATAAGTAAGTTACACAAATTGTGGCACAGGTGTGGAAGCTGCGTGGCCCACCTGATGCGTCCATGTGGGTGAGAGTGGAGTTGCGTGCGGAGGGAAAGGACTGGTTCATGCAGAAGTAGTCACTCTTCATCATACTGCTGATACTGCCATCTTCATCATCATCATCAGCAGCAACACAAACACTGTCGCCCCTCGGGCTGCTCCTCCGGCCGTTCATCAACATTCCCGATAAGCTTCAAATGAAAGTGGATAGTCAAAAATACGATTCTAACCAACGACCTTATTGTTTTCGAGATATGTTTAATCACATATATCGCATAATAAACTAATACATCATGATTGTAGGGAGCGCGACTCACCCACCGCACTGCTGTGCTTTCAGTTTACAGACTGCAGCCTTGGAGACAGAGAGAGGGAGGTTTCCTTCTTTCCTTTTAGACGACTTAATTGAATAATAAATAACAAAACAAACACTTGCTTAAAAATAAAGTTCTCAATTGCCATAAACAGTGTAGTTTCGAAGTGTTTGTTTGAGTGAAGTATATCGCGGCCTAGAATGTTTGGCGCGTATGAAATCGAATTAAGGTGACGGAAGACGAGGGAGAGCAAATGAAAAAAGCGGTTTTGAAACTGGCAGGGAGTTTATCCAATAGAAAACATAAGTGGGAGGAGCTTGTGCATTGAGGGAGGGACGTGGTGGTTTCTATGGAGACCAAACGGTAACGTTAATGTTTATGTTGTTCAGTATTTTCTGCTGCTGCCTCTTGTGACCTAGTTTTTCCTCCGTTCAGTGATTGTGCCCTAATTTTTCTACCCTTTAAATTAGTTATGGTTCGTTTTTTTAACTGTTGCCCACACTTTTCATGTTATTTAGATTCCAGTCAACGTTTTGTAGCAATGTTCATCATCAACCAGCAAAATAACTTCAAATTTGGTTACAAAAACACTTCATTACTTCAAACATTCATTATATTGTATTGAATATTATTATATATTAAACACAACCTGAAGATGCACATTTTTATTTTGATGTTAAAAGCACTCTGCACAACTCATTTATTAACAGCTTCCTCATTTTCATGTTTGTAAACATTTCGACTCATTTTGTCACTCCTTGGACATTAACTAGTTGCTTACAGTAGTTTTGCAGTCTCTCTCCGGCTTCAAGTTTGTACTGCTTAGCAGTTCAAAACTTACCAAAAACAGCAGCAAGCATTTAAGTCTTTAACCAGTGTTCATCAACTTTATCACTGGAAAAGCATTTAAACAAACTAAGTTTCTTTTATAATGTTCATTTAAAATGGAGAAATAAGAAATTATTCAACAGATTAGACATGACACGAATTGTAGGGATTACAGAGGGAACATACACAAACAGTCTAACAACGATGGATGGAGCAACTTTTTGGAGAACATTTAAACATCATAACAGCCCACTTTGCTGTTGATGGCTTTTTAATCCAACACATTTTTACTAATGCACACATCTTACACAGTTCAACTCCACATGCTCTGCCATACATCACAGTTCTTTGCCATTACATTCTCAGTGCGATATGCAGTGTGTTTTCCTTACTTTTTTTTAATAGACAGTAAGCAGGGCCTGTCATTCGCCCCTTTTCAGAATGAATATCCAGAGGTCAAGGGTCAAGATCAGGTTAACTTTTGGCACATATGGGCGATGGACAGCTGTATGCAAAACCCCATGGATGAGGGAGTCCAGGAGCTTCTGTGCTTCACAGGCAGGTGTCTCTCCACAGAGTTTTTATTGCAAGGTTGAGCTCAGGTTTAGGTCGAACAGAAGCATGCATAACACTTTAGCATTTCTACTGTAATGGTAACAATGGCTCTCTGCAGAAGAAGTTGACATAGACACACAATGGTGGGAATCACACACTGTGGACACCCGCCGACACAATAGGGCTGTCACGGGATCCTGAGTCTCAAGGCTTACAGGTTCACAGAAAGGCCTAGTGATGGTAGTCCTTCTTACTGTGGGGACGGTTACCCAGGACTTTGTCGATGTCCGAGGCCAATTGAGTGGTGATCTTTGGAAGAACCTGTCAGTGAGAATGTAATCCAAATGATGTAACTATTAAAAAAGCTCAACATCATTATTTACTCAAAATGAAAATTATTTCATCATTCATTATACTGTACTTTTTTTAACAATACTTTTTTGAATAAAATAAAATTAATTGAAAACAATGAATACAAACATAAAATATTTATAATTATTATTACACAAAAATAAAACATTATTGACTATTAGTAACGTAATAATTTACTCAAAATTCTTTCATCATTCACACCCTCATGTGTATCAAAAATTCATATATTTCTTATTTTATGTTTATTGTATTTATTTATTTAAGTACATGAGAGTAAAAGATTATGGATTCCTTTTATTTTTGTGTTAACTTAAGTGGTCAAGCTGGTTTTTAGAATATGGTAGCTGCTATTCTAGATCTAACTAGTTTGACTAAAGGACCTTTCACACTGAGTGAAACGCGATAAAGCGAAGCGGTGATGAACGGTACTTTCACACCAAGGACGAAACGATTGATTGCTTTCGACAAATTAACTCCTGAAGGATAGGTGGCGCTGACCGAAAATGCATTTTCACTTGCACACTAGGCTTTAAAACATTTGAACCTTTGGCTTTAAAGGGACAGTTCACCCAAAAATGAAAAGTCTGTCATCATTTACTCACCCTCAAGTTGTTCTTTCTTCTGCTGAACACAAAAGAAGCTATTTTGAAGAACGTCGGTAGCCAAAAAGTTGATGGGCCGCATTGACTTCCATAGTATTTATTCCCCATACTATGGAAGTCAATAAAGCCCATCAATGGTTCGGTTTCCCATATTCTTCAAAATATCTTCTTGTGAACTATCCCTTTAACCTCGTCCGCTGCATAACATACAACAGTAAATTAAGATAAATAAAGTTTGGTACTACACCAGAAACAAACAATCTATAATGCTTACGACTTTAATAAGATATTAAACTCACCATCGATTCTTTGCCACAGAACTTCTTTTTTGTTTTTGTAGTCGCTGTGACTTTATCAAAAAGTTCTCTGTTCTCAGACATGAATGATTACGGCCCTGTCCCAAATGGAACCCTAAGCCCTTGCGATCTTCCTCCGAGTCCACACTTCCACAAGTCTACAAGACCACAAGAAGTGCACATGAAGTGTGACATTTGGTACAGGACCAACATCCATTCTCTTCTCTCCTCCGGTATACTTTTCTTTGGTTTTTACACTGGTTTTCAAAACTGCTTTCTGTGCTATAGCGCCACTAATCTCGCCTTTTTGTGTGGCTCCAGGCACGTGATCTTAAACTAAAATCTAATCGGTTGGCCCATTTCATATCGGGGCGACGGGGAGAAAAATTGACACACTGAACAGAGAAAAAAAGCCCCACAGGGATCTACTGTTTCGATTCAAGAGCGTCATTGCATCGCTTAATCACGCTCAGTGTGAAAGACCCTTAAGGTAGTCTCAATCTGTGGTTCTCAACCGTTTTGACTTCATTGCCCATTGTCCACAACAAAAAGTTGTCTAGTTGTTTCTGATTTACTGATTAAGAATTTTAAAAAATATGTATTAGGTCACTATTTCTACCTAATTCAATTTTAAGATTAAGATTTAAAACAAAATACATGACCCTTTCAGGTCTGAGGGGGTGAATTAAAATGTTCATATCTTGATTTTTAATTGTTTAATGATTAATTATTTAATACTTGTTTTGTTTTCATTTTAAATCATTTTAAATCATATTGAGGCCCCCTTGGAAGTTAGATGAGGCCCCCTGATTAAAAAACACTGGTCTAAATAGTTGTCCAACAATTTCGCCAAGCTAGAAATCACGTAAAAAAACATCTTTTGTCTGAGGCTTTGGATCTTCCATCGGTGTGTGAAAGTTTGCCATAGCAAATAAAAATAGCATCAAGTAATATCCTGTTTTTGATGTTTTAAATGTAAATGAACCATGTGAGATTCAGAAGTAAGGTGTTAAGAGATAAGAGCAGAGAGCTGTAAGGCCACCTAATTTATGATTTCACAGTGTGACAGTGTATTTGAGATGTTTTGATAAATCATAAATCTCTTGCCTGTATCGCCCCCAGGTTTTCAGTGAGCTGTGCAGGGTTGGAGGTCCCCAGGAGAACCGAACTCACTCCTTCATTACGGAGGCACCAGGCTATAGAGGAACACGGAGAATAGATGTATGAGGGAACTGTGGTATACAGTATATGTAGGACCAGTATATGTTTTGATCAGGTGCTGCAGCCAAAGGTTTGTTCATAGAGGACTTTTTAACAGTAGTTTTTTTAACAAACTTTTTTTTTATTATTTTTTTTATTAAAACATGAATAAAAATACACAATAACATTTAATTTAAAACATTTAATACAAACAATATTTTTTTTAGAAAAGATTTATTAGTATTACTCAATAAAAAATAGAACAAAATGAAAATAATGACTATTTTTTAACATTTCATCACCATTTTTTGGCCTGTTTTGAATTTTAATCCAATTAAAGAATTCGAATTAAGAATTTTACCCTCCAAAGCTATAAACGTCTATTAAACTGTAAGAAAGCCTTTCAAATGGACCAAAGCATGCCAAGATCGTTTTTCTTTAGGTATGTCATTTTAGTAGTATACGGCCATGTACTGTAAAGTGTCAGGAGTGCCAACCACATTTGAATACGGGATTAAATCCCCTAAATTGTTCTTCCGTGTGTGAGTGGGTACGGAACGCGTCTCACACCCGAAATTGCGATGATTGACAGTTCTGGCGTCTCGAGTGTTTGGTATCCGCTATTTTTGACAAAAGTAATACTACAGAGACCAAAGACTCATTATGTTCTGCAATTTTAACTAAACCACCATATAGAGATGCATATAGGCTGCTTCGCAGAGTGTTGCCATATCCACTTAAGCGTTTTTAGGTTTGGTTCATAAAGCGATCGAGTTTATGGGGATTAAATAAATTGAGTTCCATTTAATTTGTTCAAAAACGGGTAAATACGTAATAATAAGCCTCCAACAACAACAACAACAACAAAAAAGTATTCGGAAACAACCCAAAGACTTGGTGATTTTAAAGCCATGTGGGTTATGTGCATAAAAGAAAATTCAGCTTTTTACTCATGTCTGTACTGTGTGTGACAGAACAGTCTGAGTCACTCTGGCATTGATAATATGTGGCACATTGTGACAGTTGAAGTGAAAATGAGTGAAGTTCTTTTGACCTACCGATGGCGAGTTGTGTCAGGGTACAGCTGAGCCTCTCAGCAATGTGGGTCAATTCCTTAAGCTTCGCCTGCTGCCTTCTGCCATCCTCACTCAGAATCTTCTCCTTCAGCCACTGATACGGCTGCACAGAGAGAGAGAAAGTGAGACAACTAGAGCAAACCTGCCCTGACAGACCTGCCACCCTCATCGCTGGATAGCCTACTAACTGAAGGTGTAATTTATTAACTATAGACCTTATGTAGCCTCGCCCCTTTTCAGCGCTGCGCTTTTTGAGTTCTGTCTTCCAGTTTGTATTTCCACAGCATGAAGGTAAGATCTTACGGATTTATTAATGAACCGCTCGTTTTAAAATCTTCCCGGTCTACTGACATTTGTTATGACATCCACTTCAAACATTACAATGCTCATGATAACATTCGTTAACTCTACAATAAGTCAATCCACTTCATCAGCAACAGTGATGCCATAGAAATATACAGAGCTACCGCGAAAACGGAAGTTCAAAGACAAAATTCTAAAGATGGCTGCACACTTGTTTCTCTGCTGCATAAGGTCTATATGAGCTCCTAAATCACTTCATCCAGTGACAGACTGTCCTGTTTAACTCTTGTTTTGTTCTTCAGTTGTTTTGGAATATATCTGCTTTACACAGAAATCTGGCACTGATTCAGTTGGATATGGATCAGTTTACTCAACAGATATCAATCCTTATGTCTTGAGGAAATGATGTCTGCCATGACACAAGATTAAAGTACCTTCAAAGAGGCTCTGGAAGATTCTGGGATGCCATTTTCATATTTTCCTGTGATGATGCCACAGGCCAGGGGAGACCAGGACACTACTCCAACACCTGTGGTACAAGACATATTTTAATAAAATGTTAAGGCCATTTTAAGGTTAATGATGGGTGTTTATGTGTTTATGTACAATATGTGTTTTTTTTTTTACCAATCTTATGGTAAAGCTCTGGCAGTTGCATCTCCACTTTATCCCTCTGAAATAAATGATACTCGGCCTGTTCACACACAGGTGGAATCAGATTAAACTGCCTCGCTACAGAATACGCCTCCTACATGGAGAGAAAGACATGACAAAAAATAAAAGACAATGATATTAATACTGTTAAAAGGGACATATTATGCCATATTAAAGCAAACCTATTAAGTCCCAATTTTGATTTTGGGTCTACTAGAATAGGGTTTCATGCTTGAATGTTCAAAAAACACATTATTTTTTACATATTTTACATTGTTGCAGCACTTCTCCTCCCAGTCTGTCAGTAATGCTTTTAGTTCCGGTCTCTATGAAGCCCCTCCTTCCGAAAAGCGTAATGTGCTCTGATTGGCTGGACCAGTGTGTTGTGATTGGTCAACCGCTTTGAGTGTGTTCACCAAAATGTGTTGAAACCATAACCACGTTTCAACACACTTCAAATGCAACTCCACGAGGCCTCGCCGGCTCGCCCCTTTTTGAAAATGCCTTGAGGAAATATTTAAATGAGGAATGAGAAAACTGAAGACTACATTTGAGACATTTCACAGAGTATAGGAACAGTGCTTACTGTTACCTCCGTGAAGTTGGCACCCCATAAAACAAAACAAATAGAATCCCAAAAACGATGCTATTTGTTTGTGATGATTTGTTCCGCAAAAACGAAGATATGGTGTTTGAGATATTGAAAATTACTTTTTTTTATTTGTAGGACGTCACTCTTATTAAATATTCCAAAAAAGTCCCCCACTTAAAACACCCAAACAGTGCCCACACTGTCATAGAAAATCAAAAAATAAACAGAGCAACAAAACAGCCAAACATTCTTGATGACAGACTTAATATTTATAAAATATGACAATATAAAATAATTTCATAAGCAGGATTGACTTAAAGCTGCAGTCCGTAACTTTTTTATGAGTGAGTACATCATGAAAAAAAACTGTGTTTTTGCCTTATCAATCACTACTGTACACCTATAATCAGTGTTGGGGAAAGTTACTTTTAAAGTCCCCGTGAACCGGAAGTTGCAAACGACTTTTCTCCATTGTTGTGACGTATTTCCGAGAGAAACGGAATACTAAATGAGGCAAAATAGTGGGCGTGGCTTTTTTCCCAACTAGCACCTGATTGGATCTAGAAAAGTAGGTGTTTTCATTCAGCCTGTCTACTGTCAGTTGGAGGGGCGTGGTTACGGATGTTAAGCAGACACCCAAACCGTCAAACCTACGTCATCAGGGAAGGTCCTCCAATGCAGAGGGGAGTGGAAATTTTTAGATTTTGATTAAAGATTACGAAGCCAACATTTTTTTTTGTGTGGATTGACTTACATGGATGAATTGTTCACCACAAAACGATCAATTTAGGCAAACAAATTAAGTATGGTCAATTTTGAATTCATGGGGGCTTTAAAAGTAATGCATTACAATATTACGTTACTCCCAAAAAAAGTAACTAATTGCGTTACTTAGTAACTTTTTATGAAAAGTAATGCATTAGATTACTTTTGCGTTACTTTTTCTCATCTGGGCTTGCTTGTTTGTTTTTTAATAACAGCAAAAAATGCTATTTTTGCAAAATGTTAAAGTTGCATTGCACAAGTCTCTGAGTTTTTGCAGAACTATGCCCCTTCTGGCGACAAGCGAAACTGCAACTAGAGGTGAGCACGCTCTGAACTACAAGCCGGTCTCTTTGAATCCATCTTCTACTTTTGTCGAAAGTTGATTAAAGTTTTGTCGCTCGAGTTGTCTTCGCTGATACGGAGAATGGCGACGAATACACAAACCTGCCAGACATAGCCAGGTGAGCGTGAACGCGTATGACGTCACGCCCAGTCTCAAATTCCGTCCCGAATCACTCTTATTTATTTTACTGTACAGGATTATAGAGGCAATCGCAGTGATCAGAGAAGGGCTCATTCAGCCCATCAGACAATTGTTTAAGCATGTATGGGTTAGAAAAACGGGTATTTTTAATATGAAATGTTGCGCAATGCACCTTTCACATAAAAAGTTAATGAAGGGCTGAAGGAAATGCATATTTACTACTGTACAGTAGAGGGCGCCGCTCTAACAAACCTTTCAGCTGCTGCTGTTCTGGATTCAAGAACAATAGGATACAGGAGAAGGAAGTTCAACACTCTTATTTCTAAATCTAATCTAAAGTCATTTTTGCTTATTATGGTTGAGTTAGATCATTGAAGGTCAGCAGCAGAAGGTCGACACCGCTGTGGAGAATCCCAGCATAGATATATACACTAGATGTCGCCTTGGCTACGGCAGTTCATTAGAACGAATGCGTCAATAGAGCCGCCATCTTGGAACAGGGGAGCCCCTCAACTTTAATGCATCAGCGTCAAGTCAAGTCAAGTCATCTTCATTTATATAGCGCTTTTAACAATGGATTGTTTCAAAGCAGCTTTACAGAGATAAACATATAATTTAAGGTAACAGATTGTTTTGGCGTTATAGCGGTTCTTGAATAATGTTATTTCCAGCTAAAGTTAACTTTGATTGATTCACCTCCCTCGAAATGATCAGACTTTAAACGCGAACCTGTAATTAAAGCTGACGGCGTTCACATGCTCATTCAGAATTGATTCTATAGTTATGTGCTTTTGAAAATATGTGCCCAGGTTTGTAATTCCATACAACCCAGCCTAAACAAACTACTTGTCTTGCCTATATTTTGATACAGAATTTTGTTTTATTTTATCACTTCGGGGTACGCGAGCCGGATTTTCAACAACGCTTTATCTGTAGAGTGGGAAAGGGATCCTCCAGGGAGAGGATAGTGGATACTTCAGCACTGCATTGTCATCGGGTCCAGGCGGATCTCCTTCGTCAGATCTGGATACGGCCTAGATCCGGCAGGCTGCGGGAAAACCTCGGGATAAACAAAGACACTAATATTAGCGTAGATGCCATTCTTCTTATGATGTAGCGAGTACATCAAGATTTAAGGGAAGTGTTCCCAGTTCCGGCTGACCTAATCTATGCAGCCTAACATTGAATTATAGAAGTCTATAGTGTGTTATGTGTATGCTAGGTCAAAGAGATGTGTTTTTAGTCTAGCTTTGAACTGACAGAGTGTGTCTGCTTCCCGGACAATGGTAGGAAGACTGTTCCAAAGTTTTGGTGCTAAATAGGAAAAGGATCTACCGCCTGCAGTCGATTTAGATATTCTAGGTATTATCAACTGGCCGGAATTTTGAGATCGCAATAGACGTGAAGGACTATAATGCGTTAAGAGCTCGCTCAAGTACTGCGGAGCTAAACCATTTAGTGCTTTGTAGGTAATCAACAATATTTTAAAATGTATACGATGTTTAATAGGCAGCCAATGCAGTGTTGACAGAACCGGGCTAATATGGTCATATTTCCTGGTTCTGGTAAGAACTCGAGCGGCTGCGTTTTGAACTAGCTGTAGTTTATTTATTAAGCGTGCAGGGCAACCACCCAGTAGAGCATTTCAATAATCTAGCCTTAAGGTCATGAACGCATGAACTAATTGTTCCGCATTTCCCAATGAGAAATGCGTCAATGTAGACAACGGTCTAACGGAAAAAAAATCACCATAAATCATCATGAATGCGATTTTCTCGTTTTTTTGGCTCGTTCCCACGGTCAGACATGTATTTATCATTGATTCCAGAAGATTTTTAAAAAAATATATATTTTTAAAAACATTCTTCCTAGTTCAGATTTCATTTGTGTGAACATCATACACAGCACAAAAGTCCGCCACCATCAATTAATTAGAAGTAAAGGCAGAGATAGCAGCGTTACCTAGCTACTTCCTATGACAAGACCCCTGTTCCAAGATGGCGGCGGTTTCGACGCAGGCTTAGAACCTCAAGGTGACGTCTAGTGTATATGTCTATGGTATCCCAGTACCTGTGTGACTCTTCATATGTAAACCGAGAGAAGTAGCTCCGGCTACAATGTTCTTCCGCAAGTCGCATGCAGTTCTGTTTATTACTGCTGTAGCGCGTCAAAAGTAACGGACTGCAGCCAGTGTTGCCAAGTCCGCTTATTATAAGCGATAGGGCTTGTTTTTCTGTAAAGTCGCTTACAAATATTGTTTTTTTTTTGGGCTTGTTTCTAAAGTGTAGTTGCTTATTTGGGCTTGTTCCCAGCTCGTTGTAAAGCAGATATTTTCTATATGTTATTTAAACGTAGGAGTTTGTCTTTCCTGTTCCCTCTGTCCCTCCCCTTTCCCCATAACCACAGGAGACAGTAGAGTTTTTTCCCACCCACATCCTGCTTCTAATTGGCTCTGACCCAGAAGGCAACGAGTACTAGCCAATCAGAGGCAGAGCAGGGCAATCGTTTTTTTTCTGGTTAGGAAAACGTCAGTGAGTGACGTTTAAATGAAAATACGTGCGAGTTGCGACCGTCGCGACTGATGGTGACTGGACTGTAGGAGAGTTTTTATATATTAATTATATTTTAGATATTATAGATATAGATATTATAGTTTAATATTGTTTAACCCTTTAACTGTCACTCATCCTTTTTTTCGCATAGATAGACACGAAAATCACTATCCAAACTTAAATGGTTGTAATTCAAGAATGCTTTTGAATATAGACCTATGGTTGGTCTTGTTTTAAAGAAGACATTTGCCATATTATTGTTGAAGTGAAGTATCATGAAATTATGAAAGTGAAACAGAAAAAAAGTTATACAAGTTTGAATTTATGAAAATGAACAATGTAAAAATAGAATTATTTATATTTTATATAAAATATATATATATTACAAAATATATTTTACTCTAAAACTGCAAGAAAATGTAAGCCAAAAATCTTAAGAAGTTGTGTTCCAAATTTTAGGTTGATATCTCAAAAAATTAGCTTTCAGTGAGATTTTATTTGGGCGCAGGACCAACATTTTTCACTAGATGCATGACAGCCAAGCTTCATTACTGAAGAAAAATAAACTGTACCGTGTGCACAGTTTTACACAACTGCGCACAGTTTACCAATCTGTCCACATGGATGTAAATTGACAATCTAAGTACCCCCAGTTTAAAACTATCCGTCCCCGCGGATTGTAAAACCGTGCACACAGTTTATTTATTTTTCTCTTCCCGGAACCTATGGGGGGCTCCGTAGAAAAAGCTATTTTACTGTCTATGAGAAAAAGTCGCTTGTTTTGGGCTTGTTTTCACGGGCCTGGTTGCTTATTTGCCTCGCGAGATCTGGCAACACTGGCTGCAGCTTTATATATCAAAAGGAAACATTAAGGAAAGAGTGCACAGAAGTTTGTCCTCTCCACTCACCATGATCTCCATAGCTGACCAGCGTGATGTGCCCCAGTACATGGACATACCGTGGTTAATGACATGCGTCATGGCTCTCACTATCTCTGAAACACACATGTATAGACAAAAATATCAGCCACGCTTTTGAAATAGTTTGCTCTAGATCCAGAGAAATCATTTGTGTCTGCTCACCATTAGATGGCGCTATCTACATCCTCTCCTTGTGCAGAGTAACTGGATTTATTTTTTCATAAAGTAATTTTGGGACTATGGGAATTCCCAGGATGCATAATTGCACTTATAATTTAGTAATTGATTTACAGGTCCAGTTGTACATGTGTATTATTTGAATTCTTTTTTGTAAAAGGATACTTTGGATTGTTACACAAATGCCCAGAACATGACAAAGGATATGAAGAGTTCAGATGCAAAAGCCTCTAAGTGCCATCTGAAATTTTCTTCTAGAATGATCATTTTTAGCAAGCTCGTATATTTAAGTTCAGTAATTTCACTTAAATGACAATGAAAATTACCTATTAATTGTCATTTAAGTGAAATTACTGAACTTAAATATACTAGCTTGATAAAAATGATCATTCTAGAAGAAAATTTCAGATGGCACTTAGAGGCTTTTGCATCTGAACTCTTCATATAATGGTAGTATCTACATAGGAACTAAAAATGACAACACAAGTTTTTTTAAAAAAATTATTCTGCAGCGTTATAGATAAAATCTATCATGTTTATATTAAGGGGACCCTGAATTGCAAAATACAATTTATTCTACTCTTAATAAATCAGATAATATTAAAGGGATAGTTCACCTAAAAATGAAAATTCTATCATCATTTACTCCCCCTCAAGTTGTTCCAAACCTGAATGAATTTCTTTCTTCTGCTGAACACAAAAGAAGATATTTTGAAGAATATGGGTAACCAAACAGTTGATGGGCCCCATTGACTTTAAATAGTATGGGAAAAAAACTGTTTGGTTACCAACATTCTTCATAATATCTTCTTTTGTGTTCATCAGAAGAGAGAAATTCATTCAGGTTTGGAACAACTTGTTTATTAAATTATTAAATTATGACAGAATTTTCATTTTTGGGTGAACTATCCCTTTAAATTTGGCGTATTTAGCCATGTTTTGGGAGGCTTAATTTGGGATGTGTTGTCAGAACAGTTTGCTTGTTTTTCCTGTTAGATCTGGCAAAACTGACAGAGTTCCACAAAGGATAAACGCTAATAATGCAGTAGAGCTTAAGCCATTTCACAGACTGATTTAACAGGATTAAACACGAGAAGCATTTCAGCAGTAAACTGACACAACGGCTCTATATCTCACTAAGCAAGTTGTATTGTACAAAGTACAATAACTTTAAACTTTTCTGTATCATATATTCAAACATAGCAGCACAACTGTATTCATTCCAAAGGGCTCTAGACATCCTAATGATTCTGAAAGACATATATTTTTCTATCATTTACACATTCTTTGTTGTAAGATAATTCATTCTTAATACATTCATTTAATTGAATTTATTTAATCATACATTATATCAGAAACTTTCACAGCTGATGCTGCACAGTCCTAAAGTGTAGCATAGCATCATACCTAAAATTCAGAAAAGTCCAGTGCAAATTGCTTTCAGCGCTAATTTCTGTGCTGTATGCATTATTGTCTGATTTATTCCTTAAGTGAACGGGGTCCTAAAAGCATATGCAAATAGACCACCATCAGAGAATCACAAATGGGCATCAATGCCTTGTTAATTCAACTGCACTCTAAAGAAAATGCTCACATCTCATAGTATTTTTTTATCCATTTTACTCGATGATTTATAATAAGGATAATGGTCCGCATGATGGTCTTAAAGAGGAGATGGGGCATATTGAACTTTAACACACTGGAAGGCTCAGTGTCAGGATATTTGTGTTTTATTGTCAATTGGAGTTTAATAAAGAGGAATTCAACTATCCGTCTGTGTGCAGACCATCATTCCTTTTTTATAGCTTACACTAAAAAAAACCTAAATGGGCCAAGCCATAAATGGCAAAATATTTAGTGGTCTTATAATGGTCTTTATCTATTTTAATCACAAATCACTGGTCAGGAAATAAGCAAGAATTGCACAAACACTGTAGATAAAGTATTGCACGGAATAGCCTTCCCCTATGTCTCCTTTAAATGTTTAAGCCATGGGTAAACTTGCAGACAGCTTTTAACAGAAAGAAGAGTCAGTGTTGTTCCAATGTTGATGTCTCCCAGTTCGTATAATTTAACGTGAGAGCAAAAAATTCACTATACGGTTAAAATCTGGACCCAGGTCAAAACATGAGCCTGATGGACTTGTTCTTAAGCTACTTCTTGGCTGTCTTTGCAGTTTGGGCAGGAGCATTGTTTTGTTGAAAAATAACATCTGATCATTCCTCTTTAGATAACAACTTTTCATTTGTGGGAAGCAAGCCATTTTGTAATATTCTCCTGTATCCAAAGCATTAAATGACTTTCACGGGGAAGCAGCTCACCAATACCAGCAGCTAAAATGACTCCCCACACAATAACACTCTTCCTCAATGCTTCACTGTAGTAGAGATGCATTTATTGTAATATTTCTCAACAGATTTTCGAAGACACCGCTCTATATCACCATGCAACTCGTGTTTCATTGTGATTCATCACTCCTCGCAACTCTGCTGAAGCCCTCTGAATCAAACTTCCCATATTCTGCCAAAAAATTCATTCTGTTTTTGATGTTTCTCAGAGGCTTCCTGTATGCAGCCTGAGATCATTAGTTTTTGATGTTCATATATAACATAAGATTTTTGTAGGCCTACATTTTGATAAATGCGGAGAGGCATGTATTGACAACATCTAAAATTGACATATGCACCAATTTAGAAGCGTAAAATGTGTTACAAATCCTTTTCATTTTCATTATAAATCAATTTTAATAGTTTACTATTATTGATTGAATGATGACATAATCTTATTCATTTATTTTAAGTAGATAAAACTATGTACATTTTTCAAAATGAATTCAATTCCACACAAGAAATCACACAGGATAATTAAAATGTTAATCATATCAAATGAATGTGAAATTAGGTACCTGTAAATGTGTTAAATAAATGTGATGGTTTTTAATGTTTTTAATTAATCCATGAATTCAATATTCTAAATATAACAAAAGTATGTGTACACATCAAGTTGTTCCTATAAATTTGATAATGTACTATAATGTATAATAATGTACATTTCAGTGTCTATGCAAACATATGAAAATGTACGGTACTTTTCAAAAGTTTGGGGTCAGGTAAGAAATGAGTGGGGTCACTGCAGAAATGAATGCTATAGATTTTTATAACGTTACAAAAATGTATATTTCAAATGAATGCTGTTCTTAAAACTTTCAATCAAAGAATCCTGAAAAATGTACCACGGTTTCCACATAAATATTACAACCACACTTTATGGGCAAAATACCTACAATTTCTAATGAGATCATGTATAATGATAAATAGAAATGAAAAATAATGTATCATGTATATTACCCACAGTCTTTGTTTCGTCATATACTTGCACACGATATCAGTGTGTACGACAGAGCGAAAAAAGAAGCGTGAAGTCCGCACACTGAAAATGGCTGCTCCAAATTCATTTATTAATAGCACAACGTTTCGACCCTCAGGTCTTCATCAGGCATCAGTATTTTTGATTACATTTGACAGTCACTCTGCAGCTAACAGGAACACCATCTGCCCTGAAATCCTCAAGGCACTATCCTGTTCTACGCCATTACCAGCGGAGCCCTTTTACCGCTTACTCTTCAGCGGTGCTTTATAGCTTTTGGACAAGAACAGCGAGTACAAGATTTGCTCAAAAACCTCCGTCATTGAGTTAATAAAGCGGCTGTATTGCTTCATCTTTCAGATTTCCATATGCAAAGAGCTGCTTTTCTCTGTATCATCAGTGTTTTGACTCAAGGTGCTTCGCTGTGGCCATTACTCTGCGTCCACTGAGTCTGCGTTTCATCTTCACATGCCACCAGTGAATGATGTCTGTGGGGAGCTCTTTGTCTGACAGTGTAGCATGCTGCCCTATATCAAATGCCACGCCTGAGGACCAACATTTTGTTCACTGACTGTCTGAAGTGCTGCAGAAAAATTGGAACACACTTGCTAAATCTGGCAGGCTCTAATTTGATTGGCTGGCATTAATCAGTCCACCTAGTTTATGTAAGATATATAGGAGATTGCTATAGCTAACAGCTTACACCGTCTTTTTGCTGCTGGTAGAGAAATCCATTTTCTTTATTTTACTTTTTAACAGTTTGTGTGTCTTCTGGTGCTATGCAACATTTAAGTGATTCTTCTTCTCAGTGGTCAAAGACGATAGGCCGATCAGCTGAATAGTGGGTTGCGCCACCTAGTGTGCAGGCGTGAATTACCCAAAGGCGAACAATCGTTTCGCGTTTGCTGTTAGCTTCACTTTATCGACGCTGGTCGCTCAACGCTTTTCTTGTCTAAGTGGGCAGGTCATAGTCCAATCTGGACCAATCCTGTAAGACCAGAGCAGCTACATGCACAAATGTGAGAAACAAAATAACTTATGAGAAGGAAAATAAGGCAAGAGAAGGTGAAAAAAGATTTAAAAAAAAAAACCAGGAGAAGCCAAATTTACCTCAGTAGCCTACATGATGAAAATGAAAGCCCACACCCACTCGCTCATTACGAACTCTGTACAAGTGAAAAGAAATATGTGTGGGTGAGAATGGAGGAGAAAAAGCGAAGTGAACGTCAGCTAAGCACAACAATACATCTGCTCAAGAAAAGAGAGAGCAAGACAAAAACAAGGAAACCAGAGGCACATGCCAGTGAGAACAAAAATGAATGGTTCTTCAGCAAACATAGCTTCTTCTAACAGAGACTGTGAAGTGTGAACTATAGCTCAATTCTGCTGGATCTCTCAGAACATCCCAACATAAGAGCCCTGAAGTATTAATCTAATGTAATGTGAATGTCTGGGGTTTGTGCAGTGCGTAGGCTGAAGTGTGCATGTGCAGATGCGTGTCTGCACATGCACAAGTGTCCGCTCTGATTTTCGAGACAAGTGGATTTTGATTGCAATTTCCCAATAAATCATGCTGTTGAATGCTTGTAGGGAAAAGAAAATGTAGGGGGGAAAAAAGCAAAAATCATCTTTTTACATTCAATGAATTTAGTCAGTTCAAATCCAACAAAAATACATGCTCATCACAGCCTTTTAGGCTCAGTCACAATTTTGCTTGGTTTATTAAATAAAATAAAATAAACTGTATTAGTTCAGTTTAAAACACATACACTACCATTCAAAAGTGTATGGTTCATACGATTTTTAAATTGTTTTTACAATTTGATATATGGGTGACACTTTACAATAAGGTCTCATTTGTTAACATTAGTTAATGTAACTAACATGAACTATAACAATGATCTTTGTTAATGTTAGTTAATAAAAATACAGTCGTTGATTGTTTGTTCATGTTAGCTCACAGTGCATTAACTAATGTTAACAAATACAACTTTTTATTTTAATAATGTATTAGTAAATGTTGAAATTATGGTAAGACTGGAAAAACTGGAAGGGAGGGCAACTCTCAACGAAAACAAAGGAAATTAACATCTGAACTATCTTGCTATATTAACATCCCCATTCGAGACACGATCACACTTGAGTTGATCACCTCCCAATTTACAATTCTCTCCCTTCCCCATCTCGTCTCTCTCTTATGCTGAGATCCCCTGATATTCACCCAAAAATCCATATGGGTGTGTGTGTGTGTGACAGAGAGACAGTGGCAGTGCTGTATGATTTTGATTTATGGCTTTAATATCTCTATGTGGACGATTCAAGCACAAACAGGTCATTTGAGGTTTGTGGAAACATCCAATTGGTGCTTAGTCTACAATATCAGATGAACACCAATAAACACAGATGTGTGTTTGGTGTTTATAAAAAAGGCAACAAATATTACAGACCGTGAGTGCATTATAGAGTCATGCTGTTCATTAAGTTTAAAGAGATCTTTAAATGCACAGAGGACTGTGTGTGTTTGCATGTGTGGTATCCAATAGTGCTTCAATAAGTTATGCTCTATCAACAGCATCCATTACATATTTTAATTATTACAGAAAATAATTGTATCCCCTAAAAAGCAAACAAAAATCCCATTTACACTAATGCACTGAATACTAAAGTCTGAGCACCAAAATTAACATTAAAATTAAATCTTGATGACCTCATCTGTATGTATGTATGTATATATGCATGTATGTGTGTGTGTGTTTTAACATTCCTTGAAGCCCATATACGTACAGAATACCAATATAGCTGCTCTAGCATCACATTGATGATCTTTCTCACAAAGTTTAGTAACAACATGTGGCAAACACTTAAACAACTCCCCAGGGAGACCACGGGTAGTAAAATGTGTTCTCAGTTCAGTTCCAAAATGTTATTTTATTAAAATACCCCATTTTCTTCCCACGAGGATTCAACTGTATGTGCCAAGAACAGATTGCACATCAATTTGGATTAAAAGCATTCCAGTCTTGATGGTAGAATGATGATTAAACGTTTTACTTTGATAGATCTTCCTCTTTTCCTCACCGCAAAGTGCAGCAGTGCCTCTAAAGCTCTGATATAGAGTCCTCTTGAGATTATCCTCACACTGTAGGAAGTCTATGCAGCGCTTTCTGGCTTGTAACCCTGATGTAAAATGTGTTTACGTGTTGATAAGACTCGCTCATGCAGACAAAAATCCTAAAGCAGTCCAATGGCAGAAATCAGTTGGTTTACTAACAAATTTGTCTACAGAAGTTAGCTAAATCTGACTAAATAAATTTAAATAAAATAATGTTTTTTAATTCTAAAAATGTAAAAAGCCTCACATAAAAGCAATTCAAAGAGGTATGTTCTCATTAGATTGCTAGTAAACATGAGTATGTGCATGTATGTGCACAAATGTGAGAAGAAAAGTTTAGAGTTTGGAGACACAGTGGGGAAAGAGCAGCTTAAAAATACACTATCTACCCCATGGGTAACTCTAATCCCCCTAGAGAGAGAGAGAGAGAGAGAGAGACAAAGAGAGAAAGACAGACTTGATGACGCAGAGAGTGTTTAAGAAGCAGACTTACTAAGCACTGCAGTGCCACAGAAATTGAAAGAGAGAGAGATTGGTTAGATGTATGGAAATAGCATACATCCTGTTTTACACACACATTTGGTGCACCTATCATTATGAGGACATTCCATGGGCGTAATGGTTTTTATACTGTACAAACTGTATTTTCTGTTTATTTTATCTTCTAACCCTACCCCTAAGCTTAACCATCACAGAAAACTTTCTACTTTTTTTACATTTTTAGTAAAATGTTGTTTAGTATGTTATTTTTAAGCTATTTTAATTACGAGGACTCAGGAAATGTCCTCATAAACCACATTTACACTGTAATACCAGTGTAATATGCTATTACATTATTATGTTATTATACAAATTTGTGTCCTCATAAATCAACAAGCATACACACACACACAAAGTAAAGGCCGGTTCACACCAAGAACGATAGAAAATGTAATGATGCTGAAAATTCAGCTTTGGCATCACAGGAATAAAATACATAGAAAACAATTGTTATAATATTTCACAACATTGGCCTACTGTTTTTACAGTATTTTTGATTAAATAAATTTAGCCTTGGTGAGAATAAGAGACTTCTTTTCTGACTCTAAACTATTGAACGGTAGTGTGCACTTAAAGGTGCAGTAAGCGATTTCTGAGATTTCTTTGAATCGGACTGAGCAGCACAACACACTTGTAGCCAATCAGCAGTAAGGGGCGTGTCCACTCGTGATGTCGGAGGAAAAAGAGTGAGCAAGAAAGAGAGAAGGCTGAGAGACATCCCAAAAGAGAAAAGATAAGAGGAATATCACTGGAAAAAGAAGGGTTATGATCAGGCAAGAGCTTTATGACCCGGATTCGTTTTAGAAATGCTTGCTATCGCTGGAGAGACCGAAGCGGGAAGGCCTGAACGCTGTTTCTGCTCCATACGTGAGTAACATTGGTATTGCTATTTCACAGAAGCAAGATATGCTGTTGTTGTAATGTTAGCTTTAGTAACCGGACAGTTTTGAGTGTCATTGTTTGTTTGGAAATGCTGTGCTGTTGGCGACTAACAACCGACTCTTGCTTGTATTCTAGTGTACTGTAAGTTAATATTTTTGTTTTTCCTTGTCGTTTGTTCTTCATCTTCGCTTTATTTTTCACGAAGCATTGTTTTGCTTCGCTTCAGCTATGGTAAAGAGACATCCACGTGCATTTTGAGGGCGGATCAATTAAGCGAGAGGTGTGTTTGTTTGGGTTGATTTTAAATATCAATAGTGTTTCTCAGAAATTAGCTTACTGCACCTTAAAACTGTGTTCTAGCAAAACCTACAGGGGGCGCTAGAGTTATCTTCAAAAGTCTGTGCCATTACACTGGTCGTGTTTTTATTCAGGTAACTATATATTATTTTAAAAAATCAACTTTAACTAACTTGCTCACCAAGACTTTTCAAACTGTTACTCCACCATGACAGTAAAAAGAAAACCTGCCGACAGTTTACGCTAATGCCCTCTATAGCTGCTCTTGCGACAATGCCAAATACACTGCTTTATGAATTGCCTCTAACATATTTCAGAATGCAATGATGCACAAAAGTGAGCTAGCAAAACTAGAAGCATCTGTGTAGGGACTTGGAGGCCCAAGCCTCACTTACCCTCCATAGGTGTGTTGCTGTCAGGGCGATTGGCGAAAACCACATCCACATAGTCCAGCTGTAACCTCTGCAAAGAACCCCTCAGACCTAGAGAGAGAAAGAGAGAGAGAACTCGTAAGAGAATTTGAATGCTTTGTTGAAGTGAGAGTTTGATTTGTAAAAAGCAAACTGCACCCAAAGCCGCTACGGTGGTCTGGGAAACGTTCAGTGTTCAACCGGAAAGACATTCATCAAAAAAGTACATTTTGGTCTCTCCCTCACACAAAACTATTGTATGGCTTCAGAACACTTGGGATAATGCCTGAGTTTTATGGACCACATTTATAATGCACTGTCAGTAATATGTTTGTTTGTGTATATTTATAGACTAGGGTTAGATTAGTCTCAGCCTCAGACGTCACGCCCACGGAACGTTGGCTAAACGTCTGATGCATATGGCACACTTAACTGGAAACACTTCAGGAATGTCGAAGTCGTCATCTGATTGGTTGAATTTTATCGGATTTCCGGGGGGCGCGAGTGTCGCGTTTATTTTCGGTCCGCCGGGAAACAAAGCGCAGACGTGTGATTGCGGAAGAAAAACTGTTGTGTTTACATGAGTGACAATGAGCATTTATCAAGATCAGCTAAACGTAGAATTCTCAAAAGTATGCGAGGTTCACGGGAAAGACTCTTGAAGTTTTCTTCTCCTTCTTTGATTTTCTATGCTGACTGACTTGTTGCACGCAGGTCTGTTGTTGTGGGGACATTTCCACGCACCGAAACGTGACGCTGAACGAAACGAACTGTAATTGGTTGTTTTACATGTCGGTCAAACGGCCTTATGGGCGGGCCTTGGCCAAAGAAAGCTGCTATGAATTCCAGACCTTCAGCCATCAGTCTGAAGGTCTGGCTACGCGAGACTAGGGTTAGATCAGTGACCATTTTGGTATCGTCCAATATTAGGTTTAAAATGATCGAGATTATTCTGATAAGGGTGATACCTGAAGTAAATAATACCAGGGCTTATGTTTTGAACACAACCCTAACAGATGTATAAATTGGGCATTATATTAGTTATCAGTCATAAAAATATTGCATATTTATTGGTATAAATAATTATCATAAGTCAATCATATCGACCAAAATATATCGTTTCATTCCTATTTATAGACCAGTGGCCCCCAAAAAGACACATCGGGCACACTTAAAATTAATGTCACATAACACTATAGACAATTAAGTACATTACCATTACCAAAGGTTTGGGGTCAGTAAGATTTCTTTATGTTTTTGACAGAAGTCTCTTATGCTTACTTATGGCTGCATTTATTTGATAAACTCAGAAAAAAACCAGCAATATTATGAAATAGTATTACAATTTAAAGGGGTCATATAATGGTACATGCACTTTTACAAGTTGATTGCACTGAAATGTGTGTTGGCAGTGCCTGTACACAACCATCATAAAATGATAAAAATACATCCAGTGTTTTTTTTTTTTTATCTATCTCCTTATATGTTTTCCCCTGCCTCAAATCAAGCCGTTCGACCGTGTGACGTCACACAGTCGGAAGCCCCTCCCACGATTGTTGATTGACTGCAGCGTTTCAACACAGACCCGCCCTCGCTCGTGGGCGAGCTGTCAATCATAGTCCGCGCGGACCGGCGCGGTCATTGTTGATATGCTGGAGCACTGTCTATGAGCAGAATGGCGTCTAAGCGATTGTGGTGTTCTGTTCTTGGGTGCAATAACGAACACATCAGTCATTTTTATGTTCCTAAATCCGAACCGCTGAAGACGCAGTGGCTGAGTTTGTTTTCGAAGGGAATATTCCCCACGAGCAAAATCAATGCTCTCATGTTTGCGCGAATCATTTCTCACCAGACTGCTTTATAAACGAGGATCAGTATAAAGCTGGTTTTGCTAAGAAGCTGCTCATGAAAAAAGGATCGGTACCAGATATTCGTGTTCCTGCTGAACCTCCAGAAGAACTGAAGCGAGTGTAACGTTTTATTCAACTTTATATTAATTTTTATATTAATCTTTGCAAATCGCTAGCTGCACGCTTCACAATGAATGCGTCTAAGGTTTACACTTAGGGTACATTACGGCATGTTTTCTATGCATGACGTTCTCAATATAATTCATAATCCCACGTTTATACTGCGCGTTATGGTTATCGTGTTATAAACGGTGTACGCACAGAACGGAAGGGTGGGGTGAGCAAAGCTCATTATCATTTAAAGTCATATGCACTGAAACGGCGTGCTGAAAACAGAGCTGTTTTTGACCAGGTAAAATAAGTGTTTTCTTACAATACTAATGAGAATTTTGAATTAAAGTATATCACAAACTTTTAATTTAGACCCTAAAGAATCATATTAGCTTGTACAAAAATGGCATTATATGACCCCTTTAAAATAACTGTTTTCTTTTCTTAAAGGTGCAAAACGCAGGTTTCTGAGTTTTTGCAGAACTACGCCCCCTCTGGCGACAAGCGAAACTGCAACGCGAGTTGTGCACGCTCATAGACCACACGCACACGCACGCATGCACGAGCATGAGCTGTTAATAACTAAAGGAGCATCTGCCGCACAGATCTTTGGTGTACAGCCAAAATGTCTTCAGAGGTAATAAAGTTATAAATCTGCAAGTCATTTCAAATATATGGAAGGAAAGACATTTGAGTAAATTACTCTTATGTGTGAGGGGAAAACGGGGGTAGTAGAAAACTCTGTTTATGTGTTTACTGTATCCACCTATGATTGTTATGAAAACACGTTCATGAACAATATAATTGATTACTTCGCAATAGTTCAAAATAATAATCATACCGTACACGGTTGGTCAACAACGTTCACTCAAATGTCTCAAGGTAATAAACAATCAAATGTCACCATGACGTTTTCATAAAAGCCAAACAGGCTAATCCGCCGAAGACTTGCGGGGTTCAGCCTGTTGTATTGATCTGCTAAGTAGAATATTCCAATAACAATCAGTGTTGTGCAAGTTACTTCCAAACTGTAATACATTATATATTACTTGTTACTGTTATTTAAAAGTAATTCATAAATATTACCGTCTCAGAATTGTAATGCGTTAGCATCTTTTATTGGATATGTTTTATGTTTCATGTTGTACTATTCTTCCGAACACAATTCCTAGTTTATGAAACTGTTCACTAACAATGGTAGTAAAATCAATTCTGATTGTACATGTATCTAGCTTACGCTAAAGCATTACACATTTTACGCATCATCATTTGTTGTCATACATAGATTGGCCGTATCAAACATTAGAGACTGGGCTATATCTTACCGTTTTATCAAGAAAAAAGCCAACTGAGGATCCCGTTTGAGACCAAGAGCAGACCGGAGATCTCTCCATTTGTTGAATGCCTTCCCGAGGTTGACTCTCGTCTTACTCCGACGCTTGTCTGACTCCAATTTGGCCCTTTTGGTGGCACTAGACAAAATTTTTCTTTTTTTAACTTTACGTGGAGTTTGCGTTGGGGTTTGGAATGGACAACAAGCCGGTCTCTTTGAATCCATCTTCTATTTTTGACGCATGAGTTGTCCGCTGATGCGGAGAATGGCGGCGCCGGCGAATACACAAACTTGCGAGACAGCCTGAAGAGCGTGAACGCGCATGACGTCACCCCCAGTCTCAAATTCGAGCCCGAATCCCTCTTATATATTTTACTGTACAGGATTATAGAGGCAATCTCAGTGAGCAGAGAAGGGCTCAATCAGCCCATCAGGCAGTTCTTTAAGCATGTATAGGAAGAAAAACAGGTATTTTTAACATGAAAAGTTGCGCAATGCACCTTTAAGTATATATTATATTAAAATGCAATTTATTTATTTATTATTTTTCATCATCATAAAATTTTTTGCTTTAAAAATATTCTACCGGGATTTTTTTTCTCTTCGGATTCTTTAATGAATATAGAGTCAAAAGGAACAGTATTTATTTTAGGTAGAAATCTTTTGTAACATTATAAATGTCCTTACTGTCACTTTTGATAATTTTATTAATTTCTTAAAAAGGAAACATCTTAAATCTTTGCTTTTCCATTTAGAACATCACAAACATCTGTTCTGTGAAATGTTTCGCATGAAAATTGTTCTTGACCTGTTTTTCTTTAAATAAATGCAACTTGATTTGACATTTAATGCAATGGCATTCAAGCTTTTTTCAGCGCTGTTTAAGTGTCCAAATACTTATTGGGGTCACTCCACCTCCGAACACATTTATGCTTCAGTCCATTTCAGCTTTTCTTTTAAATAACATTTTCTTATTTTATACACCTATGTGCAAGTACTGTGAAAGCAAAGCATTGGCAAAACTGTGATGCTTTACAGTCATGCCAATAAATCTTGGCTGAGAGAGAAAGCGAGAGAGCAAACACCAGGTGTGTTGAAACAAAGTCAGAGAGCTTTCAGGTGATAAGACGCTGACGTGATTACTCTGCCATATTGAAATTAATCTGACAGATAAACCGCACACTCATTCATCACAAAAACACTGTACCAGCCAATCTCAGACTCATGAATCTGCCCCTTGCTCACCGAGTGCGCCCTCGCATCCGCCACGGCTATAATCAGTCACAATTTTCTGGGTTTGTGGATGAGATATTCTTAGCCACAAGCTTTTTAAAGGATAAACAGACGTTCCTTTTTAGCCCACAAACAATGTCATACAAACACGAGCTAACGAGGACGAGAGAGAGAGAGAGAGAGAGAGAGAGAGACAGGAAGGAAAACGTGTGAAGTATGCGAATGATTCAATTAGTTTCATGAAATACAAACAGTGAGGTTTCTCAATCAGAAAGTGATACAGAAATGACATTATAGATATTAAACTCTCGTAAAATCAGTGGTCCACCTCCGTCTCATAGTTATACAGTAATAGAGCAGAGATAAATCAGAAATTATTCCATGTAGATTTCCACTCTTAATCAGGCACTCAAATAAAGCTTACGATCTCAAACACTTCACATAATTACATGCTGTCGATTATGAGAATACCGCATAAATGCTAAAATTCAAATTAAATTATAAAATCAATAAAAAGCCTTAAAAGGTTTTAAAAAGGTGACAAACTGCAGCCAAATCTGTATGTGATCAATAAAAAAACATGTATTATATTTTTTTGTTTTATTCAGCCTTTGGTGTTGTTTCCTGAGGAAATATCTAAAAATATCTAAAACAAGATAAATTTACTTGAGATGCAAAATTTGCCAAAGGGGGAAAAACATAAACAAACAATCAAATAAATAAATTCTCATTTAAATGTATCTTGTTTTAAAGATTACAGGTTAGACATTTTACTGGAAAACAAGACAATCATATGATTATGTAAATTATATTTGGAAGTGTAATAAAAGTAGAAGGTGAATGGTTTCTACATACTGTATTTAAATCATTACCTTGGTTTGCATGTGCTCTCTGTATTAAATCAAATCTGCATTTATCAAGTTAGAGAGAGAGAGAGAGAGAGAGAGAGAGAGAGAGAGAGAGAGAGAGAGAATCTCACACTGTTTAAGAATGAATTTTGGTGTGGGTGCTGAGCTTTTATTAGGAACAAGGCCACACACTGCAGCGAAGGAGAAAAAAATCAATAAAGGAGGAGGCAATGCTAAAGAAAAGAAGAAAAAAGGTTCAGGTCAATTACAAACAACAGGGGGATTAGAAGAAAGAAGACTATCTACCTTCAATAATGTGCTTCCTCGAGAGCCCACGCTCTGTCTCTGCCCTAGAGAGAGAAAGAAAGAAAGAAAGAAAGAAAGAAAGAAAGAAAAAAAGAAAGAAAGAAAGAAAGAAAGAAAGAAAGAAAGAAAGAAAGAAAGAAAGAAAGACAAATGCCAAAATTTTAGGGAGAAAATAAGAGTATATAGTTATTACTAATAAAATGAATAGAGTAGACAGACAGACGGACGGACTAGATAGATGGATGGATTGATGGATGGATTCACTCCACTAATACTTACTTTCCTCCCCAGTACAGTTTAGTAGTGATGACCAGACTGGATCTCCTGTACACACACAGACAGATTATGGATTATGTGTAAAGTGATTATGTTTTATACATTTCTCAATGAAATTGATCAGTGGTATCTCCCTTAAATAAATACATTTATAGAAAACTAAGATAAATACCTCCAACACTTCTTCTTTATAATGTTTCCTAGGATTATTTCAGCCCTGTGAAGAAAGACACATTTTGAGCACTTTGTAATAATATTTAAATAGAATTTTTTGGGGGGATTTGTAGAGGGTTTTTTTTAATGAGTGAATTTTTGTTGAGTGAATTCACTAAACAGCCACTATAGCAGTTTCCTTTGTATGCAGTTTCAATAATTTGCAACTTTCACAAACGTCAGCGCTATTTGCCTGACACAGTTAACGTTGAGCTATGGTTACTGTCCGCGGAAATCTGGAAATTTGAAAATTTAAAGATATTTAAAATTAATGTAAGTGTACTTTTATAGTGATTATGGCAACAGTAATTATTCAAATGATGCTCAAAAACATTACTACCAGGCACATATCCAGACTTTTGGCATTTTAAATATAACCAATGTAGGTGCCTGATCACAGTGGTGTAGTGACACTGTACCATATAGATACATATTGCTCCTATAGTTTGTTGTATCCTGCACTACTTAGCACTCAGAACCGGCCTGCAAAAATGCCCCATGTAAATGGCATTCAATATTAAATTGTGGCTGTTTGCATAATTCCTTTAGTGAATTTGATGCAAAAGCATCAAAGCATTAATGCAGACAATATGTACAGAAATGATGCTATCAGTGGGTGAATGTCAATCGTGAATTCCCTTCTGCATCTTCTAACAGGTTTAGATAAAACAGCTGGCAAGATGGAAGTTTGGATATGGAGTTTACAGGCTGGACTATTATATGTGCTGAATCCCAATTCCCATAATATCCATTAAATAGGCTATATAGTATGCAATATTTAGAATAGTTAGATAGTATGAAAAGGTAATAAAGGTGTCCAGATGAATTCAGCCACTAATTTTGCTGTAAGTCAAAGGCCAAACTCACTTCCCAGCTGAGTAGACCTCTGCAGTGTCAAAGAGGTTGACCCCGTTTTCATAGGCTATGGTCATCAGCTGCTCTGCCACCTGCAAAACACCCACACACACACACACACACACACACACACACACACACACACACACACACACACACACGGTATCAAGCACTCAGGTGCACTCAATCATCAATGCAGGGAGCTTAAAAGTGTGTGAAACAGATAATTGAACGCTCACCCTTCTGAAAACTGCATTGCTTAAATCCTCTTCACATGACTCACTGCCATGTGAAGCACTTTTATAACATTCATGCCCCTCGCACTTAACCGAATTCAGGGCTGAGCTGATTTTTGTTGTTGTTGGTTTTTTTTATTACATATTGTGTTAAACCTAGAATATCTTTGCCACTTTTATTCATATGAACAGTGCAGTTAGGATAGGCAATAATGGAGAGAGAGGGGCAGAACAGGATCCCAAAATGTATGTTATTCTAAAGAAAACCATTTATCTTTGTAATCTGTCATCAAAATGCAATAGCTTGCTCTGTCCGTGAAAGATTTTCCTCTTCGGCTTATTTCACCGAGCACTGTTATTCTTCAACCCCTCCCTTCCAAGCACTCGCCTCTATCCTGGCATTTAATGCCTGCTTGTCACTATGTATTTAGGAATATGTGCTGTTGCACTAGAATTAACAGCATCTGACAGTGTTTTCATTCTGTACACCTCACATTGTTTGTCACATAATGCTGAAAAAATAATGCATGTCTTTACGGACAGATTTTCAGGCAGATGAACAGTGGCATTCATGTGCATATTAACACAAGATTATTATTATGCATGGATGCTTGGTAAATATATCCTTTAAAAATTGTGCTCATCATTTTATAAATAGTAACAGTCGTGACGTAGGGTGTGATCAATTAAACTGCACTGCAATGTCACAACTATCTTCAATATTTCAGAGCACAAGCTATTAGACACACAACAAGTCATCATTACTAATTTGAAAGGATTGCGATTTTGCGATCCATTGCACAGTTTTTTCATTGTTGTTCTATGTAAACAGGTGCTAGATGGACGTGTTTGACAAAAGAGTCTTAAGTCTTGCGCATGGCACAGCATTCTAAATATGCAATGCTCAAGTTAATATAAGATAAATGTAAAATAAAAATGTCTCAGCTCTGGCGTCGTGCATAAGACATGGTGTTCTAAAAATACAGTGCTCAAGTTAAGATAAGTTTTAAAATCATGTAAAAAAAAAAAAAAAAAAAAAATTCCATTCCACTTCCCTGCTTTGTGTTTTTGCACTTCACTACCCTACTTTTTCATGTTTTTTTATGTAAACATGGGCTAGACGGATGTCTTTGACCATTGTGCTAGTGTCATTTGCAGTGTCTTACACAAGACATTGGGCCCTATTTTAACAATCTAAGCACATGGTCTAAAGCGCACGGCGCAAGTCCACTTTTGCTAGTTTAACGACGAGAAAAATGGCCGGAGCACCCGGCGCATGGTCTAAAAGGGTTGTCCCTATTCTCTTAATGAGTAATGAGTGTGCTTTGGGTGTAACATACAAAAAAACAATCAGAGTCTCATCTTCCATTCCCTTTAAAAGCCAGTTGTGCTCGTGCCATGGCGGATTGCTATTTGCATTGCGGAATTTGCAAGCGGAAAAACTGAACGCTTCCCCAGAGAGGAAACGGATCTACTTGTGCGCGGGGTTAATGCTCGCCAGCAGACCATCAACGGGACAAGCCGGATTCCACCATATCTTTATGTACACAATAATGATCTTTTACATTGTAATCCTTTTATTTTTAATATTTGGCATGTTTGTGTGCTGCTTCACGCCCCTGTGTGTGTAATAAGCAGAGTGTACGTGCATTGTGTACCCGCCCATAGGCTCATATTATGTGAGGCACAATGTTTTGTTAAATAACAAAAAAACGATTGCGCATTTAGAACAGGTTTCAGTTGGTCAATGGCGTAGTCTATTTCAATTGCCTCAAAATAGCAACGCGCCAACAATGCGCCTGAACACACCTCATTTTCAGACCAGCACACCCATGGGCGAACAGATGGGCGCAAATGCATTTGCTAACAACATGGCGCAGGACGTGAAAATGATAACTGCGTTGGGCTGAAACTAGCAACACTTGCGTCGCGTCGGTCATGGCGCTGCATTGCGCCGGGTGTATGATAGGGCCCGTAGTGTTTATATTAAAATAAGTCAGACTAAAAAAATGTGTCTTGAGGGCTTTTGTTTTATGTTTTGTTTTTAAAGTGAGATGTGGGCAGTGGAATGTTAAAAAATGCAAAGTCTTGAGATGCATTTTTTTAAAAGTTAAGCTTCTTTTAACTTGAGAACCGAGTTTTTAGAACACTGCGTCATCGATGAGACGCTGAACAACACGCAAGATGCGAACGCAACGGTCAAAGACATCCATCTAGCACATGTTTCTGTGTGAACAGCCAGTTAAGCCACGGTCACACTAGACTTTGAACAAACTAGAGGAGTTTCAATGGACACCGTGATACGACGTCACACTCTGCAGCATCTTTTTTTATAAACATGAATTCAACATAACAAATAGCAAATTTATTCAGCCATAACAAATTTATTCAGCCAAGTGGTCGTGCAATGACATATCGATTTTCTACTGGTCATTCGCAGTTCAGTGTTGAACTTGAACACCAAACTTGAACTTCGGAAAGAAGTGAAATGCAAAACTTTTTGCATGAGCTTGCGTTTCCGGTCTGATGCATTTGCATGTGTATGAATGGAAGTCAATGGAACAAAATGTGTAGTGTGACTGCCCCTTTAATAGGTTTTGGAGCAGAGCATCTGTTTTTCTTGTGTAACTGCTGCAATGGTACAATGATCTTCATGTCAGAGTTTGATCTTCTGATGAAAGAACAGTTGAAATGGTGGTTAAAACCTTTGCAATCTCTACAACCCATCAGTCTCTCTCTCTCTCTTGCTGTCTTTGATGGAGAGCTGTCAGCCAGCATGAGTGACAGTGATCCGTTCTGTCAGCGTAGTTGTATATTAGCAGGCCGATAAGGGAAAACCGTCTGTTCAACTGCTGATGAGATGACTTATGACATGTGGAGAAGGGGACCGAACTGGGACGTTCGCATCTCGCATAATTTGATTGGACAAGAGGGATGACTGAACAAAAGAGGAGACTCCGCCTCTGGGGAGAGACAGGCTTGTCGTGGAAGTTGTTGCCACAGGGACTTTTATTATGCAAGAACCGCTAGTATTTATGTGCATTTGCCTTGGGTGAGTGTCAGAAAGGGACACTGGCAGAATGATGTTATTGTTTGAATAATGAGGAAGACCACAGCATGATTTGTCTACGAGCCTTCCTCTCTGCCAAGACTCTGTCAACACAGAACATGCTTATCTCAGCTAACTCTACCCAATTTGTGCTTATGGCTAAAGTGGATTTAGAAATGGGAATTATAGGTGAAAACAGATTATGTATACAGAAATGTGTATACTATTATATTATGTTAAAAAAAATGTTTAATCTATAGATTAATTTCTGTTGAAAATGAATCGGAAAGAATTAGGTTTACTTTCTGGTTATGAATATAAACATTTTGAAATACTCACCTCATCTGAAATCTGCCCCCCGAATGTCACCCATGTGCCTGAGAGAGAGAGAGAGAAATTGAAAGAAAGAGAGAGAGGAACTGTGAGTCAGAGTTATCCAGTGAGTTAGTTTATTATTATAGTGATTTTGTGCCTCTCTGTGATGCCGTCGCTCATCCACATCCCTACCAGAGCCCTACGGTCGGTAAATGAGCGATGGCTCGTGTGGTACCATCACAGAAAGGCACAAAATCACTCTCACTGTTTCTTTCACAAATTCACTGTTCCTTGCTGGTGGAATGATCTCCCCACCTTCATCCGCAATGCAGAATCCCTGACAACATTCAAAAGACAGCTGAAAACTCAGCATCTTTTCCGTGAGCACTTAATCTCATCATAAAAAAAAAAATTTTTCTTTCACTTTAATCCCTCCCTTTTCTAGTTTATGCTACTCTAAGCAATGTCTGAAACTTTGTATTTTAAGCACTTCTTCTCCACTTTTCTTCTTGTTTGCCTTTTCACGATGAATCGCTTGCTGTTTTCCTCATTTGTAAGTCGCTTTGTATAAAAGCGTCTGCAAAATGAATAAATGTAAATGTATTCCAAGCAGAGTTTAATTTATTTGGTCTGGTGCCTGTCACTGAAACCTTCAAACACATTAGAAGGAAACACAGACCTGAATCTGAATGTTTTACAGTAATAATACAAGTTAAAGAAGAATCTAAGAAAACAAGGCCAGTGACATTTCCTTAAACTTCATTGTTGTTCAGTGGACTTGATGTAGGCTATACATTTCACTTCCATTTTGATGTAAACAAATCAACATTCCCTATTGATTTCATTCAATATGACATAATGGTGTTCTTTTTTGGGAAGCTTTTTTAAAAACTATTTATTTATTTGTTTTTTAAGTCTCTCTGGATGAAAAGCATCAGATAAATGTATGTACGTATTTTAACCATCTTATTAAATAGCAAGAAGTTTGACTACTTTTCCAGTTCTTTATAAGGTGATTAGCTTTTGCAGCTGTGAAAATGTAAAAATATCATGAATAATCCCAAGAAATCAGGGAAGTAGAAACATTAAAACACACTTACATACATTTTCATGCAGTTTTTTTGTAACATCAATAAATATTATTACAATTTAAAGGTACTATTTTCTATTTTTTACATTTTTTAAATGTCATTTATTTCTGTGATGGCAAAGCTAAATATTCAGCAGTCATTATTTCAGTCTTCAATGTCACATGATCCTTCAGAAATCATGATTTGGTGCTCAATAAACTTATGATCAATGTTAAAAACAGCAGTGTTGCTTATATTTTGTGGAAACATGATACCATTTTTCTTTTGATGAATAGAAAGTTAAAAAGAGCATTTCTGTCATGACAACTCTCAGAGAGATTGTCATGATAATGGATTTGGCAATGTTAATGTATGTGGCCTTCGCGGAATAGATCTGCTACGCTGCTCCAGCTGATGCTGCTGATGTTGGTTATTGCTGCTTTTGCTGTTGCAGAGCAAGCAAAGAGACTTGCTGCCAATACATTCACATACATGCTGCTGTGAGCAAGTTAGACAAGCTGCTGCTCACACACTGTATATAACATATATGAAATAACCCCCATAGTGGATCTACACAGGTGGAGCTGGGGAAGGTGGAGGGTTTCTGAAAGTGTGCTGCGGACTGCTAACAGCAAACCCTGCAAGTATTTGAATGTTGAACCACAGCTCATTGGCCACTGATGCCACAGCAACCTATCAGCTGCACTATGTAGATTATGATGCCATCGCTATCAAATTGAGTTAGGACCTATCAGCCTTCGCCAACAAGAGTTTCATTACGGAACTTTGTATTTATTTAAAAAGCAAATCTTGTGTTACATTTTCTTTTCTTTCACTTCTGATCAATTTAATGCGTCCTTTCTAAATCAAAGTATTAATTTTATATATATATATATATATATTTGATAGGAAAATTTAAACCATCAAAAAACAAAACAAATAAATGCTTCTTTAGTTCAGCATAAAAATGAGGTTGATTCTTGGGAAAATCTGTCTCAGGATTTCCTGAGGCCTCCGTTATTCTTGGCCTGACTCACACTGCTGGCAGTCTAAAGCACCCATGATTCATTGCTGTCAGGGTAAGACTCTGCAGTCCCTGCCCCACATCCCTGTCAGAATCACCTACTATCACCCTAAAACTCACCCCCGCTGCGGTATGAGCATCTCTCCAGCAAGCACTGGTGTCCTGGGCTTCAATATATGGGATCAGTTGGCATTCGAAGAAACACCCGACTGTGTTTCAGGGTGAGGGAACCCGTCGGGGCTGATCAGCTGTTCCCATGGCGATCAAGCGCCCATTGTAGGATAAATGAGGAAATAGTGTGGGCGTTTGCAAGTGTTACGTTCCCTTGGTGACACCTGTGCAGCAATAAGAAGCATTTGGCGCCTTTCTTGTGTTTGGTACATGACGTAACAGTCCTCATCCTGCCAGATAACTTTATGCATACAGCTACTGTGAGCAACGGTGTGCACCAGGGTCTTCGGGAGCTCATCAACTGAGACAAACAAGGGAATGCAGGATCTTTACGCCTAATCCCGGTTCTGACTGACTGAGATTTTTTATATTAATTTACATTAGTAAATTAATATAAGACCTGATATATGCTGTTATATTTTACACTTTTATTCACTAAAATATTGAAGTGTAGGCCTACCAAGAGTGATATTTACTAGCTATACCTATTTTAGATTATTTGTACAAAAATAAAGTCACCGTTGTGCTTCCATCATAGTCTTTAAGCAAACACCACTGACTCACATGAATGAACATACATTTATACATGCACATATGCACACACAAGCCTATACAACAATTACTGCTGCTTTGGTGGTTTCCACTGAAAGCTGTCCTCATGTATTCAGTAAAGTGCTTGTCTGAAGCACTGAAATCTTATCGGCCTGCAGTGCTCTTGCAGCGTTTGGTCAAGTGGCTAATGTTTGCGATGTCCGACCTGAAGCAATGACCTCTGACGTCTCAGGAAAATAGCAGCTACAAGCATGAAGGGTGAGCTGCAGCACTTTTGCAAAGTTTTTCAGCACCAAAACCTGCATTTCAATCACTAACAGTGAATAAGCAGGCGTGAAATTAAGCTAGCTAAGAGCTCTAAGTAGTTTAAGCCTTATTCACGAAACAAGTTGCAAGTTTCATTCAGCACAGCTTTTGTGAGCATGTTTGCTCTGTTTGCTGATTTGTATACTCAGTTAATCAGGTACTAAAATAATACAGAAAGTGCATGTAAATAACACCAAACGCCACTCAAATCACTTTTATTCACTTTCATTAAAAGTTGTTGATTTCTGCTGACACTGACAGCGACTTCAGTGCAACAAATTTAAGCAGAGTTCAACATTTTGATGTTAACTTGGTCTGTTAGCTAATAATAGTCAAAGTCAACAATTCATTTATTAATAATACATCTGGATGTTGTTAAATAAGTACAATTTTACAACAAGAAACAACTTTCTCTGTATTTTTTTTATAATTTATTTCTAATTATTATTATTTTTCTGTACATTACCGTTCAAAAGTCAGTACGATTTAAAAAAGAAAAGAAAAAATAATACTTTTATCACCAAGGATGCATTCAATTTAGCAACAGTGACAGTTAAGTTAATTTTTTTCCTTTTTTTTTTTTAACTTTCATCAAAGATAAATTTAACATTGATAATAATCAGAAATATTTCTTGAGCAGCACATCCGAATATTAGATTAGATTAGATTAGATTAGAACCATTTCTGAAGGATCATGACACTGAGGACTGGAGTAAAGATGCTGAAAATTCAGCTTTGCCATCACAGACATACATTGTACATTTTAAAATATATAAAAAAAAATTATTTGTAATAACATTTCACAATATTACTGTTTTTACTGTCATTAATTAAATATTAGCAGCTTTGGTGAGCATAATAAACTTTTTCTAAATCTTAGTAACCCCAAACTTTTGAAGGGCAGTGTATATTTGGATGCAGGATGGAGGATGGAGGAAAGACTCGTACAGAGGAAGATTCTTACCTAAGATAAGAGAGACACCATTTGGAAATGGATTTTGAAGATAAGCCCGGGGCTTTTTTATGGTGAAATAGCAGCTGTTTGTTCCTCAGTGCTCTTTCTGAAAGCCTTTAGTATGACAACAATAAAATCCAGCTCACTTATCCTAGTTCAGTCCACACCAAACCAATTCAGTTTTCAATGCCCTGTGGTTTTCATGCAAGAAAAATAAGTTTGCTCTTGGAGACAAAACATAACATTTTCAATACACCATTCGAATTCTCGCATTTTATAAATAAGAGCAGAACATCACACCAGAACTGACACTGCTGTAATTTTCTTGCGTATCTTGAATTAGTTGTTGAAGTGATAAATATAGAACGGCCAGATTGGAATAAACTGCATGATCTCCTGCATGGTTTTCCTGGAGCCCCACAGCATTAGAAATGCCTGCTACATAAGCCACTGCGTGTTTTTATCTCAAAACTGATTTATTCAGTCATTATATTTCCATTCACAAGTCTTGTTAATGAAAACATCTAATCGTAAACTAAAAGGGAAAAGAGAATAAATTAACCGTCAACCCATCACTCTCCCGCTGTGTGTGGAGTGTGTGAGGCAATTAGTGAGCGTGTGTTTTAATTATGAATGGAGGGAGGATAACATTTTCAAGATCATGTGACTTCAAACACACACTGTTGCCTGCACTTCATTGAAAAATATTGTGTGAACGCATCACAGATCTATGATACTTATAGTCAGTGTGAGCTTTTGATGGCTGCTGGTTTATAAATAAAAAAATGCTCACCAAGTCCAAGGCATGACACTCGCAGTCCTGACTTCCCAAGATTCCTGTGGAGAAAGTTAGAAATCTGTTACCAAGGACATAACATTCAAGTGTCTTCACTTCAGACATGCCTGTTTCATGTCATTTAATTTCATTTCTTTATTTAATTTCATTTCATTTTGTGTGTCTCCTTAAAATAAATGTGCTAAATTAATGTGAAATCTTCTTATAAACACCAAAGACTTCTGGATAAGGCTTAGGAAAGCTCATTGCGTTCCTTCAGTTTAGAGTTTACTGATTTGGATGTTGATTGGTGAATAGTATAAATCCCCCGAACATCTCCTTTCCTTTCTGAGCAGAATACTAAAAATTACATAATCACAAATATTATTAGTATTGCAATACAGGGATGGGCAAAACTCTGAAATTAAAAATTCGGCTCCATTCATGAGTGGAAATTTGAATTGGCCACACCCACAATAAGTTAAAAAAGTTATTGTGAATTGGAATAACAGAAAAAAAATAAATGAACAGAGTTATAATTCAAAATAGCCATTTAATTGAAATATTATAATTTATTTATGTTTTTAAACCTTAAAAACTTCCAGAAGAGCTCTGGAGTGCAGACACATCCTTCAGTAACATTGAACTGTGACAGTTACATAAGTAAATACATGTTGAAATGTTCTGCTCAGATATTTTCATAGTACACTGAACACTTTTATTTGAAAAGTTAAAGGAAAATAAAACGTTTAAAAGGCCACCAAGGTCCTAACTGTTCAATCATTTTTATGCTATTTGGTTTTCAACAAAAAAAAAAACATTCATGACCTCCCACACTGGGACTGCAGTGCATGTGAATAATGGACCTCCTTTTTGGACCCAGAGGAAACCATTTTAATTTTCTCTCAGTGCAGATGACAACCGAATGTTTAATCCACAGAGATCGCTGCGACTCTTACAGCACTTCCGTGATTTAAGATAGCTATTACCAGAGAACAAAAACTCTTTAATAGCTTTAAAAAGTAGCCTACACGTGAATGCACACGCACAAAATGGCTGGCTGGTAAGTCTTAGATCTACACTTTTTATGGCTTGAGCCTCCCATTTAGATCATCTTATTGGCTACAATATAAAATACATTAGCTACAGCTCTATTCATCAGGGTGTGAATGTGACTTTAACAGCGGCCTTGGTTTCAATCTACAGTAATACCTCAGCAATCCATTTCCACTCCTCTATCATTAAAATTTCCTCTACTCTGAAAAGTGGAGTCCTCTTAATGCCTGACTGAGTCACAGATGAAACATAATCAATTTGCTCTGGTTCACTGTTACTGTCCTCAGATTGCTTAAACATTTGTTTTTATCCTGTGATTATGATAAACACATGTAGACTAAGTGCAGTTTCTTTTACTTTACACAGGAAAAGATTCTATCTATTCATCATCCATCTATCTATCTCATCTGCATTTATCCAATTATCTATCAATCCATGATCCATCCATCCATTTATCCAATTATTTATCTATCCATCCATCCATCCATCCATCTCATTATCCATATATATATCCATCCATCCATCCATCCATCAGCAAACGCTGAAGTAATACACTTTGATGTAATTTGTTTTTGCTATACAGAACTAAATGACACTTCAAATAATGTGGATTGCTGAGAAGAGGTGTGATATTGCTTTTCTATGTGATTGAACTTACAATTTTCAACCGGTAGATGAAAAATCCCATAAACTTGCATTGAAGTAGAGACCTGAGTCATAGTTCTTGACCGCAATAACATAGAGACACCCAGAGAATCCAAGCAACCACATAGCAAAGCACTAAAAAACACTCAGAACGCCTTAACACACATCCTGACAACCACCCACAACACCTTAACATCATGGTGGTGGGGTTTGAACGAGCAACACCACTCACATTTTCTTTTTTTAGTTGAAAATACCAGCAACAGCTCCTGATGTCTGGATCTAACCCTGCCAGCCTCAAAACCTGATTTTGCATCATAATAAGACCATCAAGATGGATTTTCTTCATTTTGGGGTATTATTTTAGGAGGAACAACCAGACATGGTACTTGAATATTTCTGTGTATTTGTGAAGCTGTGCATTGCCTCACAGGAAGTGGGTTAGCATGCATTTGGAGGGAAACCAAGAACATTGATTTTGGCTTGTGGAAAAAAAAATTCAGTTTATGGTGACAATACCAATTCAGCATGGACAGTTCACATTTCCCTTCCAAACGGATCTGTCTCCAAATCTTTGCATATCAAACTTCCTTAAGCAATCTGAGTAAGAATGAAACCAAATTAAAAGATAATGATCTAGTTTGTCTCTCTGTCTTATTCCTGCAGGTCAGGTCAGGCTTTTCAGATTATTGCCTTTTCAAATAAGATAAATCTGTTGTCTTTATAAAAGATGGCTTCATCCTTCACACTGATGCAGCTGGTGCATGTCGCCAAAACATCATCTCTATATTTTTTACGAGCCATTATTAGTTTGTGTGACATTACAACCACAGCACATTCTTTAGCTGCAGACATATATCATTTAAAACTCCCTTTTCTCCATGTGATGGGGGTGTGCATCTGTTTTCCGGGGAGCAGACACACATGCTGTTGGTTGTCAACGGATCCTTCCTCATCACAGCGAGCTGAGTCAGAGAGCTGAAGAACTGAGAGACTGCGTGACAGAAGAGCTCAGAAATGCCTCCGCAAGCCAATGGAACCGGTATGTATCGTCTCACTGACATTGTTCAGAGGAAGGTGTGTGAAGAACAGATGTGTCATGACAGGAAAGGAGGTCTCATTTATTTGTACGTGTACATGACTGCGTGTAGGAACACAACAGGTTTTTTCCTTTTTTGACTCGATGCTCAAAACACACACAACACAAAAATACAGAATCACTAGTTACAAAACGTGGTATCACCATGTGTCTGGATATGTAAAAATGACATGTTTTCCTGAGCATGCTACCATTATAACTATAGCTGGTACCACAGTTTAGACATAGTGCCATGGTCTATGTGCCATGGTTATACCATATTTGATGCCATACACTCAAAAAGTACCAGTGGAAGCTTTTCGGACATTTACCATAGTAGTAGCACAGTATTTTTTGGAAGTACCATATAAAAACCATGGAACATGAATTTCAGTTCCATGGTATGTTCCAAACTACCATAGTAGTACAAAATATATTGAATATAATTGAAAATGACTTTATTCCTATGATGGTAAAGCTGAGTTTTCAGCAGCCATACGTCACATGATCGTTCAGAAATTATTCTATGTTGATTTGCTGTTCAAGAAACATTTCTTATTATTATCAATTTTGAAAAAACTGGCGCTCAGTGCTTAATATTTTTGTGGAAACTATGATTTATATTTTAGAGGACTCTTTGATAAACAGAAAATTCAAAAGAACAGCATTCATTTGAAATAGAAATCTTTTGTAAAATTATAAATGTTTTTACTGTCACTTTTGATCAATTTAATGTGTCCATGCTGAATGCAAGTATTAATTTCTTTAGAAAAAACATACTGGCCCCAAACTTTTGAACTGTTGTGTTCCATTATATTACCATGGTACCATGTCCTAAAAAAATCATGTACCATGTAAGAAAAACACAGTGCCATATTATATACTAAAGTACTATGATACCGTCACAATACTTTTTTGTCACAACATGCAGCATTTGGAAGACCAGACAGACAGAAGACAAGCATTCAAATGTTTTTCAGTATGACCGTTAAAAGTGTTTCAGTAAGAGTATGAGCTTGTGAGAGTGTGTGTGAGTGAGAGGCCTCATTGTTGTCTCTTGTGATAGTGTATAGTCGTCGTAAAACAGAATTAATAACGAGTTCAGAGCTTCAGAGTGTGATAACTAATTACTCTGTGTGTGTGTGTGGGTGGGTTCTGAACGATATTACCACTGTGTGTGAGCATGTGCACATCTTTTAATATAAATGAAGCAGTTTTAAAATAAAACTATTAAGCCTCATCAGCAATGAATAACACAATACGGCGATTAACAGAGAGGTATCTGTGTGGAGGAAGGGATTTATAAGCACCCCAGTTCCTCAGTTCTCTCTCCAGCAGAATCAGGTTTAATCCCTCAGCAGTGTCTGAGCAGCCCAGAGCTCACAATCTGACAATTAAAAACACAGTTCACTAGAAATTAAAATGCTCTCATCATCTCACCCTAATGTTGCTCAAACCATATGTTTTACTTGCCTAATAACTAACTAACTATAAGATAAGTTCTGTCATGACAACTCTCTGAGTGTCTGATGGTAATGGATATGACAATGTTGATATGTTTGGTCTTGGCAGAATCTAGATCTGTTATGCTGCTGGTTATTGCTGCTGATGCAGAGCAAGTACGGGACTTGCTACTGCCAATACATACACGACAAGCTGTTGTGAGGAAGTAAGACATGCTGCTGCAGTACAATACAGCATACATAAATTAACCGTAGCAGATCTATACAGGTGGAGCAAGGTGGAGGGTTTCTGAAAGCTGAATGCTGACCAGTATTTGAAGACTTAGCACATAAGCTCATTGGCTACTGATACAGCAGGAACCAATCAACTGCCTAGAAAATGACGTGATTGCAAGCAGATTGAGTTAAGGAGCACGCACCAACTAACAATAAGATTAGATAACTACTAACTAACTAACTAACTAACTATAAGATTAGATAACTAACTAATTAACTAACCAACTAACTAACATACTAACAGTAAATAGGGAGGGCAGACAGACAGATTCAAATAAATAGTGATAATTTTGATTAATAATAGAAAATGTTGCTCAAACCATATATTTTCCTTGCCTACCTACAACTAACTAACTAACTAACTAAATATAGATAGACAGACAGACAGATAGATAGATTTTGAGTGGACTATGCCTTTAAAGTCACACCTGGCAAACCTGGCAAATATGCATGATCACAAATGTCTCTTCCAACAAACCCAGAAAATGACAAATGAAATATTCCTGCGCCCTTTAGGCTGTTTGTGAGGTTTCCTTATCCTGCATGTGCATCTGAAGATTCTGGAACACAGTGACACTCATGCTGCTGTGTTACTCACACACAAAAACACACACACACATTAGCACAACGGACCATTATGGTGTGAAGAAAAATGCTTACAAGTCAAATAAAACTAACACATACTAATTGATTTCTAATAGGCCAATGGCCAAGAAAACAGAAGCCCACACAAATACAATGACAAGGATGAATGCGGGTACACACACACACACACACACACACAGCACGACTGCCCATCTGGACTGTGCAGCACCGGCAAGTGAACCATGAAACACTGCAACTGTTTGCTTTACTGCTATGAATTCAGAAATACCATGCAAAATTATAGAGTACAAATAAAAGAGAGAGAGATACAAATACAGACACACAATGCTAATGCTTCATCCCTTGATATGATGAGATCAGATATGGCCTTTTACAAATCTGTGGACATCAAAGGTTTTTAAACTATCTTAAGCCTTCTTGTCATTTATAAATTCAGAGAGAGAGAGAGAGAGAGAGAGAGAGAGAGAGAGAGAGAGAGAGAGAGAGAGAGAGAGAGAGAGAGAGAGAGAGAGAGAGAAAAGAGAGAGAGAGAGAGAGAGAGAGAGAGAGAGAGAGAGAGAGAGAGAGAGAGAGAGAGAGAGAGAGAGAGAGAGAAGAAAAAAGCCTTACTGCTCGAAATTGTTAGGATAGGGTTATGATTAAACAGAAGCATGGCCCAAATTTAACACCCACCAAGGCCAAAATGAGAGCATATATATATATATATTTATATATATATTTTTTTTCAATCCATTTTGCTTTATTGTTATTGTTATAACCTGAATAAAATGAGAAACAAAATCATTCTGTGATAAAAAAGAAAAGGAAAAGGAAAATGTTAAATAATTCCTTTGTCAAAAGGGACTAAATAATTAAAGGAAAATACAGTAAAACATATTAATGGTCTCAATATACTTTCCATTAGCATGTGCATCAGAGAGTTCATTCTGAAACATGAACAGGACAAACACAGAGATGGAGCAGCAATTTACTTTCATGTCACACATTTATTCAATTGCATAAATTTTATACATTCTGACCACTCACTACAAACACACTCTTAATCACAGACACATGGTGCAACAGAAAGATGTTCAAATGTAAGCATGACTTTCTACAAAAATGTAATGTTACAAAAACACCAGAAGTTCTACGCTGTGAGAGCAATTGCTATTTCTAAAGATTACATCACAGTAAGTGACAGATGATTAAACCACAGAGACAGATATTTCTTCTCCAGGACATCCGACATATACGGATAAACAGAGGGTCATTACTCATGGTTAACTTTGCCTTGTGAAAACAGCCTAAAAATTCTCTGCAAGAGGCAGGTTGTGCCCTGCAAGCAGTGTGTTTGCCTCAGACAGTTTTGTTTTGTTATGTGACTTGATTATGTAATATCTAATATTTAATATCTCCTCAGCTTTTTCTAAAGACAATTGCAGGGTATTTATATGATTTTAAATATGCAAATGTATTTGTAGTATACTTAGCATAAAATGTATGTATTTCAAATACATTTTTGTATATTTATTTTTCACTGTGTATATGGATGTGTATATATATATATATATATATATATATATATACAGTAGGAAGGAGGGGATATTTGTTTTTAATGACCCTACCTGTTAGATTAAACCTCAAAAATATGAGGAAATAAATATTAGGGAAGAACAAAACACTCAACTTTACGGTCCTTATCGGGCAAAATAATTTAGCAAAAAAAGCTCAAAAGAAAAGCATACATTGACTACAACATAATCAGTTATTAATATTTAGTTTGTTCTGTACTTTAATTACCTGGCCAAAAATAATGCCTGCACAGTTTTTTTTTTTTTTTTTTTGCTGCTGTTCCTTTAATACTAAACAGCCTCTTTGCATGTAAAATGAACAGCTCTTTGCTGTGCTTACACATGGAGCACAAGATGTTTGCTCTCTAGTTCTAGTAAATAGCTTACACTGCTCCATCTTTCAATAACTGTAATGCCTGCGTTACCTAGTGACAAGTTCACAAAACAATCTATGCTGAAAAGTGCCACACAAACCTTTAAGGTCAGACTAATATGACCCGTATCTTGTTAACAAATAAACTTCAGCCACAATTTCCTAACACTGGGATCCAGGGGCGATTCTAGGATTTTCCTTTTAGGGGGGCTAAGGCCCCAATGAGGGTATGATTAAAAAAAAAAAAAAAAAAAAAAGGTAAAAGTTTAATTTAGGGTCTAATGCTCACTTTCATTACCATGCAATTGCAGGGTTTTATAATCACTGTACGGTAGTCCTGACTTCGAGTTGTGCTAGTTACGGGGGGTTCGGGGTTTCCCCGAGAAAATTTTTAATTCTCTGAACTATTATGTGCATTTTAAGATGTTTTGAAGGCAATTTTTTTTGGGATAAAACCATTTCAGTTGGCAGCTGATTATTTTTCTCTCCTCATCAGCATCACACTCTTTTTCTCTTTGGGGGTCAACTGGTTAATTTTGCCTATGAATCATTTTCTCAGACGTGTTTATTTACTGAAAACTAGGAAAGGTAACTAAGTTTATAAAATTAATTCACATTAAAGGCTACACATTCATTATTGATCTTATGCCTTATCACATATTTGTATATGTGCACTGGAAGCATCAGCACCAAAACCAATTTCTTGTGTGTGCAAGCACACTTGGGATAAAGCTCTTTCTGATTCTGATGCCTAATACAGGGCTGTAGACAGGGCTTTATAATCAAAGAGGTCCTGCATTTGAGGTGGAGGTTTGGGGGTTACATTTTTTAATCTCTGAAATGTGCATTTCAAGACGTTTGAAGACCAAAAAAGGATAAGAAATAGCTTTAAAACTATGTCAGTAGACTATTTGTCAATACCTGCTCTCTCCTCATCTCCATCTTCCTTTCTTTTTTTTCAGTCTCCTCATCTTGCCCGTTCTCTTCTCCTCCTAAAGCTGAGCTTTTTTTTTAAAATTTACTAAAGGCTATTTGTATTAGGTATATTTTCAATATGTACACATTCATTATTAATCCTGACAGGATGAAAACGGCTTTGTTAATGTTTTTTGTCCACTCACAATGACAGTAAACGAATGATTACATTAGGCTGCCTAATTTCAGTTCAAAAGGGCGAATTTAGACAAAACTATATTAGTTTTCCTGATTATTTTTTGTCATTCGTTTAACTTTAATGACCTCAAAAAACTGTCAAATATATAACGTTATAAGTTAAGCTACTTACATTTTATCTCGCACTTGCCCGTGCACTGAAGCGTCGAGTTGTGCTGCTAAAATTCGCGCTCAGCGTCTGTGAATGTAAAGCCCGCCTACTTTGATTTGATTGGTCATCTCAAATATTCTGACATTGACGAGCAGTGATAGACCAATGGGTTCAGATGAACACACACACACACTTTTCTCTCTTTTTGACGCGCTCTCTGCTCGGCGCCACTTTGGATTTAAGATGAAGAACGCGCTGAATCTGATTAAAACTAGACTGAAGCGAACACGAATTTGTGTAGCATATTCATCACAAATTTTTAGGGGGGCTAGGCATAAATTTAGGGGGGCTGAAGCCCCCCTAAAAAGGGCCTAGTGACGCCCCTGCTGGGATCCTTTGGAAAAGATATACAGGTAGTATCTATAATAGAGGGAATGCATTAACGTCACTTCCCCGCCGGAACACGCCCCCCTCAGCCGGACTGAGTGGCAGAAGAGCTGCTGCGTGACTGGAGTTAATAGGGGAAACTGCGTTAACGCGAGTAAAACAAACTATTATCAGTTTAAACTAAAAGTTGGACTCGATATAGTGTTCCTTACAACTTATCAAAGATCCAGTGATCCATGGATATTGACACGATGCCAGGAATCGTGTTTCCTGACATTTATATGTGCCTGATTTCGACGCCGGGGAAATAAATGAAGAAAATTTGCCTGTAAACGTTTTATATAAATACAATATAGATAGGTCTAAATCCGAGTGATCACTTACATTAATGTTATACTGTATATCATCATATCGTCCAGCCCTAAAACTTGTATAGTTTTTTGTCAGTGTTTATTTAAAAACATCCAATTATGCAGAATATAGTCTGTTCTGTAGCTTTTTGCAGTCTGTAAAAATATACAGTACCTCAGATTTCTGGTCAAATCTAGTTGTACAGTCAATCGCAAAGCTCTTTCCCGTTTTAGATGTGTTTTGTGTGATTTTCACGGCATTCACGCTGAAACAAATGCTGCCGCTCAGTCTTTTTGCCACTTGTGGGCGTGACCGCATTCACTCCGGCCGACGGTGACGTCATGCGCATACCCTCTATACTTTATCTGTTCTCTATAATAAATAAATTACTCTTATTTCAAAAGATTAAGACAAAGTAATTTCCTCATGAAATTGCCCTTTTAATCATGCAATGAATTCATTGAAAGTGTAGAAAAGTAATAAATGTCAAACATGAGTGCGTGACGCTGGACATCAGCCGAGGGTGTTCAGGTTTAGGCCTACCCTGCTGCCCAATTATGACCCCTGCCCAACAGCTAATGTGTCCAATTAGAGTAAAGCGCAGGCAAACTGCCAGTTCTCTGTCGTTATGGAAACTAGCAGATATGCCATAACTGTTGCATGCTTGTGGTATACTTGTGTCCCAGATGCAATTAATTATTTCCAGCACAAAAACCATTAGTTCACACCTCCCCCTCATATTCTCTCTCACTCACACACTGAGTGTTTTCAGCTCTCCAGCCTTTACTCTAATTCACAATTTCACACACAAGAAAATAATCAGCTGTTTGTTGTCAGTGAATGAAAAAAAAAAGTTGTTCAAAAATGTAGCCAATCACAATTTACTTTTCACTTCATCATTCACTCCACCAAATCTCATTATTAACCACTACCATCAAACAATCACTTTAAGACTTCTATAAAATTTACCACATGAACTAAACACTTAAAAGTATAGTTCAGCCAAAATAATGCTGTGATAATTTACTCGTTCCAAACCTGCGTGACTTTCTTTCTTCTTTCGAACATAAAGGTTTTTTTTATTTATTTTTTTTTTATTTTTTTTTTGAAAGTCAGTCATAGGTCCAGTGTTGTTTTGGACCCCAATGACTTTCAAAATATTTCAAAATATTTTGTGCTTCACAAAAGAAAAAGAAAAGTCACCCTAGGAACAACATGAGGTTAAGTGAACTATGACAGAATGTCCTTTTTTAAGTGAACTATTCCTTTAAGATTTCAGTATAATGACAGAATTTACTACAATGAGTTTGTTCATTCACAGAGTAAACTGCTATTTTTTATAGAAATCTTTACCATGTCTTTTTGAGAATAAAAATTACAAATAAAGATGAGCATTATCAAAACTATAGCTGTAAAAAGATACAAAAAAAACGGTGTCAGAACTGATATCTCACAACAATATAATCAGAGTTTTCTGTGGTTGCCGGAAGTTTCCCGTACCTGTACTTCATGCCGGTGAGTTTTCCAGTGGACTCCTTCAGGGAAATGTGGTGCCTGTGCGTGAAGGAGCCCAGGCTACGAGCAATCAGAGCCACCGTTCGGAACCGTGCCCGTGCCGCGCTGGCCGTGTTCGGACTCGACGTGTTCTGCTTGTTCGGCTCGCTGGTGCGCGGGGCCTTCAACCCGTGATCCGTACACGCGAAGGACACCTGCATGACTGTTAGCTGGAAAGGATCTTGAGCAGGGGAAACTGACACAGCTTGTTCTGGAAGTCTAAGAGAATCAGAATGCAGTTCCGAGTTGGATCTCAAAAGCTGAAGAGTCCCTATTTCAGAGTTCAGAAATTCAAAGTGCTCCTGCCTCTCTCTTTCTTAAACTCTCGCTCTCTTTCCCAACAGGAGCTGATCCCGTCTGTGCCGGCGCTTGATGCTCTTCTTAACCTGTGCGGTGCTGCTTTGCCCTTCACTCTTCTCTCGTTTTGCCTCTTTCCTCTCCACTGTTCTTAGCTGACCCTCAACGGTGTTTCTCCTCAGGCTGATGGCGGGCAGAGGGGGGTTTTCTTCAGCCCACGCTCTTCACCGAGACTATAAGAGCAGTCCGAGTGCACCGCAGGAGATGCACAGCTATGCAACAGACTCCGGGACTCATGGGAAAACACTCGGCGGGCAGCAAACCTGATGATCGATGTATTCCTGAAAGTCTGAACAGGACCCCTTCCCGAAAGCCGTCCAGATGAGTGAGCAGCAAGGTGAAAATCACGCTGCGTCCCACATCTAAATGTCCTCTCACCAAAAAACAGGCAAATGCAGTTTAGCTGGCACACACACACACAAAAAAAACAGTCAGTTTGATGAAGATATATGTAAACAAAAGCAGACAGGCGGAGGAGAGGACAGAGAGAGAGAGAAATGCGGCATGATCACTGGGGCTGTAAGTGAAAGAGAAGCTAACAGAGACGGAGAGAGAGAGAGAGTGAGTGTGAAAGAGGATGCATGAAAGCCTAGCATGTGAGAATGATGCTTAATCAGAGACGATATAAGAAGAGAGGAAAGAGAGAGTGGGAGAGGAAGAGAGAGAGAGAGAGAGAGAGACTGCAATGAGACTTAAATAACTGCAGTCTCTCACCAGCGGCTCAGTGCTGAGAGTGAAGACAATCCATCTGGATGGGACTTGGGACTATGCGTGAATGTGTGAGTGTGATACGTTCGGATACGTTTATAATGCAGATGTCATTCTTATTTCGCAGTGTGTCACATGTAGTCCGCTGCAAAAGCTTGAAGAAAGGGTGTGATGGAACAGCTAATCATTGATTTGACATCTTTTAGCATGTATTAAACCCCTGAAAGATGTTACTGAGTAATGTTACTGACATCTGGTTGTCATATGAAACGCATTAATGTGAAAGCTGAGTTTGACCATCCTAAAAGCAGTAAACGAAGCTCTTGTCAGGTCACACAATGTCCCACAATGCATTTGGCACGTGTGTGCCACTGCTTTCCCCGAAACGTCCTTGTGCTGCAGTGGGATTATGACAATGATTGAACAAAACGTGCCATTCAGTGAAGGAGTTCAGAACTAGACATCAAGTTAAAGCCCAAACCCGGCCCGTTATTATGACCATGTTATCCGACCTGACTGGTGCACTCGGATATTAAAGACTAAACCTGACCGAACCTGAAAATAAAAAAAAGCGAGTAGACCCGAATGTACAGACTCTCACACAAAATAAGTTTGGATTTTTAGAAATTACAAACTACCTGACAAAAACCCAATGTCATACATGGAAAAACTGTCCAAAACCGCCCTGAAACCTGTCCCGGCGGACTCAGTTCCATGTGGTAAAACTGAATTTCAAAGGATATTCACCGGCAGTGCTCTTTCAGTGTAATGTGTAGACTAACACGCACAAAATAAATAAAGAGTATTTTAATAAACAATGTGAACATGTAGGAGAAATCAGTCTACACTTAACATAAACAATACCGGACAAAGAACAGAGGAAACACTGGCTGCATCCCAAATCGCATACTTCCCTACTATATAGTAGGCGAAAACCAGTATGTGACAAAAGAATTATGTCTGAATTCACAGTACTCATAAAAGAGTACGCAAAAAGTACACAGAAGACCTTCAACTTTTGCCAAGATTCTGAAGTGTGCATAAGATGGACACTTTACTTTCGTGGCCACAGGAGAGGATTTATGAATGGCAGTGAAGCGACGTAACTGACGCTGGTAGGTCACATGATAATGACAATATGGCGAATTTAGTACATCCCGATTACATTCATACACATACTATATAGAACATACTTTTTTAGTGGTCGTGAGGTAAATACTTATTCAAAATGAGTACCAAGAGAGTATGTGATTTCGGACATGAGGAAACGTAATCAGGATGAAACAGAATAGGTGTGTGGGACAAATTAAAGCTCCAATCCGTACTATTTTTGGGTTAAAAATTATACAAAATAAATTTGAGCAAGTACATAACCAGCCAGTGTTCAAAACTATCTGCTTGCCTTAGCTCGATTCAAAGCGGTAAGCTTGTAATAATGTTTTTAATTCCAGTGGTACTAGTGGATTTCCGCGGGAAATTCGAGCTTGTCTTTGCGTCATTACGTCACATCTGTACACATAAAGAAGGAGTCTCGGCTAGTAGGCTATATTGCGCGTGAGGATGTTGGAGGTGGAGATTTATAGCCTTTTCTCACAGCACTTGATATAATTAAACTTGATGGCGGATCCAGAAAGGTTCAAACGACAATCACCAGTGACAACAGATTCACCCGTTGTAAAATGCAAAAGACTTTGGACTGAGAGTTTAGAAAAAGAGACTGCAACCGGGCCCATGCGAAAACAAGGATAAACATCTGAAGGGCTTTAAATGTAGTCACGCAATGCTGATGTTGTTAACATTAACAATTTGAGAACAAAGTATAATTTGCACGGTTTGACGTGATATGATAAACGATCGTTAGATTTAATCAGCGCGATTTACTGCAATGCCTTTTTTCAGTTAGTTGGTCAGAAGAACAAAAGTGGATGTTACTTCTTCAGATGACATTTTCCGGTGAAAATTCTTATGTTGGTCATACTTCCAAAAAGTATAATCTGTGATTCTGAATGCCAGTATCCACACTGGCGCAGTGATTGACAGCTGCACATTCTCCTCAAAACATTGGCTTCATTCGCGCTGTGTCGTGCCGAGGCACAACCCACGTAAAGTTGATAATTCCGCGAATGACTGCAATTGCAGATTTCAAACAGAGATGGCGACAAAGAGGGAAAACTACAGACTGCAGCTTTAACTAATGAGGAAACAGGAACAGACCCAACAGAGTGAAAATGGAACTATAACAGAACATAACCGACCCGTTACACTCAGAACATTTCCTCTGGTCATAAGAGGTCATCCATAGAATTTATAAAACTGCAATTTATACAATTTTATTAAAATGTATAAAACTGCAATTACACTTTGTGCCTTTTTGCTTATGAATTACAGTACATTTTTAACCCTGGGATAAAGGTGAACCCCAACCCTATGTTAAAAACAATAATCACTTGAAGCTTTCTTTCCATTGCAAAATATTTATCAGAAGTGTGATATACAATAAGTACAATAAGTTCTAAAATTACTCAAATTAAAATTTACATAAAATAACTTAAAGCTAAATGGAAATATTAAAAAAACATTAATAAAAATGACAAAAGCACAAAACAAAATTAAAATTTGACAAAATAAATACTCAAAATATTAATAAATACAATAATGGCATACAAATAATATTAAAATAACCAATAACCAAACAAGTGACTGTCTTTATGAGCGAGTCGTTAAATCATTCACGTTAAATCATTCAGCCACTACTGCATGTTGCTATGAGATGCGGAACGGTTTATTCTGCCGTGGCTTCATTGGCGGGGCAAAAATAGACTAAGTAACTGACAATATTGTGTCTAAAATTACTCAATATTTACTTCTTGTTTATTGTTGTGTAAAATCATATTAAGATTATATATAATGCTATCATTGGCCCAATTTCCAAAAAGAGAGTTTTGCATTTAAAATGTTCTACTTTAGGAGTATAGCCTATGACCTCAAAGCAAACAGACATGCACTAAAGTCCCATAAAGGTTTTGGAGCTGTAAACTCTGCAGTGCAGTGGCCCTCCAGGACTGTAGCTGAATAGCCCTGCTCTGCCTGACAGTCTTAACTGAGTGTAAGTGTGTCATTAAAGTGAGCTTAATCTGAGACTGTCACACTTTGGCGTCCCCTGATGGAAAAACTATTCTGGCACCATGAGACAAAGATCTCTCTGAACGTCCCCCTGATAATGAGACTCAGTCAGAGATCACCCACTTTATTACACTCTCGTCCAAATAAAGATTTCTAACAGGAAATTAGTTTAGTCAAACATGCTTTTGCAAGAGCCCTCTGAGGACACAGCTCATTTTTAACGTCTTAGTTTATCCAGATACATTATCATAAGTTAAGAAGTTTTTCCCCTCTAAGAACAGCTGAGAAAGTCACTGATTTAGAAACAATTAAATGTGAAGGTTTGGCAGCACTATAAGATCAAGTATAATGGATACCCCCATCGGCGCTGGAGCTGGGGACCATTTAGCCCTTCTAAACTGAATTTAGTTGGCTGATATTATATTGTAAATCTAGCTGTTTTTAAAAGTTCTTTTCTTGTATAGACTATTTGCTATATTTTAATGGGAAAATTACTTTTTTAACCTCACATTAAAGGGATAGTTCACTCAAAAAAGAAAATTCTGTCATTACTCACCCTCATGTCGTTCCAAACCCGTAAGATTTACATTCATCATTTTTTTTATGAAATCTGAGAGCTTTCTGTCCCTAAATTGGGAGTCTACTACCACTTTCAAGCAAGACATCATGAAGTAATCCATGTGTCTCCAGTGGTTTAACCTCAGTGACAAGAGTGCTTTGTTTGCGCAGAAAGTACCACTTTATTTACAAAATATTCATTTCCAACGCGCGTTTACGAGAGCACCACGACGCATGTGTGTTGTATGGACGCAAGGCAGACGTTGTTTTGTGTGCTAGATTATGTTTTTTTGTGCAAAGCACTCGCGTCACTTCATATGACTGAGGTTAAACCACTGGAGTAACATGAATTACTTGGTAACACTTTACAATAAGGTTCATTAGTTAACATTAGTTTTAACTAACATCAACTAACAATGAGCAATACATTTGTTACAGTATTTATCAATCTTTGTTAATGTTAATTAATAAAAATAGAGCTGTTCATTGTTTGTTCATGTTAGTTCACAGTGCATTAACTAAATACAACCTTTGATTTTAATAATGTATTAGTAAATGTTGAGATTAATATTAACTAAAATTAATAAATGCTGAAAAAGTATTGTTCATTCTTAGTTCATGTTAACTAGGTAGTTGACTAATGAACCTTATTGTAAAGTGTTACCGATTACTTTAATGATGTCTTTACTACCTTTCTGGGGCTTGAAAGTAGCTGGCAGCGTGTCAATAGAGGGACAGAAATCTCACAGATTTCATCAAAAAGATCTTCTTTTGTTTCAAAGATAAACAAAAGTCTTACGGGTTTGGAATGACATGAAGGAGAGTAATTTTCAATTCAAAAATTTTATATCACCAGTCTTTTTAATATCGCTATTGTAGCTACACTGGAATAAGGTACTGTGAAAAAGGTGCCGTAAACATTAATTATGAACGTCAGAGTTGAATATAAAGATATGCATATTAATTTGTTCACATAACTGGCCCGTTCAGGAAGGTTACCTTGTTAATATCATGACGTCATAAACAACGCATTCTCATCCCAAGGCGTCACTAAAATGACAATTTTGACCATGCTTCAATATTCGACGCTTTAGGCACCCTTTAGCGTCAGTTACATGACGCAATCCTAGGGCGTCATCTTACTGACGCTTTACCTTAAGCGTCAGTTAGATGACGCGGGTAGGTTTAGGTCTGGGGTAGGGTTAGGATTAGATAGCGTCATCTAACTGACGTTTAAGGTAAAGCGTCAATAAGATGACGCCCTAGGATTGCGTCATGTAACTGACGCTAAAGGGTGCCTAAAGCGTCGAATATTGAAGCATGGTCAAAATGATTCCCAAGGCGTCAGTTTCATGACGCCTAGGGATGAGAATGGGCTGTCATAAAGCAGAAAAACAAAATAAAAAAAGAATCTTATCTTAGACTGGTGGACAACGTACTGTATGAACGGGCTGTGTCATCCCGGTCAACAAGATCCTCATAACCACTGGCCTCAGCATGGCACGTGCACAGAATGAATCTGTCGGTCACTGGCTATGAACATAAGCTGTACAGAACCCCTATAATTGATAATATATGCTTTGTGACTCTACATCAAATATGACAGGATTATATAAGAACAGATTTACATTTTGTCAGCATAACCTTTTCCTTCTGCGCAACTATGTACCTAAGCCTCATCTCTCTCTCCCTGTCATATGGGATTAGTTGTATTGCAAGTCATTAGCATAAAGAACCAGTGTGAGTCAAAGCAGATCAAGCTGGCTGCTAATCAGAGCTAATAGCTTTATTTTACCCAGCGGTAGCCCTCCTTCCACGGCTAGAATAACACCTCTGACTCATACTGGTGTTTCACCTCATAAACAAAACCTTTGATCTTTGACACATGCTTTCATGCACTGATTATACAGTATGGGTACTTGTCTTTTCATTCCAAAACCTTCTAAAGACATGCTCTAAAAATGTAAAGTGTCTATAATAAACATGTCAAGAATGTAACTGAAAACATGCTTTGGAAAACCTGCTGTACATTTTTTGAATCGCGGTTAAACACTTTGGCCTGATTTTTTTCTTGCTTTGTGAAGTCTATTACTGTAAATCCCAACTGCTTAATTTAGTCAAACAGAAACTGAATCCACGGCTCATTTAATTTGCTAATTTTCTCGTGTAAGCCGTTGCAGGTCATGCTGTTTATTTTGTATAATGAATAAGTGTGCAAGTAAATTAATATCACAATACACAGCTGATTACTGCAGTTCAAAAACATGACTGCAAAATAAACCATGCTGAACGCACCCTTCATAAAATCAGGGATTTGGGCTACCGGAGGAATTGAATTATACTTCTGTACCAAAGTATTCTTTTGGGAAATTTGTACTTAAATGGTGTTGAAACGGAATATTTTACTTTTCTCTCTCTCTCTCTTTTTTTAAAGGGACAGTTGACCCAAAAATTAAAATTCATTAATAATTTACTCACTGTCATGTTATTCCAATTATGACTTCCTTTTTTCTGTGGAACACAAAAGAAGATATTTCGAACAATATAAAAAATAAAAAATAAAGTCTATGGGGTCGAAGGTTGTTTGGATAAAAACTTAAAAACATCTTCTTTGTGTTCAGCAGAAGTAAGAAAGTTATATGAATTTGAAACATGGACACAAACGAATGTCACCCTGCTGAGCTAACAAACCAAAATAAATAAATTTACAGTCCTTTAGTTTGAAATCCAAGTCAAAAGGTATTGGAAATGTATAAACGACTGCTGGGTTGAATAAATTCAGAACAGGTTTCAGGACATACAGCAACAGTCAAAACTTTGGGGTTGGTAGGCTAATATTTAGTATTTTTTAAAAGAAATAATTAATACTTTTATTTAGCAAGGATGCATTAAACGTTCTATTTATCAAATAATACTTAAAAAAAGTATCACGGTTTCTACAAAAATATTAATCGGCACAACTGTTTTCAACATTGATAATAATAATAAGAAATGTTTCTTGAACACCAAATCAGCATATTAGAATGATTTCTGAAGGATCATGTGACACTGAAGACTGGAGTAATGATGCTGAAGATTCAGCTTTGCCATCATCATACATTTAAAAATAAAAATAAATAGAAAACAGTTATTTTTAATTGTAATAATATTTCACAATATTAATGTTTTTACCATATTTTTTATCAAATAAATGCAGCCTTGGTGAGCAACAGAGACTTCTTCCAATAACATCACAGTTTATTACATTTGAACAGTGTTAGTTTAGGATATAAGTATTCCAAGTTATAATGTATAAGCAGAAGTACATCAAATTCTGCATGGGTCAAAGATCCCCTAGAGGTTATTTGAATAATAAAAAAGCATTTTGCAAAGAACATGCTAAGAATATATGTTGCTGATATGATCAAATCAGCAAGTTTGCACGTAAATTTTGACACATTGAGCCAGTTATGACACAATAATGTTGGCTTAATGTTTCTATGTCGTATAAAAAAATGTAAGTACCGTGTAAAACCGAGTGATATGTACCTGTAGATCATTTTGGTGTTGGTGCTCACTGAGTCCTTTAAAGAGTACCCATGGATCTGCATAAAACGGCCCAGCTGCTGAAGCTCAAGGGCAGAGCTGGATCTACCTGTCCAGTGAGGACAACCTGCAGTGTGGTGTGAGCTCAATCCTGCCCGCTGTCTCAGGAGGAAGGGGCCTGTGGTTCTCTCAGAGTGCTGAGCACTTCTCTGCCTAGGGAAGGGAATGTCACCGCAAGGTGCCTTGTACAGGTACATTTTGCTGAAAATGCTGTGCTGTCATAAAGATGTGAGAATTCGTGATGTGAGGGCAGTTTTTATATTAGCGCACAGAGCTTTTAGCCCATAAACAACTGCGGCCAACTGAGGCCAATCCAAATACAGGACATCACGCTTGGAATTGTAGTCCTTTAGTACCATCCAGTTATAGCTTTTCCGACCTCAAGGCATTCCAGTGAACAATGGGAGATAGATTTGTAAGTCAATCCCCATGTTCCCTGTGCGACTGTAGTCAGAAAACCCAAATCTCTGAGCAACCACCCATACAAAAGGAAACACTGGGACACACAGGTGGCAGCAACAGCTGAATCTACAACTCCATTTCTTTCCTAATTCCAGAAATTCAAAAATCTAAACACATCGGTTTATGACATTGCATTATCCTTGGTAATTTGTTAATTAGATAACAAAATCAGCTCTTGCATGGGGTCTGGCGCTGTCTGGCATCAGTGCCGACTGCCAGCTCCTTTGGTAAGATAAGCTGGGAAAAGCTTGGCCATATTTATGACATCAGGTCAGATCAGTTGAATGGTATGCAGAGGATTTTAGCCAGAGCACATATGAGATGGTGTAGCACGGCTCCTGTAACCTCTGTTTACTGAAAACAGAATTATCCATTGAATGATCCTGTGTCCTGTTTTACAGAGTTTTTGTTCTATCAGCTGCTAATCTTTCTATGATGCTCAAAAATGATTGTTATACTGACTAATTTAACAAGATTTGTTCTCAATTCAGACTCGCCAACATAGATTTATTCTCAATTCAGACTCGCCTACATAAATTTGTTCTCAATTTACACTCGCTTACATAGATTTATTCCCAATTCAGACTCGCCTACATAAATTTGTTCTCAATTTACACTCGGTTACATAAATTTGTTCTCAATTTACACTCGCCTATATAGATTTTTTCTCAATTCAGACTCGCCTGCATTAATTTGTTCCTTAATTCAGACTCGCCAACATACATTTGTTCTCTATTCAGACTCCCCTACGTAGATTTGTTCCCAATACAGACTCGACAAGAATAGATTTGTTCTAAATTCATACTTGCTGACATAGATTTGTTTTCAGTTCAGTTGATTTGTTCTGTTTAGTCTCACATAAACAGGTTTGTTCTCAATTCAAAATAATTCTGAATTCATGCTTATACAGATTTGCCTTGAAGTTCAGACCCAGTTTAACAGATTTGAACTCAAAATCAGACAAAAAAAATCTGACTTATTTAAACAGCCTCAAACTCAGACACACAAGAGCTTCAACAGATCAAAATGTAGACATTTTCCAATATGGCTGCACTCAAAGTAATTTGTTTCTATATTTAAATGCACAAATTTGTTGTCAAATTCAGACTCAAACGGATGTAGTTCAAAATCAGACAGATCCGTTCTCAATTAAGACTCACAATGATATAACAGTACTTCAATTCAGGAATGCTGAGAATGGAAGAATAAGAGAGTGAAGGGTTCAGTGAAGGACAGTGAAGGAAAGACTGAGGGACTATGGAAAGACGAGAGTCTCTGAACATTCGTTTTGTGAAAAATATGGGGAAAAAAGAGACCTGTGACCATAAAAAAAAAGAATGCTGCAGAGAGAGAAACTACATGAATGGAATACTGATAACTAGCTTGACAGATTCGCCCTATAACTGCTGCAGGCAAAACACATTCAGCTGTGGCAATGACTTAGTAAAGCTCCACATACTTACTGTCACATACGCACACAGTCAGTTTCCCTGACTGAAGCAGGCTAATAGCTCTCAAATGGCTCATGGCTCTCACGTGGCTCACAAAGAGAAATTTTGAGAGAAAATTAATTTAATAAAAATTAAACTTGAATAATCTTTAAATTAGGTAAGTCATGTTTTGATAGTCTGCAACTAGGTTTCCGTATCCTGGGGGATATAGTGATTTGAGAGGCTGCGGGGAGGGACTGTGAGCGAATGAACCTAATTTCTCAGAAAAATATTGAAAAGTGGGTCCCTGAAAATACTCAGGTCAATAATTGACTTGAGAAAGATTCTGACATTAACCTGCATGGCCGACAAATGACGTTATCGTTAAATAAAGGCAATATTTTAAAGAGACATAATTCTGAACCGTCTGTTTCTCCTTGACATCCATAAGAGGGATTAATACAACACAACTCTACTGATAACAAACTACTCGGCTTCAGGCCTGCAATCATTTTTGACAAAGTAAACCAAACACGCCCTCTAGTGGTTTTACTTATAGGTGTACATCCTTTTACAGTCTATGGTGTACATTCATTCACGGACCTCTTGAGGTATAACTTTCTTGTTGTTTAGTAGAGATTAATGCATCACAGATTAATCCATATTTATTTACAGACTTATCTAAAACTAGGAAACATAGACAATTTCTTAATTACATGATCTTAATAATGTTTAATTAAAACCATAAATACTTTGGAACAACAATACATACGTAGTAAAGCTCTATTTGAAAGTTTAAAGTGTGTTTATCGAACTCGCTACAAAATTATATTAGGCTAGTTATTCGCTTAGTTATTAGATAAACTTGTTTAATTGTAGCTAAGTTAGCTATATTGTTTTAAGTTCCTTTTGTTATTTAGATAATACTTTAAAATGTGTTCTAAAACACAACATCGGTTAAGACTTCACAATTGCCAACTGTAAACTTACTATTGATAATAAATGATTTACATCGATGATGGTTTTGTGAGTTTTATGCCATACTATTTTTCATAGAAAAAAACAAAGACGCCTAGCAACAGTTGCTACTAGAATCCGCGTGCAGTCTCCATGGAAATGCTAAACTCCAACCACCCGGAAGAGCAGCACAGCGACGCCTTACAAAAAAACTAAATAGAAAACTCTAAAAATACTTCACCTTCTCGTCAAAACTTAGCGAATAATAAAGATGGAGGATCTTGCCTCCGTGCATCATCTACAGGCGCTGTCCGCACTGCTCTCTCCAAACAATGAAGATGAGGAAGAAGATCTCCAGGTCTGAGCTTCTTACAAATCCAATTTTTCATTGTCGGCTTGCGTTAAGCATAAGTCGCTGAACAATTATCCTGATTTTTTTTTGTTTTTTTTTTTTTTTCAGAAAGTGAAGCCCATAGCAAAGCTGGGCCCGGGACATATCGGTTCTCCTGCTGTGCCTTCGGGGGATAAACACAAAGAGGGTAGGCCTATATAATATTAGGCTATCAGATGCTTTGTTTCCAATCAAGACTTAGAGAAACTTGTGCATGCTTTTATCACCAGCAGGGTGGATTATTGTAATGGACTCCTCACTGGCTTTCCTAAAAAGACCATAAGACAGTTGCAGCTCATACAGAACGCTGCTGCCAGGATTTTGAGCAGAACCAGAAAATATGAACATATCACACCAGTCCTCAGGTCTTTACACTGGCTCCCAGTTACATTTAGGATTGATTTTAAAGTATTATTACTGGTATATAAATCATTCAATGGGCTAGGACCTCAATATATTGCAGATATGCTCACTGAATATAAACCCAACAGATCACTCAGATCATTAGGATCACGTCAGCTAGAAATACCAAGGGTTCGCTCTAAGAATGGAGAGTCTGCTTTTAGCTATTATGCCAGCCGCAGCTGGAACCAGCTTCCAGAAGAGATCAGATGTGCTCCTACAGTAGTCACTTTCAAATCCAGACTCAAAACACATCTGTTTAGCTATGCATTTACTAAATGAACACTGTGCCACTGTCCGTCCGACTGTTTTTACTGTACTGGTTTTGTCTTTGTTTGTTTTCTAATTTCTAATTTATTTATTTTTATAATCTCTGGAAGAGATTTTGAAGGAGAGCGGGAGAGTCTTCACTCCGATGAGGCGAGTGAAGGAGTAAGTTATACTGCTGTGCTGTATAAGAAGTCGCTGAGAGCGTCGTTAAGGGTAACGGCAGCAGACAGCGCACACGAAGCGTGCTCTGTGGGGGCCCCGCTGGGCATTACTGGTGTAGCACCACCCCAGCAGAGTACGTCCCTGGGCTAGAGGTCCAGTGGCACCGTAAACCGGCTCAATCTCTTCCATCTCAGATAGGGGTGGACCAGTACTACTTTATTTGATTTTTTATTCTAAACTGTTTTAATTATTCATTTTTTGTTTTGATTATTTTAATTTCTTCTATGTAAAGCACTTTGAATTGCCATTGTGTATGAAATGTGCTATATAAATAAACTTGCCTTGCCTTGCCTTGCCTATTATTCGTATTATTTTAAAATGGTGTGTGTGTGTTATATATATATATGTGTGTGTGTGTGTGGGTGTTTTATTATTTTAAAATAATATACTTTTATAATAATAAATATAATTGACTAACTAATTTGAAATTGTTAAACATTATGTCACGTTTTGCTATTTAGACGCTGCTTATGGGTTCACTTGTGAGAACACAAAAGCATCCTTCTATATGGTTCCTTCTCTCTTCCCTCTAGGTAGCACTGCCTATGCGAAGAAGAACAGCAAAGGCATCTGGGATGAGGATGAAGTGACCGAGGGGGCGCATTTTGATGACCTCACCGATCCACGGCCACAGCCAGAGTAAGAGAAAATACATGCATGTCAAAATCACTTGAGCTGTAAGTGAGCTGGTCTCTCACTGTGCATGTGTGTTTGTATGTTTAGGTACGAGATTGTGCTGAAACAATCTGTTGGGACTGAAGATTTGTTTCTTGGCTTGAGCAGAAAGGACCCCTCATCCATGTGTTGTGACAGCATGCTGGTACTGCTCAATCCTCTTAAACATTAATACGACATTCACAAAACTTAACAGCATCTTTGCTGGGGTCATTGAATACATGAGAAAGGGATAGTTCACCCAACAATTTAAATTCTGTCATTAATTACTTCGTTCATCTTCGGAACTTAAATGTAAACTTAAATCTTTTTGATGAAATCGGAGAGCTTTCAGTTCCTCCATAGACCGTTATGCAACTACCACTTTTAACTTTAACTAATTTTATTTTAACTTCAAAAAGTTCATAAAGAGATCCATTATCCAAAATAATTCATATGAATTGAGCGGTTTAGACCACATTTTCTGAAGAGACAATCGCTTTATATGGTGAACAGGCAGAATCTACGTAGGGCTTTATTCACGTATAAACATTCATCAACTCACACATCAGTTGTGATAAACAGAAGCTCAAGCATGTTCGCTTGACGTGCGAGAACCAATGAGGTTCATTCTTGCGTTATGCTGCACATTTGAGCTTCCGCAAGAACCAGTGATGTTCATTCTCGTGTTACTCAGCACGTCTGCATATTAGCATCGCTGTTTAGAAATATTGAATAAGTTAAGTTGTAATCTCAACTCTAAACATTGCTATACTGTAAGTTCCACACTTTTTAAACTAATTTAAAGTTTCAAAGATCCAAAGCTTAAGATTCAGTAATTTGATTTACCAGAAAGAAAAAAGACTGGGGTTTGAAACATCCTTTCTCCTCCCTGTAAGAGATAGAGTTGGCTTTGATGGTGCATTAAAAGCAGATAGCAAAGGCTGATTGGAGTGAAAACATTTGTCTGTCCTCAAATAACTGAGTTGTTTCTCTTTATTTTAAAAATTGTATTATCAATGTAATCGCACAAAATTTCTCTCTCTCTCTATCATGCAAGGTGAGAGTTAAACTGCCAGATACAAAAGCATCTGATTTGGTACTGGATGTGAGGGAGACGTTTCTTGACCTCAGAACTCCAAAGTAGTGAGTAAACTATATACTAAAATAGTTTACTTTTTCGATCACCTGTAGTACTCACTAGATATGTGTGCATATTCTTTGTTTCAGTAAGTTGGGCCTTCACCTGCCTCACCCAGTCCACAAACATGAGGGGAATGCCAGATTCATCATGGAGAGGGAAGAACTGGAGATCACACTCCCCATGAACAGACCAATGGACTGCATCAACCTGACCTGAGAGAGACAGAGAGAGTGACTGAACCATGAGAAGAGACACTTCGGCAGTGTTGACAACATCTATACAGATACAGTTCTACAGCCTTTCATTGACAGTCTTGGATCCAACCCGGAAACATAACCTATGAATATGTCCCAATGATCCAATTCACTAAGGTCAATGCCTTCCCATAACCCAATTCACTTATCAGCAGGTTTATTAGCTTTAGAACCAGGAAATAAACATTCTGTTAAAATGTTTCCAAACCAGCAGCTTAGATAAAGTGGAAAGGAACAGGTGTCTGTATAAGAAGTCCCTTTTTATGATCATAAATATCAAATATTAAAATTGCTTACTTTTAAATAATATTTTGTGTAAATATTTTTGTTCAAATAAATTGTTCCAATATGTCAAACTTTACAGGGTTACTTTTAACCCTGAAAGCAGCCCTGACTAAATAATAAGAGGTGAGGTGCCTGCTAAAAATCTCAACAAATCTGCTTTATTCGATCATATTCTTGTAATACTCAGGCTAATAAACATATAATTGCTTTTCCTATTTTTTATTTATTTTTCCCCCTTAATTTTGGCATGCATGCATTTTTGAGAAGACACGTCTCTTGTGTAATGTAGTGATCTATGAAATGGTTGTAAGTGACAGGAGGAACAGCATGTCGCGCGCGGTTGCTCAGGGGTATCATGCAATACACCCCCCGAGCGCACGGATGCGCACAAGCGTTGCCACAGCAGCGGACGTACCCGTGTGACGCAGGCGGGCTCCGTCCACACACACACACACTCCGGTAGCACAACAATACAAGCTTTCGCCGCTCCCCCTCTTTACGCCTCGCTCTCGGTATGGCGGACGGCGAGCGGTCCCCGTTGCTCTCGGATCTCGGTGATGGAGCTCTCGGCAGTGGGAACGGCGGGGTGTCTCCCGGAGCAGCTCCACATGGTGCTCCGAACAAACCGCAGAGTGAGTAGCGAGCGCGGCGCGTTTCTGCGCTGTCACGGGCCCGCGCACACACACACACACACACACCTGTGCATTTACTACGATTTAGGTTAGGTACAGGTTATGTGTTGTTATTCTTGTCTTTGTACGTTGGTGGCATGGAGTCAGTACCCGAACGGATGATTTTCTGGCGGATCACGGTGGAGAGGCAGATGAATTGTGTGCGCGTAACGTTACGTGCTCGCGCGCGGATACTGTAGCTTATAACGTTACATGCTGCTGCTTAGCATATAATGCAGTTGCAAACGATACACCTGCGTTGGGTGGATGGTATTATTTTGTCAAACATCTATGTTGAGTTGATCCTTGCACACTTTTGGCATCCATCTCGGAGGCTGATAAGCCTCTAATAAATGAACATCACTGTTGGCTTGTTCGGGTCTGTTTACTGTTCTGGTATTGGCCTTTCCGAGACGAAATATAATAACATAATATTGTCTAAAACTAGACATATGGCTGTACAAAGACAAAAATTTCATTATCCACATTTACCGGCGAGTCGGCGTCCTTACATTACACGTTTACAGTAATCTGTTGTATCCGCGAACTCCAGCTACACCCAAACACACATGATTGGCATATCTTTGGGCCATTCAGAAAGCCTGGAAATATTGGCTGAGGAGACCCAAACCAATCATTGCACAGAGTGGGCGGTACCAATAGAAAGTTACTAATGGTTACTATGGTGGTGTGTTGATATGGTGATACTGGAAACATTCTAATGAAAACAGTATCACAAACGGTTGTTTCACTATATTACTTAGGCCATAGAGGCAGATGACTTTTGATTTTGGGAGTATTTCAAAGAGTAAGAACTCCTACATATCCTCATAAATGGGTTTTCACCATTTTTCACTGTATTTGTGAGTTGTTTTTTAAGACTTGTCCCTCACAAGGATAGGCAAATATCATATGTAGGCTACATGCTTCTTTAGTAATGAGGCACATTCCAGCAGTCTCTTTACAAAGCTCCTTTCAGCAGATCTCGAGGCCAAATCTGATTTTCTTGTTAATCCTTATGGCCTGGGCGACAAATAACTGTTTCACTTTCCCAAAGCGGAAGTTTCAGTGTTTGGTTTAAACTTTGTGAGGTAAATGAAACTTTAGCCTTTTACTCAATTTCATGAGCCAATATTTTCAGTATCTATGTTGAACTAATGACACTGTTATCCAGACATTACAGCTGTACTGTATGAATGAAACATTTCAAGCATTAAGTCTCAATGAAACTGAAGTAGTGACAGACATTTTCTTCCGTATTGTGACACATCCAAGTCTAATGAATGTGCAGACTGGAATGACATTCTCTCCCTTGTTAGGTTTTCCTCCGTTTCCGAGCTCGACTCAGCCACCCATGTTGTTGGGCGAGAACCCTCCACCGTATTCCCCCCTGACGTCTCCAGAAAGTGGCAGTGCCCCAGTCATCAGCTGTAGGGTGTGCCAGTCGCTCATCAGCGTTGAGGGCAAAATCCACCAACATGTGGTCAAGTGTGGAGTCTGCAATGAAGCTACTGTGAGTTTGGATAGAGCACATGCACACTTAAAACATGCTTTAAAAATGTATTTATTAGGCATAATAGCATGCACAATTGTAAAATTCGGAAGTTTTGCCTCAAAATATGTGTTTATTGGTCGTTAGTTTGGATCCTACAGTTATTGATTCAATTCAAAATTCCGTTATTGTCATGACTGTAAACAATACAGTTTTATTAGAGCCAAATACTATGTGCAGATTGAGTAGTTGATTAATAGACTAATTTAATTGGTCTGATGGTTTTGGGGCTTCTGTCAGTAAATATTGATACACTACCATTCAAAAGTTTGGGGTCAGTAAGTTTTTTTTTAAATGTTTTTAAATCTCTTCTGCTCACCAAGGCTACATTTATTTGATCAAAATACAGTAAAAACAATAATGTGAAATATTATTACAATTCAAAATAACTTTTCTATTTTAGGATTATTTGATGAATATAAAGAACAGCATTTATTTGAAATGTATTTTATTTAAAAGTCTTTGTCACTCTTGATCAATTTTATGCATATTTTCTGAATAAAAAATAAAAATTTCTTAAAATCTTACTGACCCCAAACTTACATACGGTAGTGCATATGCAATAAATTATTCTGCAGTACATGTAATGACTTTGATTTAAAAAATTTAATCTATTAACAGCCCCAAAACTTAAAGGTGCACTATCTAATGTTTTTGTTTAAAATGTACAAAATCTGTATGAGCGAGTACATCATTAATCCACCTTCTAAATCGTGTATTTGTCTTATCCTGATTCACTACGGTACACCTATAATAAGTGTTTATATTTGGACTATTTTAGACCGAGCGGGATGACGACTGCTGCGGAGTAACCTAGTATATGCTTGACTCGTCATATACATAAACCGAGAGAAGTAGCTCCGGCTTCAATATTTGTCTCCAAGACGCATATAGTTTTGTTTATTAAAGGCAGGGTAGGCGGTTTGTTCCAAAAACAATATTTTAAGTGGTCTAAATGTATTTATATGTATCATCTGTAGAAGGCGTAGCGCCATAAAATGTTCGTCCAATCATTGAATTCGGTCCAAATGCAATGATATGATGTCCTACCTGCCAATCACACACAGACATCATGCGTCTTCAGCGCATTTCATGTTATGCAGAGTTTGACAGATGTAAACTGAGCACCGAAACAGCAGCCACCATTTTCACTTCCTCCTGAACCAAAACAACAAGCTTATGCTACGTTCACGCCGTAACTACTGTCATTTGGAACAGATGGAAACCTGTGACGTTATACTCAGATTGGTTTGTGACTCGAATTTATGCGTTTCAGTGGCAACACTATCAATGCCTAAATGAATCTCTAGCAGTCAGGTGGTACACTTAAGAGCTCTGTAAGTTGTTTACGATCATTATTATTGTAGTGTTATGTGCTTTGAGACATGACGTAGTTTAATGCCGTCTCTCGTGAAGCTTTCGTTTGCTCCCTGCTGTACGCGCTCATGTGTTTTGGAGGAGGTGGGGTTTTGGAGACGCTCTGAAGGGAGGGTGGGATCTTATGCTTTCACCGCTATTGGTAGCCGCTCCGAAAATTCCTTAAAGTGTACCTTTAAAAGCATGTGACCATCTTTGGGTAACCAAAACTAACTCTTTTCTGTCGCTCTCCTCCTTTCTATTCTTTTCATTAACCTTCATTCTCTCCAGCCCATAAAGAATGCCCCTGCAGGGAAGAAATATGTGCGGTGTCCTTGTAACTGTCTTCTCATCTGCAAGGTCACATCCCAAAGGATCGCCTGCCCTCGGCCTTATTGGTAAGGAGGAGACAAAGTTAAATTTAAAACAAGTGAAATGTTTGACACTAATAAACTTCTTGTCTCAATCTGGATTGTGTATGTGGAGAAAAATTCAATGTTTTTGTCCCCTTGTCTGTGGACTAGTAAGAGGATCATAAATTTGGGGCCAGTCCATCCAGGCCCAGCCAGTCCAGAACCACAACCTGCTGGAGCTAGAGTTTCCTGCGGACACTGCAGCAACACTTTCCTGGTACATACACACGCACAATACAGCACCATCATACGGACACACAGTGTATCATTTTCATTGACATCATGACCGAATCACTCGGCTCAGTTTCAGCGTCAAGTTAAAGTGGAAGATCAGATGGCTGTTTATTCGTGTTTTATTTATGCAACTGCCTCACAGTAGCTTCTCAACAACTTTCTCAACATTTCAGTGGACCGAGTTTACTGACAGGACACTGGCTCGATGCCCCCATTGCAGAAAAGTGTGAGTATTTCCCAGCCGACATTCACAAAACAATTTGCACATGCCAAATAAATCTGTTCTAGAAACAGTTTCATTAGATCATAAATAAGTCAACATTTAAAGTCCGTCTCTCTCTGTCAGCACCCAGTACACAGCTTCAGCTTCTGAAAAGCATTACTGCCTTTAACTGGCTGTCATTTTTTCAATGTTGATAAATGTCCCATAAAATTTTTACATCCTGTCTGATCTTAGACAACTATAAGTAAGCAATTCATTGTCTGTAGATCTATTAAAACAGTGCTCTGTTTGTTTGAGCACAGACACAACAACATTTGCTTAGCCAATGGCATGAGTTTGGGGTGGGACTGTTTGTCTGATCAATGACAGATAGGGGGTGTGTTTGGGAAAGCTGTTCTATTACAAGCATTATTTGGGGAATTCTGTGTACTGATGCTAGTGGCGCAGAAATTACACACTTTGCCTTTTCATAGTTTTGCATGTTCCATTCCATTACCCCTTGATGTTCTGCTCATTGGTCTCTTCCTCATCTTCACCAGATCTTCGATTGGCCAGCGATATCCGAGGAGGCGGAGTCTGTGGTGTTACCTGCTGTGCTTGCTATTTAGCATCTCAGCTGCTGGTCTGATTGTGAGTGTGCATCATGGTGTATTTTGTATTTTCTTTTTCACAGTGTCTATTTAAACTTAAGTGCAAATAGCCTGCCGACTGTATAATTATCATATCACTCATTGTGAACCATTTATTTAATGCATTTTGTGATGGTGCAATACTATTTCCAAGCTATAAATATAAATACATTTTTCCAATAGTTAAAATCGCTAACATTAAAAATACAAAAACTCATTTGTTAACATTAATGTATTGTTAACTAATATAAACTAACTGAGCAATATATTGTTTACAATGTTTAATAATCTTTGGCAATTTGAGTTAATAAATATACTTGTTCAGGTTAGTTCACGTTCCATTAACTAATGTTAACAAACACAACTTTTAATCTTCAAAAATGTTGACATTTAGTCTAATAAATGCTGAAAACTATTGTTCAGTGTTAGTTCATGATCATATACAGTAAAGTAACGTTTTTTTTATGCTCACCAAGGCTGCATTTATTTGCTAAAAAAATACAGTAATATTGTGAAATATTTTTAAAATTTAAAATAACTTTTCTATTTTAGGTAAACGTAGTTTCCTGTGATGGCAAAGCTGAATTTTCCGCATCATTACTCCAGTATTCAGTGTCCATGATCCTTCAGAAATCATTAAAATATGCTGATTTGCAAGAAACACTACTTACTATCATCAATGTTGAAAACAGTTTGACTGTTTGATAATTTTGTGGAAACCGTGACAATTTTGCAAAGTTCAAAATAACAGGATTTGTGACAGAAATCATAGTGAATTAAAGTATTTATTTATTTAAAAAAAAAAAAACTTTTGAACAACAGTGTATGTAAATCAACATAATGCAGTTTGCATCTTATTGTAAAGTGTTACCAATTGTGAGACCTGTCAAAATAACATCAAACTGCATCAGTGTATTCTGTAATTGTCTGTGTTTGTCTCCAGGCAGGGACGTGGTCCCAGGCGCGTGTGTATGGGGGTATTTATGCGTCCTGGGCAGCGGCGTTGTTGCTGGTGGTGTTGACGCTGGCCAGAGCACTTTACTGGAGCTGCATGAGGGTCAGCCAACCTCTCCACAACCTCACATAGAGAGAGAGAAAGAAAGACAGCAAGAGAGGGGGCTGCGATTAAGGGTGGTGGGAAAAAATAAAGTCCACATGAAAAGAGCTAGAGAGAATCATGGTTAACTCTTAAAGCTTGATTGTGATGGCAGTAATGAAGGGTCAAAGTAAAATCCAGGCTTGAGAAACACATGAAAAAAATGCTATGGCAAAGAAGATTAGTGTTTTAAAGTAATTTTTATTCGGAAGCTTTCTCTGGATGTGTTTTCAACCGTGAATATGAACGGACTTGTTATTCATGGTTACGTGCAAACATGCAGTTATGATTCCAAATGCTCCTTCAGTTTTAACCCATTACACTCATGTAAAGAATATGTTACACACTCTCAAACACACACACACACAAATCTCTATGTACATCTTAAATTAACTACGCTACAATACACAAACTACACCAATTCAAACATTGACCACAACATTATCTGCCTCTCTAGTGTCCAAATAAGCTCTGAAGCCTTATAAAGAGAGGAAGTACAGGTTCATCTCCACTAGATGGTGTTCCAAAACCACATAAACACTGGTGTTTTGTCACATTGCCTGAATCTCTGTACAAACACAGCTAATCCAAATCATTTGGGCGACACGATTAACAAATGCGCAGAACATTTCTGTAACTGATTTTTCATTGACACTTAAAGTGTAAATGCGCTCAAACACATCTCTTTGTCTTTAGTTGTGAATGTTAAAAACAGTATTTTTTTATAATTGTGAATTTTGTTTGTAAATATTTGTTGTTTATTTCATGAATGACTGAGCAGTTGCACTGTAGCTCTAACACGCTGTGATTCCTTTGTTTATGTTTTTATTTAATTTGCAAAATCACTACTGGGAAAAAAAATCACTACTGATGTTTTAACTGGAACAAATAATGAGATAACCGATGTACAGCCACGCACACACACACACACCTTTGGAAAGCAGAAAAAAAAGTCATATCTTCTGTTGAAGGTCAGCTGTGCTTCATGGACTTTGTTATCAAAAGGGTAATTTCCCTTCCTTCTCATGTTCATGTGAAGTTAATCGTCATGTTCAGGTACTGTAAGTTTGATTATGTTTGAACCATGATTAAATGAAACTAATGAGATTAATCAGCCACTAGATTTGGATTCTAGACTCCAAGATCTTTTTTTTTTTTTTCTCTTTGTCATAATTCAGAGTCTGGGTAAGAACACAATTGAGATGTTCAGAGCATTGAATTCTTGTTGCTGGTCACCAATGTTCTTGCATTATATTCCTCATAAATATGCGTAAAGTACATAAAAATATGGTCCTAACTGCAGATCTGGAATTCAGAAACTGTATTCTGTCCATGAGAGAAAAATGTGAGGTCTGGACATCTGGAATCCCAAACAAGAGGTCAGGATGTTATTTATAAAGAGCAGAAGGCCAATGATGGAGGTATCCTCTGAATTTGTTTACACATGAGATTAAGATTACACATGATTAAAAAGACGATGAAGGTATAAAACGGTGAATACACTTGGGTCCTGTCGCATTTTTATAAAGGTCTGTGTGTGCTTCACTTGCAGCAATTGTTTTGGCACTTTTTCTCTCAATGTCTCTGGCTATTTGTCTCTTGTTTCGGGCGGATATATTATTTTCCTCGACATAGACTGATAGAGGCATGGGAAACATACAGAAACCTTTTAGAAACCACAACTCCCCTGAGCTGGGCAGAGAGAGAGATTTGTCAGCATTAATGGAAGAGAAAGAGCAGAGATCTGGGGACACGCACAGATAGAGAGAGGTTTCAGTCTTCTGGAGGAGAGTGACCACAAAAAAGTCTGCAAGCAGAGACCAGAGAATGAGACCTCTGTGGAACAGACCTGATTCATAATACACACAGTTTGTCCCATTCTCTCGCTCTCAAATCTAATTCACTCTAACTTTATTGCCATGACAAAGAGAGAGAGAAAAACTTTTCACTTTGCAAAATAGTGTGAAGCTCGGGTGTGATTTCTATTTAATAGCTGTTTTTATATTCTTATTTATTTGTTAAAATATTACTGTTGACATCATTTGGGCTACTTTCAATTGCACTTTATAATGGGACCACTTTTTTCATTATAAAAAAATGATCCAAACACATTTTAACAAATGAATAAGGATCTCAAATTATTCTGCAGAGCTATCCGAGTAAATAGCAATTGACAAATATTGTCAAAAAAATATTAAGGAATTAACATTCATTTAAAAAAAAAGAGAGTAATTAGGATGTGCTTGTGTAGTCACTATAGCAATTACTATAAATTTTGTTTAATTACATAGAACTAACCGTATAGTAAATACATGTAGTTAATTATTACTTAAATGTTTAATTACACTGTAACACGGACACCTTGAAATAAAGTGTAACTCACTTTTGTATTGCCGAAGTGTTTTGCCGCTTCTGAAATCTGAATAGAGTGAAAAATAATGCAAAATAAGTATTGTAAGGTAAAGATATCAATTATGTAATTGGAGGAAACAAGTATATTAACAAATAAAAATGTATTTATTTAAAAATGTAAATGAAAATGGGCAGAATTTGACATCTCTAAACAACTAATTGTAAATATAAATTAAAGGGACACATAACATCCATTTTAAAAGAATAATTTAAGCTAAAGATGAAGAAATAAAACTGTCAATAATTATTTAAGTGTTCAATGAGACACAATGGCAAGGCAGATCAATCAATATCAATTCAATTGTGCTTTTACAAAATAAGTTATTATTTTTTATTTAATTAGCCTAATTAATTGTTTGCATTATTAAATCTTTATGTATATTCCCAAAGCATTTGCTGCAAAAATAACTAGTATATTAAACTGGCAATAATACAGTAATGAAAAGGAGGAAAATTACATTACAATAATAAATCAAAAGCTCAATATAAAAGGAAGATTAATCAATTTAAATTCTTTTCTAATCTATTATTTTATCTTCTATTATTATCTGCTTTACACAATAAGCCAGGGCATTTGCAGTCTGCAGTTATATAAAATAGACTGACAATAATGCAGTAAATGAATTCATGTTAAAAAGTCATCATATATATTCAATTCAATTCACGTTTATTTGTATAGCGCTTTTCACAATACACATCATTTCAAAGCAGCTTTACAGAAAGTGCATGAGTCCATATTACTCTAGAGTGTTCTGTTATCAGAGGTAACTATTTCAGAAATGTACAAAGTCACAGTTAGCTAAAAATGTATTAATTTAAACAATGTAATAATTTAATGCAGAAACAATGAGCTGTACAATATACTGTACAATATATAAGTAAAAGTCTAATAAACTAAGAAAAAAGCAAAGTAGTAAAATGACTTTTTATAAAAGTATCTGCCATGTGAATAAATGTAAATAAAGCTGAATAAGCAAATATGTGTTCAGTGCAGAAACTCTCTCTTTCTCTGTTGTGTCTCAGGGGAGAGAGTGACTTCCCAATGGAATCAATCCGATCTGAGATTACTGAGTTTGCACAAACACACCAGAGCCTTTTATCCTCCTAACGTATAACAGGATTCATCCTTAAAGATGAGCCCTGTGACCTTATACACAAACACACACAGTCTCTCTATGTCACGCCTGTTAAGCACATACACTCACACTATCAGAGCTGCAAATCTCCTCCTCTCTGCTCTCAGCGTGAACAGGAATAAGCAGCAGTAAGAAGGATAGAGAGGGAGATCTGGGAAGAAAGGATGAGAAGGGAGAGGAGATGAGAATGAAAGGATAAGTTGAACTGATGAGGAAGGGGTATAAAGAGCTTTGGCACTGTCCACTTTAAAACAAACATTTCATTTTAGACCATCTAATCCACACACACACACACACACACGTTGGGTTTCCATGTTTTATGGGGATATTCCATAGAGGTAATGGTTTTTATACTGTACAAACTGTATATTATGTCCCCTTATACTAACCCTACTGCTAAACCTACCCATCACAGAAAACTTTCCGCTATTTTTAGATTTTTAAAAGCGAAATCATGTATTGCTATACTTGTGGGGACATTTTGTCCCCATAATGTAGGGACCACACACGCACAGTTCAGATGTGAGGAATCTTCAGATGTTAGCTAAATTAATATGATGTATGGTGCAAAGAAATAGTGCATTCACTTTGTGAATTTGTGTATATAAATGTATTGCGTGTAACCAAAACGTTAGAGGTCTGACTGTCTGACCTACAGTCCTACAGCTAAAAGCACAACGTTCAACTCAATTAACAGCCTGAATTATTGATGTCTGTCTGGACCAGAATTTGTGTGTACACTGGAATTAAAAGCCTCCGGTGTCACCTGTCACACTGCAGTGTGTGTGTGTGTGTGTGTGTGTGTGTGTGGTGTGTGTGTGTGCAGGAAGACAGACAGAGATATAAAATCTCTTTCATCTGTTGATTTACAGTACAGATTTTCACCTTTAGTCAAGATGCTCCTTTAGTTCAAGTTTCATGATTTGACAATATCAGAGACACAAGAGGACAATTTGCATAGGTCATGATTTCATCGTTAATTACCGCTTGTGTGTTAATTTAGATGAAATATTATTAAGATATAATTTTGGTTTGATTAAAGAAACATTTAGGGACTTTCCATACATGTTATTGTATATTTATTAATTTATTCATTTTTATTAATTTATTCATTTTATTAATTCATTTCTTTATTATTTAATATTATTATTTTTTTTGTGAACGTTTAATGTAACAATAAAAAGAGTAATACATTTATTTTAATAATATTTTTACATATGTATTTTTATATTGGTTATAATGTAGGCCTACTGTAGCCCAGCTAAGAAAAATATATTCTAAAATCATTTAGCTAAAGTCCCCATTAAGTCACGAAAATGTTATTTCTGAATGTTCTCTGAATGTTCAAAGCGTCCAGTTTGTAAATGTTTTACTGAAAAAAAAAAAATGTATTTGACTATGCGAACGTTAAGGGAACATTGTTTTATCGTTTTGCAAACATCGTGGGAATGTTACTTTTGAATGTCTCTAAACATTCTGAAACAAGTAATTAAGTCCTAACATGTAAAAAAGGTTTGATGAACATCCAACAAAAACATTTTAAAAAAGTTCCATAAACGAAGTATAGAATATTTTTGTGCTAACATTTTGTTCATAACTTTCAGAGAACATTCTAGTTCTGAAAACGTTCCTTTTACCTGAGATATTTGTTTTGTTTTTCCACCAAATAATAGGCTAATTTATCTTAATTATTAAATTGTCTAAATGTTATCTCTCTCTCTCTTTGTGTGTTAAACCAGGCAAATCCACATCCAATACAAAAACATCCTCCTAAAAACGGAAAGCTTGGGTATCACATATGTCAGTTTGGATTGGTGGAGAGAGAGAGAGAGGGAGAGGAGAGAGAGAGAGAGGGAGGGGAGAGGGGAGAGAGGGAGAGAGAGAGAGAGAGAGAGAGAGAGAGAGAGAGAGAGAGAGGAGAGAGAGAGAGAGAGAGAGAGAGAGGGAGAGGGAGAGAGAGAGAGAGAGAGAGAGAGAGGAGAGAGAGAGAGAGAGAGAAGAGAGAGAGGAGAGAGAGGAGAGAGAGAGAGAGAGAGATGAGAGAGAGAGAGGAGAGGGAGAGAGAGGAGAGAGGAGAGAGAGAGAGAGAGAGGGAGAGGAGAGAGGAGAGAGAGAGGGAGAGAGAGAGGAGAGAGAGAGAGAGAGAGAGAGAGAGAGAGAGAGAGAGAGAGAGAGAGAGGGAGAGGGAGAGGGAGAGAGAGATGAGAGAGGAGAGAGAGAGAGAGAGATCAGGGATGATGGTAATAGTTGTACAGTAAATAAGAGAGAGGGGACAGGGATGAAGATAAATAGTGAGGGAATTGTTACAGGTATCTTTTCTTTATTCCTCCAGAAAAGAGCATCTCCACGGAACAGGTAACAACACCTCTCTTAAAAAGAGTCTTATAGAAATTATACTTGTGTGTTGTTTTATAAGTTCAAAAAGAGGAAAATTATTCATATTAGGCCTTTAGTAGTTCATTTTACACTTAGTTCATTTTACGCTTTACTGATTGAGTTTTAGTGCATTACTTGTTTATTGCGATTATGAATTATGATAGGCCTATTTTGATGATTTAATCAAATTTAAAGTGTTGATCATTTAAGATTTTCCTCTTTTATTGATATATTCTTATTTAGTGATTTTCTATCATAGTTTTGTATTTATAGTAGTATTATGTTTTAAAAGAAAGAACTTTTAATGTTTAAATCAAAAAAGTTTTTTTGTTTGAGATTTTGATATCTTAAAAATTCCGACATCATCAGCGGCTCTTAACTAGCCTATATGTAGCTAAAATAACATTAGATCGAATGGACACTGAAAACGAACCCATCTGGTCTATTTTCTGCATTTATCCAAACCCGCGAAAACAGTCCAGCAGTGAAATAAAGATCTGAAAGTCTACTTGAAGTAATTGGGATTCCAAAACAATCGCTGCTTATTTTTACTCACTGATTTAATTGAGCTCAGGGAATAAAGATGATGCTGATTATGAGATGATGATGAAAGATATTAATATTTTACAGATGGAGTGTAATTGTAATTCCTCTCTGGGTCCTTTTTCCTCGACTTACTGGAAGCAGAAGTAAGTGAATGTGTGTGTGTGGTGTGTGTGTGTGTGTGTCAAGGCCTATAGCCAGCCCTAGTGAAAGGGGGGGTTCTTTTTTTTCAAAAAGTAGACCTTTTTGCAGTTTCCCCCCTCGTTTTGCATTTAATTATGAGTTTCAAATACTTCATTTTGGTGACTTTTTATGAACTATTGTGCTAGATTAGCTTGTCTGCTTAAGGAGCCACGCTTTTTGATGCACCGAAAATATTTATTATTGTATTATTACAGTATTGTCAAATTGCTTACCAAGACCATGTATCACCTTTTTCAGTCCTTAAACCATGGTCCTAAAAAACAGTGTGGACTGGAGTGCACCGTTCCATCATCTAAAAAATACGCTTGTATATTATTTGGCATGGATAACTACACTTGCCTACTTAGCTAACTAGAAATAACATTATTCAAGAACCACTATAAAGCCAAAACAATCTCTGTTACCTTAAATTATATGTTTATCTCTGTAAAGCTGCTTTGAAACAATCCATTGTTAAAAGCGCTATATAAACGAAGATGACTTGACTAACATATCTTTTAAGTGTTTTTTGTTTCATGTTGCGAAACCTTAAGTTTTGAAGAAGTCACTCAATTTAAATCAACATTTGTAGGATCACTATGTGCATTTCAAGACGTTTGAGGGCCAAAAAATGGATAAGAAATAAAAAACCATGTCAGTGGGCAGTAGGAGATTGTGTCAATACCTGCTCTCTCATCTCCATCACTCTTTCTTTCTTTTTCACTGTCTCCTTAAGTTGCCCTGTTTCTTCCCCTCTCAGCTTTGACTGATAGTCTTTTCATTTTCGTCTGTCAGTGAAGAAAGTAAACATTGGGTCAACTGATATTTAGGCTTTTTTTTAGGGATTCAAGTACGAAGTGCTGAACCCTATTAATTCTACGGATTTGTATTATTATTCATATTAATCATTTTCTTTGACAAGTTAATTTACAGAAGGCTGGGTAAACGCTTGGTAAAACATTTCTTAGAAATTAATTCACAGTATGAACACATTCATTATTAATCGTATGCCTAATACGGCTTAATTAGCCTAATGTTTATTGACCCCTCACATTGCCAATTATTAACGTTACATTAACGTAGGCCTACATGAATCCCTTAAAGTGGCCTATTTTCAATTCAAAATGGCGAAATTAGACAAAAGTTTATTACTTTCAGATTATTTTTGACGGCGTTTAACATTTTTATCTAAAAACAGTTCTCGCACGTTTACTGAAACATCTCGCACGTTTACTGAAGCGTCGAGTCGCTCTGGAATTCGCGCTTTGAACATAAAGCTTTAATTTGATTGGTCATCTCAAATATTTTGACATTGACGAGCAGTGACGAAGAAACTATATTGGTGCTGTGCAACAGTTACTGGTACAGCAGCACCTATATTAGGCAATTATTTAAAAAAATGTATTATATACACCTCGGAGACGTGTGTGTGTGTGTGTGTGTGTGTGTGTGGAGCACAGTTGGAACTGTAGGTTGGAACGGGTGCAGACTTATTTGGCACAGTTATTAAAGGGTAACTAAACACTAAAACAACTTTTTTTAGTTAATTATCTGTAAGAATGGAGCTTCATAAATGCTGTTCATTGATTCGAGTACACTTTTTGACATTTGGGTATAAAGTGTTTTCATTTTCAAATATATGGTGTAAAAACGTCTGAGTGCTGCCCTCTTCAGGTTAAAGGGTAACTAAACTCCTGCAGTAGGGGTACTCTCTGACGTAGGGTACTCTCTGACGCTACTCTGTCACGCCCTTGGTGCGAGCTCACCACGCCCTTGGCACCCCTGGTATAAAAACATCTGGTTCCGTCGAAACTACTGTAGCGAGTCAGGAGTTGGAATTACGAGTATTAAAAATTATCAGGAGGATAGATATATATTAGCATCTAGTTAGCATAGCATTTATATAGTTATTTAGATTATTTCGTGTAGCCTAGGGAGTTAATTCTCGCCTATCGCTCGAGTGTGCAACCTGCATTTTACAAGGGATTGCTTCTCCAAAGCAATGGAGGTGGAAATGGGCTTCTCCACACGCCAAACGCTGCTCTTCCTGCATGTACTCCACCACCGCAGCGGCGTCATGATGTGAGTGAGCATATATTTTTAATCACAATTTACGTTCCTTCCTATTAGGCTAAAGTTAATCCTTTGGTGTCGACAAACGCGCCGGCGCGATTTGCTGGATATTTTTTCACATAGCAGCAAAATATACTGCACGTAATAGTAATAATAATCCTGGAAAAAATTACCTCAAAATGACTGAATATAAGAATAATCGGCTGCCGATCGCGATGCGGGAGTTAAGTTTGAGCCAGCGGCTCGACTTGATATGGCTCTGGCCCTGTGTCCACAGACAATTCATCCTCCTCCACTTCAGGTGAAGGTGAGGGAGAAAAGTTCTCGACTTCAAATGACCGCTCTGTTGCAAAGCTACTTGCGTCACTCCATTTTAGCGAGTCTGACAGCAGCTGTCACTGCGGGTCTCATGTGCACGCCCCCACTCAGCCCCACCCTCGGTTCGTTCCCTCTATCTCCGCTGGCTCTGCCCACTTTTCCAGCATTTTTCAAATATTGCCAGTGGGTGGAGTCAGGCTCTGACCAGGGGTTTAGTTACCCTTTAATAGTTTAATATTATTTAATCATACATTCTATTTATGATATGATTCCATATAATTCCATGACTGCATGTCCTATACATACAGTCGGTTGGTCTGGGAACGCCCCCGGGAACGCCCCGTCACGTGGTGTCGATTCACCCCGTGGGGGAAAACATTGCCTTGGCGCTCATTGAAAATACACGCGAAAATCATGCCGAAGAGTTGTTGTGTCGTTTTCTGTACTGCCAATATTAAAACAAATGATAAATTGAAGTTCTACATCATCCCCAATAAACGCACAGAACCGGAAAGGAGGACAAAATGGTTACAAGCAATTAGGCGAGAGGATAATCAAGGGAAGTTGTGGAATCCCAAGACTAAGCATGTGTATGTATGCAGTCGGCATTTCATCACAGGTAGGCTACGTTAACATTGTGTTCATTATTAACGTTATCAAAACTGTGTAAGGTTGTTTCAGAAAATGGCATGCATATATAATTACCCTTTCATTCTACCTTAAGCAAAACTACTGTCGAAACTAAACTAGTCGCATGAAAACGCGTCTGCTAAGAAACACTTGATATGATTTAGACATAACCTCCCATATTCATTCGTTTGTTTAAATCGTTTTGCTGTAGGTTTTAAAAGTGACAAGGAAGATCACCCGGACTTCATACCATCAGTGTTTCCACAAAGAACACAATCAAAGTTAAAATTGAATAGACTGCAGAGACTGAAGAATCGCTATTTTTTTACCGATACCGATAATTAATAGTTTTGAGTGAAGCGTATGTACAATTGGTAAGTGACAAGGTTTTATGGAGTTATAGTATGCAACATATGATTGAGTTATAGCCTATAACTTATAGGCTAATGTTACCGGTAGCTACCGCGATGTCTTACCTGGAGATTCAACGAGATAGCAAAATATGTCTGGAAACGACACCTCTGGCCATTTGGTCGGGTCATTGGCCCAGTTTTTAATTAAATATGGGCAATCGTACCCTATTGCAGTTAATTTATCAATATATCGTTGCCGGTCGGCCGGCGTCAATGCTTCGCAATAAGACATTTTCTCATTGAAATACACATGATGTTCGCAGTGTTTTCCCCCACGCCGACCACGCCCCCCAACTATGACGCGCAACCGACTGTATAAACTAGACATATAAAATGTCCTGCTCCATCATTTGACCGAACACGTTTCAGTCCCGTTTGTAGCATACAACTTATTTATTAAATTAAACTACAGAATTAATCAATTAAAATCATGATAGAAAATACATAACATAATGTATCTTCTCCTGCCGTCATTTCAAAGGATTTGTGCCAAATTACAGATAGACTTTGAAACCCAATGAGATCCCTCTAACGTTATTTGTGAACAGTATTATGGGATACGCTTCATCTGAATTGTTTATTTTGGCTAGCTGTGCGGGGAAAATATAGAGCCCTATTAGTAAGATGCAATCGTAATTGGATTGGAAACTTGGTGTTTCATGCAGTAAATTTTACTAACTGAATTGTTTCTAATTACTCTTTCTATCTTGCAAGAATAACTTTGCATTCTTGTTTCCCTAAGCAGTGCTTTTCCCTGATTGGGCGTATAAACCGGCGTGCTCTCCAGGCTCGCGGCAGGTGCAGTTGTGGCACTTCCTGTTAGAGCTGTTGGGGCGTGGCGAAGGCGGGGCTATCACGTGGGGCAGCGAATGGGGAGAGTTTGTAATCAGAGACCCAGAGAGATTGGCTAAACTGTGGGGGGAGAGGAAGGGCAAGCCACACATGAATTATGACAAACTCAGCAGAGCTTTAAGGTACATGCACTGACTCCAATCCATATACACATTCATACAAAGATTAAATGATAATATTAATATATATATATATATATATATATATATATAGTAGGTTTACATGATTATCCAGATGTATGGAGAAAAATATAAAGAAATGGCTAATAAAAAATTATGAATATTGATATACCAACCTCAAATATATGTAGTCCTAAAGTAGGCTATATGTTAGTATGATAGCTATATTTACAACTATATTATTTTTTCAGCATGAAAAAATATATCACAGTATGAATATCATATGACTATCATATATACTAATATATATATATATATATATATATATATATATATATATATATATATCAGGTCCAGTAATGACATGTGGCTATTATTCCAATTACTGTATATGTACAAACATTAATGCATACAAAAATAACAAATGATAGAAATACATAATTTTCTTAACATTTTATGAAGAGACAAATCCATTGTTTGACAAATCTGTTTTCCCCCTTCAAATCAGGTATTATTATAATAAGCGAATTTTGCACAAGACCAAAGGGAAACGTTTCACCTACAAGTTTAATTTCAGCAAACTAGTCTTAGTGAATTACCCAAGTGTTCCAACCTACCCACAGGTGCGTGAGTGTTTTTTAAGTGTTTTGTTGCATATAGTGACAAATTTGACTTATGAATATTGTAATTGCCATTTTTCTGTCATTCTTTTTCAGAATGCAGCATCTGTAGCTTTCTCTGCCTTTCCTTCTCATCTTTCCTTCTACAACCCTTCTATTGACAGGGGTAAGAGTGTTATTTTAACTATCAAATATTGCTTATTTGAGATGTCATCACTAATTTATGCAAATAGCAATGTAAATTTGATTCAGTTTTTAACATTGACATTTTTTTTCTCTGTGTGCATGTTTGTTTGTGGACAGCTGTGCAGTCAATTTCTCATCCCCTTCTGCTGCCATACAGCTTCCCCAAACCCCTCCCCTTTCCTCAGGCACATCCAATCCAAAGGCAATTTCCCCTCTTTTCTGGACCGCCTTCTTCAGTGACTAACCTATCAGAGCTCTCCTGCCAGTCACCGGTCAACTCCACCCTGCAGTTCACCCAGACTTTAAACTGGCCAGTCAAAAGCAGCACAGAGTGGCCTTTCAACCGAGTCATGGGATTACAAGAGAGGATTAAAAGTGGAACACAAGACAAAAACCATGACAACGAAGAAGAAAACAAAAGAAAATCCTGATACTATGCATTAGAAGTTTTATCATTGGTTTTATCATAACTATCTCTCTTTTTTTAAGTTTATACATTCTCACTGGATGGTTTAGACAGAGCAAAGCACTTTATAAATTTGACACTATACTTCATCCTTTCCTCAGGTCATTTTGACTCGCAAATCATTTTTAAAATTTGAGTGTTCTTCGGAGTGGTACAAGACCTTGTTAGTTTTGTCACACTTGAAATTGGAATACACACAAAAAAATGGACTGGATTCAAGGAGTTTTTGTGGTTGTTGTAATAATATTTTTTTTTTTTTAAATAGTAACAAATCCTTCCCTTGCAGGTCAATTTGACCCCTATAGAAATTAATGGGAAATGGGGAAAACGTTTTTGTTGTGTCAGAAAAAAAAAAAAGTGCACAACCCTAGCCTGGTTAAAACCAGACCATTCTCAGTTGTAACTGAGTTATGGTCTGGCAAAGCGTCATAGACAAATCATTTCCAGAGGGGCGTCACCAACGGACGTTGCGGATAGACCTAAAACCAATCAGAGCGATGAAGGAGATGACGTATGCAGAGCGGCGGAAAAACATCTCCGAGTGTTGTTCTTTGCTCGGTTTTTAACAAAAAGGAAACGTTCAAATCGCTTAAAACAGACGCGATAGCTGATTCGAACGAGTGATGTTCGACGGCGGCATCCATCTTTGTAATGTAGGCTACAAAATCTGCTTCAATATCCCAGCGCTGTCGTCATCGTGTAAAGCCCGCCCCAACGTTTCTGATTGGTGCCTCGATTTCGATGGATTGGAAATGGGCTTGAATGAGCTCTTTACCAGGCTAACTTTCAGAGCAAATCTAAATTTGCTGGAAGTTGCCTGGGTTTTCCCAGGCTAGCACAACCCAGAACACACACGCAAATAAAGGGCAGAGACCATAGAGCACCCCACACTCACATAAAAACACACACCTATAAATGCCCATTAAAATAATGGTGCCAGTTCATTTACTCCCCATGTAGTTTTAAGGCCATCTAGCAATATTCATTAAATGCCAAGTTATATTTTTTTCCACATGAGGTCAGCAGAGACACCCAATGCGTTATTTTTTAAACTGAATTTTGCATGTACTGCAGTTATTTTGTATTTAAAGAATGTGAAGAACGTGCTTATTAAATTCATTGTTGTTAAAATATAGTAATTTAGAGATCAATAAAATAAAAAATCTTATTAAAGATAGAATGAAATGATATAAGCTTTCTGGACAAAAACAATGATAAAAGTGTAATTTTAATGCTTCGGGTCATTTTTACTCATGAGGGAAGAATGTGTAATTCAGATACGAGGAGAGCATAAGGTTAAACAAAGTATGATGATTAAACTATTTGTCAGCGTCACCTTTTTTTTACTAATTCTAGGTTTAAAGAAATCCAATATATGTACAAACAACTGAAGTTTCTTAGTATACCCAAGTATATTTCAAGGCAGCCAGGTTACAAGTTATTTTGTGTTGAATTAGCTAGTTGAGAGTGGCCACTATTTTACAAGGGGAAAAGGAAAATCAAATCTATGAAATAAAACTTAGAGGCTTATAACTGATCTGACATCAGTACCCAAACCTCATATGTGTCACACAAGAGTTACAGATTGGAATATCTGAACCAAATTCTGTATTCTGAAGTTTATTTTTTTATGAAAGATTTGACCAAGACAGACTCTAAATATAGTAACATTGCAAAACTAATCCGAACCCTATACCCCCCTTACTGAGCTTTGACAGACAAAAAAAGCACAGTACCTTTCTGCAGTGCATGTAAGAGCTAAAGGGCTCTGCAGGTAGAGAGATCACATGGGCTACACTTTGTGTTCTGAGATCCAGAGATATTGGTTCAGCTGCATCGAGAGAAGGGCAAGATGTGAAAAACTCAGTGTGATCTAAGGCAGTAATAGTGACAGTGAAATATACTACAAACAACAGCAAAAGTTGATACGACACATCGGTTCCAGATCCTGCCTACATTATCTGTATATGTTATATTTATTATGTATCAGTAGAGTACTTTCTCTTTCTCTGTAGGTATGTTAAAACATTTACAGATACAAATATCTTATGATTTCAAGCCTTGTAGAGTCTTTCATTCCCAGTCTGACAAAGAACAGGGGCTCCTGAATTCCTGTCCAAACTCATGAATCCATTTGTTAGCCACTGAAAAAACAAAAAATATTTTTAACATTTATATTTCAATCATCCGCTTTTCTTTTCAAATGATTCATGACTGAATTGTTTTTCTCCTCAAACAACAATGCTATATACTGTATAATCATATTTTTTATATATATATATATATATATGTTACTACACACACGATTGTTTGGTTCAAGAATACCATACAATAGAAAAAAAAGGCAATACATTTATCTTACAAAGAACATTCACAAATAAGACACTTAGATTAAAATAATTAGTATTTTGATAAAGCTACATACAGTATAGAATGTCTTATGAATATGAAATTTAAATATACATTTATTTATACTTTGAGGATACATAACAAAAGTTCCAAAATAAATGTCATCAAATCAGCCAATTATATTTTAGATTTATCTACAACCTACCCCATTTGTTACCCATTAACACAGGGCATCCAGCGTGCTCCGTATTCCAATTCACTTCACCATTTCTGTGGAGATTGTACCAAAGCATGGCTGAACCCTGCAAGAGCAGAGAGAGGATGCTGAAATTGTTCTTTTATTTGTACTTAGTACTTAAATTATCCTTGTATAAACAGAATTGAGGGTTTACCTTTTTCGGATGCACTGCAACTCCAACTTTAGGGAAGACAGTGGCGCCCCCCATCTCCACATCACTCAACTACAGGAAAACATTGATATGGATGGTTACACAGGTAATATTAATAGCTATAATAGAAATACGGTTTAATGCCATTAAGGCAAATTGTTTTTCTGACAGCTGCACTTACACTGTCAACTTACATAAATTAGGAATGTACAAATCCTGTCATTCTCTATCTCCTGCGAGCAGAGATGGGCACAAATACATAAAAAAAAAGTATTAAATTACAATACTTACTCAAATGCATTTAAAATACAATACTGCTGTGAAAAAAGTATTTAATTAAAATACAAGTAATTTGTAATTTGAAAACAAACAAAATTTAAAATCATTTGAAGTGAGTAACTGTGGAGTTAGATACACGTAAGAGTATAGAATACCGGAATAACATCGTTTAGTGGAGAAGATGCGCTTTTAAAAGGAACACTCCATTTTTTTTTAAATAGGGCTTATTTAGTCTTTCCTACATTTAAATAGGTGGGCAAATGCATTGTCTCAGTGCACGCAATGTTTTAGTTTGGTAGCGCTGCCGCTGGGTTAGCTTAGCATAATGAATGGAATGCCAGCTAGCATGTTGTGAGTAAAAGATGGGTTACATTTGTACTTGTAATTCTGCAAGAGAATTAGATTTTTTCAAGCCATTGGTTCCCCTGTGTGTATGTATTACTTCAAGAGACTTTTAAGTTTTGTTATACATCATAAAAATCACAAATAAAACCTCAAATGCAAATTTAACAAATGTGATTTAAACATGGCAAACAATTTGTAGAAGGACTACAGTGGTTGTCCAATAATATATCGCCTACACATTTTCCCATGGAGACTGGTTGCACACAGGAAGTCAGCATTAGTGTCGGTGTTATTTTTAAATACGTAAAATATGTACACTAAAAATCAAAATTAACATGCCTTCTCTATCCTCCAGTGTCTAGACTCTGGTATCTCAGCCTGTTGACTCAAGAAATTGAACCATCTCAAGAGTGATTTTTTTATTATCATTATTTTTATTTTTATTATCATCAGCATTTACTTTTCACAGGAGGCTCATGCTGGCATTTTAATTCATTTTCAAATTGAATCATGGCTTCATTTATTTAATTACTCATAAATCCAAAACTGCCAAAGCCCATTAGAAATTCCTGAGGGAACCAAGGCCAAATTCTGTGTTGTAATGTAATGTCTATACAGTGAACTTACCAATGCATCAATATGCTGTTCAAATGCACCACCAACCCCATAATTCTGAACCTGGAAAATGGTTGCATCATTTATGAATCACTATTGAAATAGAAACGGTTAACACTTTAATGTTTCACAGGTAAAAATGCATGTTTATCTCCATTTAAGAATTCAAGATTGATGAATCAGGTGAATATAAGTTAATTATATACTGTAATGATCATATGCTTTCTTTCTTACTGTGACGTACAAGCAGTGATTCAGCGGATTCCATGGAGAGTCCTGTAACATCTGCAATCCTCTGACTGACACCAGCTTCCACAGGGTCATTGCTTAGAAAAACACTGAAAATAGTGATAACTTGCATAGTAAGTGTGTGACTAAAATGGTTTAATATTATGTCAAATATGCTAACTCTTATGTTAAAGTAATAGTTTTTGTATTAAAAAGCAAACATGTAAGAGAGAATTAAAATGTTTGGGTGAACTATGCCATAATGAGGTGATTTTAATACATATTAACCTTTGAGAAACACGTAGTTTTAAGGGTTTTGTGATTCCAGAGCGATAAACTTCTGATCTAGAAAGCTGTAGGCAACAAACAGGAATGAACTGTCAAGTATAAATTTATGTATATGGCTAAAAGTATGTGGACACCCAAACACCACACTTGTTTGCTTTCTAAGCATTTAGTTTCAAAATCACTGGCTCTGATTTTGGAGAAGGCCTGCGTGCCGGCAGTTAGGATCCAATTTATCTCAAATGTGTTCAGTGGGATTCAAATCTGGGCTTTCTATAGATCAGCCAAGTTCTTCCACACAGACCTCAATGAATCATTTCCATATGGACCTCACATGAAGCACACAATTCTCTACAACCAAGGTTTAAATTTAAATTAGTAAATTGTAGGTTTAACTGTACATGGTTTGACATTTGACTATCAATCAAGACTGGTCAGAAATGATAAGATCGATTTTATTCTATTAAAATCCATAGTGTAGATTTCTCTTAAAGCTACATTGTGTGATTTTTACCCCCATCTAGCGGTGAAAAGGTATATGACCATCCAGCGAATATTAGTTTCTGTTCCTCTCAATTTCGATTTCGTTTTAAAGGGTTAGTTCACCCAAAAATGAAAAGTCATTAATTACTCACCCCCATGCTGTACCAGCCCCGTAAGACCTTCGTTCGTCTTCGGAACACAAATGAAGATATTTTTGATTAAATGTGACAGCTGGATCACTCCTCCATAGGCTCCCTAAGGGAATGAATCCTGACGGCACAGAAAGTCAATGAAGAAAATGTTTAAATATGCCATGTCACCACAGTGGCTCAACTAGAAGTTTATCAAGCGACGAGAATACTTTTTGTGCGGAAAAACAAACAAAAATGACGACTTTATTCAACTATTCCTTTTCTTCCTTGTAGGCCTGAAACGAGACTTCACGAGATTTCCATGACGCGCACGCGCGAGAACTTAACTGAAGTAGTTGAAGGAGATCGCAACTCTCGCGCATGCGTCGTGGAAATCTCTTGAAGTCTCGTTTCAGGCCTACAAGGAAGAAAAGGAATAGCCGAATAAAGTCGTTATTTTTGTTTTATTTCCGCACAAAAAGTATTCTCATCGCTTGATAAACTTATAGTTGAGCCACTGTTGTGACATGGAATATTTAAACATTTTCTTCTTTGACTTTCTGTGCCGTCAGGATTCATTCCCTTAGGGAGCCTATGGAGGAGTGATCCAGCTGTCACATTTAATCAAAAATATCTTCATTTGTGTTCTGAAGACGAACGAAGGTCTTACGGGGTTGGTACAGCATGGGGGTGAGTTATTAATGACTTAATTTTCATTTTTGGGTGAACTAACCCTTTAACTCCTACGGTGGCCAATGGAGTCCAAGATTAACATGGCTTCCAGTACGACCTCCTCGACACGGTGCCATCGAGTGTTAAAACGCGAAGGGCGAAACTTGATGTCCCTCTTTGGCTAATGTACTTTCAAGATGGAGGGGCAACATGGCGACCGACATTGGAACCCCTTACCCGTATATATTTTCAAAGGCATATTATACACTCACGAGAATACTTTATTACTTGAACAAAGTAAATATACATTAATGAGCACATATATTTTTGAAAGAACTAAGTGTTTTTAGCCAAGAATAACCTAAAAAAAAGTTACACAGTGTAGCTTTAAGGTTCACACATCATCTGGGGAGTAGAAAGTAGATAGTCAACTTAAATGTGTGTAAAGCTAAGAAAATAAATAGCTGGCTCTATATTTTAGGAGAAGGGTCCATGGCAAGGGTTTATCATATTTTTGAAAAAAAAGTTTGAAACCCACCAATCTAGAATGTAATTATGTCATAGCATAGACTAGTCTTCACTGGAATTAAGGGGCCAAGCAAACATGCTCATTTGAAATGAATGTCCACATACATTTGCCCATTGAACAGTGCAAAAATACACCATAAGATAACATTTTAAATATACTGACAATAACAAAAATATTTATGTTGTCGGTGTGTGTAAGGATAGAACAGAGTTTGTGCAGTATAAACAAATCATGTCTATAGAAAGTCATGGAAAACATGGAGATCAAACATGTGTGCGTTTAATATTCACTTGAGGTCTGGAGATAGTCTTCAGGATCTCCATCTCTCTGTCTGATATAATGTCATGATATCTGATGATGCGAGGCTCGTCCCACTCCACTTCCTCTTTCACTGGTGCATACATCAGTCTGGGGTTTCCTCCACCTGTGCTGTACCTACAGGACAGCGCCCTCTGCCTCTTGGAGGTCTGATTTGATTAAATATAATAAACTTCAACACACAAAGCTTCACAATGACTGTTTGTAATTTCATGTCAAATGAGGATTTAAATTTTAGCACTTGCCCTCTCGTCAACCTCTCCTCTGCACAGAGCCTCATAGTTACTTGACTCGGTGTTCAGTGGAAATATGTCAGGGTTGCTCTGTAAGTGAAGGAGTCTGTTCAGCTGAACTCTGGCTTCATCATTACTTGGATCTGTGGCAAAGATGTTTAAGACTTGAAAAATCACAATTTAGCAAAATTGCCTGCCGTCCTCACATACAAAACTATAAAATTAAATGCTTTTAAATGCAGGACAGAATGACCTCACCCAGATTTAGAAGCCGTTGGCTGAAGTAGATTGCCACAGATAGGCTGCCAAAATGATAGACTGAGGAACTAAGGAAACGGAGTAACTCTTCCTCAGTAGTGGTTGAGTTTTCTGTTAATCGGTCCAGACTGTACAGAAACCAGAGGAAGGCATGCTGGAATTTGTCCTCATCATAAGCGACCAACCCTACATTGAAAGCCTCATCTGCATTTAGAGACGTTTCTGTGAAAAAAAAAAAAAAACATAATTCAGATTGGAAAGTGAAACTCTCAGTGAAATTGCATTGGTGTGCAAAACTGCAGGACAGTTTACCCTTTGTGATGTCTTCTGGGTGGAGTTTGTAAATCTCTTGCAGTCTGATCAGTCCTGAAGCTGCACCATCCAAGTCCTCCAGCTGTGGGATCTTTGAATCCAACTCAATCTGATACTCTTCACACTGAGTAAGATTTGGCTGAATACGTTTTACAATATACATAAAATCATTTCTCATTTGTCTGAGGAGTCTGTAAGCTGCCACCGGGTCTCTCACAGCTTCCTCTGGGTTCTCAGAGTCAGAGTATGAAAAATGATTCGGAAGATCACTGGATGAAGAAAGGGGTTCATCAAAAGTTGTGTTAGAAGATGTATTTATTAACATAATACTTAATCTAAAACAATATATAATTGTTAAACACATCCATTCCAAAATTGAATGCTTTTTAATAATGATAAATAAAAACATGAATCTTGTAGTTTAATGGTATATTGGGAATAATGAAAGTGTTTTCACCTCTTCGTTGTCTCTACATTCTCAGCATCAACACACTGACTGAAGACCTTCAGAAGGTCTTTCGTATTCCCATATAGTTGTGCAATTTGATCTATAAAACAATCTGCACTTTATTGGCAAAAGGGATTTGATTTATGTATTAATTAATTTACATCATTACAGTTATAATGAAAAAGGTTTATTAGGTAAGAAGCCAAAGAGGGAGTTAATGTATGGTCAATAATAATTAGTGTTAAAAAGTGAAAGAGTAACTATAATGTTATGGCATGAGTGCATTCGTGTTGAAATTGACAAAGACGGTGGTAGACAACTATTGGTCATTTTTGGTCAAAATTCTTACAGATGAAAACATACAATCAACTTTTCATGACAAGGGTATAAAAAACAGTTGGAGAAATATGGACAAAACACGTAAAACATTAAACGAACATTACGAATAAAAAACAATATAATATAATGAATTGATTTTGAACTGAAATAATAACCTGTTGATGAGAAGAACTCATGTCCAGCATCAGCACAGACAACCCAAAAATACACCATAAACACCGACAGTTCCTTTACAGCCATTATCAGACCTTCAACATCTCAAAACGCAACTTGTATTTGTGTCTTGCTGTCTGTGAAATTGATCTTAAATACCAAGTTAAGTCATGAAACTCTAGATGGCGCATGCTGATAGGTCCTTCCCTTAATTTGGTAGTTATCACATCGTTATCTGATTGGTTGCTGTTGCATCAGCGGCCAATCTGGGCTGTGGCTCAACATTTAAAAAAATAGTGTTTGATTGGCGGGCATCTCGGCATATGTACTGTGCGATTTCAGCAAAGTTCTGAAAGAGTAGATCGCATGCGATGTGGATTTATGCGACTTGACTGCTCACACTATAGCCTACGTGTGAAATATGCGCGAGAAATAGGATATCGTATATCCAGAGATATTGTCAAAACAAACATCAGCTATCAATATCAAGATGATTTAGCATTTCCAATTTATGTATTAAATTATTATTAGGGAAGGCCTAGGCTACTTTTATTATTAAATTGTTAGGCTAATTAATTTGCAACGCAATAATTTCATAGATAGCGCGTCAACGCATAACCAATGCGCTGAGAATAAAAAATATTACATAATAAGCCTTGAAAATTGTCTAAAACATTTAGTTCGATTACAGTGAATTATAGGCATATAATTCAAATTATTAACAGTCTATAATATGTCCGAACACTGCAATATAGTCATCAATGAAAATGAAAAACAGCTTTATTTCAAAAACATAATTAATTAAGAGGCACGGCCTACACATAACACATAAGGCCTGCATAATAGGCCTACATCGCAGGTGGCTTGGAAGACGTGGGTAATATATGGTTAGTCCATTTTGCAACACAAACTGGAAGTAGCAACAGTAATTTGTAGCTAGTTTGAGCTACAGAACTTAAAGATCTCCCTCTTTTCGTTTTCTTTATTGCTGCAGATGAAATGGTTAAACTTCTGTTCCATTTCATTCTTACTGACCGCCAGAGGCAGTGTAAACACTGTGGATTATCGCAGCGCCAGCTAGATAGGTCGAGAGAATATACCAACAAAGTCAAGTGGGGTGACGTGCTGAGCCCTGGAGGGTTAAAAGCTACAGTAGCTCAGCACTCTACCTCTTTCGCTTTCTCTCCTGGTTGAGACAGGTTGTATTTGGTTGAGTGATTATTCGCGCTGTCAAGTGCACCTTACAAGAGCAGCGAGATTCGTTCTCACAAGCTGTGACAGCGCGTGCGTATCTATGCCATTTCAAGGATTTGGATTAAATTAACAGTACTTGGTGAGTTTGTTTTTCTATTTGAGTTTATATTGCTTCATCTGTAACACTCTGTGCCTCTTGGTGCAATCCGGTGGCTTGTGTTTTTCCGCGGCTATGAGTCAATGGTCTCCCGTTGACTTATCTACTTAGAGTGTTTTTTCCTCGAATCCATGTTACACTTTTTGTCCCTCGGTTCAATCCGCCAGCCATTTTAGACACCTTTTATCTTTTTCGTGAGATATTTGTTTATTATTACCTGTCGGTTCACCCGAGGTAATCGTTTTATTTTTATTAGTTTTTCATCCCGCTTAACTTAACCTTACGGTGCTATCCGGGGTGTTGTTAGCGAGTAACTATGGCTCACAGCTCGATCGCCTCTAGTTTCCCACTGACTTGTAAGCTGTGCCCTAATAATCTTCTCCCTGACGACGGTCATGCATCTGCCCGTCGTGTTTGGGTGTTCAACATCTGCGAGAGGCTCTCACGGACCCGTGCATGCACTGCAGCCTTTTGCCTATGTCGGAACCACGGCTCTATCTTGCCGAGTTAGACCCTAATTCAACAGTGAAACTTGGGCAGTTAGAGGTAGCCCCGTCGCGCACTCGGAAGCGCAGGGCGTCGGCGGGAGCTGGTGCTCCCCTCCCAGCTAAGAAGGCCAAATTGCGAGGTGATGAACATTCACATGTTGAGAAAGGTTCACTTTCTATGACGGTGTCGGTGCTTTCTTCAGAGATGGCAGAGCTGAAACGCCCACTTCACTCGCTTCAGCCTGTCACATCTGCTATACACCTGTGAGGACGACACAGGAGGATGAGAATGTTCAGAATCAGGGAGCTGGGGAAGAGTCTCTTGATTCCCCTTGTTTTTTCTCAGCGTTCAGAGTTTGATGTGCTTTCTACAAGTGCTTCAGATTCCTTTTTTCACGATCATGGGGATATTATGGATGTTGCTGCTCAGGCTGTTTTCACTGGTTACTCAGCAGTGGAGGGGTCTAGTGGGGGGTCATTTCAGTCGTCTGGACAGGCCCAGTCCTCCTCCGATGATACTTTGGCTGTGCTTCAAATGGCAGTTGCTCGTCTAGGCTTGATGAGTCACCTGTCCAATCTGCCCAAACGAATGTGTTTTTCAGACAGACCACAGCTGCAACTTCTTTGCCATACCACCATATAAGGATTTTGTGGCTAAATTCTCAAATGCTCTCACTGGTTCTGGTCCGCCTAAGCGGCACTCAAAGATTGCTCAAACGCTAGTATCTATGGCTGAAGCAGATTCTATCAGGGTGGGTCGTGCTTCGGAAATAGAGCAGCCTGTGGCAGCTTTGGTGGTGTCTCCTGATGAAGCTCTACGAGGGAATGTGCGATGTCCCAGTGCTCAATGCGGTCGTACGGATTCCTTGCTAAAAAAGGCATATGAGTCTGTTGCCTACATTACTCGAGCAGGAAACACAATCTGCCAGTTACTTCTTGCTGCCACCAGTACGCTGGAACCTGCAAATGCGGATCCCTCTATTTCACAATTTCTACAAACTGCTCTGTTGGCAACAGGCCATGTGACTAGCGAGCTGGGTAGTCTTACAGTCCCGCTTCTGGCAGCCCCCCGCCAAGTGTGGCTTGCCCAAGCACGACTGCCAGAGGACTGTAAGAAAACCTTGAGAGATCTTCCATTTGTTCCCGGGCATCTTTTTGGTACAAATGTTCCGGAACTGTTAGAAAAGAGGGTAAAGCTGTCTGAAGCCATTTGTCAACTGACACAGGTGCAGCCAGCGCAACCCTACCTTTAGGATGCCAGTGGTTCAGACCCGACATCACTATGCCACATCGGAGCAACGTTTCCGCCGGCACGCTACACCTCAGTCACAGCCCCCTTAAAGACCTTGTGTTCCTGAATATGCGAGAGTTTTTCGCCCACCTCATCGACAGTTTCCGGGAGGACCCCGTCAGCGTCCCCCCGCGACCACTAAAAATCGCACACATAAAGCCTGAGACAGTCAGGCCAGAGATCGATCGTTTTTCTATAGATCAACTGGAGTACTGGAGATCCAACACAGCAGACCCCTGGGTGTTGGTGACTCTGAGCAGGGGATATACTCTACACAGTTTCGACGCCGGCCTCCCAGATTTTCAAGAATTGTTCCTACGATTGTCAGAGATGCATGCGGTTCGTGCAGTGGCTCTCTCTCTGGAAATTTGTTCACTGTTAGAGAAGGGAGCCATAGAAAAAGTTCATGCCCTCGTTTAGGGAGACAGGTTCTATTCAACGTATTTTCTTGTTCCAAAGAAGGACGGTGGTTTCCGCCTGAATTCTCGATTTGAGGCTTCTGAATTTGTTTCTGAAGGTCCTTCCTTTTCGAATGCTGCGCACAGCCGATGTTCTTCGGTCTGTGACAGCAGACGATTGGTTTGTAAGTGTCGACCTGAAAGATGCATACTTCCACGCCCCAATTGCTTTACATCACAGAAAGTTTCTGCGTTTCAGTTTCCTGAATCAAGCTTACCAGTTCAAAGTGCTAGCTTTCGGCCTTTCCCTTGTTCCTCGCGTCTTCATAAGGTGTGTGAGCATGGTATGCGTATTCTTCCTTATTTGTACGACTGGCTTATCTGTGCCCCCACAGAGCGGCAGGCTGTTCAAGACTCCAGACTGCTTTTGTGACATGTTCAGAAGCTGGGGTTTTCTGTGAACGAGAAAAGAGCCGTCTGATTCCATCACAGACCACTACGTTCATAGGAATGACCCTGAATTCCTGCCTAATGTCTGCCTCCCTGTCTCAGGAATGTTTGACGGACATTCTGAATCTTTTGGCTCGCTTTCGTACGGGTGTGTCTTTGCAGTACGAGTTGGTCCTACGACTGATAAGGATGTTAAAAGTGGCTACAGTGGTGATCCCCCTGGGTTTACTCCACTTCAGACCACTCCAGTTATGGAACAACAGTTTGCGGCTAGATCCCACCAGACATCGCCATCGACTGGTTATAATTTCTCACTGTTGCATATGTGAGTTGAGGCGGTGGAGACAGTTCGAGTTTCTGAAGGCAGGAGTGCCCCTGGGTGTTGTTCCCTCTCGTCGGGAGTTAGTCACGACAGACACTTCCCTCACAGGATGGGGGGCAACGTGGAATCGGAGGGGTATTTCTCCGGGAACACTTCCCATAAATCCTGATGTACTCGTTACATCATAAGAAGAATGGCATCTACGCTAATATTAGTCTCTTTGTTTATCCCGAGGTTTACCGCAGTCCGCCGGAACCAGGCCGTATCCAGATCTGATGAAGGATCTGCGTCTGGACCCGACGACAACGCAGTCCTGAAGTGTCAACTAGTCCCTCCCCTGTGAAGGCCTCCTTCCCTTTACCTCTGTACAGATAATCGTTGTCGGGATAATTCCGGTTCGAAGCGACACAATTCTGTATTATAAATTTTAAGGCCAGACAAGTAGTTTGTTGAGGGTTGTCCTTCTTCCTCAGTTTATAAATCAGCACATTGAACTGGCCTCTTTTCAGACTTCTTCAGGGTCTGATTCAAAGATATTAGAAAAAGCAGTATCTTCACAACTGTGTTCCTTTCTAGAAAGAAATGATATCTGCGAGGATTTTCAGTCCGGATTTAGACCGTACCATAGTACTGAGACCGCTCTCATTAGAGTCACAAATGATTTGCTCTTATCATCCGATCGTGGTTGTATCTCTCTATTAGTGTTACTCGATCTTAGTGCTGCATTTGACACAATTGACCACAACATTCTTTTAAATAGACTAGAAAACTATGTGGGCATTAGTGGAATTGCACTAGGATGGTTTAAATCATACTTAACTGACCGTTATCAGTTTGTAGCAGTAAATGAAGAGATGTCTTATCGATCACAAGTTCAGTATGGCGTACCACAAGGCTCAGTACTAGGACCGCTGCTGTTCACTCTGTACATGCTACCATTAGGAGATATCATTAAGAAACATGGAGTTAGCTTTCACTGTTATGCCGATGATACTCAGCTGTATATTTCTTCAAAACCCAACGAAACTTACCAATTCACAAAATTAACGGAATGCATAGCTGATATAAAAAATTGGATGACTAGTAATTTCCTACTACTAAATTCTGAAAAGACAGAGATTCTAATTATTGGACAAAAAACTTCCACACGTAATAACCCAGAATACTGTCTAACACTTGATGGCTGCTCTGTCAAGTCTTCGTCGTCGGTTAGGAACCTGGGTGTGCTCTTTGATACCAACCTTTCTTTTGAAAGCCACGTGTCTAGTATCTGTAAAACTGCATTTTTCCATCTTAAAAATATATCTAAAATACGCCATATGCTCTCATTGGGAAATGCGGAACAATTAGTCCATGCGTTCATAACCTCAAGGCTAGATCATTGTAATGCTCTACTGGGTGGTTGCCCTGCACGCTTAATAAATAAACTACAGCTAGTTCAAAACGCCGCAGCTCGAGTTCTTACCAGAACCAGGAAATATGACCATATTAGCCCGGTTCTGTCAACACTGCATTGGCTCCCTATTAAACATCGTATAAACTTTAAAATATTGTTGATTACCTACAAAGCACTAAATGGTTTAGCTCCGCAGTACTTGAGCGAGCTCTTAACGTATTATAGTCCTTCACGTCTATTGCGATCTCAAAATTCCGGCCAGTTGATAATACCTAGAATATCTAAATCGACTGCAGGCGGTAGATCCTTTTCCTATTTAGCACCAAAACTTTGGAACAGTCTTCCTACCATTGTCCGGGAAGCAGACACACTCTGTCAGTTCAAAGCTAGACTAAAAACACATCTCTTTGACCTAGCATACACATAACACACTATAGACTTCTATAAATTCAATGTTAGGCTGCATAGATTAGGTCAGCCGGAACTGGGAACACTTCCCTTAAATCTTGATGTACTCGCTACATCATAAGAAGAATGGCATCTACGCTAATATTAGTGTCTTTGTTTATCCCGAGGTTTTCCCGCAGCCTGCCGGATCTAGGCCGTGTCCAGATCTGACGAAGGAGATCCGCCTGGACCCGATGACAATGCAGTGCTGAAGTGTCCACTATCCTCTCCCTATGGAGGATCCCTTTCCCACTCTACAGATGAAGCGTTGTGAATTCTGGCTCGCGTACCCCAAAGTGATAAAATAAAACAAAATTCTGTATCAAAATTTATAGGCAAGAAGAGTAGTTTGTTTAGGCTGGGTTGTATGAATTATAAACCTGCGCACATATTTTAAAAGCACATAACTATAGAATCAATTCTGAATGAGCATGTGAACGCCGTCAGCGTTAATCACAGGTTCGCGTTTAAAAGTCTGATCATTTCGACGGAGGTGAATCAATCAAAGTTAACTTTAGCTGGAAATAACATTATTCAAGAACCGCTATAATGCCAAAACAATCTGTTACCTTAAATTATATGTTTATCTCTGTAAAGCTGCTTTGAAACAATCCATTGTTAAAAGCGCTATATAAATGAAGATGACTTGACTTGACTGATTCAAGTGCCCAACTTTTGTGTCCTGTTCGGGCCTTTAAGTGTTATGTGAACTCTACTGTTCAATTTAGACAGTCAGACCAGTTATTTGTCTACCATGGTTGTGTGAAGAAAGGTGCTCCAGGGTCGAAGCAGAGGTTGTCGAACTGGAAAGTAGAGACCATTACGCTGGCTTACAAGGCAGCAGGGAGACCACTGCCCTGGGGACTAACTTGCCATTCCACTAGGGCCATTTCATCTTCGTGGGCTGTTTTTTGAGGAGTTTCCCTGGTGGATATCTGCACTGATGCTACCTGGGCTTCTCCATGCACGTTTGCTTGGTTTTATAAGGTCAACGTTGCTGCTCATCATGCCGTTAGTTCTGCGGTTCTTCTGGAGCAGCCTTAATTTCATCAGGTGGGTGGCATTCCTTATGACTATGTTGGTAGTCCATAGTGTTTACACTGCCTCTGGTGGTCAGTAAGAATGAAACAGAATGCTACGCATGTAACTGTGGTTCTGTGAATTCTGGATGACCGCCAGAGTTCTCAGTCACTCGGAATGGCGTAGAAAGGCGTACCGTGGTAGAGTGCTGAGCTACTGTAGCTTTTAACCCTCCAGGGCTCAGCATACGTCACGCCACGTGACTTTGTTGGTATATTCTCTCAACCTATCTAGCTGGCGCTGTGATAATCCATAGTGTTTTACACTGCCTCTGGCGGTCATCCAGTATTCACAGAACCACAGTTACATGTGTAACTAGCGTTTTTGCAAGTTATAACTGTGCGATATAGTCATGAGGAGCGACCAAAATTTCTGACATGCCAGAAATTCATCTGATTATCCGATTGCCGGTCGGGAGAGGTTAATCGCCTTTCGTTTCTCCCTGTACACTGCACGACAAACGACGCACGACAAAGCTGAAAATCGTCCCGACCCGAAAAAGAGTCGCACGAGTCAGAATTCGGCTCAAAATCGGACGGAAATCGCACAGTGTATGCCCGCCTTTAGCAGTAATGTACCGGTTTTACTAGTCACTGTCGCGTGCTTTCAGAAATCATTCGAAATCAACATAAGTGAAAGCTTTTTACTCCATATATCTGTGCATATTGCGTGGTTTGCAATTAATTCATGAATGAGCAATCACACGTTTAAATTAAGCATCATGTGTAACCGTCTTGTGGAGTGATTGGAGCTGCAGCAGCAAGCGATAATTGCTGTGAAATACGCCGTTTTAGCTACCGATATAAGAAAAGGGAAAAGGTTGAAGTGAAATAAGCATTGGCACTTTCAACGGGATTATGTTTAGCTGCATATTTCTGATGCGTATATTTCTGATAGCTTTTTCACTATCAATAAGAGTATAAGGGTCATGTCAATGTTACATCAAATGTATGAAAAGCAAAACTTTACATGAGTGTCAGCAGGGACAACAAGGATCTATTCGGAGCAGTGATTTTATTTATTTATTTATCAACAAAGTAAAAACAGGAGCACAAAGTCTTAGCAATCTAACAACAAACACAAAATGCAACAGCAAAGACGAACAAATCACTACAACTGAAAACTGAGGGCTATAATACACAGGGCAAATGAGGCAAACAACAAGGAACAGATGTGGCTAATCAATTGAGCAACTATAGAAACAAACAGGGGCATAAGTATACTTGGTCTAATGGACCCGGTTCAAATTACTCACGGTTCAGTTTTTATCACGGTTTTAAGGTTTCGGTACGGTTCAATATGTGCTATGTTTAAGGAAAACAATTCTAGAAATAAGAAAATAAGAACAAATAATGAAATTACAAGGAACAACACAAAAAAACGGAGTTTTTCAGGTTATTTTGTTATTTAACAGTAGTTTTCGGGTACAGAAATTGAATAAAGTAATCAAATGTAAAATGATATTGCATATAATTTTCACTGAATTAAATAAATATGAATCATTATTAAAGTTACAAAATTTATTCAGAGCAGTGAGTGATTTCCTTTTTTTGTTCTTGTTTGATTAACTTTATACACAGACAGCAGGAATATTAGACTGCTGTCATTTTAAGACATAGTGCAATATCTAGTACACTGATACTGTGCACATGGATTGTCTTTCTGGACTGTTAACGTTTACTTAACACATAACCTTCTATGTTTGCTAGGATACTTGCCAAGATGGGCATGTTGTCATAATTTTTGTGAATTTGTCCATTCAAGCGCAAGACTCATAAGAGAACTCAATATTTGTGCGCTGTCTGAGACGCGGCTTTCCGTGTGCGTGCTTCGGATTAATCTTCTCAAAGCGTGTGCGCAAGTTCTTTTTCACGTCGTCTTGTGTTTCAATGTTTAAATTGGCATGGCTTAAATGAGATTAGTTTAAACGGAAAACGTGTGCTGTTCAGGTCTCACCTGCGCTTGCGCTATCAACACCCGGTTGATAAAAGCGTAAATGACTGGTCATATTAGACTTGGAGCATAGGGCACTCCTATAGTTGAACACAGTTAAGGGAGTTTTTTCAACAACCATATTATATGTTTCATAAGATTTAAGATTAACCGTGGTGCAAGTGCGCCAAACCATGTTTTTTGTTGTTGTTGTTTTTTTTACCAAGAAACGTTACCCCTAGGCATTAGGCCTTCATGATGTTGAAGAAAAATGCGAAGTGATACCCTGGTAAATAATCCTATGTAAATAATGCTTATATAAAAATAATTGCTTTAAAGGGAAAGTTCACCCCAAAATTTAATTTCTGTCATTAATTACTCACCCTTATGTCGTTCCAAACCCGTAAGACCTTTGTTCATCTTCGTAACACAAATGAAGATATTTTTTATGAAATCAAAGAGCTTTTTGATCCCTACATAGAGAGCAACGCAACAACCACTTTCAAGGCCCAGAAAGGTAGTAAAGACATTGTTAAAATAGTCCATGTGACTCCAGTGGTTCAACCTTAATGTTATGAAGCGACGAGAATACATTTTGTGTGTAAAAAAAAAAGTCTTCTCTTTTGTGTCTTCTATGCTGTTTACATTTTCAAGTCAAGTCAACTTTATTTATACAGCACTTTTTCACAATACAGATTGTTTCAAAGCATCTTTACAGGAGATAACAGGAAAATAATGCAACCAAGTCTGTTCCCAGAAGAAAAATGGTGTGACAGTCCAGCTTATGTAAGTTCAGTGATGGTTAATTTTTGCTGTAAAAAAGATAATTTAATTAATTTAGTTCATTTATATATATAGCCGTTCTGGAGAAAACCGTGATGTCATCGTCCAGCTCAGTTCAGTTCTCATATAATGGTGTCAATGCAGGCAGATCAATAATATTGTTGAATATTAAATTAAATGTAACCACATTGCAGCACTTCCGGGTTACATGCATGTGTCGGGGTGCTTACGTGAACAGCGTCGGCCAATTGCCGTTAGCGATCTGACGTAGAACCCGGAAGTGCTGCACTGTGGTTACAAAGTAAACAGCGTAGGACAATTTAATGCATTAAGGATTTTGAAATTCATCGCATGTGTTAACGCTGACAGCACCAATATATATATCCTATAGAAAAACACATAATCTTTCAAAAACATTTATGGAAATACGAATCCCTTGTTTGACAAATATGTTTTTTTTTTTTATCAGGTATTATTTTAATAAGCAAAGACCAAAGGGAAATGTTTCATCTACAAGTTTAATTTCAGCAAACTAATCTGAATTAGCCAAGTCTTCCAACCTACCCACAGGTGTGTGTGTTTTTAAGTGTTTTATTGCATAGCGGCAAATTTTACTTGTGCATATTATTATTATTTTTTTTTTCAGAATACAGCATCTTTACTCTGCCTTTCCTTCTCATCTTTCCTTCTACAAATCTTCTATTGACAGGGGTAAGAGTGTTATTTTAACAATCAAATATTGCTTATTTGAGATGTCATCACTAATTTAAGTAAATAGCAATGTACATTTGATTTAGTTTTAAACATTGACATTTTTTTCTCTGTGTGCATATTTGTTTGTGTGTGCATGTTTGTTTGTGGACAGCTGTGCAGTCAATTTCTCATCCCCTTCTGCTGCCATACAGCTTCCTCAAACCCCTCCCCTTTCCTCAGGCACATCCAATCCAAAGACAATTTCCCCTCTTTTCTGGACCGCCTTCTTCAGTGACTAACCTATCAGAGCTCTCCTGCCAGTCACCGGTCAACTCCACCCTGCAGTTCACCCAGACTTTAAACTGGCCAGTCAAAAGCAGCACAGAGTGGCCTTTCAACCGAGTCATGGGATTACAAGAGAGGATTAAAAGTGGAGCACAAGACAAAAACCATGACAATGAAAAAATACAAAAAAAGATTTTTTTTTCTGAGACCATGCATTAGAAGGTTTTATTAGCCTATTATTATTATTGGTTTTATCATAATTCTCTCTTTTTGTTTTAAGTTTATACATTCTCACTGAATGGTTGAGAGCAAAGCACTTTATATATTTGACACTATACATCCATCCTCTCCTCGGGTAATTGTGACCCAAAAATTCATTTTCTTTTTAATTTTTAAAAATTGAGTGTTCATCGGAGTGGTGAAAGACCTTGTCAGTTTTGTTACACTTAAAAATGTGGTTGTAGTTGTAATAAAAATGGTAACAAACCCTTCCCTTGCAGGTCAATTTGACCCTTTCTATATTTGAAGAATGTGCTTATTGTTAAATTTTCATTATTGTTAAAATATAGTAATTTAACGATATAAGCTTTCTGAACAAAAACAATATGCTTCCATAGAAATGCCCATTAAAATAATGGTGCCAGTTCATTTACTCCCCATGTAGTTTTAAGGCCATCTAGTAGCAATATTCATTAAATGCCATGTTATATATTTTTTCCACATGAGGTCAGCAGAGACACCCAATGCATGACGTTTTATACTGAATTTAGCATGTACTGCAGTTATTTTGTATCTAAAGAATGTGAAGAACGTGCTTATTGTTAAAATATATCAATTTAGAGATCTATTAAAAAAATACATACAAAAATAAAAATAAAATGAAATGATATAAGGTTTTGGACAAACACAATGAAGTGTAATTTTAATGCTTTGGGTCATTTTGACTTGTGAGGGAAGGATGTGTAATTCAGACACAAGGAGAGTATAAAGGCTAAACGAAGTATGAAGTTGATTAAACTATTTAAACTAAACTCCAATATATGTGCAAACAATTGAAGTTTCTTAGTATACCTAACAACATTAAGGCAGCCAGGTTACAAATTATTTTATGTTGAATCAGCTAGTTGAGGCCACTATTTCACAAGGGGAAAAAGGAAAATATGTTGTAAATAAAATCTATGAAATAAAATTAGAGGCTTTTAACTAATCTGATGTCAGAGCCCAACCCTCATATGTGTTACAGATTGGAATATCTGAGCAACCAAATTCTGCATTCTGAAGTTTATTTATTTTGTATGAAAGTTGACCAAGACAGACTCTAAATACTCATATTAACACATTGCAAAACTAATCCGAACCCTATACCCTTACTGAGCTTTGACAGACACAAAAGCACAGTACCTTTCTGCAGTGCATGTAAGAGCTAAAGGGCTCAGTTGCATCGAGAGAAGGGCAAGATATGAAAAACTCAGCTGTGATCTGAGGCAGTAATAGTGACAGTGAAATATAGGCTACTACAAACAAAAGCAAAAGTTGATACGACACATCGGTTCCAGATCCTGCCTACATTGCTGATACATAATAAATATAACATGTACAGAGAGTACAATTTACTCTGAAGGCATGTTAAAAAAAAAAAAAAATATATATATAGTACAGATACAAATATCTTATGATTTCAGGCCTTTTAGAGTCTTTCACTCCCAGTCTGACAAAGAACAGGGGCTCCTGAATTCCTGTCCAAACTCACCGATCCATTTGTTAGCCACTGAAAAAAACAAAACAAAAAATAGCAAGATAAAAATAAACAATTTTTACCATTAACATTTAACTTTCAATCGTCCGCTTTTCTTTTCAAATGATTCATGACTGAATTGATTTTCTCCTCAAACAACAACTGTTATAAAAAAAACCTGTTCACACAGTACGATTGTTTGGTTCAAGAATACCATACAATAGAAAAAAAAGGCAATAATACATTTATTTTACAAAGAACATTCACAAATAAGACACTTAGATTAAAATAATTAGTATTTTGATAAATCTACATACAGTATATAATGTCTCATGAATGTAAAATAAAATTTAGATACATTAATATACATTTATACATTGAGAATACACAACAAAAGTTTCAAAATAATGTCATCAAATTGATCTACCTAATTTAATTTAAAAACCTACCCCATTTGTTACCCATTAACACAGGGCATCCAGCGTGCTCCGTATCCCAATTCCTTTCACCATTTCTGTGGAGATTGTACCAAAGCATGGCTGAACCCTGCAGGAGCAGAGAGAGGATGCTAAAATTATCCTTTTATTAAAAGGATAATTTCAGCATCCTCTCTCTCACAGAATTGAGGGTTTACCTTTTTTGGCTGGACTGCAACTCCAACTTTAGGGAAGACAGTGGCGCCCCCCATCTCCACATCACTCAACTACAGGAAAACATTGATATGGATAGTTACACACATGTAATATTAATAGCTGTAATAGAAATACTGTTTAATGCCATTAAGGCAAATAGTTTTTCTGACAGCTGCACTTACACGGTCAACTTACATAAATTAGGAATGTAGCAATCCTGTCATTCTCTATCCCCTGTGAGGTCAAACATTCTTCAGTTAGTTTGTAATGATTTGACTGATCAACATGTAATCTAGTAAAAAGCCTGTTGACTCAAGAAAGTGAGTGGTAGTAGTATTTACTTTTCAAACTGGACACAGAAGGTTTGTGCAGGCATTTTAAATTATTTTCAAAGTAGATAATTAATTAAATGATTACTCGTAAATCCAAAAGTGCCAAAGATTCCCGAGGAAACCAATGCTAACTTATGTGTTGGTTTGCAAAATTGATGTAATGTTTGTACAGTGCACTTACGAATGCATCGAGATGCGGTTCATATCTTCCACCAATGCCATAATTCTGAACCTGGAAAATTATTGCATCACTCATGAATCACTATTGAAATAGAAACTGTTAACACTCCAATGTTTCACATGGAAAATGCATGTTTATCGCCACTTAAGAATTCAAGAGTGATAAATCAGGTGAATATAAATTAATTATATATACGTTCAGCTCCCAAATCTTATAATGTATGCCACTCCTTGGCAAGAGATATTAGAAAAACAAAGCAAACCAATGTTCCCTGCAAAGAGGTTTCTTTCTTTAGGTTGTTTTCCGGACAACGTTTAAATTATGCCAGGAGTAGGTCTTAATCTACAATAGTTAATGTCTTTAAAAAAAAAAATCCTGAACTAAAATAAGATTCATTTAAAACCAACTGTGCTAATCTGAATTAACACGACCAAGGTTGCCTATAAAACATGGAATGAAGAAAAGTTTATTGTATAGCAGCAGAAAAAAAAAAGACGGGCAATAAAAAAAACACTATACTGAACCAGAGAAAATTATTTTAAAGCAAATAGCAAAGAAAAACTGAACACATCAGCTGTGGAATCTATGAAGCTCCTAAGGGACATGGTGAAGGGGGGAAAAAGTATTAATGGGAGGAAGAATAAAAACTATGTCAATGCTTTTTCTTTCCCTCAAGAAACTGTGTTCACAAAACTCAGAACTCTGTGTTCACAAAACTTACATTTCCAAACAATCTTTTTGCCATTAAATTATAATGATCCAGTGAAATTGTTGTATACACAAGCCGGTATGATCCACACAGAGATCTGATCCCACCATCACAGAGTCTGTCTAGGATTACATGAAGAAACAGAAAAAACTGAGACAGACAAAATCCAGAAGAACTGTGGCAACGTCTCCTGCAAAACTATGTGCAAGTGTACCGAGGACATATGCTGTTTTAAAACGCAAAGGGTAGTCACACCAAATATTGATTTGATTTAGTTAATAGAAGTTAACTCATAAATAGTAATGTCATAAATAGATTTTATTTATCAAAGCATCCTCCCAATGGCAAAATGATTGTTTGAAAATGTAAATGATATTTCCTACAGCAAAATATATAATTAACTGGCTTAAAACTATTTTTGGGGTGAAAATACTAACATGCCTAAGACTTTTGTACAACAGTACTGGGTGTATATACACTGAACAAAATTATAAACGCAACAGTTTTGTTTTTGCCCCCATTTTTCATGAGCTGAACTCAAAGATCTAAGACTTTTTCCATGTACACAAAAGGCAATATTTCTCTCAAATATTGTTCACAAAACTGTCTAAATCTGTGTAACTGAGCACTTCTCCTTTGCTGAGATAAATCCATCCACCTCACAGGTGTGGCATATCAAGATGCTGATTAGACAGCATGATTATTGCACATGTGTGCCTTAGGCTGGCCACAATTAAAAAGGCCACTCTAAAATGTGCAGTTCTACTGTATTGGGGGGGTCCGAAAACCAGTCAAGTATCTGGTGTGTCCACGATTTGCCTCGTGCAGTGCAACACATCTCCTTCGCATAGAGTTGATCAGGTTGTTGATTGTGGCCTGTGGAATGTTGGTCCTCCTCTTCAATAGCTGTCCGAAGTTGCTGAATATTATATTTATTAGTCTTAGATCTTGGAGTTCAGCTCATGAAAAATGGGGGCAAAAACATTGCATCTTAACTGACATAGTCCAAGTAAACCATTTGTCTTCTTTAAAACACAACATTAATCTGAAGTTAAACCTGCCACCTGGTAAATTTAATTTAAGCCTTGATTAAATTCTGGAGCAGCTCTAGTCTTCCTCCAGGAAATCATCGCTTGACTAGACCAAGTCTAGAACTATTTAAAACCATGACAGATACCTCGTTTCCACCAAAAAAAGAACTGGTTCGGAACTGGTGCTGGTTCAAAGTTGGTTCAACTTGGGAACCTTCTCAGAACCTGTTTGTTTTTCCACTGACTAGAGAGCCCAGCGAACGACGTCGCTACATCACTGTGTACGTCTTAGCTTTCCCATTCCCGTCATGTTGTTGGTCACAATAACCCCGCCCCCAGCGTAAGCATGACGTGGTAAAAGAACGGTTCTAGTCCAGCAAAGAGTTGGTGCCACTTTGGAACCAAATTTCCTGGCCGAGAACCGGTTCTTTGGCTGTCGAAACACAAAGAACTGGTTCGCGAGTAGGCACCGGCTCCGAACCGGCTCTCAAAATGCTTTGGTGGAAAAGAGGCAAGAGAAAGCAGATGTGTTTATCTGGTTTAAAAGGCCATTTTAGTCCAGGACTAGGCTTAATCTCTGTCCGGAAAACCACCCCTATATTTATTTGCTTGTTTATTTAGTTAAGTCGTGCAAAGTATGTTCTTGCTAACTGCAAGGCATAGCTGACAGAAAAGAAAATATAAGCTGCCTGTGCATGATCATATGCTTTCTTTCTTACTGTGACATACAAGCAGTGGTTCAGCGGTTTCCATGGAGAGTCCCGTGGCATCTCCAATCTTCTGACTGACACCAGCTTCCACAGGGTCAACGCTTAGAAAAACACTGAAAATATAGTGATGATTATTCTTTGCATAGTAAGTGTGTGACTAAAATGGTTTAATATTAATATTATGTAAAATACTGCTAACTCTCAAAAAAGTGTTTTTTGTATTAAACTTTTCAACCAAACATCATGTAGGACTATAAGGGAATTAAAATTTTGGGGTGAACTACGCCATTATAATAAAGTGATTAATAAATATTAAACCTTTGAGAAACGCGTAGTTTTGAGATTCCATATTGATTAACTTCCGATCTAGAAAGCTGTGAGCAAAAAAAACAGGAATGAACTGTCAAGTATACATTTATGTATATGGCTAAAAGTAAGTGAACATCCGAACACCGCAAAATCACGGCTCTGATTTTGGATGAGGCCTGCGTGCCGGCAGTTAGGACTCCAATGTATCTCAAATGTGTTCAGTGGGATTCAAATCTGGGCTTTCTATATCAGCCAAGTTCTTCCACACAGACCTCAATAAATCATTTCTATATGGACCTCACATGAAGCACACAATTCTCTACAACCAAGGTTTAAAATAGTAAATTTTAAGCTTAATTGTACAAAATTTGACTTTCATTCAAGACTGGTCAGAAATGATAAGATTGATTTTATTCTATTCAGTATTAGATTTTTCTCAAGGTTTACACATCAGCTGGGGAGTAAAAAGATATATTGTCATTTAAAAAAATAAGTAAATAAAAAAAATGAAAATAAATAGCTGGCTCTATATTTTAGGAGAAGGGTCCATAGCAAAGGGTTGATCATATTTTTGAATATGAAAGTTTGAAACCCACCAATCTAGAATCGAATTATGTCATAGCATTAAGACTAGTCTTCACTGGAATTAAGGGGCCAAGCAAACATGTTCATTTGAAATGGATGTCCACATACATTTGCCCATTGAATAGTATAATAATAGTACACCATCAACACTATAACAAGAAATAACATTTGAAATCTACTGACAACAACAAAATGTGTGTTGTGTGTGTGTGTTAACTTGAGGTCTGGAGATATTCTTCAGGATCTCCATCTCTCTGTCTGATATAATGTCATGATATCTGATGATGCGAGGCTCGTCCCACTCCACTTCCTCTTTCACTGGTGCATACATCAGTCTGGGGTTTCCTCCACCTGTGCTGTACCTACAGGACAGCTCCCTCTGCCTCTTGGAGATCTGATTTGTTTGCTGATTGGAAGTTTATTATATTTTATCAAAGCTTCAGAATGACTGTTTGTAATTTCATGTCAAATGAGGATTTAAATTTTAGCACTTGCCCTCTCGTCAACCTCTCCTCTGCACAGAGCCTCATAGTTACTTGACTCGGTGTTCAGTGGAAATATGTCAGGGTTGCTCTGTAAGTGAAGGAGTCTGTTCAGCTGAACTCTGGCTTCATCATTACTCAGATCTGAGGCAAAGATGTTTATGACTTGAATCACAACAACTTAGCAAAATTGTCTGCCAAACTCAAATATAAAAATATTAAATGAAATGCTATTAAATGCAGGACAGAATGACCTCACCCAGATTTAGAAGCCGTTGGCTGAAGTAGATTGCCACAGATAGGCTGCCAAAATGATAGACTGAGGAACTAAGGAAACGGAGTAACTCTTCCTCAGTAGTGGTTGAGTTTTCTGTTAATCTGTCCAGACTGTACAGAAACCAGAGGAAGGCATGCTGGAACTTGTCCTCGTCATAAGCGACCAACCCTACACTGAAAGCCTCATCTGCATTTAGAGACGTTTCTGTGTAATTAAAAGCATAAATCAGATCAGAAAAAGAGAAATTCTCAGTGAAACTGCAGGACAGTTTACCCTTTGTGATGTCCTCTGGGTGGAGTTTGTAGATCTCTTGCAGTCTGATCAGTCCTGAAGCTGCACCATCCAAGTCCTCCAGCTGTGGGATCATTGCGTCCAACTCATTCTGATACTCTTCACACCGAGTAAGATTCGGCTGAATGTGTTTTATAATATATATCAAATCATTTCTCATTTGTCTGAGGAGTCTGTAAGCTGCCACAGGGTCTCTCACAGCTTCCTCTGGGTTCTCATGGTAAGAGTATGAAAGCAGAAGATTTGGAAGAGCACTGGATGAAGAAAGGGGTTCATCAAAAGTTAGAATGTTAGAAAATGGATTTATTAACAATCCTTGATCTAAAACCACATATAAGATTGTTAAACATCAGAATAAATGTCTTCACCTCTTCATTGTCTCTACATTCTCAGCTTCAACACACTGACTGAAGACCTTCAGAAGGTCTTTCGTGTTCCCATATAGTTGTGCAATTAGATCTGTAAAACAAGCTGCACTTAATTGTCAAAAGGCATTTGATTTATGTATTAATTCATTTTTACATCATTAAGAGTTATAATGAAAAGTTTATTAGAACCCAAAGAGAGGGTTGATATTGTTTAGTCAATAATGGAGTTAAAAGTAAAAGAGTAAGTATAACGGTACACATGGTGAGTGCATGTGTTGAATTTTTGGCAAAAACTGTGGTATAGGCTATTGTTCATTTTTGGTCAAAAGTCTCACAGATGAAAACAAAGGCTACAATCACCTTGTGACAACATTGTAAAACACTTTGAGAAATAACGACAAAACACCGACTAAAAAACTAAACAAAATATAAAGAATTGATATTGAACTGAAATAATAACCTGTTGATGAAAAGAACTCATGTCCAGTATCAGCACGGACAATCCGAAAAAAACACACCATAAACACCGTCAGTTCCTTTACTGCCATTATCACTTTACCAGACCTTCAATATTTTAAACCGCAACGTGTGTGTGTATCTTGCAGCGAAATTGAGCTTAAATACCGAGTTCTGTCATAAAACTCTAGATGGCGCAGGCTGATAGGTCCTTACCTCATTTTGCTAGTAATCACCTATGGTAATCACATCGTTATCATCTAGCCTACATAGCGCAGCTGGTTGCTGATACATCAGCGGCCAATGTGCAAGTGTCATCACCGTGGGCATTGAACGGGAAAGAGAATTGCGATTGACTGTAAAAATAGATTTGACAAGATATCTGAGGTATATTTTTACAGGCTGCCGAAATCTACAGAAAAGAGAGGTAGATTGATAGCTGCAATTCACAGAAACAACGGGACTACTAGGCATCGAAACGTGGATTTGAGTGGTGTCAATGTTGAATTTTGGGATAAAATGTAGGCCTATTGTTATTGTATTGACAACTCATTAACATTTGCCATTTTATATTCTACAATTTGGTATTTTTAAACAAACACGATATGGCGATAATTAACCCGGATTGTATAGCCTATTTATATTTAGGATTCACAGGCATATTTGCTTTATGTAGCTAGGTATACCCCGACGTAGAAATCGCACATATAAATGTCAGGAAACATAATTAATAACATAACATTCCTGACTGCGTGCCAATATCCATGGATCTTTGGTAAGTTGTAAGGAACACTAACACTATCGACTCCAACCTTTAGTTTAAAGGTCCAATCAGTAAAAATGTTGAGTATCTATTAACAGAAATGCAAAATTACATCCATAACTATGTTTTCAGTGGTGTATAAAGAACTTACTTAATAAACCGTAATGTTTTTATTACCTTAGAATGAGGCATTTATATCTACCATAGACAGTAAAAGAAATGGACACAGCGACCCCATTGATTTCAACGGAGAAGACTTGAAACCCGATTATTGCACTTCCTGTCTGATGTCTGAGCGACTGCGCAGGCTAAACTGAGCGTGACGACAGTCTGATTATTGAAAATCTTCTAGTAGCTGTGCCAAGACAAATCTGAATCACCTAATTCCTCAAAAACGTTGTTGAAATATTTTGTCCCGTTGCTTTTATGGACTGTCTATTTATGGGCTTCTACCTTGACTTTGTGGCTTCATGTCCCCCCGATTGCCTCATAGACAGTAAAAGATTGCCGCGAGCTTCTCCTCCTGTCTATACGGTAATGTCTCAATTGTGCGACAGAAAGTCCCGTGGTTATGACGCAATCTTTAGCCTATTTTTACAAAAACGGCTTCTACGGGGTCGTAACGTAAGATACAAAGTAATGGAGCATTGTATACCCTGTCGTGTTTCTTTATAAATAAATAATTGACAAATTAAGCCTTTGGACGCCTCAGATGTAAAGTTATTCGCTGTCAAAGTGACGCCAAAATGAATGGGAGTCAATGGGATGCTAACAGCAGGTGAAGTTCTGCTACAAAGGCGGCTCCCGCGAGGCTTCAACTTCTGGCTGATGGATTACCCCCTTGATATCTACATAGGCGCGGGAATCCCCTTCTATGAAGGTCGACATATTGTGACGTCATATTTCTACCGTAGCCGAACGTGCACAAACAGCGCTACAGAGCGCGTTTCGTTCATACCTTGAAAGAGAAGCAGCAGAAAGCTAGAAGCTAGCCATAAACACCGTGAGTAGTGACTTGTAGTGATGGGCAGATCGAGGCTTCGTGAAGCAATGAAACAGTCGAAGCAAATGTGCCATTTTGTTTCGAGGCTTCGAATCAATCCGAAACCCGTCTCCACGGTGACACCTAGTGGTCACTTGCAGGTGTTGATCTGAAACAACCTTTACAAAGAGCTAATAAAAAAATGTGTGTTTTTTTTTTTTTTATTATTGTATTTTTGTAATATATGAAGCTTGTAACCTGTAGTCTCTGCACCCTGCAGAATGGCAGGATGAATGCTCCTCAAATGGCGCATCATGGATGATGTATTGTTGCAGTAGGCTAACTGCCGATCACAATACACACATCTCACTTTATTTGGGGTTTCCAAATGGAAATGCTCCCACACCACAGATGTACGGCATCTCTTCTGTGGAGCCTCCATTTCTATCTATCTATCTATCTATCTATCTATCTATCTATCTATCTATCTATCTATCTATCTATCTATCTATCTATTTTATATGTAGCCTATCTATCTAATAATCTATATGTACCTGTAATATATGTATCTATATATATATATATATATATATATATATCAATGCATCTATTAATGTGTCACTATACTCTGTGTGTCTCTAAGTCAATGTGTAAATGTAAATTAAATCCTAAATATAACTAAACAAATCGCACTATAAATGTCACTATATCACCAAAAATCCGCTATCTCAAAACCAAACTCCTCTCACAAAAACCCACGATATGAAAATGCGTTGACAAAACTTTTATACTGTGTGATTGTGTGATTTGTTCCCGAACCGACCAATCAATGAAACCCTGATTCGGCGGAGCACTCCACCTGATGAAACACTTAGACGCTTCATTTAGCCGTTGTCACGTGACGTGGGTGTTTTGAATCACGCTTCGGATCAGTGTTTCGAATCATCTTTGCTTCGGGATCTCGCAAGGCTTCGGAACGTCTGTTTCGCGCCAGCCATCCTTAGTGACTTGTCAGTGGTGTAAAATATGTAGTTGGATTGTTTCATGTAACTTAGTTCTCCCTCGCTGTGTTATGGCTTTGCTATGTGGGGATAAATGGGCTGGTAACGTTCGTTAGACAGCTGATTAGTACTCTTGTCATTGACCATAAAACAGTAACGTTACAGGAATCACCAACCCGTCGATCTTGGAAGCATTTTAAGTCGATCGCGAAGAGTTTTCAAAATCAGAGAAAAAAAGCCTATTGTGTGTAGTAAATGGATGCATGTCATTTTGCCGCGCGCACCTTTGGGCTCATGCGGACGTTTCGAGTTTAAACAAGGCTTTACGATTTAACCAGCTCAGCCACAGTAACAGCTCATATTTAGCCAGCTAAACTTTTACTAGCAGCTACCCTGTTAGTAAAATATATAGTTGCCTAGTTTAATGTGGTTCTTCTCCCTCGCTGTATTATGGGTTTAGACAATCAGCTGATTACTATTATTATATTATAGACCCTTGATCCTCACCTGACTATGGCTTTGAAAACGTTATCCATGATGTGGTTTATAATGGACTGTGGTACAGAAACAGTGACAATGTTACACACTCTTGGCTTACTCTGGCTATTCTCTGCTGTCTCAGACGACGATATGTTTGTCCCGTTTTAGCCACCGTAGCTTCTTCGAAAGGGAGGGGTGAGCAGTGGGCTGAGCCCTTAGTGCAAACTCGCAACCGAACCGCTAGATGTTGCTAAAAATCACACACTGCACCTTTAAAGTAAACTGATAGTGGTTAGGCCTACTCGCGTTTTCCCTATCCAGTCATGCAGCAGGGCCGGCTGAGGAGGCGGGTTCCGGAGGGAAAGTGACTTCAGTGTTTGCTTATACTAGCGTTTTCAGAAAGCACGTGAAATCAACATCTAAGAGATAAGTGAAAGCTATTTTACTCCATATGTCTGTGCATATTACGTGGTTTGCTGTTCATTCCTAAACGAGCAATCATAAGCGTCATTAGTCTTGTGGGATGATTTATTAAGGAGCTGCAGCGTAACTTACGCAATTAAAAATGCAGCAGCAAGCCGTCTGTATGGTATATAATTGCTGTGAGGATACGCCGTCTAAGCTACTATGAGAAAAGGTTCAAGTGAAATAAGCGTTATGCACTTTCAACGGGGTTATGTTTAGCTGCACTCTGACACATTCATTTATTCCCAAGGGCAATCTTTCCATTAATTAGATATGCTTAAAGGGTTAGTTAAGTCAAAAATGAAAATTCTGTCATAATTACTCGCAGTCAAGTCGTTCCACACCCGTATCAATGATATATAGACCTACACTCTCAGAAAATAAAGTACATAATTGTACCTTTAGGGGTACAAAGGCTTGTCACTGGGGCTGTACCCTCAAGGGTACAATATTGTACCCTTGGCATAGGGTACATATTTGTACCCTTGTGATTTGTACCTTTAGAGACCAGTCTTGTACCTGTGGTGACAATTTTGTACCTTTATTTAACAGTACAAAAATGGACAAAATTGGCTTTGACAGGGTATTGTTGACTATAATGATATTTTTATATATATATATATATTACACACACTGAATTAAAATCAGAAATTATTAAATCCTTTTAATTTTCACATTTTCCAACATTTCATTTTAAACTCAATGTCTGACTGTGACATATAAACGATTATCATCTGAGTAAGAGTCATTTGCCTGAAAGTCCATTTCTTCTCCTTTCATCTCGACGTTGGTTACTTCTATGCCTGCTTCTGATATTTTCTGAAGGACCTCCTCGGTTAAAAGCCCTGTAAGAACCATGAGTAACCGTGCTATGACTTCTTCTCCACCAATGGCCAAAAGAAGTAAAGACCGAAAACTGGACGTTCTTTTAAATTGAGATTCAAGCAGCCAATCAGGGCTGGCTCTACATACAGTCTCAGAAAATAAAGTACATAATTGTACCTTTAGGGGTACAATGGCTTGTCACTGGGGCTGTACCCTCAAGGGTACAATATTGTACCTTAACCTTTAAAAGAAACGGTACATATATGTACCTTTTAATTCTTTTTGACCCTCAAAAAGGTACATGTATGTACCTTGAGGCCCAACAGCAAAAACTCCAGTGTTAATTGAACTCTCCTGGGAGTTTATATGACTCCAGACTCAAGAGTGTTAAAGTTAATGAGATAATTACGTGATTCATTGAGTGATGATTGACCATTATTGAAGACACCTGATGTTAACAAGCAGAATCACTGAAGGAGAAAATATAATTTTTTAAGACACCGTTATGGTGATCAGTGTTTGCTTTAGTTGGGCTCTTGACCCTTAAACCATTCATTTTAGATTTTGTTTGGCTGTTGTATCTGAGCTAAAACTGCCAGATGAACAAAGCGAAAAGGTGATCAGGTGGTGTTGGTTGTGTTTTGACATAATCATAATTTGCCTGAATCACTGAACTCATTCTTTTTCTCAATCTCAGTCTTAAATGTATATTGTTGATTACAGCAGCCTGTGATTCTACAGCAAATGATTTCCAGCATTTTCCATATAATCCAAAATATTTCTTAAAAGTTGTTCTGATCAAAAGACTTTTTAAAATAAATTATTTTATGTTGACACACTGACATCAATAATCAGCCTGTGAATCTCAACAATGGTGACAATAATAAAGCATGTTGCAGTGCATTCTGGGTGCCACCAATCAAAACTCATTCATGGCTCCCATCATACATTGCGGTGTGAATACATTATGATCCGAATTGTTTTACTAATTTCCTTTCCCTAATTTAATATTCTTTTTGTCACCATTGTTGAGATTCATACACTGATTATTGATGTCTGTGTGTGCCTAAAAGAAAGATTTGTTTTATCAGATAAACTTTTAAGAAACCCTTTAGATTAGAAAATGATGGATCTTATTCTGTTGAATCACAGGCTGCTGTAATTAAAAATATACATATAAGTCAGAGATTAGACTTTAAATGAGTTCAGTGATTCAGGTCAAATTATGATTGTCAAAACATAACCAACACCACCTGATCAACTTTTCTCTTTGTTCTTCTGGCAGTTGTAACTCTGACACAACAGAGAAACAAAATCTAATGTTATCAGTTTAAGGGTCAAGAGCCCAACTAAAGCAAACACTGATCACCATAACGGTGTCTTAATTTTATTTTATTTTCTACTTCAGTGATTCTGCTATTTAACATCAGGTGTCTTCAATAATGGTCAATCATCACTCAATGAATCACTTAATTAGCTCATTAATTTTTGTTAATTTAACAGTCATATTTTAACACTTTAACACTCTTGAGTCTGAGCCATATAAACTCCCAGGAGAGTTAATTTAACACGGGAGTTTTTGCTCTTTTATAATGATTTAATATCAGTAAATTGACTTACAAAACTTTTATTTCCTTTATTTCAAGGCTAGTCAAATATAGTGATAAGTTAAAATCTACCTTAAATGATTAAGGTATCCTTAAAACCTTTTTTAAAAATGATTTTTTTTACAAAAAAAAGAAATTACTTAGCAGAGGCTGTCTTTTGATATTGTACCTTAACCTTTAAAAGAAACGGTATATATATATGTACCTTTTTGACCCTCAAAAAGGTACATATATGTACCTTGGGGGACAGAAATGGACTCCTACTGTACCCCTATTTCTGACAGTGTATGTTTTTCTTTGGGACCCAAATGAAATGAAATTATATTTTTGATGAAATTGAGAGCTTTCAGTTACTCTATTGGCAGCAGCGTAATTTACACGAGAACGATATGAAGACATCATTAAAGTTACCCATGTGACTCCAGGTGGTTTAACATGAAGTGCTTGTGCAAAAACAAAAAACTGTGCAAACAATTAAAGCACTTGCGACGCTTCTTAAAATTGAGGTTAAACCACTGGAGTCACAAGGATGACTTTAATGATGTCTTTCCTAGTGTTCTGTACCTTTAATGTGTAAATTGCATTACTCCCAATGGAGGGAAGCTCTCTGATTTCATCAAAAATATCTTCATTTGTGTTCCAAGTAAGGTCTTACTGGTGTGGAATGATATGAGAGAGTAATTAATGACAGAATTTTAATTTTTTGGTGAACCTTTTAAAGTGAGCGGTTGATTTCAGCTGCACGCTCCTGTCTTTCTTTAATTAATGCACTCAACAGCTTTTTCACCATGAGGATCATGTCAATGATACATCAAATGTATGAAAAGCAAACCTTTACATGAGGGGGTGTCAGCGGCAGGCTCGTTGCGGGAACAATGAAGTGTAGAGGCAAGATCTAGTCAGAGCAGTGATTTTTATCAACAAATTAAAAATAGGAGCACAAAGTCTTTGCAATCTAATAATTTGCAAGCTTAATTTTTTTTCTCTCCTGTCAATGAGCACTATATATGACCAAAACCATCAGGCTGAGTGCCACCAAGAAACCCAGATTGAAGTAGTAAAAAAAAGTTAGGAATAAATTATTTATTATAGTGAATTGACAGGATTTTACCCTCTCAGTCTTATGCATTTATAATCACTCACTTATAAGAACTCAAGCGCTTCTGGCTTGTTTACTTTCCGCTCACTGTTTGAGTGATTTGAATATGAGAGAAAACACTACAGCTTGATACTTTATTCAGCATTGTATTCTCTTCCGGTTCTGTTGTCGAGCCGCGTTCAGTGATGCTGATGACGTAAGACGCTGCTGACGTGTAATCTGGTGCGCCCGTGCTTCGTTTACAGTCTGAGGGAGACGCACGCTGTAAACAAAACAATCTTCGCAAACATGTCTAAGGATTTCGACACAGAGGAAGACTTGCATTTTTTTGCCCAGCCTTATTTATTTGAACCCGAATACACGGACGCACCAGATACACGTCAGCAGCGCCTTACGTCATCAGCGTCACTGAACGTGGATTGACAACAGAACCGGAAGACAATACAATGCTGAACAAAGTCGTAGTTTTTGTTATTTTTGGACCAAAATGTATTTTCGATGCTTCAAAACATTCTAACTAACCCACTGATGTCACATGGACTACTTTGATGTTTTTCTAACCTTTCTGGACAAGGACAATATACCGTACATACATTTTAAATGGAGGGACAGAAAGCTCTCGGACTAAATCTAAAATATCTTAAACTGTGTTCGGAAGATGAACGGAAGTCTTAGGGGCTTGGAACGACATGAGGGCGAGTCATTAATGACATAATTTTGGGTGAACTAACCCTTTAATAGTTAATAAACACGAATGAACAATAGTTGTGTTGAAAGATACAGTACAACTTACCGAAATGTTAATGCCTCATACATAATATCGATCAATCAGTGTTTTTCAACGGCGGAAAGAGGTCAATAAAACAGCTGGAGAACAACAGGCTATGTCACATAACATTATACATTTACCTCAGGAAAGACATTTGATAGCACGTTAGTTGGCTAATTATAGAGAGGAGTATTTTGCTAAATATGTGCACTATATTAAATATTTATTATATTTTTACTTTATTATCATTAAAATATTGTAACGCTGTTATTATAATTAGACAAATTATATTTAATTATATATGCTGACAGGGCTCTCTGTATGTTTACAGTATTAGGTGAGATTTTTTTTTTTCTTGAGAAAAATTAACATGTATCTACTGTACCTAATATTTATCCAAATCGATATTGAATCAAGATTGGAATCAAATCACAAGATCAAGCAATAATAAAAACAGTAGCCTACATGTAAACTTTGTAACATATTGTCACTAAACTTAGCAAAATTCTGTTTAGTTACCAAACGTTTTGACAATCACAATACACATCCTGCTTAAATGTCCCTGTTTGTCTGGACAAAATGTTCTTATTTTTAAATATCTTATTTTTTAATGAGCATACAAATGTTCTATTTTATACTGTTGTACTATTGATACAATAACAAGTTTCCAGTAATGCAAAGATGTCATTATTTAATTTAGTAAAAATATTATTTTAATTTGAAAACACTGAGTTGAGAAATACACATTTCAGAATTATCACTAATCCGTGTACATTTTCCTTGAGAACTAAGCAAGTTGACTCATGAAACCATTTGTTTATTTACCTCAATAATCGTAATATGACATTTTTCCCAAATCTTGCAGCCCTAGTTCAAAGCAAAGGGACATCATTTTCTTTTAAAGAAATCACTTTTTAAGGACTACAACAAACGTCTTGTAGGGACTACACGACATTCCTCCCAGGTTTGTGACATCACAAACCCTAAAATTTACATAAACCCCGCCCCGAAACATGATTTATAGATTATCAAGACATAATATGCTAATCAATGACTAGAAGATAACTACACATTAGCTACATAAATTCATCAACTAACCATTCAGAAATGTTGTCTACTGTTGTCACTTTTTGAGTCTCTCTATCTTTGTCTAACTCCGGTTTGAACATAAAAGGCTAAAAGTTTTTGAAATTTTCAGTGCATGTCTGTGTGAGGTAAAAGGACACAAGCTCTTGAAGTAAATTTATGTAAATTTAATTTCTAATTCGTAAATGTATTTACATGCACTGACTTCAATCCATACATGCATACAAAGATTAAATTATAATATTAAGACATATTATTAAAAAAATAATATAGTGTTGTAAGTTTACATGATAATCTAACTTCTCTCCAGATTTATAGGGGAAAATATAAAGAGAATGCTCCTAGAAAATTATGAAAAACTAACATTCATACATCAATCTTAAAGATATGTACAGATAGAGTGGTCCCACCAGACATTTCATTTGTACAGTAGTACTGAAGGAAAATGAAAATTAAGCGGAAGTACATATGAGGGCGGAGCCAGGCTACATATAGAGTACAACTTTCTCTGTAGTTATGTTAAAATGTATATAGTATAGTTACAAATATATTTTATATGACTTATAGAGTCTTTCACTCCCAGTCTGACAAAGAACAGGGGCTCCTGAATTCCTGTCCAAACTCACCGATCCATTTGTTAGCCACTGAAAAAAAAAAACGGCAAGAAAAATAAAATGATTTTTTTTTTACCATTAACATTTAGCTTTCAATCGTCTGCTTTGTCAAATTTTTCATGACTGAATTGTTTTTCTCAAACACAACTAAAAAAACCTGTTGAATATTAATATTATAATATATTTATCTTATAAAGAACAGTCATGAACAAGACACTTAAATTAAAATAATTTGTATTTTGATAAAGCTATACAGTATCTTATAGTATAATATCTCATTATTTAAAAAAAAATAGCCAATTATATTTTAGATTTATCAACCTAATTTATTTAAAAACATACCCCATTTGTTACCCATTAACACAGGGCATGCAGCGTGCTCCGTATTCCAATCAACTTCACCATTTCTGTGGAGATTGTACCAAAGCATGGCTGAACCCTGCAAGAGCAGAGAGAGGATTCTACTTCTATATAATTAGTACTTAAATTATCCTTGTATAAATCACAGAATTGAGGGTTTACCTTTTTCGGCTGCACTGCAACTCCAACTTTAGGGAAGACGGTGGCGCCCCCCATCTCCACATCACTCAACTACAGCAAAAAAAATAAAATAAAAAAATCATTTAAATGGATGTTACACACAGGTAATATTAATACCTATAGTAGAAATATTGTTTTTCTGACAGCTGTACTTACACTGTCAACTTACATAAATTAGGAATGTAGCAATCCTGTCATTCTCTATCCCCTGTGAGGTCAAACATTCTTCAGTTAGTTTGTAATGATTTGACTAGTCAACATGTAATCCAGCTTTCAATGACACAGAATACAGAGATTACATTTGTACTCTTAAAGCCTCCAAGAGAATTTGCTTTTTCGAGCCATTGGTTCCCCTATGCCAGGAGTAGGCAACATCAGTCCTTGAGAGCCGCTGTCCTGCAGAGTTTAGCTCCAACCCAGAAGAAAAATTATCCTGCCTGTAGCCTTAATCCTGAAGACATTGATTAGCTGGTTGTTTGATTGGTGTGTTTGACTCGGGTTGGAGCTAAACTGCAGGACAGTGGCTCTCCAGGACCGACGTTACCTACTCCTCCCCTATGGGTATTAGGCCCTTCAAGAGACTTTTCAGTTTTGTTGTACGTCATAAATCACAATTAAACGATCAAACCTCAAATGCAAATTTTGTAACAAATGTGTGATTACATGTATGTTGCCAACAAGTTATAAAAAAGGACTACAGTGGTTGTCCAATAATAAATGGCCTACACATTTTCCAAATGACACTGGGTTGCAAGCCTGTTAACTCACATTCTTCTGCACACAGGAAGTCGGCATTAGTGTTGGTGTTATTTTCAAATATGATAGAGGAATTCATTTTGTTTTGTTTTTTCTTTTAATTTTATTTAAAATGTAAAAATGACAAACTAAAAATATTAACATGCCTGCTCTATCCTCCAGGGTCTAGATTATTTGTATTTTAGCCTGTTGACTCTCAAAAAAGGGAATCTCTAGGTGATTTTTTCCCCCCATTTACTTGGGAGGTTTGTGCTGGTATGGAAGTAAAATAATGCCAAATGTTTTTGAAACAAAAAAGCTTGTTGAATTGCACTAATTGACAAAAAAAATGCATTGCATTAACCGTGTTTGCATTTTAATGCATTATATTTTTAGGGCTTGTATTTTTATGGGCTGAAATTCAACATGAAATTCAAGCGTCTGTTAATGAAGAACAGAGCAACAGTTAGAGAGAGTCATTCATTCATAAAAATGGATTTACAGAAATGGAACAAGTGGTAAGTATTTGTGATTATTATCAGGGCCAGAACAGTCATATAAAAGACCAAACTCGCACATTATTGTATGACTGTTAGTCATTCTCTTATTGAAGTTAGAAATGTGTATACCCATGTCGTATGTAACTTTAGAGACTGTCCCTAAATTAGCAATATTGAACATCCAGTGTCAAGCCATCTTTATGCAAATGTGAAATGTTTTGAATTGAAATATTCTCAGCTTAAATATACAACCATGTTGAATTTTAGCCAATAAAAATGCAAGCCCTAAAAATACAATGTATTGAAATGCAAGCACAGTTAATGCAATGCATATTTTTTCAAGTAGTGCAATTCTTTTGTTTGAAAAAAAAGCTTTATGTTTGAAAAACATTTATCATTATTGCACTTATATTATGGCAATTCAATTTATTTTCAAAGTGAATCATTTAATTAATTTATTACTCATAAATCCTAAACTGCCTGATGGAACCAATGGCAAATTATGTGTTGGTTTACAAAATTGATGTAATGTCTGTACAGTAAACTTACCAATGCATCAATATGCTCTTCAAATGCTCCACCAACCCCATAATTCTGAACCTGGAAAATGATTGCATCACTTATGAATCGCTATTGAAATGGAAATATACTGATATACTATAAGCTCCCAAAGCTTTTACTGTATGCCATTCCTTGTCAAGAGATGCAGACAAGCAGAGCAAACCAATGTTCTCTGCAAAGTATGGGGTTTCTTTCTTTATTTGCTTGTTTATTTAGTAGGCAGTGTGCAATATCCATGTTTACTGCAAGGCATAGCTGGCAGTAAAGAAAATAAATGCTACCTGTGCATGAATCATGATCATATGCTTTCTTTCTTACTGTGACGTACAAGCAGTGGTTCAGCTGTTTCCATGGAGAGTCCCGTAACATCTCCAATCTTCTGACTGACACCAGCTTCCACAGGGTTATTGTGTAGAAAAACACTGAAAATATAGTGATGATTTTTCTTTACATTATAAGTGTGACCAAAACGGTTTATTATTATGCCAAATACTGCTAACTCTCATGAAGGAATAGTACACCAGGAATTTTATTGTATTCAAAAAATTATTTACCAAACATAATGTAAGGTTATATGACAGAATTTAAATTTTTCGGTGAACTATGCCATTGACAAGGTGATTTTAATAAATATTGATTATACCCTTGAGAAACACGTTTAAATGAGACTGTAGCTTCTCCCTCTTCATAAACTTCCGATCTAGAAAGCTGTAGGCAACAAATAGGAATGAAATGTCAAGTATAAAGTTATGTATATGGATAAAAGTATGTGAACACCCAAACACCACCCTAATGTTTGCTTTCTGAGCATTTGGTTTCAAAATCATCTCTGTTTTTGCATGAGGCCTGCGTGCCGGCACTTAGGGCTCCAAACTATGTATCTCAAATGTGTTCAGTGGGATTCAAATCTGGGCTTTCTATAGATCAGCCAAGTTCTTCCACACAGACCTCAATGATTAAATTCTGTATGGACCTCACATTAAGCACACAAATCTCTACAACCAAGGTTTAAATTTGTAAATTTGAAGTTTCAATGTACAAACTTTGACATTTGACTTTCACATAAGACTGGTGGTCAGAAATGATAAGATTGATTTTATTCAATTCAGTCCATAGTTTAAGATTTCTCTTAAGGTTTACGCATCAGTAGAAAGTAGATAGTCAACTTAATAAAAACTTTATAAATGTGTGTAAAGCAATGAAAATAAATAGCTGGGTATAGGGATGGGATAGAACATACAGTTTATGCAGTATAAAAATCATTATGTCTATACAAAGTCCCCATAAAATATGGAAACCAAACATGTGTGTGTTTGATATTCACTTGAGGTTTGGAGATATTCTTCAGGATCTCCATCTCTCTGTCTGATATAATGTCATGATATCTGATGATGCGAGGCTCGTCCCACTCCACTTCCTCTTTCACTGGTGCGTACATCAGTCTGGGGTTTCCTCCACCTGTGCTGTACCTACAGGACAGCGCCCTCTGCCTCTTGGAGATCTGATTTTATAAAACATAATAAACACACAAAGCTTCACAATGTCTGTTTGTAATTTCATGTCAAATAATAATTAAAATTTTGGCACTTGCCCTCTCGTCAACCTCTCCTCTGCACAGAGCCTCATAGTTACTTGACTCGGTGTTCAGTGTAAATATGTCAGGGTTGCTCTGTAAGTGAAGGAGTCTGTTCAGCTGAACTCTGGCTTCATCATTACTCGGATCTGAGGCAAAGATGTTTAAGACTTGAATCACAACAATTTAGCAAAATTGTCTCCCATCCATAAAAAAATATTAGTATTAAATTTCATGTCACTATGACCTCACCTAGATTTAGAAGCCGTTGGCTGAAGTAGATTGCCACAGGTAGGCTGCCAAAATGATAGACTGAGGAACTAAGGAAACGGAGCAACTCTTCCTCACTAGTGGTTGAATTTTCTGTTAATCTCTCCAGACTGTACAGAAACCAGAGGAAGGCATGCTGGAATTTGTCCTCGTCATAAGCGGCCAACCCTACATCGAAAGCTTCATCTGCATTTAGAGACGTTTCTGTGAAATGAAAGCATTAATATGATTGGAAAAAGTGAAACTCTCAGTGAAACTTCATTGGTGCAAAACTGTATTTTACTCTTTGTGATGTCTTCTGGGTGGAGTTTGTAGATCTCTTGCAGTTTGATCAGCCCTGAAGCTGCACCATCCAAGTCCTCCAGCTGTGGGATCATTGAGTCCAACTCAATCTGATACTCTTCACACTGATAAAGCTGAATGTGTTTTATAATGTGTTTCAAATCATTTCTTATTTGTCTGAGGAGTCTGTAAGCTGCCACAGGGTCTCTCACAGCTTCCTCTGGGTTCTCATGGTCAGAGTATGAAAGCAGAAGATTCGGAAGAACACTGGATGAAGTCATCAAAAGTTGTAATGTTAGAAAATGCATTTAATACCATAATCCTTGATCTTAAACCATGTATAAGATTGTTAAATATCCATTGCCGGTAACGCTTTAGATTACAGCCCGGAAAGTACTGAGTGATTAAAGCGATTTTACAGCGTAATGTTCGGTAATTATAGTGTACCTATAACGTACTTACAATATAAGTAAGGGAACAATATTTTAAGTTTGGGGAATAAAGGTGTAACAACCAGGAGAATTAAACAATTATTTATACTGTAAGTATTAAAGAACTAAAGGGTGCTTATTCTACTATTATGTTAAAACAATCTTACATTTGGGAGCAATTTAGCAAGAACCTACCTTTTTGAAATAGGTGTGTGAATGAAATATTAGGTGTGTGAATGAAAGTGTGCCGTGTTTCCTGTCAGCAGGATCGTATTTTTAATTCAAAAAGATGGTTCGATTTGAAATCTGTGTAAAATGTTTTGTATTCATATAATAGTAATAATGCCTAAACTGTGGCCTATTGTTCTCTCTGCTGGTGCTGAAGAACAAGGAGATCACAGATAACCCATGACTTACGATAAGGAGAAAATAGGGCCACCTCCTAAATTAAGCCAGTGCCCAATTGGCCAGAACCCATCCGGGAGGTTGGACAAACTTTGAGTTTAAAATCTTAGACCCGAACACAGAATCTCTCTCTCTTGTGCTCTCCTGTGCCCTCTCTTGTGCTATCTTGTGCTCGCTCTTGCTCTCTCTCTCCCCCGCTCTGGCAGAACAAGTCGGGTGGAGCAGACGATGGTTAAAGTAACCATGTAGACGAAAGAAGACAAAGAACCCAAATTAAGATCAGAAGAACATGGGTTAAACCACAGTTTCATTCAAACCATCTAACTCGTCTCACTTCCTTTCTTTTCCTTTGTTTTCTTTTTCGTTGAAAGTCTCGGTTCTAAGTTAAGTTTTGCTGCAAAGTTTCGTTTAAACGTTTCGACTGCAACGCGCTTCCAACTTCAAAGACTTTCATCCATCCGCCAACACGCCACGTGACCCCAAGATCTAGCAGGCACGAGGAGACCGCCAGCCAAGCAACGGACCCGGGGAACCCCTTTACACCGACAAAAGGAGAATCCCAAAGCAAACCGAAAACAAGCAAGTAACCTCTCCAGACTTTTAACCGAACTGGTGCAGTATATAAAATTGAATAACCTGCCTAAGAAACGATAGAAGGGTTAAATCGATGATTGATGATTCGTTCAGGTCATGTCTTGGCATATAGAAACTTGGGATCTCACTGTCTGACTTCTAAAACTCATTATTCCTCACTCTTTGTCTTTCTGCAACTCGTATGAATGTGTGTGTTAGATATTAGTTTTATGTGTTAGTCTTATAATCAATAAGGTATTGTTTGTGTGTGTTAGATATTAGTTTTATGTGTTAGTCATAGGCTTATAATCAATAAAGTATTGTTTGTATTTGAAAAGAGAAGCATTACTTGTGTTATGTGCTTACGAATTTATTGTCTTGAACTGCGATCTATAAGCTACTTATGCTTTTACCCTTGAATTATTTCTTAATTTAGCTGTTAGCTGGGGATTCATCTTTCTTGGCCAGGAAGATATTATATTTCCTAGAATTAATAATTGTTTATGCTTTCCGTTCATTGGATGAACTGATAAAATGATCATAGGCTACTATTGATTCTGCAACAGTAAATTCTGAAAATAATTATTAATTATTGATCATAATCCGTTATGAATAATAATTAGTTATATTGATACGGGCGTATAAACGCTATGTTCTCGCTAAATTGTTCCCAAATGTAAGATTGTTGTATCATAATAGTAGAATACGTACCCCTTAGTTCTATAATACTTACAGTATAAATATTTTTTTTATTTCTCCTGGTTGTTACCCCTTTATTCCCCAAACTTTACATATTGTTCCCTTATACTTACATGTAAGTACTTTATAGGTACACAATAATTACAGAAAGTTACACTGTAAATTCCTCTTAATTACACAGTACTTTCCGGGCTGTAATCTAAAGCGTTACCCCATTGCCAAATTGAATGCTTTTTAATAATAATAATAATAAAAAAAACAACATTACATTAATCTTGGAGTTTAATGGTATATTGGGAATAATTAATGCATTTTCACCTCTTCATTGTCTCTACATTCTCAGCATCAACACACTGACTGAAGACCTTCAGAAGGTCTTTCGTCTTCCCATATAGTTGGGCAATTTGATCTATAAAACAATCTGCACTTAAATGTCAAAAGGCATTTGATTTATTAATTAATAAAATGTTACATCATTATAGTTATAATGAAAAAGGTTTATTAGGTAAGAAATCAAAAAGAGATTATTATTATTATATAGTTATTATTTAGTCAATAAGGGGATTTAAAAAAGTGAAAGAAAGTAACTATAATGTTACGTATGAGTGCATCAGTGTTGAAATTATGGGAAAAACTGGTACTGTTGTTCAATTTTGGTCAAAAGTATTAAAAATGAAATCAACTTGTCATGACAACAGTGTAAAAACAGTTGGAGAAATGAAACACTATAACATTCAATTATTACGAATAAAAAACTATATATACAATATAATTTATATATTTAATGACATTGAACTGAAATAATAACCTGTTGATGAGAAGAACTCATGTCCAGTATCAGCACAGACAATCCAAAAACACACCATAAACACCGACAGTTCCTTTACGGCCATTATCAGACCTTCAATACAACTTGTGTGTGTGTGTGTGTGTATCTTGCAGTGAAATTGAGCTTAAATATATGGAAACCAAATAGAGGCACACCTGTATCTGCCCACATTTCACCATTTCTCAGTATGCCTGTTATCTGAGAACAAAAACAAAAGGGAAACTTTACATGAGTGAGTGTCAGTGGGCTGGTTGCGGGAACACAATATAGACTTTTGTTTCTTGTAGTTACTTGGCTACAAATATACTTTGAAACTCTCATGTTGCACAATTGGAGACAGCAAAGGGTATAATCATGGAAAGGAAAGATATACTGTATTGTATTATGAAGGCCTGCTCTAATAATGTTGCCCAACAACTAGTCTAATACTAGCATAGTGTACTTTTTATTGTATTGTTGGAAGAATGCTGCAATTACAACCACTCCTGCATCACTTGTAAGTCTGACTAATTCAGAACCTAAAAGTTAAATGAATGATTACTTTACATCTGCGTGTTACTGCTTAGGGATAATAATGATCCCACTACAATAATGTATGTATTATAATATGCACAAGTATGTTCAGCTTTGCAATAAAACCTTTTCTGTCGGAAGACATGTAATTCACTAAGACTAGTTTGCTGAAGTTAAACTTGTAAATGAAATGTTTCCCTTTGGTTTTGTGTAAAATTTGCTTAAAATTTGCATCTGTCTGTGATAAAAAGCAGTAGACTCTGCGCTGGCCTGCATTAGAAATGATGTTACAGATTCAGTTTAGCAAACATTTATATCTGTGAAGCCCGGTTGAAGTTATTCAATTAGATTGGTAATATTATTTTCTAATATTTTATTTATTGTTTTCCCCTAATTGTATGTATAATATTATTTTGATTGAAAAGAAAGAAAATGTATGATTAAGTGTTATGTTAAAAGTACTTGCCATTGTTAAGAGTTGTGATTGGTTAAAGGCTGGCGGGGAGGGAGGAGAGATGAAAAAAAAAGGGAAGATCCGAGAGGAAGAAGTGAGGTCGAAAAGTTAGAACGTGTCTGAGTGTTAGAGTGAGTATAAAAATACCATCCTATGACGGTTGTCCATAAGAGAACTGATTTAATGTTGGTATAAGGTTGTTTGAACGTGAGGGGATAGAAATTTCCCCTTTGTATAGTCGAATGACCGAGTAGCGCACGTATTCTCAAGAAACCGTGCTATGCATGTGAGAGACTAGCGAGGTCGCGTTGGTGAAAAACTACTGTGTGCCGCTTCTCTTGCCAAACCTAGAAGACATCCCAGATAGCGCCCTGAGATACCAGGAATTCTCAGTGGTTCCTCTGGCAACGCTGGACGAGTTCGCCGATCTGCCGTCAGTTCATCATGGACCAAATCTCTTTTGTGGAAAGTGCGTCATATGAAAGCCGGCTCGAACTAACATTGGTAAGACAGCATTTTATTTTGTTTGCTCATTGAGCGAAGCGGCAATCTGTTTTGTGCCTCAACGAACCCCAGCATCGTATCAGGCCTGCAACGGGGTATTTATTTTATTTGTGGCAATTTTGAACGCTAACACCCGGGTGTTTTGATTACTTTTGTGGGACGTTTAAATGTGAATAGTAACCTTTGTGTTGAGACAACAAAGATTCGTTGGACTTGAGTAGTAATCAACACATTGTCTCCTTGGTTATATTTGGGGCAGTTTGTGTATTTACTGTCCATCTTATTTCCTGTTATATTGAGAAAACACCAGAGTGATATATTATTTTCCATAGGGAATTTAATACAGTGTTGTATTTGTGAATTTTGAGTTGAAAGTAGGAAAGATCCTTTTATTGCAAAACTTTAAAGGGTTAACTTTTATTTTCAATTGCTATTTGAATTTTATTATTTTATTTGAGTAAACTACTAAAAGTTTCTATTTCATTTACAAGAGTTTGTGGTTATTCTAGTCTGTTACTAAGCACACCAATATTGAGATAGGGGTTTATTGAAATAAAGTTAATAATATTCAGGGGGTATTTAGAGAGATCTAACAATAAACTAACCCAGGGCCCCTCCCGCTTAAATCTCAGGGAGAGGGCGCTACATAAATGGAGGCACCGCTGGGATTCTTATAGTTTTCTCTGATATTATTTAGCTTTATTTAAATTGGGGGGGGAAAAAAAAAACAACAACAATCAAAATGCAGCAGTTTAGAGAAGAGCTTAGGGGCTGGTGCAGGGGAGAAGCCTTGGATGAAGACCATGCTTTAATGGTTATTGTACCTGTGGATCTGGATGTAGCACAGATTGAAGAGACAATGCAGACAATCAAGTGCCTGGGTCGCGTACGAGTAAGAGGTAGGATGTTCAGAGATAATCTCAAGTGTTTCCTGGTTCTCTGTGAGAGTAAAGAGAAAATTGATCCAAAATTAGTACCCCCTGAAGTCTTGCCAGTTTCTGGAGCAGAACCTTGGAAAATTGTCACCTCAAATGGAGATGATACTAGTTCTGAGGACTTTGCTAGAAAAGTGCACACCCTACTGCAGAGTGAAGGGAGAAAAGTTGAGGATATTAAGGCCATGTTTTCATCCTCTGCATCCGAAAACTCTTCACCTGATGCTATTATCCGTGCTGTTGGAGATCTGTTAGAAAAGACTGGAAAGACTTCAAGTGAAGTAGGAGGTTATAGACGTTTGAGGATGTTCTCTGGAGCGATACCTACCCCTGCAGGTGAGGAACCGTTTGAACACTGGATGGAACAAGCATGTTTGATGGTAGAAGAAAGTGAGTGTCCTGTCAAAGAAAAGAAAAGGAGGATCATTGAGAGTTTAAGAGGGCCTGCATTAGAAATCGTCAAAGTTGTGCGTGATTCTGACACTGATGTCACTCCAGAGGAGTACTTGGATGCCCTCGAAAGAGCGTTTGGATCTGCCGAGTCAGGTGATGACTTGTATTTCGCTTTCCGTTTGTTACAGCAGCAAGTAGGAGAAAAATTGTCAGATTTCTTAAGGAGACTGGAGCGTGCCCTTACCAAAGTGGTTCAGAGGGGTGGCATATCGGCGGACTTCCGAGATCGAGTACGTGTTGAACAATTGCTGAGAGGTGCCATTGGCGCTGACATGATGCTGATTCATTTGAGACTTCGAGAAAGAAAGGCAAAACCTCCTAATTTTCTTGAGCTGTTAAGTGAAATCCGGGCTGAAGAAGAATATGAAGCTTCTCGTGCAAAGTTGACCACAAGGGTACAAAAAATCAGTACAAGTGTGGATACGGATGGTAAGCATAAAGAGATTCAAACTCTGAAAGCTGAGATCAAAGAGTTAAAGGCCCAGTTTGCTACAATGGTAGCTCAGTCGCAGCCTGTGGTAGATCACAAACCCACCTCCAGTCTTAAAACAAATGCCAGTGACATTCAACAGGAAGGAGAAATCGCTGTTCTCAAGAAGCAAGTGAAGAGCCTACAACGTAAAGTCACAGGGAAAAACTGTCACCAAGATGGGGTTTCAGCGCTCACTCTGAATGCCAGTACTCCAATGAAACCACTGGTAAATCCAAGAAAGCAGTACAATGACTCAGAAGAGTATTTTTGCTACAACTGTGGAGAGGAAGGGCATATTGCACCACGATGTCAAAATCCTGAGAATAAGGATAAAGTCATTCAGAAATTGATTCGGTCAAACAGAAAAATGAAATGGGGGCAAAAAGAAATGCCCTCAGAAACAGAAAAGAGTAATACCTCCTGTTCAGCGAAAAAAAGTGCTGTTAGTTCAGTTGGTAGAAAGCAAATTCCAGAAGGACTGATTGGACCCCCCTCTACTGTACAGTTGCGTGTAAATGGACAGCCATGCTCTGCTTTATTGGACAGTGGGTCCCAAGTGACCATAATCTTTGAGAAGTGGTACAGAAAATATCTACCTGAGGTTCCAATCCATCCTGTGTCTGGATTGGCGGTATGGGGCTTAAGTGACTCCAGTTATCCGTATATAGGGTATGTAGTAGTGAACATTGAATTCCTAGAGAAAGCTACGGGTGGCTCAGAAAGTCTTTCAGTTCTGGCACTGATTTGTCCTGGTCCCACAAGCCCTGACCAGACTGCTGTGATCATCGGCACCAACGCCAGTCTGTTCACCCGTTTGGCCCAGTTATGTAAAGAGTCAACAGGAACAGATATTGCACATACCTTGGGTATTAAAATTGAGCCCACCTTAGAGAAGGATATTCCATCTTGTTCGACAGCTATTATACCTTTTGACATGGATGATGCTATTGGATGTGTGAAGTGGTCTGGTCCAGAACCCCTGAGTCTCTCGCCCAGAGGTGAGTGGTGCGCAAAATGTGAGGTGGAAATAACAGAGCCTCTTGAGAAAAGTGTACTGATGATAGATTCGTCTTCTGTGACTTCACTTCCGGCTGGAGTGTTAGTACAAACCGTTATAGTGTCAAGTGAGGCAATGGAAAACAGTCAGTTACTGGTGCCCTTGCAGAATGAATCAATGAAGGAAGTGACCATTCCGGTAGGGACTGTCCTTGGCCATTTGTACTTAGCAGATCCGGTTAGCCCTTCTTCGGTGAGTGAGACTGTTGATGAGATGATTGATCCAACACTGTTCAACTTTGGGGATTCACCCATTCCATCAGAATGGAGGGAGAGACTCCAACAAAAGTTGAGCAAAAGAACCAAAGTATTCTCGCTTCACGAGTGGGATGTAGGACTCGCTAAGGGAGTAGAGCATAACATACGGCTTTCCGATTCAAGACCCTTTCGAGAGCGTTCTAGGCGTCTAGCACCTGCAGATATAGACGATGTGAGGAAACATCTCCAAGACCTTTTGACTGTTGGTATTATTAAAGAGTCACGCAGCCCATATGCATCCCCAATCGTGATTGCAAGGAAAAAGAATGGAGCCGTCCGGATGTGTATTGATTATCGAACCCTGAATGCAAGAACTGTCCCCGATCAATACACAACACCCAGAATTGATGATGCCCTGGACTGTCTAGCAGGTAGTCAGTGGTTTTCTGTTCTCGATTTAAGAAGTGGCTATTATCAGATAGACATGGCAGAAGCCGACAAGGAAAAAACTGCTTTTATCTGTCCATTAGGATTTTTTCAATTCGAGAGGATGCCACAAGGGGTCACTGGAGCGCCAGCGACGTTCCAGAGACTAATGGAGAGGGTTGTCGGGGACATGAACCTACTCCAAGTCTTGGTGTATCTAGACGATTTAATAGTCTTTGGAAGGACTCTGGAGGAGCATGAGGAGAGGCTCATGAAAGTACTGGATCGTTTGGAGGAGGCAGGGTTAAAGGTATCCATTGACAAATGTAATTTTTGCCAGAACCGAGTGAAGTACGTTGGACATATAGTATCCAACGAGGCGATAGCAACAGATCCTGACAAAATTGAGGCTGTGATCAGTTGGCCCCAGCCATCGGACCTGAAAGCGCTGCGGTCCTTTTTAGGATTCTGTGGCTACTATCGTCGGTTCATTGCTAATTACTCTTCCATCGTTAGGCCATTGACTGAGCTCACTAGGGGCTATGTGCCGACACAACAAGGAAAGAAGGCAGGAAAAGAAAAGAGTATGATCTACTTCAAGGAATCAGAGCCCTTTGGAGATCGATGGGATGAATCTTGCACGTCCGCTTTTCAGCAGATAATTCATTGCTTAACACATGCTCCTGTTCTAGCCTTTGCAGATCCCAGTAAGCCATACATCCTCCATGTGGATGCTAGCTTGAAGGGCCTTGGGGCTGTGTTATATCAAGAGCACCTGGAAGGATTGCGGCCAGTGGCTTTCGCAAGCAGAAAATTGAGACCAGCAGAACAAAGGTACCCCATTCATCAGCTGGAATTTCTTTCCTTGAAATGGGCAGTCGTGGACAAATTCCACGATTACTTGTATGGGGCTAAGTTTCATGTTAGAACCGACAACAACCCACTCACATATGTGTTGACATCTGCTAAGCTGAATGCGACAGGCCACAGGTGGCTGGCAGCTCTTGCTACGTATGATTTTAGCATTCAGTATAGACCTGGAAAGAACAACACAGATGCTGATTTGTTGTCCAGAAGATTCGTGGATGAGGATGAAGCTAATAAGTGGAGGGACATACCTGTGTCTGGTGTAAAGTCCATATGTCAGCGAGTGAGTCCTCAGATGTACTTGGAAGCCAATCCCATATATGTGGAACAGCTAGGAGCCCCTCCAGAGTCCATACCAGAAGCTTATGCCTATCCCACCAGGTTGGAGCTTAACTCTTTACAGTTGCTGTCTCAACCGGAGTTGATAAAAGCTCAGAACGAAGATCCGACTGTGAGACAGGCGATAACTGCCCTGAAGGAACGAAAATGGTCAACCAAAATAACAGACCCCGAGGTGGTGGCATTGAGGCATGAAGCTGGAAAATTACTGATGAAAGATGGATTGCTTCAGCGAGTAACTAAAAAGTCTGATAGAGAATTCTTTCAATTGGTTTTGCCCACCAAGTTCAGAGAAGTAGTTCTTAAAGCTATGCATGAGGATCTAGGTCATCTAGGGGTAGAAAGGATTACTGAACTTTTGAGAAATCGATTCTACTGGCCCAAGATGTCTCTTGATGTGCAAGAATATGTCAAGAACTGTGGAGCCTGCATTACTCGTAAGAGTCCATGTCAAAGAGCTGCCCCACTGCATCAGATAACGAGTAGTGGACCAATGGACTTGGTGTGTATCGATTTTCTTTCAGTGGAGCCAGATTCAAAAGGTTTAGGCAACGTGTTAGTAATTACCGATCACTTCACACGTTATGCACAAGCGTTTCCCAGTAAGAATCAAAAAGCTCTTACTGTTGCTAAAATACTGGTCGAGAAGTACTTCATTCATTATGGCCTACCAGCACGCATTCACTCAGATCAGGGTCGTGATTTTGAGAGTCGACTGATAAAGGAGTTGTTGAACCTGCTTGATATAAGAAAATCAAGAACCACTCCATATCATCCTCAGGGTGACCCGCAGCCTGAGCGGTTCAATCGTACCCTCTTAGCCATGCTTGGAACCCTGAGTGTTGAGAAGAAACAAAATTGGAGCCAACAGATACCATACTTGGTGCATGCTTACAATAGTACCAAGAATGATGCTACCGGGTACTCACCCTATTTCCTGATGTTCGGGAGAGAAGCCCGGCTACCTGTAGACATCTGTTTTGGAACTTCACCAGATGGGTTGAATGATGCGTCACACTCACAGTACATCAGCAATATGAAAAAAGATCTGAAACGGGCTTACCAGTTAGCAATGGAAGAGGCCGACAAAGTCCATCAAAGAAATAAAAGATCATATGACAAGCGGGTGTCATTTCAATCCTTGAATTCTGGGGATCGCGTGCTGATCAAGAACTTAGGGTTGAAGGGGAAACACAAGCTTCAAACCAGATGGAGTCCAGTGCCCTATGTAATCTGTGAAAAACTCCCAAATATACCAGTATACCGGGTAAAACCTGAAACAGGAAACGGAAGGGTGAGAACACTTCACAGAGACCATCTGTTACCCATAGGGCAACTGGTGCGGTGGCCTCAAAACAAAGTGGAAACAAACCCGGTGAGGAGAAAGAAAATAACTAATGCTGATGTTTCAGTACTGACAAATGAAGATGCATCATCCTCAGAGACCTCATCTGAGTTTGAATACAATGTTTCAAAACCTTACAGATCCTATTTGGAGGGAACGCTGAAAAAGAATGATACTTTGCCCAGACAGTCAGAATTTGTATGCCAGGAAAGGAACCTGATCCAGGAAGGCCTTTGTACTGAGGAAGAGGACTTGTTACATGAAGAGGATGCATCGAGCGACGTTTCAAGTTCGCCCAGTTCATCTGCAGAAAATGATGAAGAAAGTCAAGAAGACTCAAGCGAGGAAGTGGAAGAAAGTGAACCAGTTAGGGAAAAAAGGAGAGTAAAGCCAGTTGTTAAACTCACCTATGATGAGCCAGGGAGGTCAAAAGATCAGCCCCTAACTATTGTTCACAGAGGAGTAATCATTCAAATAGGCAAGAAAGTCAATCACAAGAAACGTAAAGCAGTAATGTAGGTATGATTCTAAAAGGAAATATTAGGTAGTCTACCAGTCTGTATGGGGACATCCAGACATTTAAAGGGGGGAGGGTGAAGCCCGGTTGAAGTTATTCAATTAGATTGGTAATATTATTTTCTAATATTTTATTTATTGTTTTCCCCTAATTGTATGTATAATATTATTTTGATTGAAAAGAAAGAAAATGTATGATTAAGTGTTATGTTAAAAGTACTTGCCATTGTTAAGAGTTGTGATTGGTTAAAGGCTGGCGGGGAGGGAGGAGAGATGAAAAAAAAAGGGAAGATCCGAGAGGAAGAAGTGAGGTCGAAAAGTTAGAACGTGTCTGAGTGTTAGAGTGAGTATAAAAATACCATCCTATGACGGTTGTCCATAAGAGAACTGATTTAATGTTGGTATAAGGTTGTTTGAACGTGAGGGGATAGAAATTTCCCCTTTGTATAGTCGAATGACCGAGTAGCGCACGTATTCTCAAGAAACCGTGCTATGCATGTGAGAGACTAGCGAGGTCGCGTTGGTGAAAAACTACTGTGTGCCGCTTCTCTTGCCAAACCTAGAAGACATCCCAGATAGCGCCCTGAGATACCAGGAATTCTCAGTGGTTCCTCTGGCAACGCTGGACGAGTTCGCCGATCTGCCGTCAGTTCATCATGGACCAAATCTCTTTTGTGGAAAGTGCGTCATATGAAAGCCGGCTCGAACTAACATTGGTAAGACAGCATTTTATTTTGTTTGCTCATTGAGCGAAGCGGCAATCTGTTTTGTGCCTCAACGAACCCCAGCATCGTATCAGGCCTGCAACGGGGTATTTATTTTATTTGTGGCAATTTTGAACGCTAACACCCGGGTGTTTTGATTACTTTTGTGGGACGTTTAAATGTGAATAGTAACCTTTGTGTTGAGACAACAAAGATTCGTTGGACTTGAGTAGTAATCAACACATTGTCTCCTTGGTTATATTTGGGGCAGTTTGTGTATTTACTGTCCATCTTATTTCCTGTTATATTGAGAAAACACCAGAGTGATATATTATTTTCCATAGGGAATTTAATACAGTGTTGTATTTGTGAATTTTGAGTTGAAAGTAGGAAAGATCCTTTTATTGCAAAACTTTAAAGGGTTAACTTTTATTTTCAATTGCTATTTGAATTTTATTATTTTATTTGAGTAAACTACTAAAAGTTTCTATTTCATTTACAAGAGTTTGTGGTTATTCTAGTCTGTTACTAAGCACACCAATATTGAGATAGGGGTTTATTGAAATAAAGTTAATAATATTCAGGGGGTATTTAGAGAGATCTAACAATAAACTAACCCAGGGCCCCTCCCGCTTAAATCTCAGGGAGAGGGCGCTACATCTGTAAGTGCTGGAATCAGTATGACTTTACATGCATGTTTGTGTTAAAGGGGTCATGACATGAGAAACCAAATTTGCCTTGATCTTTTGGTATTTAAGAGGTCTTTGTACCATTAAAACCTCCTGCAAGTTTCATAGCTTAAGACGTCCTCCCCATTATAAACGAAGCATTTATTTAATCAAGCTCTAAATAGAGTGCCGAAGTGATGACGTCACTTTGGTGGACAACTCGGAAGCTAGCGGCGCATGGGTTCCCTCGATCGAAAAGCTATGCATTTTCCCCATAGACTTTTGGAAAATCGCAAAAAGTAAGATCTGTGTTTAACAAAGAGTTGTGACCCTTACACGTTTTGTCTATCAAGATAATCTTTACAAGTTAATCCAAAATTTACACATTTTGAAGCCTATATAAAGTTTTTAAAAAACACAAGCAGGTTATAACTGTGTGTTCTATGTCATAGATCAAAACGTGAAAATATTTAGAGGCTTTGTTCACCACAGACCTTATTTCAGGCGATTTAGCAAAAACCCATTCAAAAATCCCATAGACTTTAGAGCGAGGGAACCGGGAGTGCTAAAATGCTAACTCACTTCCGGTGAGTTACTCACTTGGCCTACAGAGTGACGTCGTAACTTCGGCACTCTATACAGCTCGTTCTAGATCATTTGTTCTTAGTGACGTCACGGTACGAAGTGACGTACCAGTCGTTTGCATATCAGTGGCGCCTCCAGAAATTTTTCATAGGGGTGGCCAGATGGGGCCACTTAAAATCTTGGGGTGGCACACCAAAACTATAAACCATAATTTCAGAATTGTATTCTACTGTTGTAGTAAACCGGCCTGTAGAAAACTATCAGAAAGACTTAAGGAAACTCCTACTGATATACTTTAGTTTATTGTGTTATATTTATTGTTACTAATGATATTAGTAGGGCCCTACTAATATATATTATATTATATATAATGATATATATTATATAGATATGATATATATAAGGGCCCTCGCCCCGCGGCAAATTTCCAGATACTTACATAATTGTGATGAATTTAATAATTTTTAAGTTATTATTTTGCAGTGTAAGATTACAGTTAACACCTTTAAATATTCCATAGATTTATTATGAATCTTTAATAAACTTAATGAGTGTATAAATCAGCAGCAAAAAGCAATTCTTGAAAAAATCTGCACAGTAATTTTATAAAATCTAAATATGTTAATAAAAACAAATTACTATTAGTTCTCTTATAAAATTCAATCAGGCAATCATACATTTCACAATTGTATATTTATATATGAATGTCAAGAATTCAGAAGTGCATATATAGCCTACACTACAAAGAAATAATATGCAATTAAATTATGCTTATTTTAAATGTATTGAGCAGGCTAGGTATAACAAAATATATTGGCTTTTAATAATATTTCAGTGCGCAAACCCATGATAACATGAAAAACAGAGCGCACACAGCGTGTATGCGCATTGGAATGATGTGCTAAAAGCAACATGGAGTCACAGTACACAGTGTGCAGCGCTGCATAAGTGCGCATTTAAAAGTTCACGTCACAAAGCGAAGAAATGTCGAGCGCACAAATCCTAGTGCGATTTGTTCCTTTGTTTCACAGTTTTGAATTCCAGTTATTGTGCGTTTGATGCCGATTCATAATCCTTGTGATGTGTGTGATCTAGCAAGCAAGCACGGTAGTGAGTCGTTTAAAAACAGCAACAAACTAAAATTTCAACAAAATAAAGTAATTTTATGCAAATCTACAGCCTTTTATCTACAGATAATGCATTATAATGTGAATATATCATATTGGAGAGAGTTTTACCGTGCATCCAAGAGGCGCGCGCGCTGTTTGAATATGAATGGAGAATGATTGACAGCCGCAGAGGAGGGAAAACGAGTTTCCGTGTACTTTAATGATGTAAATAGACTTCTGTCCCTCACATTAAGCTATGGAATGACTTCAGATGACTTTGTCACCCAAACTGAAGTGAAAAAATCGGGAGGCGCCGAAAAGCGCGATGTTTGCATCCCTGCTTGTCAAAACGGGACAAAGACACACCAAAAAGCTGCTGAAACAGTATACTGTAACCATTTGGCACTTAAAAAGCACGTCACGTCACGACACATAATTCCCCGTCTTCTTTTACTAAAGAATATTTTTGACTTATTTATGAAATGCATAACTGCTACTAAAATTTGTATTGGCCATTGGGGTTGGGGTGGCCAGGAGTCGGCCGGCCACGGATTCATAAATTTTGGGGCATCTCGCCCGGGGGGCGGGGTTACGTCCTGCGTCACATCTCTCATGCGGGTTCTCGTCGACCAGGGTCAGCGCGCACCATAGCGCACACAGGCAGGCACAGTACTAGCTAGAGAAACCTAGGTCTTAAATCTAATAAGTTATGTTTTTTACAACACGTTCTTTGATGAAAAAGTGATGTTTAATTTCCATAGTCTTTGTTTAGTGAACGAAAGCGAAATCAGGAATTGCGGTCTTTCAGTTTGTTTATCGTTACCTAGCTACCATGGGTTTAAGTTGTACAAGATGTGCTGTAGCCTTACAATGGCCAAGTCGCGTTTGGGTGAAGCCCTAGCATGTGATGGATCCTTAGATATGATATGGTACAACTACAGTGCAACGCAAATAGTAAATATAAGATAAAGTGAAAAGTAATAGTAAATAGTTTAGTCAATAAAATAAACAAACAGTATACAGCAAATCAAATTGTAATGAAAAGGCTATATAAAATACAGGCTATATAAAATAAAATGACACAACCCTGTCTATTTTTGTTAAATTTTAGTTTTATTGATCAGTAATAGACACTATAACAGTATAAGTAGCCTAAAAGGTATAAGAAGTTATACAAGACAAGAAATAAAGTAAACGATTCAGACAAACATACAGCAGGATACAAAGTTAAAATAGCCAAAATATAAAATTATGAAACTTCACTTTGCCCTCAGCCAAAACGATTTGCCAGGGAACAAATGATAGATTAATGAGACCAAAGATCGCCCGTTATAGACACAAGACGAATTATATCTCATGTTTAACCACTAAACGAGAGACATCACAGCCAGCGGCAAACGTCAGAAGCACTGCCCGAGGTACGGCTGATCTCGGCGGGGTACATGAGTGTAGCGGCCCCTTGGATTTATTGATCAAGACGCAGAGAGTTTCAAACGGGTGTAGATTTATTTCTTCCTCTCAACATGCACCATGCACCATAAGCACAATGAACACCGTGAAAACTACAGAAGAAAACAGAAGAAATACAAAATTCTTCCATGTAGCTTCACCAATAATTCACATATAAATCATGTTTACATCCCATACTAATCATTTTAACCAATATGAAATATGTTTTTAAGCCTTCATGACAAATAAAATATCACATGCTTTCCTTAAATGAAATACAATATATTAGTTGTTCACAGAAAGAATATATTGCTTTTATATTTATGAAATGTACAATTAACCCATAAACAAATGAAATAATGACATTCTTTTCCTTCATACCTCATTCCGCTCTCCAAGGGTGCTAATCAAATAGTTTCGGCCATCAACTAGCATGCTCTCTAGTTCGACACACCTTCACAGTTCAGAGCTCGTTCTTCCGACGACGCGTGAGCACCACATTGTGATGAGAGTAACAGGAAGTTTAGCGCGACAAAAAACATCACAAGAAGAAAAAACGGCGCTTTTCAAAATAAAAGCAGAACAGACCAGGCGACACTGTAGAACTACAATGTCTTATTAACATAAATATAACACTAGGAGAATATTAGTGCAATTTATCAGACATTTACACTCCCACCAAATCCTAGTACAATGAATGAACAAATACACAAAGCGTAATTGAATTGTACAGGATTTCTTGACTCTAAGAAATGAATAGCCTGAAGTTACGCTATCAGAGGTGTAACTATATAGCCTCACGCATAATAAAGCGGTGTGTGTATTGTTGTCAATTGCTTTCTTCTAATCAGTTCTCAAGGAGGAGCACCAATTTTTTTATTGGTCTCTCAATAACTGAGGGCTTGGAGGGAAGATCTTGTTTTTTATGAGGTTTCCTCTCCCCAACTTGCACTTTAACTCTACGAACTAAGCCATCACTACTTTGAACAGTCTCAATCACTCGTCCAAGTTGCCACTGATTTCTTGGGAGGTTGTCGTCTTTGATAATGACAATATCATTCTCTTTGAGATTGCGCTGAGGTAAGTGCCATTTCTGTCTTATGGATATGTTTAGCAGATACTCCTTTTTCCAGCGGCTCCAAAACTGTTCGATAAGATACTGAACTCTTCTCCACCTCTTTGTCGCATACAGGTCCTCCTTGACAAATACTCCAGGAGGAGGAAGAGCAACTTTAGATTTCATCATTATGAGGTGATTCGGTGTTATAGGCTCCAGTGCCTGAGGATCATTGATTCCATCCACTGTTAACGGGCGGCTGTTAACAATAGCCATGGCCTCATATAGCAGTGTTCTGAGGGAGGCGTCATCAATTCGACCTGGGCACTGTGCAAAGGTGGCATTCAGCACATTTCTAACAGTTCTGATCTGACGTTCCCAGACACCACCTGCGGGACTGTCAGAGGGAGCATTGAAGACAAATTCGCACTGCTTCTCAGTTAGGAAGATTTCAAGTAGCTTAATGTCACATTGTTTAAGTGCTTCCTTGAGCTCATTTCTGGCACCAACAAAATTAGAGCCTTGGTCACAGTGTAGTTGTTGAACAGCTCCTCTCAGGCTGATGAAGCATCTCAATGAGTTGATGAATGAATCTGTTGACAAATCTTCGAGCATTTCAATATGAACAGCTCTAGAGTACAGACATGTGAAAATCAAGCCGTATCTTTTGTATTCCTTGCGGGCTTTCTTTACAATGAAAGGGCCGAAACAGTCCATGCCGCTGTATGTGAAAGGTGCCGAAGCTTCGACGCGTTCTTTGGGAAGTTCGGCCATTCGCTGTCTCTCTGTTGGTCGTCGCAGTTTCCTGCAAAACACACAAGTGCGTATCAACTTAGCAACCAACTTGCTCCCACCAATTACCCAGAATCCATTGGCCCGAAGCTCCATTAAAGTCTGGCTTCGACCCTGATGGCATGCCTTAGTGTGGAAATGGGACACAATCAGCTTGGTGATGTGGCTATTATTTGGTAAGATGACTGGGTGCTTGACTTTGTGACAGAGTGATGACTGTTTCAATCTCCCACCAACACGGAGGAGTCCTTCAGACCAGATAGGGTCAAGACGGAAAAGAGAGCTTGAGTTTGGAAGGTCTTTTTTACCCTGAAGCATCTTTATCTCCTGGGGGAAGGCTTGCTGCTGTACAATCTTGATCACTTCGTCTGCAGCCTTCTCACGCTCCTTAACAGTCACATACTCACTGTGTTGTTTCTGTTTAGAACCAAGCCTCTTGATTCTTGCCACCACCTTAAGAATTGTTGTCCAGGAGGAAAACTGACTCAGACGCCTGAGGATGTCATCGTGGTTTTTGGCTTCAGTTGCAAGCACCTGAATTGTCTTGACTTCAGGATCACCAACGAGTAATTCTGATGGAGCGCTAGGTGTTAGAAGTAATTTACACTCCCAGAGAAACTTCGGTCCTCGCAGCCAGTTTGTTGAATGAATGTCTGAAGCACGAAGACCTCGGGAAGCATGATCTGCCGGGTTTTCTGCGGTGTCCACATAGTGCCACTGACTGGGATCACTGTTATCCCTTATCAGCTGAACACGGTTTGCAACAAATATGTGGAACCTACGGGCGTCATTGTTAATGTACCCAAGCACAACTTGTGAATCTGTCCAGAAAACCTCTTCGTCAATCTTTATGTCAAGTTCACCCTTTAACATGACACTGACTTTCGTAGAAACCACAGCTGCCGCGAGTTCTAGTCTCGGGATACTTGTGACCTTTGAGGGTGCAACCCTTGCTTTCGCCAACACGAGACTGCAATGGACTTCATCCCTGTCATTTTTGTACCTGAGGTAAGAACATGCACCGTATCCCACGCAGCTGGCATCCGAAAAATGGTGCAACTCTACTCTGACGATGTTATGGAAGTCAATTGGGTGGTAACATCTCGGAATTGAAACCTCTTTCAACCTGTGAAGCCCATTTATCCACTCCTCCCACCGTGGCCTCAAATCTTCTGGGAGTGGATCATCCCAACCGATGCCTCTATGACATAGCTCTTGAAGTATACGCTTTCCAGTTAGGCTGAATGGAGCGATGAATCCAAGTGGGTCATAAAGAGAGGCAATGACAGAAAGGCAACCACGCCGGGTTGAAGGCTGATCTTTCAAGCTGCTGTTAAAGCTGAAAGTGTCAGTTTTAATCGACCATTGAATGCCGAGTGCACGCTCTGATAGGGATGGATCCAGTCCTAGAGGTTCGATGGTTGCTGCTCTTTCTGAGGGATCTAAGCAGGCGAGGGCTGCTTCCTCATTTGAGTTGAATTTATGGAGGCGTAGGCCTCCTCTTCTGCACAACTCCTGTGACTCAGCAATCAGGTTCTTGGCTTCCTCGACAGATTGGACGCTGACTAGCCCGTCATCAACATAAAAGTTTTTCTCCACAAATGTTGATGCTAGTGGATAGGTAGCTTTGTGTTGCCGTGCCAGATGTTTCAAGCCAAAATTGGCGCATCCTGGAGACGAGGCGGCTCCGAAGAGATGAACCGCCATCCTGTATTCCTGTGGTTCCTTTTCCAAATCTCCACCTTTCCACCAAAGGAATTTCAGATAATTGCGGGATTCAGGAGTGACGGAAAACTGATAAAACATTCTTTCGATATCACAGATGATCGCTACGGCCTCCTTCCTGAAGCGGCAAAGAACTCCTACCAAAGGATTGATAAGATCAGGCCCAGTTAGTAGAGTGTCGTTTAGAGAAACCCCATGGAATTTGGCTGAACAGTCGAATACGACTCTCAGCTTTTCTGGTTTTCTGGGGTGATAGATGCCGTGATGCGGAAGGTACCACTCAGTCTCTCCCGCAGATGTTGTAGGGGCAGGCTCTGCATCACCCTTGTTAATCGTTTCTTCCATGAATGTTTTGTATTGCTCATAATATTGTTTATTGGTCTTTAATTTCTTCTTAAGGCACTGCAGGCGAACTGTGGCTAGCCTCTTGTTGTTTGATAGGTTGGGTGGACTATTGCCCTTGAAAGGGAGGGGCATCTCATAATGTCCGTCTTTCTTCTGCGTGATGTTGTCACTGAGGAACTGTATGAAATTAACATCGTTCTGGGACACATATTTATCTTCATAAGCTCTCTCTGTGAAGTCTGATTCTAGGGCTTTTAGAACATCTGTCGCTGCTGGAATTGGCAGTTCTTTTACTGTGAGCCGATGCACAAAGCTCTGATTTCCTTGTCTGTCTAGGTGAGGGTTTGCTGAGCCTATGATACTCCATCCTAGTTTTGATCTCTGTGCAAACGGTTGATTTTTGTCCCCAATGATAACCTCAAGAGGAGCTAGTGCAGATGGACAGTCATATCCAATCAGGAGCCCTACATCACAGTCTTGAAGGGGTGGTAGCTTATCTGCCAAATGTCTGAGATGAGGCCACAGTAATGCTGTTTCCTTCGTTGGGACGTAAGACTTGTCCACCGGGATAAAGTCACGGCTGTAGGCCTGCTGTACTTGGATGTAGTTCTTAGAGTGCAGTCCTCGAACTTGTAGACCATGGACGTTCTTGCTAGATATGATTGTGTCAATAGCCGTCATAGTACTCAATTTTAGTTTTACTGGTTGGGCATCAACATTCAGTTTGTCAAGTAGATCTTCTAAGACAAACGTTGAGTCACTCTGTGTGTCCAGTATTGCGTACGTAAGTACTTCTCTGCGTGGCTCTTGTATCGAAGACACAAGGACTGGGACGATACTTGAGGTAGCGGAAGCACGCTGTGTTGATGCATGGGATACGACTTTGTGCGTTTCCAAGCTTGCATGGTTTTCTGTGGAAGTGGAGCTATTCGTTGTTGCTTCCACAGGTCTTTGCTTCCTGTCTTCATGCAAGCAGGTTGGGTGACGACGGCTGCATATATTGCATGTGTGTCGCCTCTTACAATCTTTGGTCATGTGACCCTTCCTCAGGCACCCAAAGCAGAGCCGATTTTCACAGATGAATGCCTTTTTGTCTTCACCACTCTTCGCTGCGAAGGTGGGACACTTAGTGATGTTATGAGCTTCACTTTTACAGACGGAGCAAGGTGATTTTGGTTTACTGCCGTTTGTTTCTTGTTTCTCCTGAGCGAAACTTTTTGTTTGTGTATTTGTGTTGAAAGCTTTCGCTCTCTTTGGTGATCTTTCATCTGTGACCTTGAAATTCATCAACAATGGAGAAGCAATAGGGTTACAGGCTATCCGTGCCTCTTTGCTCAGGAACTTTGTGAAGCATGCAAGATCTGGATAGCTTCCGGATGTGTCAAGTTCCTCTACAACAATTCGACTCCACTTGCGCACGATCCATTCTGGTAGTTTTTTGAGCAACTTGTGATTTTCTTCACAATCGTTAAGGATAGCTAGTCCTTTGACATGTGGGATCGCCTCAGTGCAGCCTTGAAGGAAGTCAGCGAACTGTTGTAGTGCTAGTGGGTCGTTTGTGTTGATTTTTGGCCACCTCATAAGCTTATCTCGGAAAGCCCTTTGTATGATGAACGGGTTCCCATATCTGTCTTGTAAGACTTTCCATGCTCCATTGTATGCGCTCTCTGAATCTCGATAAAAGAAACCTTCTACAGCTTTGCGCGCCTCTCCAGCAAGATAATTTTTGAGATAAAACATCTTCTCACTTGGTGGGAGGGGTTTTCTGTCAATAAGAGCTATGAATGACATCTTCCAATCTGTAAACTGTAAAGGGTCACTACTGAAGGTGGTTGGTTCAGGGACCGGCAAGCGGTTCATGCTTAATGAGCTGGCGATTGCTTGGGCTAGACTGACAGACTCTTGGTTCATTGTCACTTCAGGAGCAGCTTGGTGAGGTTGGAATGATGCAGCATCAGGATTTAATCGAGGTCCAGTTTCCGTTCTGTAGCAAGCAGAGTTAGTTTCATCATTAATCTCCTCATCATGGTTCTCAAACCCTTCAAAATCATCATATGCTCTCACACGAGCTGCTGCTATGGCAACGTCTTTTGCTGCTTGTAACTGCTGCAATTTGGCTCTCTCTTGTTCCAACTGTTGTTGCATTTCCACCTCTTTTTGTTTCATTTCTACTAACATTTTTGCCTCTTTAAGTTTCCATTCACTCTCTAACTTGTGAAGATGTGCTTGCTGTGTTTGGATTTCTTTCATGGCTTTTGATTGTTCCAGCTTAGCCGCAAGCTCTGCTTGTGCATCTACTCTACTGCTGTGGGTACTGGCTGAGCTGGAGTGGTTGCTCAATCTCTCCGGTGACTCCGCTGAGCTTACTGTTTCAGTTTTAGTGTGGCCAAAGACAGACCCATATTCATCTTTGTTTAATGTTTCTCTTACCCTTTCCTTCTCAAGTTGGTCATTATAATCTTGATTAATAGTCTCTAGACGGTTACTTATGAGTCCACAAATGTCTTTTGTTAGCGTAACGCAGGCATCCATTTTCTTTACAATCTCTGGTGTGGTGTTACTGTTACGTAGGATAGGTTCATACTGCTGACCTACGTCATCTTGCTTTGCTTGAATGTCTTGCTGTAATTCATTAAGGTCTTCTGATGAACAGAGGGTTTTTAATTTTTTCCTAGTCTCCCTTGCTACCAGCTTCCAAGAGTCATAGGTCTTGTTAAATGCTTTCTCACGTTTTCTGGTGTCTTGGTCATGCATCTCTTGGCCTTTCTCTGTTAGCTTTCTTTCACGTGAGCTGGATCTGCATGGTGTGTCTTTACGTGACATCTTGTTTGTTTGTGCTGCTGCTTTAAGTCGAGTGTAGCCTTTGATTGTCCTACGCCTGAATTTACACTTGTAAGCTGTAGTTGCCTTTTACCACAGAGTAATGTTTATGCCAAGCATTAACAGATTATGGACATCAAAAGGATTTTTGCATAAAACAGTAACAACAAAAATTCACCATTCAACCTTTTCACAAATACATATGACACAAGCACATGGGTCAGTTTCTTGAAATAGTCACCATTTTTTTTTTTAGAAGCGTTAGGAACGGAGAATTAGCTCGCAAGTTATTTTGACCTTATAATACCATGTTATTATTTAAGTAACTTCAGTTATGCTGTAAGCTTGCGTGTGTAGAAATTGTCTCTTTTCAACCTTTTGCTCCTTGGCATCCAGTGTCTCTTTTTACATCTCTAGTTGTACCTTAAACATTCTGTCCATTTTAAGTCTTGCCTGGGTGCAGGAGTTGGATGCAAGCGAAGTAAACTGGCTGGTATCAGGTTGGTAGTTGGACCTCGGATGTGATGGCGTCAGCTTCTCACCAGGGATGGCAGGGCTGGTGCAGCGATGAGTTTTCACTGTAGCGGCCCCTTGGATTTATTGATCAAGACGCAGAGAGTTTCAAACGGGTGTAGATTTATTTCTTCCTCTCAACATGCACCATGCACCATAAGCACAATGAACACCGTGAAAACTACAGAAGAAAACAGAAGAAATACAAAATTCTTCCATGTAGCTTCACCAATAATTCACATATAAATCATGTTTACATCCCATACTAATCATTTTAACCAATATGAAATATGTTTTTAAGCCTTCATGACAAATAAAATATCACATGCTTTCCTTAAATGAAATACAATATATTAGTTGTTCACAGAAAGAATATATTGCTTTTATATTTATGAAATGTACAATTAACCCATAAACAAATGAAATAATGACATTCTTTTCCTTCATACCTCATTCCGCTCTCCAAGGGTGCTAATCAAATAGTTTCGGCCATCAACTAGCATGCTCTCTAGTTCGACACACCTTCACAGTTCAGAGCTCGTTCTTCCGACGACGCGTGAGCACCACATTGTGATGAGAGTAACAGGAAGTTTAGCGCGACAAAAAACATCACAAGAAGAAAAAACGGCGCTTTTCAAAATAAAAGCAGAACAGACCAGGCGACACTGTAGAACTACAATGTCTTATTAACATAAATATAACACTAGGAGAATATTAGTGCAATTTATCAGACATTTACAATGAGCGCTGAGCGCCCGGTGAAAGACATCACAACTCCGAAAACGTCAGATAAATTTTTTAAATAGGCGCTATCTTTATAAATAAACCACAGATTTGACCTTTTAACAATTACATTGTCGACTGAAAAACTATTAAAACGACATTTCGTGACACAATAACAGTACTAGGCCTATTTTTAAATGTCGCGGCTTTTCTCGTCTGTCTACGCGCGCTGACCCTGGTCGACGAGAACCCGCATGAGAGATGTGACGCAGGACGTAACCCCGCCCCCCGGGCGAGATGCCCCAAAATTTATGAATCCCGGCCGGCCACCCCCTGGTGGCGCCATTGTTGCATATGACCGCCTCCCGCGCAGGACAACTACGCCTCATTCCAAGTGGTACTCGATGCAGAGCCAAATGGGAGGAGCTGGAGCTCCAGCTCTTCCCTTCGCTGGAGCTCCAGCTTCACCTCACTGGATTTAGTGGGCGGGGCCGCGCAGGCGCAGGTTAACTTTCGCGCAGCAGCATCGACTACGAGCAGTCTCAGCATGATTTCAAAAGCAACATATTTCAGCGCCAGCTCGATTTTTATTTAACACAAATTAACTAAATAAATACTCTGTTAGTCAAAAAGAGTTTCATTTGTTATAGATATATCTGTACCGCAAACTGTTATAAAAAGACACAATTTTAATGACGTACGTACGACTGTCTGCTTACACGGCAGGTCCAAAATGCACATCCAACTCATATCAGATTTATTTCCACATATAAATGACGCCTGAAACCTCAAGTAGCCTATGACTGAGCTATCGTAGTTTACAAGTTTGTTGGTTTGTAAGTCTTGCACCCAGCCGCATCAGAAATAGCCCTATTCATGGCTTCTACTGACTTAAAGCTTCTAAACTCTTGCATTGTGTAGGCACCATTACCGTAAACCGGGTAATTGATTATGTCAGGGTGTGTGAAAGGTAATAACGTTAGTGCTTCTGGGTCTTTCATCCATTCTGTAACGTTAACGTTAGCTGCAGTTCGTACGGGTCCGTGTTGTTGATACCAAGCAGTTTATCTAAATAACGCTGGCTGGTGTTGTTATTTTGTCTCTCCTGATAGAGCCTTCCTTTCACTTCCTATTTCTCCATCTATTCAACCGTATAGCAAAAAATGCAAACGCATATTTGCTCTTTCAGTACTATGTAAATAAATATTGATTGAGTTTGTAAAATATTACAATGTTATGTGAAGTGTGTACTTCAATGTTATATTCATAAAATGTATTATTTTATCTTATTATACCATTAAAATGTGGAGTGGATGTCTCACTAATCTCAGAGCACATTTGTTATCTTGTTTTTCCTCTAGTGTGGGAAGTCACATGGCTGGTTTTAGAGTACTGGACTGCTTGTTTCCATTTCATTAAAATAGCTTAATGCATAGCCTATCACATGAAGGTTGAGTCTATCCAATATTACATTCAATATTCCATTTTAATTTACAATATAAAAAAAAATTACAACTGGCCTGTTGGAGTAGCCTATGCTTTTACATTTACGTACAAAAAGGGCAGATTAGGTAACCTAGTCTTATTATTTTTTATTTCATGAATTAATCAGATGATTTAGATTAATTCACACAAATAACACGCGTTACTGCGGGGGACAAAAAATAAACTGGTGCACAGATAGTAAGCTTTCACATTGCCTTTTAAGTCTAGTAATTTACATAATCATATAGCAGACGCTTTTGTCCAAAGCGGCTTTAAAAGTGAGGAAAACAACGAAACTGTTCATCGTAATAAAGAGAAAATAATACATAGATACAAAGTTTGCGTTTGTCACAGAAACGATAAATAATTTTATAATTTATCATAATCATGACAAATACTAGAGAAAAATACAATATTATGTTTGCCAGCATCTTGCGCATCAAAACAAACTTGTCCTTTCATCACGGGTGAATCTCGCACTAACATTAACAGGTTTGATAGCGCGTCATGTTCTGTCCACTAGATCCAGCGAGGGTGAGCTAGAGCTCTAGCTCCTCCCATTGGACGCTGCAGTGAAGCCCCGCCCACTAAATTTAGCGAGGTGGAGCTGGAGCTCCAGAAAAGGGGGAGCTCGAGCTCTAGCTCCTCCCATTTGGCTCTGCATCGAGCACCATCTCCCTCATTTCGCATCATCGCATGCGCTGTCGTGCAGCGAGTGACTGCGATGCCACGCAGATGTGCTGTTCCTGCTGTGGACAAGCAACATGTTTGAATACGTTGCCGAACGATCCAGACGTCAGGGAAAGCAGTTGGATGCAGTTTATTTGCAGCATATGCAGCCCGCCAAAGCCTTATTTGTTCGGTGAGTGATGTAGATGAGTGTGACAGGGGCAGGGCTTATGTTACTGAAAGAACGACAAGAGAGAGAGGCCCTGTCCCAAATGGCACACTCTGGACTTGTGGACTTCCTCAGAGTCCACACTTCGGTGACGTCATGTAGTGCAGACCTATAGGGCCCTTAGCGCGAGTCCGCGAGGGCGCATTGAGAGGTATTTTTGGGACAGACTCGATCGTCACGCCGGAAACAGGAAGACGGTCTGATTGTTGTTATGGACAGGAGCTACAGGTTCGGGGAAATATGCTGCCTATTGTTGTTGTGTTTACATATGACTCAGTAAAGCCCTGACATTCTGTTCTATTTATTTAATGAATCATAATGCGATCGTATTATTCAGCTTGCTATTATTAGCCTATGTTTGAGACATCAACCACTGGTCGATGATCATAATGTTTGTATAAACTTGTCATAAAAACCGTAATGATATAATTACACTTTAATATTTTTTTCTCAGCCATGTTAACAATTGTCCGTGAGCGAAATCTCCTCCCATCCGTTGTCTGATTGGCCTTTCGCAAGGATTCCTGGGTAGTTGAAGTGCGTGAAGCCTGGATTTATGCGGGCTTCGCGGAAGACCGCTTCAAGGGTACAAAGGGGGCGCTGCTGAGCACACTTCAGAGCGTTAAAATGCCAAATGGGACGGACTCGTAGACTCGGCGAGCACGCGCAATTTAAGTCCACGAGACCGAAAGTCCGCATGAAGTGCGCCATTTGGGACAGGGCCAGAGAGAGCCCCGGCCGCGCGCGCGCCTTCGAACTGTCCTGCTCTCTCTCTCTCTCTCTCTCTCTCTCTCTCTCTTTCTCTCCCTCGCGCATATGAATCAAAATCAATTGAGAATTGACACGATGGTAAAAGATCGAAGACCTAAGTTTTTAACGTGGCGGAGCATTGTGATACAAAATGATTAAAGGTGACCTAGAATTCAAAATTGAATTTACCTTGGTATAGTCAAATAACAAGAGTTCAGTGCATTGACATGACATAGAGTGAATCTCAAACTGGACTGTTTTCGCGTTCTCATTTAATTCACGTTTATGAAAAACACCCCTGAAAAACGGTCGGTTCTCCACACAATACCGACTGTGACGCAATAGTCGGGATCATTAATATGTATGCCTCCACAAATTTGCATATGCCAGCCCATGTTCAATGACAGGCGAAACTGCGCAGCCGAAGCATAGCAGTTGCTCAGTGTTTGGATGTACACATGAACACAAAAGTATTTTTTAGTTCCTTCATCCGAGCCTCTGAAGAAACAATGGCTTACTTTTATTTTCTCTGGAAATTTCCAAACATTTCACCGACGGCTGTTTCCTCAACTTGGGCCAATACAGAGCTGGCCTCGGATCAGCTACCAAGCAACACTTTCTGATGTGTAATTGTTCAAGTTCAGACAGGTAACCTTTCTCTCAAAATCGTTCAATACTGTTTATGCATCAGTAAGTCAAGCCAGTGACTAAAATATCAACTTCACATCGTTTCTTTTAGTAGGATGAAAAAAAAACGTATTTAAATTGTGAATAAATTATATACAGAAAGCGATCAAAGAACAATCTTACCACAGCGCGAATTTATCTGGACACTTGCCAAACTCGTTATGAATTCAATGACGCACGTTACACTGCACAACGAAGCTCTTACTGTATTTACATGATCGTGTTTGCATTGGGGAAAGCATTAGAGAACAGAAACTGCATTGCAATGATAAGATCTTCATTCTCGCGACCAACAGACTGTCATCTGCTTGCTTAATGCTCAGTCATCACAGCAACATTGTATGTGATGGGAATAGATCTAAATACTTTAAAAACATCTCACGATTCGTTAATTTCGATAGCTGTAATAGTAAAAACGTATAATAGCTGTAGTAAAAGTATTCGAGAGAGTTTCACATGTAATACATAACTATTTCATATGCAAGCATGTCAGCCAATCACAGCAGAGGCCGGTTCCACACAGCAGACACGCCCATTCAAACAGAGCGTTCAAATCAGAGGCTAAAATCCGGGTGGGAAAAATGCCTTTTATTTCTAAATTATGACTATTTTTGATCTAAAAAACATACTAACATTATAAGGGCAACCCAGGAAACATTATAAAATAATATAAAAAACCACTCTAGGGCACCTTTAACGTTAATAATTTATGCATAAGCAGCACTGACGTTAGCCAATCATAACAGTGGTCGTTAACACTGAACTCTTAAAGGGGAAACACCTCCAAAACAGACTGTTTGAATCAGAGGGGGAGAAACAGGGTGGAAAAAGGTCATAAATCACTACATTTTTATTTTTTTTTGTACAAAAAACTATAGTAATACTATAATTGCACCCAAGGGAACATAATAAAACAAAACAAAAAAACATGTCATGACCCCTTTAAGTTATTGCAGATGCAAATAGTATTAATTTATTCATAATAGTTACAGTCTTTAAAATCTTGCAAAATTATGATTGTTGGTATATTGTGTGCTGTGAGAGTTGAGACGGTCTTGTTCTCTGCGTGTGAGATTGTACCTTTACAGACATACTATTACCATAAACATACTGCCTTCCAGTCTTCCAGCACAACATTCACAACTACACATACCACAAAACTCATAAAACATGTGAATCATCATTCCTCCACAGACTGAAGAGTAAACGTCAAATTAAGCTTTAAATACAACTGCAGAGAACTAGCATCTGATCTAAAGGAATAACACACTTGCTGGCTGCTGCTTGATCAACTCAGGTAATGTGATTATTCATTGACATCTTGCTGAAACTTCATTTTACTCTATTGCACTTGTTTTGTTTTATTGTATACATTACAGTTATTTTTAACATTACTGCCACTTAGACAGTAGTAAATCACAGTAAAAGTTAATACAATATATTATGTTACAGATCTACATTATAAAATGCTTACATATTTTAATGAATACATAATACTTATACATAATAAATATAAAAGATACAGTACAGATACGTCAATAGTACAGATAAACTTCATATGATTTTACATGGTCACAATGTCTTTCACTCCCAGTCTGACAAAGAACAGGGTCTCCTGAACTCCTGTCCAAACTCATGGATCCATTTATTAGCCACTTGAAAGAAAAGATAAAAAATATTGCTCAATGTCATGTGAAATTAAATGAAATTTAGTCTAATTAACATAGATTATAGAAGATACATTATAAGAGTAATCAAAGCCAGTAAGAATTAAATAAAAACCTACCCCATTTGTTACCCACTAACACAGGGCATCCAGCATGCTGTGTATCCAAATCCACTCTGCCATTCTTGTGGAGGTTGTACCAAAACACAGCGGAACCCTTCAAAAGCAGAGGATGGATGAATTAATTTTACTTAAATTATTCTAATATACCATATATATCAGGTTTACCTTTTTTGGCTTCAATGCAACTCCAACTTTAGGAAACACAGTGGCGCCCCCTATCTCCACATCACTCATCTACAGCAAGAGCACATAAATTATTGTTCATAATGACTGTACAAAACAGAAAGGTAATATGAAAAGAAAGTAACTTTTAAGCCTTGTAAACCTATAATGTTTACAATGCCATTTGGATTAAACAGTGGCCAAGACTTACATAAATTAGGAACGTAGCAATCCTTTCATTCTTACCATCCTGTGAGATCAAACATTAAGTTATCTTACAATGATTTAATTGGTCAATATGTAATCAAGCTCTCATTGACACAAGAGTTTGAAGTCCTAAAAGCAAATTAGCATTTTCGAGCAATGGGTTCTCTCTGGGTTAAAGGGTTAGTTCACCCAAAAATGAAAATTACCCCATGATTTACTCACCCTCAAGTCATTCTAGGTGTATATCATATGACATTCTTCTTCCAGACGAATTCAATCGGAGTTATATTAAAAAAATGTCCTGGCTCTTCCAAGCTTTATAATGGCAGTGAATGGCTGTTTCTGTCCATCAAAGTGAAACCATCCATTATAAAAGTAATTTACAAGGCCCTGCAGGGGTTAATGAAGGCCTTCTGAAGTGAATCGATGTGTTCGTGTAAGAAAAATATCCATATTTAAAACTTTATTGACTAAAATAACTCGTTTCCCGCAGACGGCCGTACGCATTGATTTATGGTGGAAAACCCCTTGACACGACGCACAACGTGATGATGAACGCGGAAGCGCAGGGGATAGAGCAAAACAAAACACCAGTCACGAATTAGACGTCTAAAACAACCATTTTTAAAGAGAAATGTCGGAGGAGCTTGAGTTTGTTGCCCAGCCCTGTTAGTTTGAACTGTGAGAGGCGTCTAAACTTACGATACTCCTAAATCTCAGTTCTCGCACATGCATCGTGGCGCTTTCGTGAACTCACATCAAAGGCCCACACGGAAGAAAATGAATAGTTGAATAAAGTTGTTATTTATTTATTTTTGCGCACAACAAGTATTCTCGTCGCTTGATAAACTTAAGCTTGAGCCACTGTGATTATTTTAACAATGTCTTTACTAACTTTTCTGGGCTGGCAGATGAAATTACCAAGCAGCCTAAGTGATCCAGCTCTCAGATTTCATCAAAAATATCTTAATTTGTGTTCCGAAGATGAACGAAAGTCTTACGGGGTTGGAACAACATGAGGGTGAGTAATTACTGACAGAATTTACATTTTTGGGTGAACTAACCCTTTAAAGTAATACACTTGCACACAGAGATAGTCAGTTTTAAAAAGTTTTAAAAATGTAAACTAATTACCACAACATATTGTGATGAACAGTGGATAATACCCTGCTGATAATGTCTAACCAAGTTCATCTATCGACTTCTGGGGGTGTGGTTACGTTTGGGAGTGGACTTTAGACATGATGGGACCTATCAAATGGCAGCCTCGTAAAAGGGAATGCACTTGAAAGTCTAACTTCACGATGGGGTCATCTAGGCAAAAGGACGAGATCCCATAAGTGTGAATGAGTAAAATCAAGGAAGCAATAAAAAGTAGAACAATGGTCATATAATTGAGGGTTTAAGCTCTCTCCAAGTAAATCTTGTCATGTGTTATTTACCAGGAAGAAATGGATGGACAAACAGAAGTTATATGGCCACAATATGGAAACAGTTGATCATTTTAAATATCTGGTATGTGGTTAGATCAAAAGGGTACATGGAATGTACATATGGAAAAGGTGGAGTTAAAATGTAAGAAAGTTATAAACCTAATGAGAGCATTATTTGGGGAGCAGATAAACAACCACTGATGTATATTTATAGGGCTCTGATGCAGTCAACAATAGATTATGGATACGTTGTGTATGGAGCAGCGGCTAAAACACATTTAATGAAAATGGATAGAGTTATAAATAAAGCTTTGAGCATTTGTACTGGTGCGATGAGACTAACACAGACTAAGGCAATCCAGGTAGAATTAGAAGAAGTGCCCTCAGACCCAAGAAGAGATAAACTCATGCTGACATACTGGTGGGTGTTGTCTACGTGGATGTGGTAATGAAAATCCTACCAATAGTGTTATTCAAGAATGTTGGAAATATAAATATTTTAAAGGCAATGACTTTTTAGGTTTATTTAGGTTTGCGGAAGGATTCGGATATGTGATTTTGCTGGGTACCTGCTCATGTAAGTATAAAAGGGAACGAGAGAGCAGACAAAATAGCAAAAACATCTAAATATTCCCTTTGGTAAAGGAGAATAAGGCAGGGATCAATAATAAAATGGCGGGACAGGTGGGACATGGTGTCACGAACTGCTCCGAGACTTGGGGGTGAAGATCCAAATGCAGCTTTATATTGAATAGTCGTACAGGCAGGGTCAAGAATCAGCAAACAGGACAATGGAGAATACACAGAGAGAATCCAAGAAACAGGCAGAGGTCAGGACAGGCAGCAAGAATCAGAGTCCAAGAACAATCCAAAGTCAAAAACAGAAAAACAAACACGGGAAAACGCTCGGAAATGCAGACACACAGTACAACAAGACTTCGCGGTGAGTGAATGAATATGGTATAAATAGACTGAGACTAGCAGGATGACAAGACACAGGTGAATACAATCAGTGATAATGAGGTACAGGTGAATGTGATCAGTGATGATGAGTCCAGGCAGTGAGTATGGGAAATGTAGTTTGTGAGGAAGTGATCATAGTCTATTGTGGAGTGCCCTCTGGTGGCTCTCGAGGGCACTCCAGCTGGTGATCGTTACATAGCCCCCCCCCCAATGAGCGGCTTCCAGACGCTCCAAAACTGTCCAGGTGGGTGGTGGCATGGAGGCGGATCCGGGGGCGGGATGGAGGGCCAGGTCCGTGGAGCAGAAGAGGACCTGGAGACTGCGACAGGACGGAAGGCCAGGGCGGAGCAGACAGTCCATCGGGCGGCCAGGGCGGAGCAGACAGTCCATCGGGCGGCCAGGGCGGAGCAGACAGTCCATCGGGCGGCCAGGGCGGAGCAGACAGTCCATCGGGCGGCCAGGGCGGAGCAGACAGTCCATCGGGCGGCCAGGGCGGAGCAGACAGTCCATCGGGCGGCCAGGGCGGAGCAGACAGTCCATCGGGCGGCCAGGGCGGAGCAGACAGTCCATCGGGCGGCCAGGGCGGAGCAGACAGTCCATCGGGCGGCCAGGGCGGAGCAGACAGTCCATCGGGCGGCCAGGGCGGAGCAGACAGTCCATCGGGCGGCCAGGGCGGAGCAGACAGTCCATCGGGCGGCCAGGGCGGAGCAGACAGTCCATCGGGCGGCCAGGGCGGAGCAGACAGTCCATCGGGCGGCCAGGGCGGAGCAGACAGTCCATCGGGCGGCCAGGGCGGTGAAGACCCTTCGGTCGGCCACGGTGGTGAAGACCCTTCGGGCGGCCACGGCGCAGGAACAGGCACCGGCTCAGGAACAGGCACCGGCTCAGGAACAGACTCCGGCTCAGGAACAGACTCCGGCTCAGGAACAGACTCCGGCTCAGGAACAGACTCCGGCTCAGGAACAGACTCCGGCTCAGGAACAGACTCCGGCTCAGGAACAGACTCCGGCTCAGGAACAGACTCCGGCTCAGGAACAGACTCCGGCTCAGGAACAGACTCCGGCTCAGGAACAGACTCCGGCTCAGGAACAGACTCCGGCTCAGGAACAGACTCCGGCTCAGGAACAGACTCCGGCTCAGGAACAGACTCCGGCTCAGGAACAGACTCCGGCTCAGGAACAGACTCCGGCTCAGGAACAGGAACAGACTCCGGCTCAGGAACAGGAACAGACTCCGGCTCAGGAACAGGAACAGACTCCGGCTCAGGAACAGGAACAGACTCCGGCTCAGGAACAGGAACAGACTCCGGCTCAGGAACAGGAACAGACTCCGGCTCAGGAACAGGAACAGACTCCGGCTCAGGAACAGACTCCGGCTCAGGAACAGACTCCGGCTCAGGAACAGACTCCGGCTCAGGAACAGACTCCGGCTCAGGAACAGGAACAGACTCCGGCTCAGGAACAGGAACAGACTCCGGCTCAGGAACAGGAACAGACTCCGGCTCAGGAACAGGAACAGACTCCGGCTCAGGAACAGGAACAGACTCCGGCTCAGGAACAGACTCCGGCTCAGGAACAGACTCCGGCTCAGGAACAGACTCCGGCTCAGGAACAGACTCCGGCTCAGGAACAGACTCCGGCTCAGGAACAGACTCCGGCTCAGGAACAGACTCTGGCTCAGGAACAGACTCTGGCTCAGGAACAGGAACAGACTCGGGCTCGGAGGCTGCCATCTTGTCCGTAGACACTGGCTCGGAGGCGGCCATCTTGTCCGTAGACACTGGTTCGGAGGCGGCCATCTTGTCTGTAGACACTGGCTCGGAGGCGGCCATCTTGTCTGTAGACACTGGCTCGGAGGCGGCCATCTTGTCCGTAGACACTGGCTCGGCAGAAGTGACGTGAAGCTCAGTCTCTGGCTCGGCAGAAGTGACGTGAAGCTCAGTCTCTGGCTCGGCAGAAGTGACGTGAAGCTCAGTCTCTGGCTCGGCAGAAGTGACGTGAAGCTCAGTCTCTGGCTCGGCAGAAGTGACGTGAAGCTCAGTCTCTGGCTCGGCAGAAGTGACGTGAAGCTCAGTCTCTGGCTCGGCAGAAGTGACGTGAAGCTCAGTCTCTGGCTCGGCAGAAGTGACGTGAAGCTCAGTCTCTGGCTCGGCAGAAGTGACGTGAAGCTCAGTCTCTGGCTCGGCAGAAGTGACGTGAAGCTCAGTCTCTGGCTCGGCAGAAGTGACGTGAAGCTCAGTCTCTGGCTCGGCAGAAGTGACGTGAAGCTCAGTCTCTGGCTCGGCAGAAGTGACGTGAAGCTCAGTCTCTGGCTCGGCAGAAGTGACGTGAAGCTCAGTCTCTGGCTCGGCAGAAGTGACGTGAAGCTCAGTCTCTGGCTCGGCAGAAGTGACGTGAAGCTCAGTCTCTGGCTCGGCAGAAGTGACGTGAAGCTCAGTCTCTGGCTCGGCAGAAGTGACGTGAAGCTCAGTCTCTGGCTCGGCAGAAGTGACGTGAAGCTCAGTCTCTGGCTCGGCAGAAGTGACGTGAAGCTCAGTCTCTGGCTCGGCAGAAGTGACGTGAAGCTCAGTCTCTGGCTCGGCAGAAGTGACGTGAAGCTCAGTCTCTGGATCGGCAGAAGTGACGTGAAGCTCAGTCTCTGGATCGGCAGAAGTGACGTGAAGCTCAGTCTCTGGATCGGCAGAAGTGACGTGAAGCTCAGTCTCTGGATCGGCAGAAGTGACGTGAACAGCAGCCTCTGGCTGGACGTGGAGATCAGGTGATGACCTGGCGTACCGCGGAAGGAAGCTCTCTAGACATCGGCCGAGTGCCTCTCTCCAATTCAGACCCGAGAGATCGGGGAGCTCCCTCGGGTCGACCTCCTTAGCCCCTAGCCGGTAACACAGCTTAATCCCCTCATCACCGAGAGAGCAGGAGGCAGCGAGAGGGGCAAACCCCCAGGTATACTGGAACAGGTCGCGGCTATCCAGGGCCAAGGCCACGATCTGACCGGCGAACTCCCGGCTCATGCTGGGAAGATCAGGTGAGATCTGTGCTGCTGGATACATTTTTGATGCTGCTGGATCTGAAGTGGCGAAGTCTTCTTTCACGAACGGCTCCGAGACTTGGGGGTGAAGATCCAAATGCAGCTTTATATTGAATAGTCGTACAGGCAGGGTCAAGAATCAGCAAACAGGACAATGGAGAATACACAGAGAGAATCCAAGAAACAGGCAGAGGTCAGGGCAGGCAGCAAGAATCAGAGTCCAAGAACAATCCAAAGTCAAAAACAGAAAAACAAACACGGGAAAACGCTCGGAAATGCAGACACACAGTACAACAAGACTTCGCGGTGAGGGAATGAATGAACATGGTATAAATAGACTGAGACTAGCAGGATGACAAGACAAAGGTGAATACAATCAGTGATAATGAGGTACAGGTGAATGTGATCAGTGATGATGAGTCCAGGCAGTGAGTATGGGAAATGTAGTTTGTGAGGAAGTGATCATAGTCTATTGTGGAGTGCCCTCTGGTGGCTCTCGAGGGCACTCCAGCTGGTGATCGTTACACATGGATTATAGTGGAAGGGAATATTACAGTGTGCAGAAATCTATCAATGCACAGGGTGTGATTAGAATGAACAGAAGGGATGCGTTTGAGAGGTTAAACCACACAGGGTTAAATAAAACATCGTTTTTATTAGGTAAAAGTCAATCAGATGAATGTTTGGAATGTAAAATCACAGAAAGTGCAGAACATATAATGTTTCATTGTAGGAAATCAGGGAAGAGAGGATTAGACTAAAGCAAAAGATGAGTCGAGCGGGAAGAAAATGGAACCTTGAGGGTGTATTGGAAGAAGAGGAGAAGGGGTAAAGGATACACAGCTGTTGTGGAATACGTGAAGGATATAGGGGTATACTAGGATTTATTTTATTTATTAAATACGTTTTTTTTTTTACACTTTTATTATAATGTAAACTGTGTAGTTTTATTGAATCATAATTCATGCTGCATACTCCGGTACAGTAGGTGGACTTAAAACTAAAAGAACAAGAAGATGTCTAACATCACTTGTCACTGTTTCTGGGTCCAAACACGCTGCCAGATGCCAAAAGCAAACAAACAGACCACAGACCTGATTTAACTCCAGAGGGAATCCATGGCAAATACAGGGTTGGCCAACAAATTTATGTAATAGCTTTATTTGAACAAAGATATCTTACCCATGCATCAAAATGCGGTTCATATCTGCCACCAATCCCATAATTCTGAACCTGGAAAATGATTGCATTGAAATAAAAATTTCAGGTAAAACAACACCTAATACTTCACAGGGAATAAAATGTTAATCTATTGAAGAGACCTTGATATCCATTGAAATCTGAATATAAAATGGTTGTATAAAAATGTAGCCTAATATCAGCCCTCAAAGCGCTTATGGCCTCTGCATGCTACAAAAAATCAGACTAAACCAATGATGCCTTGAAGTCTGAAATGCATTTAGTAATCTATTATTTTGAGTGCAAATCTTTGTTAAAGAGTTCTCTATTTAAAAATATGCTGCCTATGCATGAACAGGTGATTTCTTTCTTACTGTGACCGTACATGTAGTTCTTCAGCTGATTCCACTGAGAGTCCTGTGATGTCTGCTATATTCTGACTGATACAAGCAACAGTGTTGTCTTCCTCTAGAAAAACACTGAAAAGGGAATGATTTCTGCAACATTTATTTTAACACATTGAACCATATTGTAAACTTTTTCCATTTTTCTTCCCATAATAAGTGTGAGACTGAAATTGTTAATTAGTTAATAAAATAAGTAATATAAAATAACATTAATGCTTACTTTTCATTTTGGGTGAATATAAAAGATTATCACCTTTGAGAAGTACGGATGTTTGTGACTCCCTGTATAGTCTCCGACCTAGAAAGCTAAAGTAGGCCACACAAGGGAAATTGAACATCAAATATAGATTTGTCTTCACTATAGAAATAAGTTGCCAAGCCAAATTTTAAAAGGAATGTCCTTGAATTTTGCCCAATATAGCACAATATAACATCAAAACTATTAACAAGATATTAGATTCTAATAGTGACAATTAAATAGTTTAATGTTTTTTTATGTGTGTATGTGTGTTTTAGATATTCACTTGAGGCCTGGAGATATTCTTCAGGATCTCTATCTCTCTGTCTGATATAATGTCATGATATCTGATGATGCGAGGCTCGTCCCACTCCACTTCCTCTTTCACTGGTGCATACATCAGTCTGGGGTTTCCTCCACCTGTGCTGTACCTACAGGACAGCGCCCTCTGCCTCTTGGAGGTCTGATTTGATCAAATATAATAGACTCAAAGATTCACATTGACTGTTTCATGTTAAATGATTATTTAAATTGTAAACACTGTACTTGCCCTCTCGTCAACCTCTCCTCTGCACAGAGCCTCATAGGAGTTACTTGACTTTGTGTTCAACGTGAATATGTCAGGATTTGAATTTCTCTCAAAGCGAAGGTGTTTGTAAAGGCTCAACTCTACTTTGACTTCGTCATTAGTTGGATCTGAGGAAAAGAAGCTTATGACTTCCATAGTCCCGCAACCTAACATATAAAATAGTATTAAACTTCATGTCACTTTGACCTCACCTAAATTTAGAAGCCGTTGGCCGAAGTAGATCGCCACAGGTAGGCTGCCAAAATGATAGGCTGAGTAACTAAGGAAATGTAGCAACTCTTTCTCAGTAGTGATTGAGTATTCTGTTAATCTGTCCAGACTGTACAGAAACCAGAGGAATGCGTGCTGGAATTTGTTCTCATTATAAGCGACGAACCCCATATGGTAGGCTTCATTTGCATTTAGAGGCGTTTCTGAGAAATGTGAAGTGAAAGCATCAATCAGATTGGAACTTATTTTGAAACTAAAAAAGTACAACTGCATTGGTGCAGATATTTCACCCCTTGTGATGTTGTGTGGGTAGAGTTTGTAGAATTCTTGCAGTCTGATCAGTTCTGAAGCGGCATTATTCAAGTCCTCAGGCTGTGGGATGTTTGAATAATCCAGCAGTGTCTGATACACTAAAGATTTTCAAAAACAAGAACAGATCCAAACAACTGAAACGTTTAGTGAAAGCTTTCATCATCATTCACCTTAATCTCTAGATTTTTATTTCTAATAATCATAAATGATGATACATGTTTTAGTCAAAGAACTTAAATAATATCTCACCTTCATAAAGACTTTTTTGAAATTGAGTGTATTCGACAATAGTCAACCATTCACTTCTCACTCGTCTGAGGAGTTTGTAAGCTGCCACAGGGTCTCTCATGGTTTTCTCAGGGTTCTCAGGGTCAAGGTATGTGAGTAGTTGAAGAACCAGAAGAATACTGGATTGAAGTTCGCCAAAAGTTGTATTGTTAAAATAATGTAATAACATATTTCTTGATCTAAAAACACATGCCTGCAAGATTGCTAAATATTCACAACTGGTTTCACCAGGTTATTGCTGTAAATTGAACATATTTTAATAAAAAAATGCTTTTCAAAGTGTTTTCACCTCTTTATTCTCTCTGCATTCTTTTCTTCAGCATCGATGTACTGACTGAAGCTTTTCAGAAGGTCTTCCTCCTCCTTGAAAAGCTGTGCAACTTGATCTATAAATAATTATATTTGCACTTAATTTTTGTATATAATTACATAAACAATGTATACAGGTATTTCTATTATACTTTATTTCCATCCATAATGAAAAATCTTTATTATACCACCAAAGAGAAAGTTAATAATTGTTTAGTCATTAATGGAATCACTAGCTAAAAAACTGGATTGTTTGATTGTAAATCTAAAAATATGTGAGTAAATATATGAAGATTTAATTATGTATGAAAAAAGCTGTGGCAAAAGTTGTTTACTGTATTATGAGAAGTGTCTATCACAAATAAAATAATTAAATAAAATCAGCACAACAGTAAAACATAGAATAAAAGAAGAAGAGAAATAACGACAAATAAATAATGAACAAAACACTAAAATAATGGTTAAAAAAGGAATAAACTCATAAATTAATTGATATTGAATTTAATTCAAATATAACTAATAATACCTGTTGATGAAACGAATTCATGCCCAGTAGTACAGAAAATCCCTGTTAACAGCACAAATACTGTCAGTTCCTTTATGGTCATGATGAGACCTTCAATTCCTCAAAACACACAAAACTTGTTTATGTAGGCTATCTTGAAATGAACTAGCGGAGCTTAAATACAGACTGTTTACGTGCTTCCTTTTGAAAACACACCTGTATTACATCACCTGCCCTCATTTGGCAATTTCCCAGCACTGCAATCGGAGACCAAAAAACGAAAGCGAAACAACATTTGTGACAATCATGATGCTCCAAAAATAGTGTGTTTTTTTTATACGTAAATTAGATCCATTCACAACAAATGGCGAAGGGTATAATCACTTATAGAAGTGGAAATGCATCCTAATTATTTTTCAAGGTCCTGGGCCTTCTCTGATGTCCCCTAATTGCTGGAAAAACATGTGTCCTTTTAATATGAGACCTGTTTTAAAAACACTGTTTTAATTTAACACTGCATACACAATTGGCATATAGAATTTTCACTTACGGTAAACTTGTCTGTTAGTTACAGTAAGTGAATGATGTTAGCTAATTGCATGATTTGTATTATAGAACTGTATATTTCTGCCATACGGACATTGCTCTGACAAAGTCATAACAGATTACTCTAAATTGTAATCTAGAAACATGCATGTTCTGTAAAGCTGCTTTGAAACGTAGTTTTGAAACTGCGTGAATATGTATTGTGAAAAAAAATGCTATATAAATGTAAATTACATTTAATTATCTGATACAATCCGTGTTTGTTGTGCAATAATTTTTAGACTTATTTGAAATGAGTTGCTTTCCGAAAAGTCTGTCGGAACTAGTCTGACCAGCTGCTATGGTTTCACAAACAAATCCCCACATCTCATGGTTTGTGAGGTTGACATATCAACAAAATATTCTCACAAGAATGCTGCATTAGCAACCACTTCTACATCACATGTATGAGTGTGACTAATGCAGAAACTAAAAGTACACAATGAATTATTATCTCAACAGCATATACTATGTGTGTTTGTGCTCATTATGATTATGTTCAGTATTTCTTTTATAGATGTGACTAAACACAGTCTCTATGTTATGTTTGTCCTGAGAAAATCTTAGTGATTGTATGATTAATAAAGTGGATCATAATTACACACACAGTGTGTGTGTGTGTATTTTATATTGTGTGTGTATAATGTCTCACGTATGATGACGCTGAAGCATGTTGACACTTGACAGCCTTGTTATCTCCTTGTTGTGGAGTTCACCTAAAAATCTAGAGGGAGACATATCATATATTATACCACAATAAATGTAGTATTCTACACAAAAGTATTCTAACCGTGACTCAACAAAAACATTCATGTTAAATCTGATTCCAGCACTACTGAACTCTGAAAAGAACGCTATTGAAAAGAATATCAATATATTATTTTGATATGCAATAATCAATATAAAGAATATCAATCAATCTCTGTGTATTTCATTCAGCTTTCAAACACTATTGGATTTGATGATCATCACATCACAATGTGAACAGCACTGTTCAGATAAGTCATTCATTACAAAAAAAAAAGTTGATCAGAAATGGTTGAAAATCCCCATTTTATTTATATATATATATATATATATATATATATATATATATATATATATATATATATATACAGTATATAGCTATATATAATGGAGATTTTTAACTATTTCTGTATACAAACTACACACACACACACACACACACACACACACACGTGATAGTGATTCATAGACAATTCATTAAAAAATTAAATATATAAATGTAAGGAATTTCTGCCTTCCTGCTCAAACAGTAGCGTGGCATTAGCAATGTCAATGGCATGGGTTTGATTCCCAGCAGGGAAAGCAAGAATTGATACAATGTTACAATAGGGTTGAGTGGGGTAAAACGCCCCCTTGGGGTTAAACAGAGAGTGATGTAGAAATATTCACTGTGTGAAGCTTATACACTGTCGACGTACCTGAGAGAAAACGGATTTCACGGTAAGTGGTCTAATTTTAAGCAGTAAGAACACGTTTTTAAAGCTTGTTGTTTTGCCGAACATCACAGTTTTATATTATATAAGAATAGTAAGGTGGCCTGTATAGTTAGGGAGTATATAATATAATCTTTTTTTTTTCAAACCTAGTCTGTCTGTGGGATAAAACGCCCACAGGGGGCATTGCTTATGTAGTAACTTAACTGTAGTTACCATGGTCTGAACATCACATAGGCCTGGCCTACTTTGTTTTCCACCAAATGTAAATTAGGTGGTTGAATAAAAATATTTGGACTTTATATTTAAAAATTACCTCAAAATAGCACCAGCTAGCTAGTTAGCTAGACAGTAAGCATCAGCTAACAATATTTTTTCAAATAGGCTGATTTTCAGCATGTTTCATTAATAAATATTCATATTTATCTACTGTTATTTTGGCTAGTCTTTTTAATTTTAAGCTAAAACTGCTTGTACTCTGATTTTTCTCGAAATGTATTAAGGCAAATAGCTTTTTCCAGAATGGGGGCATGTTACTCCACCTGTGGGCAAAAAGCCCCCTTACAAAATTAGCATAAAAATTAGCATTATGTAAATGTCACTGAAAGGATAACTTCTAGACACATTTAACTTTGTTTCACAGAAAATAATTCTGTGAAAATAATTCCCCCCCCCCCCCCCAGATTTAGTCTGCTTCTAGGGAAACAATGCACTAGAAGCAGACTAAATCCATATAGATTATTTCAGTGGTAATATGAGTATATGGATAAAACGAATTTGAGTGAACACTATTAGTAGATTTTCCATACGAAACACGGGAGATTACACGGTGGCATCCTACAGTCTATGGTGGCATCCAATAACTCCAATCCAACAGGGGGCACTAAAATGATTTTGTAGCAAATAAACTCCGTTGTTTCTGTTGTCCGCGGGAACAACGTCACTTTGGCGCGGAATCATCATACGGAGTTAAGCGCGCGGAAGAAACATCGATGCTTCAGAAATTTTAATAACACGAATATATATATTAAAATATATTCTGGATTTACTCAATATCAGCAGTGCAAGACATCAACAATGCAGCGAAGCATAGCGTGAGTGTGTCCTGCTCTTTTTTGTGTTTTTGTGTGTGTTGATGATAAATTGCAATGTCTGATTCTGACGCAAGACCGTGTTTTTATTCTACCTATGACATTAAGGGTTTTCTTTAAGCTTTATTTCTTTAAATGTTGGAAAGATTTTACCGTTTACCTACAGTATCAACTTAAGTGACCTAATTTGTCTTTCATACGTACTCTCTATGTTTCCCGCCCACAGGTCATTCTTTCAGCCAATGAAAGGCAAGGAGAAGAGTGATGGACAGGTCAAAGAAAAGGCTGAGTAAGTGACATTTTCCAAATTAAACATGCGTGTTTATTTTTTCTAATTTAACAATGTAGCAATTTTAGCCGATGCTGTCAAAAGTTGTTTACATTGCCAATATATATGGTATATATGGAGTCCAAAAAATATCTGAAAACAAATAGGTAATGTTATAGTGGTACATTATAATGTTTTTTTTCTTTTCTTGCTGCTCAGACCTGTAAAAAGTCCCCTCAAAATTCAGAATGGCGTGCAGGAAAGTGATTCACCCGTAAAGAAGGTTCATAAACGCAGCCGAGCTATCATAGACAGTGATGATGAAGATCAGCCGATGGTTAAAGAACAGGCGCCAAAACAGAGTGAAGTTCAAACAGTAAAACCAGAGAAGGTAAGAATTGAGTCATCATGACCATCAACCATGAGAATGTGTCATTATTGTTGTTGACAATTCTGTTTCAATGTGTTCCTACTCCAAACGCACAGATTTCTGATGTTACAACGGCTGCTTCCACTCCTGTATCTCCAAAAACTCCCAAAACCCCAACAACTCCGGTCACTTCCAGTGCCTCTGTTGCTGTCGTAACCCCTGCTTCCTCAGGCACTCCGGCAACTCCAACATCAACATCACCGTCAGGCATTCCCAAACGCAAAACCGGTCCGTATTAGTCTCCTCTTCTTACGTTCCTTCTTGTAGTACTGATCACTTATTCTCTCTTTAATTCTTCTTAATACTCCCAAACAGCTCCAGTAGTTTTTTTAATGTAAATTTTCAGAAAAATATAATATTTTGAAATGGAACAGTTTATTGAACCTTTAGACAAAATATTAAAGAAAATCTTAAAAACAAAGTTGCATATGGGCTTTATGTTTTGTTCTGTTTTTGAAACTTAAAGGCTTTTATGGCCATTATAGTGAATTAAATGAAATGGTGAGAATATGGGAAAAAAATATTAAAGATTTCACCGTAAAAATTCATAGAAATTCATATATCAAATATGATACCGCAGGCTTTATAAAAGTCCTTATCGTTTTGTGTAGCTCGTAAGCAGTTCCCCAAGAGGAAGCTGGAAAGCAGGAGCGATGGAGAGGGGTCGAAAGAGGAGGAGGAGGAGGAGGAGGAGGGGGAGAAAGAGGAAGTTGGAGGCCAGGAGAGTAAGAGAGCGCGAGTGGAGGAATCACCTGGGCAGACAGGTGAGATTAGCTGATCTCTGTGCATGAGTATATCCTTTCTATGGCTGTAACGATTCAAGTTGAGTACTCGATTTAAAAAAATCCTCAATTGCAATTTACCCGTATCGAGTAACCAGCAAAATAACGGAAGTGGCGCGATCCACAGACGAGAATCCATGAACCGCATTACACTGTTTTCTAAGGCTACGCAATATATTTAAAACCATCTACAATCATAATATAGCATAGTGCCATTGTGAAATCACAATGGTTGCGATTCAGTTAAATAAATATATGCACTGTTTTTTTTTCCACAGAGAAGCACGACGCTTTTATTTTTTTACATGCGTGCAGATTACATGTTAAAATCACCTCATCTCCGTTCACAGTAAACGCTGCTCACCACACACTCTTTCTGCATGTGCTGTTTGTTTAGGTTTCCTATAACGTGCATTTGGGAACGCGAAAAGTCAGACGTGGTTTGTGTTTTATAGTTGCACTGTTATCATTTATATATGCGTGGAACGTCTCGGGTTTCTCAAACTCTTCTCTGCATGCTGTGAGTTTGGGTTGCTTAGTTATAACGTTTCACAAGATTTGTTAGGTAACTCATTTGGAAATATACGCCAGCACAGGAGAATACATTGTTTCTAAATATGCGAGTTCATCGCGTTTACAAAATAAAAGTTTAAACTCTCACTCTGAGTTTTCATGTTTTTATCTGCACATGTTCTTGTTCAAGAAATTACAGATTGCATTTCTATCGTACAGAAGTGATCAAATATTAAAGAAAAAGTGGACATTTGAAGTAAATGTTGATTGGCCAATATTAAACAAGGATTTGATCATGCCGTAGTGCAACAACAACTAACACCAGGCCGTTGGCGCCCTCTGCAGGCATTTGTTTTAGTAATGTACACAAGTCATGTTTAGATGAATTTATTATCATTTATTTTACATGGTGTAATTTAACAGTGTTGTTCAATAAAATCCATATGATTACTTACTTTGATACTTTATTTGAACCAATTATTATTGCTTGTTATTATATATTTGTATTTTAAGTCATTTTAAAGGCTGTTGTTAACTTGGATCTATTTATTTACCACAATTTTTTTTATCCGATTACTCAATTAATCGATGGAATAATCTGTAGATGGAAACATCAATGTTCCTCATTGATGTTCTCTTTCTCTCTTCAACTTAGAGAATGAGATGATGGAGGTGGAAGAGAAGAGCGCGGATGGAAAGACTGTAGTGGAGGAACGGAAAGATAAGGATGAAGCAAAGACGAGTAAAGTTGTGGACAATGCAAACAATGAGATAAAAGAGAATGATAAAAATGATAAGCAGAAGAAAAAGCTAAATGAAGAGAATAAGAAGAAAGAAAAAATAGAAGACAAGAAAGAGAAGGAAGATAGCAGTCCGGAACGTTTAGAGAAAAAAGAGAGAGACACAGAAGACGAGGGGGGATCGGCCAAAAAGAAACCCATCAGCAGCTTTTTTGGTAAGCCTTTTTTTCCTATTCTTTTTTTTCTTCTTCTGTATTTTAATTAAAAGAATAGCTCACCCCAAAATTAACATTCTGTCATCATTTACTCACCCACATGATGTCCCAAACCTGTATGATTTTTAAGGGGGAGTAAATGGGGGCAATTTTCATTTAGTTTACCTATTTATTTAACTTTCAATCTTTTGTAGCACCCAGAAAGGCAGCTGTAAAACTGGAAAAGGAGGAGCGAAATGCGGGAGAGAAAAAAAAGGATGGAGAAATCCCTGATGTCGCTGAACAGAAAGAAAATCAAAGGTTCAAATCCCAAAATATTCAAATGTTAAAACGACTTGGAATATTTTACTTGAAAAATATAATTGTTTGTTTTGGAAGGACCCCATTTGAATGAGCTTTATTTTTTGGACAGCGAAAAGGGGGTGAAGTCTCCCGTGCAGAGCCAGTATGATCCCTCCAGAGCACAGTACCATCCCATTGACCACGCCTGCTGGAGCAGGGGCCAAAAGTAAAGACTGCCTTTTATTAGCTATACAACAGAGTGCCAAATGAGTTCTGTAGTCACTGTAGCATTTTTGCAGATTCGGTTTCATTGTCCCAAAGTCAGTGAAATAAGGTCATTTTTATTGCTTTGCGTGTCTTAAAATGGCAATTGCTAACAAGTGGCTAAATGGGACTGCAGAGGTTGTCGGGGACATTAAACGTCACGCCGAACAGGAAAATTCCTCTACTCACTAGTCTCGTTGAGTTTACCCCCGGACTACTTGTTTGCAAAATTTCCATTTAAACGTTAAATTAGTTGTGAACATCACTACTCCTGAGCACGCTTACGCATCCTAAAATTACAAACAGGACACCCAATGTTCTTGTGGACTTTACGATTGCATGCACACAGTAGCTATTGTAAGTCCACAAGACATAGCACAAACTACATATGAGGTGTGCCATTTAGGACAGTGCCTAACTAGCTTTTTACTTATGTCGATTGTATTTAGACTAAATTCATTAATAGTTGTTCATTTGTGAAGATTACATTGATGAACGAAATGTGTTAGAATTGTTGGGGTTAAGCTCGGATTGGCTGACAAAAAAGGCATCACAAAAATGGCAGCACTCTTGTTTTATGATTAAAAGATCGAGAAAGTGAAATGAATTATTCATCTAAAGTTATAGTCTTTGTTTTTTCTAATGCATTAACAAAAACCTTAATTCAATACGCTGATTTCACGCAGCCGCCTTTTTGAAATCGAAAGCGAGGTTCCGGTGGGAAGAACCCCGGAAGTACAGATAGACAACAGTGCCTTGGACTACCAACCTGAAGCTGCTGCCGCGATTTACACTATTGGATGTTAATATCCAATATAGGATATGTATATAGTTTGTTCCTGTTTCTTTTTTACGTTCTGAATTATATATATATAAAAAAAAATCATTTTATTTAGAAATGAATTTCACTGTATATAGTCTAAAGTATGAAAGAAATGTATGTACATTTTTAGAATAACTAATTTCTACATTAAACACAACAATACGCCATCGCATTCGCGACTCTCCTATGATTAAAGGCGACACTTCCGGTTTTCTTCCCACCGGAGCCATTTCAAAATAACGGCTGCGTGAAATCAGCTTATTGCAAATAATTTTTAAGCACAGGGATTAAAGTTCTCCGTCGCTACGACGGATTTCCGTTAATTGCAGCGAGTCTATGACGGATTTCCGTCAATTGCAGGGTTCCTGTCTGTCCTTAATGTCTTAAATTCACTTTTCATAATTTTAAGGCCGTAAATAGGCTTTCATTTCTCAAATAGTGTAATAAATGTCTTAATTTTAGTTTGAATAGTTTGAATAGGTCTTAAATTAAGGAAAGACGAGGTGTATTCACCCTGCTGAGGGGGGTGTGATCAAAGCCTGGAATGGAGCGACAGCACTTTCCTCTCTCCACTCTAAGCATTCTGTAATCACTTCGCTCATGATCCACTCCGGGTTTTCATTTCCCGCTCACGGTAAAACTAACATGTAAAAAGACGCTTACAAGTAAACATTTTAGTTGGTTGGGATGAGTAACTGAGTATTTCATTATAGAATATCAAATAGGTTGTGCGATTATTCTAAAAAAAAATCTCCATGTTTTCGGTGCTGACGCGTTCATAACATGTAAGGGTGGCGCTGCCAATAACCTAAAAGCTCTCAAAAAGAACCGGCAAAAGTAATGATTATGAATAGGCCTATGTCAAAATAGCAAGGAGACATTTTAATTGTTTATTAATAAACAAGTGTTTTCTGTCAGTGTTGGCTTACTCGGCTGGAAAGATGAACTTGACGATGCTGACTCGCGATCTTCGCAGTGAACGTGCCAGAGAGAAATGCACTTTTCATAGGCCTACATAAGCAGAGAGTCTGTTTTCTTTCGTTTTGAATTGTTCTGTTTAAAAGTAGACATTTCAATATAGATATATTTCTGTGAAGTAGGCTACCTTATACGCTGAGTTTCGGTTCATTTATGAGACGAGCTCCACTTCACGCAACGGCGCCGTGATTAGCTATCTAATGTCTGCTATATTTACTTCTTATTTATTAAATGCAGGTAGGCCTAATTGGTTGATGAAACATTGATTCAAATTAAGAGACAATTAATACAAAACGAAATGTACTTTAAAGGTGCCCTAGAATGTGAAATTGAATTTATCTTGGCATAGTTAAATAACAAGAGTTCAGTACATGGACATGACATGCAGTGAGTCTCAAACACCATTGTATTCTCCTTCTTACTTAAATCTCGTTTTTGAAAAACACCCCTGAAAAATAGGCGAATCTCCACATAACACAGACTGTGACGCAACAGTCGGGATCATTAATATGTACGACTCCAAGAATTTGCATATGCCAGCCCATGTTTAATGAAAGGCGAAACTGCGCAGCCGAAGCATAGCAGTTGCTCAGTGTTTGGATGTACACATGAACACAAAAGTATTTTTTAGTTCCTTCATCCGAGCCTCTGAAGAAACAATGGCTTAATTTTATTTTCTATGTAAATTTCCAAACATTTTCGCCGACGATTGTTTCCTCAACTTGGGCCAATACAGAGCTGGCCTCGGATCAGCTACCAAGCAACACTTTCTGATGTGTAATTGTTCAAGTTCAGACAGGTAACCTTTCTCTCAAAATCGTTCAATACTGTTTATGCATCAGTAAATCAAGCCAGTGACTAAAATATCAACTTCACATCGTTTCTTTTAGTAGGATGAAAAAAAAAAACGTATTTAAATTGTGAATAAATTATATACAGAAAGCGATCAAAGAACAATCTTTCCACAGCGCGAGTTTATCTGGACACTTGCCAAACTCGTTATGAATTCGAAATGACGCACGTTACACTGCACAGCGAAGCTCTTACTGTATTTACATGATCGTGTTTGCATTGGTGAGAAAGCCTTAGAGAGAGTGCAGAAACTGCATTGCAATGATAAGATCTTCATTCTCGCGATCAACAGACTGTCCTCTGCTTGCTCAATGCTCATCACAGCAACATTGTATGTGATGGGAATAGATCTAAATACTTTTAAAACATCTCACGATTCGTGAATCTCGATAGCTGTAATAGTAACTTATAATAGCTGTAGTAAAAGTATTCGAGAGAGTTTCACATGTAATACGTAGCTATTTCATATGCAAGCATGTCAGCCAATCACAGCAGAGGCCGGTTCCACACAGCAGACACGCCCATTCAAACAGAGCGTTCAAATCAGAGGCTAAAATCCGGGTGGGAAAAATGCCTTTTATTTCTAAATTATGACTTTTTTTTATCTAAAAAACATACTAACATTATAAGGGCAACTCAGGAAACATTATAAAATAATATAAAAAACAACTCTAGGGCACCTTTAAAGAAAGGCTGTGTGCTTTCTGTTTGAGCTCTCTGCGTGAAAGTTTTAAAGCACTTTAGTGCCGCTTCCAGAACTGTCACGTCCGTAACATTGTTTTTTCCTCATAAATGCGAACACGAAAAAGAAAATAAAATGAATATTTTATGTTCTGGGGAGAACCAACCCTTCTTCATTCGGTAGAATTACTTTTGGTTTGTGCAGTGTAATTCACAGAATGGTTAAAAACAATATTTTGCCACCTAAAAGTTAAAGATGTTTTGTGTCATGCCCGTGACGCATCTTCCCTCATATTAAATATAAAATGCATGTGTAGACTTATATTTTTCTAATGTCTGAACTCCTTAATTAAGGGAGTATGGATATACACTCACCTAAAGGATTATTAGGAACACCTGTTCAATTTCTCATTAATGCAAATATATAATCAACCAATCACATGGCAGTTGCTTCAATGCATTTAGGGGTGTGGTCCTGGTCAAGACAATCTCCTGAACTCCAAACTGAATGTCAGAATGGGAAAGAAAGGTGATTTAAGCAATTCTGAGCGTGGCATGGTTGTTGGTGCCAGACGGGCCGGTCTGAGTATTTCACAATCTGCTCAGTTACTGGGATTTTCACGCACAACCATTTCCAGGGTTTACAAAGAATGGTGTGAAATGGGAAAAACATCCAGTATGCGGCAGTCCTGTGGGCGAAAATGCCTTGTTGATGCTAGAGGTCAGAGGAGAATGGGCCGACTGATTCAAGCTGATAGAAGAGCAACTTTGACTGAAATATCCACTCATTACAACCGAGGTATGCAGCAAAGCATTTGTGAAGCCACAACACGCACAACCTTGAGGCGGATGGGCTACAACAGCAGAAGACCCCACCGGGTACCACTCATCTCCACTACAAATAGGAAAAAGAGGCTACAATTTGCAAGAGCTCACCAAAATTGGACAGTTGAAGACTGGAAAAATGTTGCCTGGTCTGATGAGTCTCGATTTCTGTTGAGACATTCAGATGGTAGAGTCAGAATTTGGCGTAAACAGAATGAGAACATGGATCCATCATGCCTTGTTACCACTGTGCAGGCTGGTGGTGGTGGTGTAATGGTGTGGGGGATGTTTTCTTGGCACACTTTAGGCCCCTTAGTGCCAATTGGGCATCGTTTAAATGCCACGGCCTACCTGAGCATTGTTTCTGACCATGTCCATCCCTTTATGGCCACCATGTACCCATCCTCTGATGGCTACTTCCAGCAGGATAATGCACCATGTCACAAAGCTCGAACCATTTCAAATTGGTTTCTTGAACATGACAATGAGTTCACTGTACTAAAATGGCCCCCACAGTCACCAGATCTCAACCCAAATAGAGTATCTTTGGGATGTGGTGGAACGGGAGCTTCGTGCCCTGGATGTGCATCCCACAAATCTCCATCAACTGCAAGATGCAATCCTATCAATATGGGCCAACATTTCTAAAGAATGCTTTCAGCACCTTGTTGAATCAATGCCACGTAGAATTAAGGCAGTTCTAAAGGCGAAAGGGGGTCAAACACAGTATTAGTATGGTGTTCCTAATAATCCTTTAGGTGAGTGTATATATACAGAAGTTTCAATATATTGGTAACAAATGCATTTTCTGAGAATTTATAGGCTATTTCAAGTTTTGACTGCAAATGTCACATCCGTACCGCTGGAATTGCCCAATTTTAATTTATCCTCAACTAGTTTTGTGGTGTAGGTCTACGTATTTTATAATGTTAATACTATAATACTAATAGTAATTTAAAGATGTGGTAGCATTGGATCTGGACGGGAAGGATAACTCTGGGAGTTGCAAGCAGGGGCGTAGCCAGAATTTTATTTTTGGGGGGTCCCGTCTTAAAATGAGGGGCAACACACACATATATATATATATATATATATATATATATATATATATATATATATATATATAGCCATAATTTTATATATACATGCCTATTCTGGTGATGCAGTGGCGACTCTTAACATGTAAGGGTGGCGATGCCAATAAAGCACCTAAAAGCTGTCACAAAGAACCGGCAAAAGTAATGATTATGAATTTTTGAAATATAGCAATGAGGTATTTTAATTGGTTATTAATAAACAAGTGTTTTCTTTGTCGTCTAAGATGAAGTTGACGATGCTGACTCGCGATCTTCAGTAGGCTAGTGAACGCGCCAGAGAGAAATGCACATTTCATAAGGATTACATAAGCAGAGAGCAGTCTGTAGTCTGTTTTCTTTCGTTTTGAATTGTTCTGTTTAAATATAGACATGTGAGGCAAGTAGGCTACTTTATATGCTGAGTTTCTGTTAATTTATGAGACGTGCTCCAGTTCACGCGCCGGCGCCTCCGTTTCTTATATATCGTCTGCTATGTTTACTTCTCATTTATTAAATCCAGGCAATTGGTTGATGAAACATTGATTAAAATTAAGATACAATTAATACAAAACGAAATTCAGGTTAAAGAAAGGTTTTGCTTTCTGTTTGATGTGTCTGTGAAAGTTTTAAAGCATCTTTTAGTGCCGCTTTCAGAGCTTTTTTTTGTTTTCCACTAAAACACGTCCATAACATTGTTTTTTTTCTCATAAATGCGAACACGGAGAAAAAAAAAAAAATCACTAATCACTAATTCACAATCACAAAAAAAATATTTTGCCTCCAAAAATGTTTTTTTTTTTTTAAGCAATCAGAAATCTGAGGCTACTGTCTTCTCTGTCTTCTGTCTTCTCACACCGCGATACCGGTTCGTGGATATGAGTATGGCGACTTCGGTTTTAGGCTATATCGCGTATCGTTACAGCCCTATTAAAATAGCTTTTAAAATACGAAAACTGGCAATAAAGCGGTTTAAAACATCTCCACTTAAAATGCTATTGGTCTCGACTATTTAAATAGTTAAATGAATATGACTTGGCCTGGGAAAAAAATCCGTCAGAAGAATTTTTTTCACTTTAATCCCTGTAAGCAATAAAGTATGAAACTTTTTCTATGAAAGTTCATTGTATATTTCTCTATCCCTTTCTCAGAATGCCATATTTGGCTGTTGCTCGCACCTTTGAAAAGATTGAAGAGGATTCGGGAAGGTATGAAGTGTAGAATTATTCTGTATACTGTTTTATATTATTCTGTGTTTTTCTCTTGTATCATTTGAAAATGAGTATGCTGCTATCAAATTTAAATCTTTTTTTCTTTTTTTTAGGCTGAAAAACATTGAAACTCTTTCCAACTTATTGCGCTCTGTAATTCTTCTCTCTCCAGGTGAGTGTGTTAATTGATTCATGGGGTTTAAATAGGTTGTTAATTATGCTAGACAGAGATTGTTTTTCTTCCTTTTTGTCCAAGTAATGAATAGATGAACAGATTATTGCTCCTGTTAGGGAGACCGATTGAAGAAAGACTATCTTGTGCAAAGCACAGACAATGTTGTATACATTTGAAATGTCGAAGCTTCACTGTTTCCATCTGTTCAATACTCTGTTGTTTGTTTAGATGACCTGTTATGTTGTGTATACCTGTGTCTGAACCAGCTCGGCCCTGCGTATCAGGGTCTGGAGCTTGGCATTGGGGAGACTGCCCTGATGAAAGCCGTCGCTCAAGCAACTGGTAAATATATTTGTGTGTTCCCTAATGCCATTCACCATTCTCTTTGCCTGACCCCTGTACTGTTGACTTCTGTTACCAGGGCGACAGTTGGACAAAATCAAGGCGGAGACTCAGGAGAAAGGTGACCTGGGATTGGTTGCTGAGAGTTCCCGCAGCAATCAGACAATGATGTTTAAACCGGCCATTCTGACAGCAGGGGGTGTTTTCAGCAAACTGAAAGAGATTGCTAACATGAGTGGAAACTCTGTAAGTACAGATGAGAATAATGTGAAGTACACCTTGTCACTTAAAATGTATTCAAGGTATATATTTTTATAAGTACATGTATTCCCTGTAGGGCTGTGTGATGTATATCGTCTGCAATGGTAATAATATGGTAATTGTTGTTTTAACGATGTGCGATTTGACATTATCGAGTATAGCCTGCCCCTCACACACACCGAGAGAGTTCATGCATACCCTACGTGATGTAGTTTTGTAGATGAGACTAGTGCGGGTGCGGATTTAGAGTGCACGCTTTCACTGCGTGATTTAGTCTTTATTTATATAATTTAGTTATAAATACCACAAGAGTGCAGTTTTCTCCAAATATCAGCATAACAAATGTGATATTGATTTTATACAAGTTTAATAAACAAGAGGTTAATATGAAGTAGTGGTCGACCAATATATCGCCATGGCCGATATATCGGCCGATATTTGGCTTTTTTAAAATATCGGCATCGGCCGATAAGTTTTTCTGATTGGCCGATGTGTTGGAAGCAGGACTTTTATTTTGACGGCGCCGCAGACTTTTATTTTGACGGGCGGCGCTGAAAACACCAGCACCTGAGAGAACGCAGCGCCTGATCACACAGCGCTCACGCTCACTCACATTCTCCGTCATCATTAGTTTACGATCTCTGTCAGTTATCTAATACTTTGTTAGACAGAACCGGAGGCTACAGAACTAGTAATCAAAGAAAGTAAATGGTATGCGAAAAAGTAATGCGTTTGCTTTTATATTATTTGTAACCGAAAAGGCAAACAATCAGGCTTCATTTACCATCAACATTCAGCAAATGCGGATCTACATAATTTAAACAAATCTCTGAAAATCTAATAAACATTTAATTTCACAAACCTTGCAGATTTATTCGAATCCAGCTGTGATATCTTGTGAAATGTGCATGTGTAGCCTGCATATACGTGTTCCTGCAAGTGACGGTCCGTGTGAAGTGAGTGAATGCAAACAGAAGATCAGCTTTACAGGAGACTCGATCGAAAAACTTTAAATCCTTCATTTTAAATATGCTGTGCAATATCCAGTGTCCCACTGTGTCATATTCATGTCGTTTTCACTGTGTGCTGTATGTAAAATTAGCGTTACCTTGTCAAGTCAAAGTAAAAAAAAGTCTTTATTTGAAAAAATATGATTATCAGTGCGCATGAAATTACCAGATTACCAGTGCCCTCAGTGTTTACTTCCTTTTATTCACATATTCATACATTTTTAAACAACTACTTTATTTGTGAAAAATACTGTAATAGGATTGCAGATTCAAGAATTTGCCATCTAAAGTATAGGGCCTAAGCATGTTTATTTTAAAGATTTTTAAATATTTATTAAATGTATCTAATTTATTAAATATTGATTTATATAAATATAAAGTGTGTGTGTGTGTGTGTATATATATATATATATATATATATATATATATATATATATCGTCCATCGGCCACCCTGCTCTCTAAGATATCGGCCATCAAAAAACCCATATTGGTCGACCACTAATATGAAGTGACTTACATTTTAGACACCATATTGCCTGTTTTTGCTCTATTTCGCCAACGAAATAGTTCAAGACACGGTGGTGTTTCCGTACTGAGCGAATCAGGTTTTTGAATGAATCAGTTGTCTAGGATTGATTAAGATAGTCATATGCTTCTTTCCTTGAATGAATCGGTTGAATCTCAATGATTCGATCAGTAACAGTGACTTGCTGCCACCTACTGGCGGTTTCAATTTAAATAATTTTAAATATCAATATTCAATATTGCAAAGATGAATTTTGTTGATACTGATTTCATTTGATTGGTAACAGCCCTATTGTGTGTTTTGTTTATAATTAAATTTGATTAAATTGATCAAATTGACACAAAAGATGATGCATGCATATAATTAGGTTTAAAAAAAATGGCTTTATAAAGGTAAAAACGCCCATATTAGGTAAAAAAATCAATTGAATCATATGGGAAAAAATTATTTCTGTCACTGCTGTGAACTGACCACCACACAGAGTATGAAGAATATCAAAACATTTACGTCTAATAAACGTTATTGAGAAAACCCCAGAAAATATCGAGATATCATTTTTTGTCAATATCCCACACCCCTAATTCCCTTGGAGTTGTATACATAGGCTTGGTGTTGCTAGCATCATGCTTTAGTTGCGCTACAGGAAACATGCACTATATGCCATATATAAACAATATACATGCAAAACCTTTTAATTAGGACTGGGTTCATGCTTACCAAAGCTGTTTGACAGAAACGCAGTACCAATAGTAATGTTAAAAAATATGTTATTACAATTTAAAATAACTATTTTCTTTTTGAATACATTTTAAAATATAATATATTCCCTTTGATGCAAAGCTGAATTTTCAGCATCATTACTCCAGTCTTCAGTGTTGCATGATCCTTCAAAAATCATTCTCATATGCTGATTTGGTTTCAAGAAACATATCTTAATATTATAAATGCTAAAAAAAAGTTGTGCGGCTTAATATTTTTGTAGAAATTGATACATTTTGTTTATGATTCTTTGATGAATAGAAAACTAAAGAACAGCATTAATTTGAAAAAGGAATCTTACTGTCGCTTTAATCAATTTAATGTGTACTTTCTGAGTAAAAGTATTAATTTCTTAAAATAAAATAAAACATTCACCCCAAACATTTGAACGATAGTTCAATTTTGGCCATGTACCGTATATCTGTTTATCTTCTGTTCTCAAAGAAAATCAACTTCCTCTCTCTGTCAGGTAATGAATAAGAAGATTGACATTATTAAAGGCTTGTTTGTGGCGTGTCGGTTTTCTGAGGCCCGATACATTGTGCGGTACGTAATAAACCTTTCACTTATAACTATTTAAATTTCACATCTGACCAACCATGCAGAAATGTTGAGTACATTCTGGAAAAATACACAATAATGAATGTAATTTATTTATGACAGTTGATTTTTCCTAATTCTAAATGATGTGCCGCTGGCCTTGATTAAACTGCTGTATGGTGACAGATTTATATGAATATTAATGCTGAAATGAAATATGTTAGTTTGATTGGTTGCTTGTGCGATTGACAGGTCATTGGCGGGGAAGCTGCGGATCGGAATGGCTGAGCAGAGCGTTCTCGCTGCTCTCAGTCAGGCTGTGTGTCTGACGCCCCCGGGCCAAGGTTTAAAATGATCCTAATGAAATTGGCATTAACACACATCATAATCAGAGCATTGATAGAACCTCCAGGCATCTGGCATTTGCAATTACTCTACTCTCTGTCGTGATGAATAAAAAATGAATAACACTTAAACATGTTAATATTAATTAGATGTCCATTTGGTTTAACAGTGTTAAAGTGCTGCTAATATGTTTTTCTTGTTTGTTTAGATTTCCCACCAGCTGTGCTGGATGCAGGGAAAGGAAAGAGTTCAGAAAACAAGAAAGTGTGGCTGGAGGAAAAAGCACTGATCCTGAAACAGACATACTGGTGAGGCTGTATATATAATTATTTTTATTATTTTTATTTTAAAAAATAAATGAATGCTTCTATTCAACAAGACCCTGCTCAAAAATAGATCAGAAGTGACAGTAAATGCATTTGTTAACTTATCATGTTAAAAGATTTCTATTTCAGAAAAATTTGCTTTGCCAACACAAAAATAAATTACATTTTAATATAGAATGATACAATATTTTTTTCACAATTGTATAGTTTTTACTGTATTTTATAAATGCAACCATTGCATACATGTTCACTGCAGTATCTCTGTGATGTTTCCACACAATAAAATGTTGTGAAAACTATATTTTGGTTCCTCTAATTGGGGAAAAAACACCATTGTAAATAGCGTGAGATGTATCGAATACCCCCCAAAAGCTGAATAATATCAAGAGATTTTTTTATTCATGAACATGACTGTGGTATTAATTCTTTTTTTATTTGGCTAATTAATACCTTGTCAGTACAGTAGTCTTTTCAGGCTCCTTGTCTCACAACTCTCAAGTATGAAAGCTGTAAGATATTTTAATTAGGTTTCATTAGCAAAAGATTTTGGAAGTCTGGTTCATTATTCTGAAAATGTTTGGGTAACTATATAGAATATTCATATGCACACAGTTCATTGTTTGTAATTTGTATTGATATTTTTATAGTGGATGGATACTGTCAAAAGCCTGAAAATATCAAGATTTTTTTATGTCCAGCCCTATTGGCTGTGGCTAGTATGAGTGGAAATATACACAGAATGAGCACAACCTGATTGTCAAACACCAACCGGTGCTGTGAGGGATAATTATCCGTATACTACAAACAATATTTCAATTACGACTACAGGTGTCCGCTGCATAACAAAGGCCTGTTTAATGAGAAGTAGCATAATTTGTACCCTACAGGAAGTCTGATTTTTAACAAATTGTTGCAGTTACTACATATCACCAATGCATACAAATAATATTTTCATTGCTTTCACTTATATTTTTCTTTTCAGTGAGATGCCCAATTATGATGCAATCATTCCTGTATTGCTGAAGGATGGTATAGATGAACTGCCCAATCACTGCAAGCTCACCCCAGGTACTGACCAATCACAGTTTGCTCAGTTCTCCCACCATCTAGTTGAAAATGAGATTAAACAGTGTTGTTTTACAGGTGTGCCCCTGCGGCCCATGTTAGCTCACCCAACTAAAGGGGTCGGCGAGGTAATGAAACGTTTTGATGAGGCATCTTTCACCTGTGAATATAAATACGATGGAGAGAGGGCACAGGTGTGTGTTATTTTATCTTATTCCACAAGGTGGAGCCTCTGCCATAGAAATGACTTTGTTTCCATAGCAATATCATTGATTGAATTGTTAATTGTTTTGTTTTTTTGTTGCTTTTTTGCTTTGCATCGAATAGATCCATATTCTTGAGAACGGAGATGTGCGCATTTTTAGCCGAAACCAAGAGGACAACACAAGCAAATACCCTGATATTATCTCAAGAATCCCTCAGGTAACACATGCAACCAGCAGGATAGAAATAAAATTCAGATGGATGCAAAAGAGGGTCTCTTTGTCTAAAGCTGGGTGCACACTGTGCGATTCTTGCCACATTTGCAGTCTAATTTCAGGGATAATAAAAGATTCCATCATTGGGTAAAACTGGCAGTCTTGGATCGCCTAAGCCTCAGTGTGACATGCTCACTGATGCCCAATTAATTGCTTCTGCAAAGAAATCTTTGCCTTAGAGGCTCTGGCAGAGTTGTTATGATGGTCATGATGGTCAAACATTTGCAGTTGAAGCTTAAAATAAATCTGTTTTTGTTGATAACTAAAACTATCAAAAATAGTTTTTGGATAAATAATAATAATAATTTATATATTACACAAAATGATAAATGTTGCCTGGGAAACTAACTTAGAAGTACTAAAATTTCTACAGCTAATTAATTTATTATATAAATGAATTATTCCAATAATTAAATAAATTAATTAGAAATATTAAGAAATAGACAACATAAAACTACTAAAAATGACAAAGCACATAAAGTTACTGAAACTTAAGCTAAAAATAAAATGGAAAATATAAAATCATACAAATAATAAATAAAAGTAAATATTAAAAAAAACTACTGAAATGGAGAGATTGCATATTTCAGAACTAACGGTCTTTTAGTGACTTCAAGGCCAGGATTAGGCCTTAGTTCAATTAGGACATTTAAGTAGCTTTTATAAACATGCCTTAGAAAATACATTACTGGTGTTCATCTTGAGACAAATCAATAGCACTGACATATTTTAAGTTATGCCAGTGCAAGTTGCTTTCAGTTAAAACAGCTCAAACATGCATTTTAGTCTGAGACTAGGTTTAAGCCTTGTCTGTGATACCGTGGGCAAATGTCTAGTCAACTCTGTCATTTATAACTAAAATCTTAGATGTAGCTTATACTGTCAAGACATTTAATGTTTCACAGTGTGCCTGGGCTTTTACCCAATATATTACTGGGGTCAATTTGTACAGTCGGCCAAGCATCAATTGACCTTTTAAAAATCTGAACAGATTTTAAAATACTAGGTATCATTCACTTGTTGATGTTAGTTAAACGGTAAAGAGGGAAAACTTGGCATCATACAATAAATGCCTTTCAAGTTGTTCCAAACACAAACTCAAGCAGAAACATTTGGCTCGTTATTAGGAGACACATGGCAAATTAAAACAATATGTTCACGCGATTTTCTGCAGAATCTGTCAACTTCGACTCCCCAATGTTTGTAGACTGGCTTTGACTTTTGGCAACTAATGACTACTCCGCCAGACTGCAAATCGGCATAAAAATTTTGGGGGGGAAATTCGTTGTGTATTGCAGCCTTTAGAACGAGAAAACCACTGCCAGTCAGGACATATGATGTTGAATATGCAGCAGTTTCGAGATTTTCATCAAATGAGACTTCCCTGTGGGTTGAGGTACCCAACGTGACACGATCAAAATAGAAAACCAAGGAACTGACGAAATGTGTGCAGAAACTCAGACTAACATGGTTAAGATGATACCTGGTTTGGACACGGTGTTAGAGTCTTTCTCACAGACTCTCTCTTTCTCTTTGTTTCTGTGAGTCTCTTTGTATCTGTCTTTTTCTCTCTCTTTTGCAAAGGCCATATTTGTCCTCTGTCATCCTGCTCTGTTCTCCTCACAAGAAAGCAATAATGGATTTCAGCCCTAAAGCAAAGAAAGCATTTGATGAATGACACAAGCTCACGCGCAGATAAATCAATGAAAACGCTGTTGTTTTGCTTATCAGTGTCCATATCTCTCTCTGCCTTCGCTTTTCTCAGTTGTATGATATTCAGTGCAAAATCTCATTATTGTACAAGTATCGAAACTGTCATAAGTCTGAGTCAAACAAGATATCTTGTGGGGAATTAATGTTCACTCAGCAGCAGAATACAGTTGTCAGACATGTTTTAGACATTTGGTTAAAGGTCTTGGTTATGAAATATAGTGACAAACACATTTTATATGTACAAACTAGCGCTTGATTGAACAAGTAATTATAATAATAGTTTAATAATTAAGTTTATTAAAGGATGAATATTCAGATTTCAGTACAAGTTAAGCTTAATCAGTTAAACAAGTTAAGCATTTGTTGGGAAATGTTGATTACCACAAAATTGAATTATGGTTATATGTTCTAATCATGGCTGTCATGAGAATAGAAAGCTGACTTCATTCATACAGACTGTATTCAAGCTGCTGTTGTATGAACAGTCACACCTGTTAAATTTAGATAGTCCGTCCCAAACACTGACTGTGAATGCAGTCAAGTCAAGTCATCTTCATTTATATAGCGCTTTTAACAATGGATTGTTTCAAAGCAGCTTTACAGAGATAAACATATAATTTAAGGTAACAGATTGTTTTGGCGTTATAGCGGTTCACAGTCAATTGTGTGAAAGGATTGCAAACATTTACAAAACCACCCCATACATTCTGCTACAGCTCTCACAAACTCAATATGCACTTGTAACATCTATTGAATTGTAAATGTCAAACAGCCTAGGGGTTCGAAGTGTTCATTTGTGAAGTGGTAGTGTTTAAAGCTCAGGTGACCTTATAAACAAGTAATTTTAAGATGTTATGGCTGTGAGGGGCATATCTGCGGGGTGAGGCTGTGCTCTGCGTTGATGATCCAGTTTATTCATGTATTGATGGTAGATTTAATAAATGTCCTCATCACCTCTCTCTCAGGTGAAAAAAGAGAATGTACGGTCCTGTGTTTTGGATTCAGAGGCGGTGGCCTGGGACAGAGAAAAGAAACAGATTCAGCCGTTTCAGGTCCTCACCACGAGGAAGAGGAAGGTGAGAGATTTGAGAACAGAAACAGCTGAATATTGAAGATGCATAACTTAATGGTTAAATAATGTAAGACTGATTGTGAATGAATATATGGACAGACAAATTCTGGTAGCTTTTGTGAAGTTGACGCCCTGCAGTGTGAGATGCGTTGTATGTTGCATCTTAAATCATTTTAAATAGCATTTTGCTAATTGTTTTATGATTATTATGCATTCATGACCTTATATAGAAAATAAATTAAAAGAAAGTAAAAAATCTTGATGATGATAAACTTTTTGTGTGTATTTCAGGATGTGGATGCATCCGAGATCAAGGTTCAAGTGTGTGTCTACGCCTTTGACCTGCTGTACCTCAACGGAGAGGTAAGTCCATGATAACAGCTAATAGAATTAGAGATGCACCAATATTAAATTTCTCAGCCGATACCGATAGTCAGTTATTCAGAATGATATCGGCCGATGCCGATAGTTTGCTTTTTCTTATGGAAAAAAAAAATCTCCCAAATAATGCCGCAAACCATGAAGAACCCTCTCATTTCGTACACTATTATATTAGAGGTTAAAATGAACAACAGAGCTATTATATTCAACAGCTATTTATTTCCAGATATAATATTTACACTCAAATAAAAGCTGAAATGTTTGTATACAACTCAGTTACACATATAAGGTAGTTTTCATAAGCACGTGTCTTCATGGCAAATTTATTCAAACATACATGTATAATTAACAGTAAATAAGCTCCTAGTTTTTTTTTTTTTTTTTTTTTTTTTTTTTAAGCTAACTAACAAATGACTTTTCTTGGGGTAAATGCAACCCTAAGTGATATTGTTCACATGCTGTTTTATTGACATCTTTCCATGGTTAAAAACTCTGATTGATTGATTGATTACATGAGACATGATACGAATTTCAGTTAGTTGTTCTGTATCTTTCAACTTGCCTTCTGATATTCATGCATGTTTTTATAGATATAATTTGTATTAAAGTGGAAGAGATGACTCGTGCTCCACGCTCCCGCTTGAACTGAGGCGCTACAGCGAACTGTAACGTCACAGGAGAGTCAAAATGCCATTAATTGTATTTCGTGATAGTGTCATCTTTCCAATTCTGTCCATTTTGTTTCTTTTTTGAAGTAACAGAGCACAGAGCTGTTTGCGATTATTGGATAAGAGGCGGGCTACAAATAATGTTTAGTATAGGGGAAAAGAAAACTGTAGATCTGGCAACCCTGGCTTGAACTACGGGTGATTCATAGGGTCAAATAGAGCCTGCTTTTATGTAGCTGTTTTTATCTGTTAATGCGTTATTGTCACATTAACTCGCCCTAACTCAACACGAGAGATTTTCTTCACACACAGTGTGAGTTACAGTCGGTCATGTTTTCAGAATATTAGTCAACTACAGAAGAGTCAAGTTTTAAATAGGAAAAATATCGAAACTCGTTGGTCATTTTTTTTTTTTTTTAAATGCTAATGGTCTTGTCCACTTCAATGATGTATGCTAAGCTATGCTAAAAGTGGTACCGCCAGAACCGGAGATCGGCTGAATGGATTCAAAAACGGTAAAACTCAACAGTTTAACTCTGGGGGAGTTGTAAAATGAGCCTATTTACAAAAAAAGTGGAGTATCCTTTTAAACAGTTGGCCAATGGTGATAGTGGAAATAATAGCTTTTATCGGCCGATACCGGTTGTTGGCCGATACATCGGTGCATCTCTAATTTGAATAATTTTGCATGCCTCTGAATTTTCACTTTTTACATGTGAATAATGTGTCTGTCTTGCAGTCTCTGGTGCGAGAGCCTCTAAGCAAACGCAGGGCTCTGTTACGGGAGAGTTTTGAGGAGAAAGAAGGAGAGTTTGTTTTTGCTCGATCCCTGGATGCTGACAACACGGAAACCATCGCGGAGTTCTTGGAGCAGTCTGTACGAGGTGTGTGAACTCGCCTTTTGTTGAACCTGTGCGGTGCATGATAATATTAATACATTTTAATGTTTAGATATTACATTTATTTTTGGGACATATTGTATTTGTACTTTTATACCATAAAAAATGTTGGAATTGTTTTGGGTTGCCAATTTGAAATGTGGGTTCTGAAGCAAAACCAGTTAATAACTGACATTTCTATTCTCAATAATAGTAATATTTCATTTATAATTGCCTAATTTTTTTTAAATGGTTTAAATGTTTTGCAGATTCTTGTGAGGGTCTAATGGTGAAAACATTGGAAAAACATGCAACTTATGAAATTGCCAAACGCTCACACAACTGGCTCAAGGTATTGCACACCAGTTTCTCAATTTTCTTAAACGTTCATAGTGAAAATACACTTCTTCTTTTTTCTTAAAAAACTTTTAACTTTTATCATATTCATGTCTTAAAGAGGCCATATTATGCACTTTTACAGTCTTGATTTTGTTTTAAGGTCTACTAGAATAGGTTTTCATGCTTGTTTTTTCAAAAAACACATTTTTTTCACATATTTTACATTGTTGCGGCACCCCTCCTCCCAGTCTGTCAGTAATGCTCTGTTTAGTTCTAGTCTCTATGAAGACCCTCCTTTCAAAAAGCGCAATTGGCTGGACCAGTGTGTTGTGATTGGTCCTTTGGTTCGCTTCGCTTCCACATTCTCGGAAGAAAACTTAAGACTACAATCGAGGCATTTCAGAGCGTTCAGAAACAACTTTTTTTGCTTTGTAATTTTGCAGAACTTTTTCATGCTCAAACAGCGACATTACACTCTAAAGAAAGTTAAAACTGTAAAAAGCATAATAGGTCCACTTAAACATTAGAATGCTATGTAGTTACAAGTAGAATTTCAGAAAAGTTTACTTTATAAAGTCAGATTGCAGGAATAAAAAGGTGATTTTTAGGGCTGTCGCTGTGAAGCTGACCAGCGCTGATGCCATTCATGGTAAATACCCTTAAGCGTTAAAAGACAAAAGTTACAAAAATTTTGCTTTCCTTGGACACGGCAACCTTTTCACGAATATAGGGTATGACTTGACCTCAAAGACAGGCAAGTAATCGCACGCGCTCAGTCAATCTCTCTCATTCACTGTCTGTTTAGGCTTCAGTGCAAATCCCCGAAGCCTCTGTACAAATCACCATGATAAACAGTCTAGTTATCATTTTTAACTTACTTAACATTCAATACACATGCACGAAGTTCAAAACAAGAAGGGTATAGCCTTATGAAAAAAGAAATGCGAATATCGCAGTTGCTGCGGTTACTTGCATACCTCTGCGGTTTGGCTTGTCGGTACTACAATATTGTGGTTATCGCGACAGTCCTAGTGATTTTATTTCTTTTTCTTTCTCTCAGACACACACACATCAAAGCTTGTTTAAAAAAATATAAAACCCAGACAAGTATTCAAAGTCAGAAGGAAGGTGCAAGTCATTAAAGTGTAATTTCCACTCCATTAAGCTTTTCTCTTGTTCTGTGTCCGTATCCTGACATTAAGGCTGAGTGGTATGATGGAATATATACTCTGACAGTAGAAACGAGACGACCGGTAGAGATTCTGCTATACCTTATATAATGTGATATATCTGTGTTGAGGCTTAAAGATTTAAAAAGCAGAAATTTGTTGTCTACATCAGCAACTGTGTTCAGTTTAAATTTATTTTGTGGATTATAATGGGAGTGATTTAGTTTTTTCAGACTTTTGGTCTGCATCCATCAAAATCCAAATGAAAAAGAAAATCAAATGAGATGAAGTACCTTTAATTTGTATAGTATTTCATTCATTGGATTATCAAAAAGATACTACTTCATGGTTATGTAAAATAAAACATTTGTGGCTTGAATTTCCTACAAGTATGTGAAGTGTCACTATATAAAATTACAAATTACTTTTGCTTATGCTCACCAAGGCTGCAAAACAGTAGTAATGTGAAATATTTTACCATTTAAAATAGCTGTTTTTTATAGATTGTTTTTTAAAATGTAATGTATTGCTGTGATGGCAAAGCTGAATTATCAGCAGCCATTTTTTGATGATTCTTTGATCATGCATCAATTAATTCAGCATTAATTCAAATTGAGTATTTAATTCATCCTTAATGAATAATGAACCTTCCGCTCTAACACCTCCAATTCTCACAGCAATTTATTAACCCATGTTTTAGTTTCTTAAAACTCTTAATTCAGGGTATCTACCATGAGGGGAGGTTTGACAGTCCTTATGTTTCAAACTTGTGTGGCTTACTTTCTTCAGTAGAACACAAAATGTTTGGCAGAATGACAGCCTAAGTCACCATTCACTTTTATTGTACAAAAACAATGGTGAAAGTGAATGGTGACTGGGCCTGTCATTCTGCCAAGCATCTCCTTTCAAGTTCAATAGAAGAATGAAAATCGTAAAGGTTTGAAATGACATGAGGAAGAGTGATTACAATTTTGAGCCGTTTTGCCTCTTGGGTACATTTACCATGTTTTAATGATTTTGTTTAGTTTTTGTTCTCCAGTACAAGACAAAGATACGGATTTAAAAAAAAAATGTTTTCTTGCAGTGTAGTTATTCAATTTATTCATATTTCTACTACTGTCAGAACTGTCATTTGCTTGTCTGTTATATTGTTTCTAATGGTCTGTTTATGCAGCTGAAGAAGGACTATCTGGAGGGTGTTGGAGACACAATGGATCTGTGTGTGATTGGTGCTTATCTGGGGAAGGGGAAGAGAGCAGGCAGCTATGGAGGATTTCTACTAGCCTGTTACGATGAGGAGAACGAGGAGTTCCAGTCTATCTGCAAGGTGTGTGTGTACATTTGTCTGAGAGAGGCCATGAAAAACTAGGACCATAAATCTTTTCAAGATTTTAATTTAAGTAATTGCATCATATGCAGATTTAATTAATTGAATTAATCGCATATATCAACATTTGAGGCAGATTTTGTAAGAAATTAATGATGAATACTTATATATATATATATATATTTTTTTATATATATATATTTGCTGAAAAATACGGTATAAACAGTAATATTGTGAAATATAACAATTAACAATTTCAATTTTTAAAATGTAATGTATTCCTGTGGAATTTTCAGTCACATGATCCTTCAGAAATCATTCTAATATGCTGATATGGTGCTTAAGAAAATTATTATTATCGATATCTCAACATTCTTAAAATGGCAAGGCATGGCAAGTTTATTTATATAGCACATTTCATACACAATGGTAATTCAAAGTGCTTTACATAGGAGAAAATAAAATAATCAAAACAAATAAGAATAATTAAAACAGTTTAGAATAAAAAATGAAAAATAAAAAACAAAGCATCTAATTCTTGCAATATTTTTCAGATGATAGTATGCTGATTTAGTAATTGCTTTGACATGACTACTGAAACTAAGGTCTGACTCTAGAGACACACCAAGATTCCTGACTTGATTTTTAGTTGTTAGACCCCTAGCGTCAAGGTATGCATTCACCTTGAGAACTTCCTCTTTGTTTCCAAACGCAATGACTTCAGTTTTGTCTTTGTTTAACTGAAGAAAGTTTTGGCACATCCAACTGTTTACTTCATCAATGCATTGGCACAGGGAGTCAATGGGGCTGTAGTCGTTAGGTGATAGGGCTAAAATAGAAAGTTTATTGCATTTATTTGAAATATAAATCTTTTGTAACATTTAAAATATCTTTGCCATCTCTTTTGATCAATTTAGTGTCCCCTGGCTACATAAAAATATATAAAAGTTCTTAAAAAAAATTCTACGGCCTCAAACTTTTGAACACTAGTTCAAAAATGAATGAGTTAGTCAGACACCATTAAATAGACATTACAAATAAATATTATCTGTGTTTTGCTTTTGTCAGATTGGAACAGGCTTCAAAGATGAAGATCTGGAGCAGCATTACAATTTATTAAAGGTACATCAATGTTTACACTTTGTTTACATCTATTTGAGAGTACTTTGGTGCATAAAATCTTTTTATATTCAATCCACCTCAGGAGCACATTTTACCTAAACCACGGCCGTATTACCGCGTGGACCAATCAGCAGAGCCGGATGTCTGGCTTGAGGCAGTGCAAGTGTGGGAGGTGAAATGCGCTGATCTTTCACTGTCTCCAGTCTATAAGGCAGCGATGGGATTGGTCAGTACGCCATGCACATGTGAATCATGATGCTGAATCAGTGATTTATTTATTTTTTTGTGATTGATGTTTTCATTGTTCAGATCTTGATGCCAGATTTTAGTTTAGTGTGCTTAAGTTTGGGTCTTTATGGTGTGATTCTCTCCTTGGCCATCAGGTGGACCCAGAGAAAGGCATTTCACTCCGTTTCCCAAGATTCCTGAGGATTAGAGATGACAAAAAAACAGAGGATGCCACCACAGGGTCACAGGTAACAGCCGAAATGCAGACAAACTTGGAGCAAGGCACATAAGTGGAAACTTTACACATTCAGTAAATTCACAGTGCTGCGGAGGAAATGACTCAGAAGCACAGATTAAGGCACATGGAAGACATTGGGGTCCAAAATCTTAAAAAAATGTAAAACAAAGATGACTTTTTAACATAAGAATAGTATATATAAATATAAGTTATTTTTATATATATTTATAAATATATAATTAACTAATCTAATACATATTTTAAATTACAAATAATATATATTTATAAAGTAGAAAAAGCACAATAGCAGTTTCACTTATGTAATCCGTCTGTAATTCACAAATATAGGAGTCAACAGTAATTACCCCACATGAGACATTTCTTTCAAAGGCAAATGTCATGAATGCATAATGCATGGAAAACTCAGGATATATGACACCATACATGTGTGTGTGTGTGTGTGTTGTAGTTCCATGGCAAATATGATGGGAAGTGTGAGATTTTAAAGTAGTTTTTTCTCTTGAAAGTCAAACGTGATGACATTGGCATAGTTCGGAGCGTCGTGACATTGTGATTTAGTGCAGCAAGTGAAGTGGATCCGTTAAAGGAAATCCATCTTTTTACGTGCCACACTGTCTTTCTTTCCTTTCCCCCCTCATTTTCACAGTTCATTTATTTCGGTTTTCTTTTATTCCCGTCTCCTGACAGTTGGAAACACACAAACACACCCTCTCAAAATGAACTGTTCTGATCTCCTGCATCACTCTCTCTCTTAGATTGCTGATCTCTACAAGAAACAGCAGCAGATTCAAAATCAGGGTGAGAAACCAGATCTGGAGGACTACTATTGATCTCTGCGGTCTGATTCGCTCCCATTGTCAGCTACTCTTATTCCAATTGGTCGATGGAGGATTTTTCAATATTTTGTTGCATAATAACATGCTGAATTTTAATGCTGTGATATTGTGAGACTTAATGAAAAATGGAAATTAACATGTAAATAGTCTTTCAATTATACAGAGCGAAAATAAACACTTGCTTTTCACTAATTGTTTGCCTTGGGTATTTGTCACCACGTTTTTTGTCTGTTTTGTGTTCTTAACATGCAATCCCATGTGTTTTTTTTTTTTTCTGTTCGTGGTCTAGTTTCACACATTTATAAGCTTATAGATGCCAGTTTAATAATATGCTGTTTTTAGTGTGTCTAAACACAGATGTTCATGTGAGTGCTTTAGTGTTGAAGTGTGTCTTTAGCATAGTGGGTTTCCAATGAATTGGTCAATAGTTCTATTGTCAGTGATCAAAGATGGAAAATTAAATTATCCAGCTCTTTCGTTCCATCACTCGCTTTTGTACTCTCCATCGCTTCCTTCAAAGAATTCCCTTTCTTTTCCTCACTCTTTGCTCACCCTCTCTGAAATGAGCCTGGCAGGTTTTGACACTGCTTCTGTCTGAGTTAAGACTGTAAAGAGAATTTTAAAATGTTGCTTTGACACTTTTGTAATAGTGAGTGTGCATGGGAGAGGCTCCATCCATCTGTTTAAGTCTTTTAGAGAGGAATTACAATGAATTAATACGAGTTTAATTAATGTGAAATTAATACAGTATTAATAATTCAACCGTTAGTGCTCATTAAAATAGCCCATGAGCTGAATGTACTTGCTTGGTTTGGATTGCAGATAAGAACATTGATTTTAAGAGCCTTGAAGCATTCGGCTAAATGACTTTGCTGTTTATTAGTAAGGGGCCGTGTTGTAACCACATGATTTTGTATTAACTGGAATCTTAAGAACTGATCTAGTCATAATACAGGCTGGGCTCAGAATGGCATACTACCGGTACTATGCAGCATGTTTACTGAGAGTTATTTATAATTATAGTACTAGTATTATTGGATATGCTTTTATTGTCATTTTAGTTTCTTTTAGGAATTGTTTTGTGCATTTTATAAAATTTGCTTTAATTTATATTATAGATTTAGTCATTTTAGTTCTTTAATTTAAACCCATTTTATTTCAGTTAGGTGGCAGTTTTTCATCTAATATTTATATTTTGTTTATTTTTCAGCATTATTTCACAAGAAGAGTTTTTAATAGTTTACCCAACACTGGAAAGTAATATGTGAATTTAATTTTTGCAGAGAGTACCTGAAATGACCTGCTGCATTTTGTGTGGAAGTGTATCCCATAATCCAATGTGCTTGACCTTGCTTGATTTTGCAGAAGAAAGTCATATAGGTTTGAGGTGACATGATGGCAAATAAATGACAGAATTGTATTTTTTTAACTGTCCTTTTTAAATTTTAGTCTTGCTCACACAATTGTACATTATGCACATAATCATGACTTCTGAAAGCAATATAGCATGTGAGTCATATGGACCACTTTTAGGATTATTTTGAGTGTTCTTATTGAAACATGAAAGCTTCGGTTCCTGTTTTGTATGGAGGAGAGCGACTAACATAATCTTCATAATTTTTCCTTTTATGATCCAAATAGGGATATACGACTTTGGAATGGCATGAGGGTGAGTAAATGACAATTTTCATTCTTGACTGATCTAAGCTTGTATTCTCTGAGTATGGAATAGAAAATGTGTGTGAAAGAACTCAAATGTCTCGCTGCCAGAGTCTGTTTCCTCAGGGTAAATAAACCGCTCACCACCCAGAGGACCGCGTGTGTCATACTAACTTATCAGCAAACAGTTTCAAACACTCCCTGAGAGTGTTTCAGGTCAAGAAAATCGGTGGAATGTGTCAAACGAGACCCGTTCTCTGTCCTCCTCCATTGACAGGGGGCAGAGAGAAAGTGTAACACC